>WQNJ02000014.1:7885000-8485000 GCA_016584745.2 Phylloscopus trochilus trochilus | reverse complement strand
AAAGAAAGGCTCCTGCTGCTAATCTCTGTGTCCTGCTGTTTGAACTCATCAGCTTCAAAGTTGATAAGAATATGTTGTTATGCAAACTATCAAAGTTTATTTACACAACTTCTTAGAACAGATTCTTTCACTGGTATGGCCAGGTGGTTAATGCTGATTGTCAGATTTTTTTATGCATGCCAGCTTGGTAGTACACATCCTCCATCCTGTAAGCAAGATACTGTCTGCTGTACAATGCTCTGGCATCCTAAATCTCAGGGGTTAACACACTCTCATCTTTAATCTCCTGGAATTCTACTTTTCCTTTGATTTTAAAACATATGAGCATTTTCACAAAGCAAACACTCAATAAACACAATAAAAAAAATCAAATAACCTAAGCAGCTTTAAGTTCAAAATTAAATAATGTATCAAGCAGGAATCTGGCAATGCAGTGCTAGTCTACCATAAAGTCTTTCATCCATGCAAATCCTGTGAGAATTTTACTGCTCCCAGATTGTCAGGTGAGCTCTCTGTTCTAAATATTTTTAAGTAGCTTAAGCACTTAAGCACTCAGTTCTGGGATTCCCAACTTAATGTTTCCTCAAAGGATCTAATTTACAAAGGATGGCTGTTCATCTTGTGCTATTTATAAACTGAGGCAACAATTTAACTTCAAACTCTTTATAACAGCTAGGAATTGTCATGCCTTCTATATTTTAAAAAGCTTTTCTTCTGCACAGGACATAAATCACAGAATAAAATGTATGAAGGAAAATGGGAAATGGAGATACCACCTTACATGCAAAGGAAATGCTGAAGATTTATTGTCAATGATTTTCTTAAATCTGCTTATACAGCCAGGACAATAGTTTCCAGAATGGATATGGCTGTAGTTTTTCACATTCATAGGTCAGCAGTTTCTGGGGGACCTCTGAAGAGCTGAGACTCAAACTAAAGGGCACTGACAGTAATGAAATGTCTTCCAGTGAGCACCAAACTGCCGGGGGCTGCTGGAAATCATCACCACAGAGAGGGCTTGGTGTCACCCTGCCCCTCACCAAGTGCTGAATGTGGCAGTGGGAGCTTTGGTGAGTGTTGAGACCATCTCTGAATCAGTGTCACAGGTATCAAGCTTTAACTGGAGCCCTCAGCACATCAGGGCAGCATTTTGAAAAAAAAAATAATTCTTATGCCTAAGTCAAGTTGCAGCAACTTAAAAAGATCAGTTGGATATTTTGTGACCTGTGTCACCAGCAGGGTTATCTGAGCAAAGGCCATGGTAACTTAGATTATTTTATATTTGCTGTGGACTAAAAAAACACAGCCTCAAGGGGCAGGAATAACAGAAACAAAGTAACCTTAATGGATTTGTGAATTCTAGACACCTTGGAATCCAAAAATTATTTTCACTTCACTGTCTCTTTTGATATTACTTCCCCTAACAATGACGAGTGCCTCAAAAACTGTGTATTGCTATCCAGCTAGAGCTTGACCTTTGTTGCCTTTCCTCCTCAACAAGTGACACAGATAAAATTATACAGCAGACAAAAAAGCAAATAAACAATCCAGCTATGAAAGACTTATATTGAAGCTGGGGGAAATATATAGTGGGTATGACATTCAGGAATTGATTAAATCACCACACTTGCAATTCTCGAGGGAAAGACCACAAGCAAAGTTTGCAGAGAGTTTGCAGGAGATATGCAGCAATATCCATGAACAGTAAACCCCAAACTTCTGAGAGTGTGTGTGGCAATTGGGAGGACAGAAACACTCACAGAATACTAGAATATTTTGAGTTGGAAGGGATAATATTGTGAGTTTCATTCATACACATATCCTTCTCACTCAGTTTATATCTACCAAAACTCCACTTGTTCAGAAACCAGAAATTTGTTGGCCAGAAGGTTCCTAAGTAGGGAGCAAATAAAAATAGTCAACTTCATAGCTATATAACACCCATTATAGGTAGTGTCAGTCTGTTCTCAGTGGCCATGCAGCCAGCCTCCAGAAATATGTCATCAAAGCTGACTGGCACTTGGCTGACTGCAGAAAGGAGAAATACTGAGGAAACTGGAAGGGAAGTGCCTTTTAGCAGGTCTTCCCAGAGCTGAGTTAAAGCATAGTGCTGAAAAGACAATAACAGACATTTTTATGCAGTACATTTCATCCCCAGATTTGGGTAATCTTGAATAGCTGCTGTCACAACTGGGGCTGTTCTGTGGGTGAGAGGAGTGTCCCTCTCTATTCCGAGCCAAAAAGAGTGTGCAGAAAGCAAAGATACACAAATTAAATCCAGCCAACACTTTCATTACTTTATTTATACTGGGAAGGTGAAAGAGCAGACTTCCTAGGCTATTTTGGTAACTGGAATGATTTTAAAATGTGGCTAGGCAAAAACGTGTACAGACCTTAGGCTGTTCTGCCAGCTCACCTAAGTCATCCTCTGCAGCATCATTTGCTATTTGGTTACTAGAAATCCTTGGAGCAGAGCACTTCAGTCATGCTGCAGCACTCCAAATAACTTCAGCTGGGTTTTTCTGTCTATCACCTAAGGACATACGCCCACAGAGAGCAACTTCATTTCCCTTTGTGCTCTGCTCTTGGACTGAGGATGCAATGCCCAGCCCGTGCTAGATGCACATCAGCTGCAGAGAGGAGTCACTGGAGCAGCAAGGTCCTGCAGCTTGTTATGCCTTGGCTATCACATTGGAAGCTGAAAATCTTGGCTCCTGTGATGAGGAAAGGAGCAGCAGAGAGGCAAGAGCCTGAGCTCCTGGTTTCCAAATCTCCACAGACCTGTAGGAAAGCCAATGGTACCTCAGTGGGACCCTGCCAGCCCTGCTGTCCCAGGGGAGCTCCATCACCCCAGTACTGTGGCCCTCACAAACACATGTGGGTGCCTAAACATGAATGTAGAGGTTTCTGCAGTCAAATCTGGACATGGTGTTTAGATTGCTCCGGGCTGGGCACTGGGATGCAGGAGATCTGGTTGCTCTCCAAGGCCAGACTTACACAGCACCTGGGTCACAGTCTGAATTTCACCCTTAAGCACAAGTCCTCATTTCAGTGTTCTCTGAAGTCCTCCTTGAGCTTTCAAACCTTTGCCCTGAAAAGATATTCTCCTGATGAGATACATGGTTTAATAACCCTTTTAAAAAATAGTAAGGAAGAAAGACATTTGAGAACCCAAATTGTGCAGAGTAAGGTCAAATACTCAGCTCCTTCTCCAAACTGAGCTCATCACACTTGGAAAATTCAGGACATAGCTGTATTGGTCCAGCTTTTCTTTGAGGTATTTTAACCTGATGTCCAAAACAAAGCAGTAAATTAGATGAACCAGTCAGCTGAAATTCAATGTCTTTAGCTGAAACTTGGCATGTAGTTTTGCCAGCTCAGTTATAGATTTTTTTTGGTTTTATGACTATTTGGCTTTTTTATTTCTCTCTGCACCCTTTTTTTTTTTCTTCTCCTTCTTTTCTTCCTAAAAATATACTTTCCATTACAAGGAGCACAGGAAAGCACCACCTCACTAACTTCTCTAATGTAGCCATTTTATTTAAATATTCTAGACACTAGAGACATTTTCTATTAAACTTACAGGTTTCTTTCTTTCTGTCATTGGAACACGGTTTTAAATGTAAAAGTATTTTGTTTCTGAGGTGTGTGGAAATGAGTGTAATGTGGAAATTCACTTTGCCCAAATGAAGCTAAAAAACGCATTAGAAAAGTTACAAAAAATATTTTCCTGATCAATGCAGGGACATCTTCTTCATTTCCATTGCTGAGTTCTGCCCCCAGTGCAATGAGTTTTTCCCCAGGTAGGTCTTACTTGAAACAGTGCATAATATAGTATATTTTGAAGATTTAAATTTTGCCACTGCACATTTTAGGAGTCACTTCACATCAAAGTTAGCAGTGCATTGTTTAGAATTACCAAGGAAGTTTTTATACAGCTGGTTTCTTCCCTCTGCTCATAACACTTGGAATATTACATCTTCACTTTACTTCTGGGTTATTAGCATCTAGAGAGGAATGGCATGGCCAAAGGTTCTTGAATTGCCATTCTATTGTCCATCCCCAGCTGGTTGGAGAGCAATGCTGACTACCAGGGATAGTCAGAGCTGCTTAGAAATTGTAAAACTGCTTCTCTTTCTCTGGCTTCTGGATTTGCTGGCTTGTTGCTAGCAATTCCAAAGAATCCATGGTTCTCCAGCCCAGACAGAAATATTTACCTCTCTTCTTGAACTTGCCATGATTGCTTCTCAAATTTCTTTCAATGTTAGTGAGGGAAGCAGAAAGAAACAAACCAAAAACATGAACTTTGCAGTTTTTCTTGGGAGGAAAAATCAGCTAAGGCAGCTTTCTAAGGAAGTAGAAACCGAGTTGAAATTCACTCTCTTAAATTCAGCTTTAAGGCTTGACCTTCAGTTCCATAGGTCACATGAACACCAACATTTCTATAGACATTTTGTTCCAAATAAAACCCCAAAAGAATAACAGCATACACGTTCATGTGGCTACAAAGAAAAGTTTGAATTTCCCAGAATCATGCATTTGAAAGGTTTCCTGGGAGTGATATTCTACAGGCATACCTTATATCTCTATACCAGGTGAGTGAGAATTAGATTCTGTATCCTTTCATTCTTACAGTCATTTCTTAATCAAGATGGAATCTCAATCATATTTATTACAGTGAAAATACAGAATAGCTCCACTAAACAAAATATTACAAATACTATTCTTTTTGTATAAAAAACATAATAATCAATGCAGTAACGGTGTCTGTATGTTGTAGTTTATATGCAGACGTGTCCTTCACATCTATTTAAAAATTTCTTCAAATATTAATGCATGAAACTCCAGCTGTATCCTGGGTGTAGCTCTCTCAGAGAGGTGCACCTCAGGCACTGAGCTGTGGAGGGACAAAATAACTCTCACAAAAAGAAAGGTTTTAACAGAATTCAGAATGGAATCCTTATCTCCTTTCCAGCCCTTCCTTTTATTGTTGCACTTTTTTGTTTCCCTGACTCATGGAACAAAAGAAATCAAGCCTAATGCAGATCTTATCTTCTGCGGAGTAGCTGTGAAATAGCAGCTCCAAGAAACCGCTGTCCTTTACAGAGCCCGGAGTGACTCATTAGCTGTGTCAAGGGCTGTTTGCTCCTCTGATCTGCTCATCCACGGAGCTGCGTCCAGAAGCCTGTTTGCACACAGGATTCCTGCCCTCTGTGCATTGATTGCTGTCAATAAAAACACTTCCTCCCCGCTTCTCTTGACTGCTGGGAGCTGATGTGCTCCAGCTGTGAGGTTCCTCCTGTCCCTGCTGGTGGCCCAGCGCTCACCAAGGCTCCAGCAGGAGCAGGCAGATGGTCCACGAAGGTGGGAGGCTGGAGTGGCATTTCAGAATATCAGCAGTCATAAGAGATATCTGACATCCGTGTGGGAATTAGGACAGGCCCACCCCACGGGTTTTCCATCTTAAAGCCATCTGTAACTTTCCAGAGTGAGCTTTTGTTTGCCTGGGAGAGCATCCTTGGTCTGAGTGTTTGCTGGTGCCACCTGAAGGAGCCATCACTGGACAGCATGCAGTAAATGAAAGAGTTGAGGATAATCCACTAATTAGGAGCTGACTCCATGTTTCTGCCCTATCAGTCTTTTTATCAGAAATGTGTGAGTTCACATGAGGAATATGCTACCTTTTGTGGCAGTTACAGAGGGTGATTAACATCAGATTTTTTTGACTAAGATGCAACTCTATAAACAACACGAGGAAGTAGAGTTTGATAAGAGGAGAGAGAACTTCCTCTTTCTCCATCACACTGCAACTAAACTTGGTTCAATAGTTTCTGGTTTATCACAGTTTAGCCTAAGGCTTTAGAAGTTCAGACACTCATATGATCTTTCTCCCTTCTTTACTCTAAGAAGTCCAAACTAGTTATTACATGCTATTTTTATTCTTGGTCCATCTCTATAGAGTTTGAGTGGGAAACCTGCAGCAGCACCAGATGGATTATTTCTCCTTTTACAGCTTTTTTTCTGTGTATGTGTTTGGCAACTCCAAAGTTTGAAAATGAGAACCCAACCTCCCATTACACAGCAGCAATTCCCAGTGGGCAGACTCTTAGAGATGAAATAGCAAATCACAAGCACTGTGTAGAGATTTAAAAGAGGAAAATTAAAAGCTGTATCATTTGATTAACCTCTGTGTCTCACATTTGAAAATTAAAGATAATTATGTTTACTTTCATGTAAGCCTAGAAATAATTCTCTGAGAGTTTGAAAGCCCAGAGCATTGTCATTTGCTTAGATCTGAGATTCCCCTGTGCAGTTTTTAATAGATTATACACAAACCCATGTCTTAACTGTTTGCTTTTAATATCTTTACAAGACAGTATCTGCAATATAGATCCCTATTTTACCATACTCTCCTCTTCCCACTGTTCTACAGCTTCACTGTTGAACAAGCCTGGGATGAAAAGCTGGTGGTTTAGTCCCACACTATAATTAAGTGATGGCTAAAGTCCCTGATTTTCCAGACACTCTCTATTTTTTTTTTCTTTTCTTTTGTTTTCTTCCCACTGACTATGAAGAATAGAAACTTCCAGGTGAACAGAATTGTCTGAAACAAATTGCTTTAATGATGATGCCTTTTCCATGAATCAATGGTGCACATTAAAGATTCAGAATGCACTTTAGAGCAATCCAAAATGTGGAAAATAGCAAGATACCAGTGTGATCCCCCTTTAAATTATAGATTGAGAATTAGATTCCACTTCCAACCATGCAGGTGCAAATCCATTAATTTCAGAGCAGCTTCTGCAGGTTGACATTTAAAAACATGTGAAGCATATATAGTTTAGTTCTCTTTTTCTCCACTGCACATTTATTTATTTATCTGTACGTTGGAAAGCCTTCCACTTCAAGTATCTGTATAATCTTTGACAGAGTTTTCAACCTTTCTGATAGATCCCAAACAAATCCTAGGTAGTTTTAAAATGCACACTAACAAATCAAATCTGTTCTTAACACCCCTTTCCTACATCCTTCTGAATCAATGAAGCACGGATTTTTTTATCTTTTTTAGGCACAACAGAAGGACACACCTCAATGATGTTATGCTGGTGAAGGAAAAGCTATAACAGAAAAACTTTCACACTTCTTTGGACAGATGCTCAGCTGTGGTAAACTGAGAAAATCAGCCAGAAGTCACCACATACCTCAATGGGAGATCTAAGTCACATGCTCTACATGTAAGGAGGTCAATGTACAGGGTAAAAATGCACACTGATCTATCATTTTAGAGGCAATAAAACTGAGTTATAAAGAACTTTGAGCATTTCCTCCCAAATTTAAAAACTGACGGTAGGGAAGAAAGACCAGGAGTTCCATTTTTATAAATTTAGAGCAATTCCTGTAATGAGAATTAACCTGATGTGGGGTTCATAGACCTTATTTTGACAGACTTTGCCTCCATGAGTGCAGCAAAGGGAGTTTTCAAACAGCTTAATGAGGTTCCTGGCCTGCAACTTCTAAGGAAATAAAAACCATGATTTTTGTATTCCCTTATGTAGTGAGTCCCAGACTCCTCCATCCTCAGACAGCACAGTCTGTATTTGCAAGAATTTGCAGATAGGTTTAGATAAATTTGTCTGAGTAACAAAATAACATGAGGATTAAGAATTGCCAATAAAATGTGAGCTTTGGTAATAAACCAGGATGTGTGGGAGTTCTGCTCTGAGGCAGCAGTATGTCTTGAGTCAAGGAGACTCAGTGAATAAAACCATCTCAGCATGGTATTAAATGAAGTTCTTGCTAATTTTGGCTTGGCTTGTGATAGATGGGAATACATTAATTTTCCATAAGCAGGAAAGCCCTGTGTGTTTTCTTTCCAGCACTAATGGAAGTGACAATACATTTTGAGGGCTTTGAGGAGGCAGAAGGAGAGAACAGAGATCTGCCAGGACATTTATCAGCAGCCCCTTCTTACCCCAGATTGCTGCTGCAGCAGGGGTAGGTGATGCACATGCTGAAAACTGCCTGAAGGTCCCCTGGCAGCCTGTCCAAGGAAAAAGATGAAGTTCACAGAAATAAATGGAAAAGACCATTACAACTGCGTTGTCTTGCACAAAATATTTTTTACCTCTGAGCTTCGTCCTTCTGCTATCAATGGAAGCATTCCAGATAATGTGATTTTAAAGGGAAAAAGATGTAAACATTTTGCTTTGGTATGCCAGAGACAGGCTTAATTATCTGGAGATTTGCTGGATATGTCTGCAAACCATTACAGGCTGAATTAAATCCTTTTGAAAAGCCAGGTCTTATTTCTCTTTACTGTTCCTTGCATCTAAACACCCTGATAAAGCACACATATTTGTGTTTACTAGGCAAGCTCTGCAATCTCTTTGTGCCTTTTTTGTCTGGCCATTTGTACTCAGATGTGCATGTTGGGTGAAGTGATACTGCCCTACTAATGTTTCTCTTCTGAGGAGCCCAGCTGAAGTAATTATTTACACCCTTTTGTGCTGCAAAGACAACCTGAATATAATGGAGGGGGTTCCTCCTCCCCAAGCTCTGTCTAGGTGGGAACACTGGAGTGACTGAGTGCTTGATGGGGCGTTTCTCCAGCTCTGCCAAGAAGAAATAAAGCTTGAGAAGCATGAACTGTCCCACTCCATCTCAGCCAGGCAGGGATTCTGAAGCCTAATAAGGCTCCCCTTCGTGTGTGGGTACTCTGCTGGTCACAGATGAATGGAGCTTTTTGCTCCCACCAGTTCTCTTTAGGGTGGAGGTCTGTGTTGCTGACTCTGAAGAGCTCATCCCCTCATTTTCCATATTTTCTTCACCATTTCTGTCTGGGAAAAAGAAAGTATAACTGACAATAGCATTTCTAAAGCTTGAGGCTGAAAACAAGCAATACTCAAGCTCAAGTGAGGAATTAACCTGATTTCTGAAGGGCTGCTCCTGGGCTGTTCCTGCTCCTGCTCCTGCCTTTCTCCTGCCTTTCTCCTGCCTTTCTCCTGCCCTTCACAAGAAGACATGGTATTTCAGAAGAATTCTCATGTTGATGAGCATCTGCAGAACAGATTATTTGTGTCAGAAACCAGGCAAGGATGAACTTGTGCCCATCTCCCCACTTATACCCCCATTTCTGTACTAAAGAAGCTCTCAGATCAGAAGATGAGCCTTTATCTTTTTTTTCTCTTTCATTACAGAAAGCAAATTGAAAAGAAGGTCAATATAAAGATTAAGAAGTCAGGATCAGTCTGAGATCTCTTCCTGAAATCTGTTTACTCCTGCATTACTCCATCTATATGAAGTAGTGTTTAAATTCCAGGTTCCTGTCAAGGCTTTTTAGAGAAAATAATGGAAATTCACAACCTTTGGAGCTTATGCACTCCCAAATTGCTGGAACCTGGCAAATTACAGGGGTGGAACCAATTCCTGGATTTATAGATCTGGATTTGAAGCTGCTTTTAAATCAGCCACCAGCCAAAGCTCATGGTGCTTGGTGGTCTGGTTCTGGCCCGTGTGAGATCCAAGAGTTAGGAGAGTGCACACTCTTCTCTGGAAAGCAGACATCAGTTAAAAGAGGCTCCTTTGGTTTCTGCTGGAGAAAGCCACACTGTCAAGTAACCACAAACTGTTCAGCTCACTGTGATTTAATTCTTTTGCTAAGAAAAACAGTTTGAACCATCTATATTCCTACATAATGGACACTGGCCATGCTTAATTTTTAATTTTAGCCATGTGCTATTAATTATAGTACCATCCTAGATTTCCTGGTCCATCACTTACTGTTCTCACTGAAATGTGACATGCACAGCAAGCCAACTAAAATGTGACTATGGCACAGCCAGGCTGGCTGACTCCCAGGATTTCCCTGGCCCTGCTCAGGTTTACTCCACTGCCTCCAGCTTGCAGCTTTCTCTTCATATTATTTATTGCTGCTGAGGGTTAATTAAAAGGCAAATTCTGCTCAGGTCTAACTCTCTGAATACACAGTTAAATCTGGGAGAAACCTTCTGAGACAAGTTAGTAAGTTCAAAAACAACACACAGCTTTTTGCATCCCTCTCCTCCCCGTGTACTTTACAAGTCAGCTTCACAACCACAATAAGTTTTTCAACCATTTGAAACCCCAGAGAGTGAAGCCCTTACCACTGGCTGTGTTGATTAACACTTAGCTTGTGAGGAGGAGAGAGCCCTTGCAGATAGAGCCTCTTCTGCAGGAACATTTTCCATTGCGTGCTGCTACTGCCAATGACACACAGCACATCATCTTTCCAAGCCATTTTAGTTTGTTTTCCTCAAACAAAATGATCTAAGAGTGGCAAGGGTGTGCTTTTGCAGTAGTCTCTGGAAAGGCTTATTGCTGCCATCTGTCTCAGCTCAGTTTAACCTCCACTCATGTTCTGTAGTGTTATTGGTGCCATTTACTCCTGTAGTGAAATACAAAGTCTTTTCACCCAGTATCCCAATTCTAAAAGAAAGTTAGAGGAAAGTGGTTTATTCATGGGCAAAATAAAGCAGTAATATTTGGGGGATGCAAACATTTTGTTTCATTCCCCTTTAAACTTTTTTTTTTAAGAATTGAGCCTATTCAATTTTCTCTTTTGAGACATTTAGTTTTAAATAGAGTTTTAGAAAACTAGGCTTTTTCAAAAGGGTGTGTTTAATTTGGAAAACATCAAAATAAAAAACTGTTTGACTATTTCCAAGAGGAAACATTTCATTTTAAAACCTGTCAAAGGAAAATGTGTTTACCTTTAGTAAAAAAGCGCTGGTCAGCTTTTTCAGCTGTGAGGTAAAATCTAAATCAATACAAGTTACAGTCCCCCTAAAAGTCATCTGCTCCAGAAATAGGTGGTGACTGTGCAGCCATCTGCACAGCCATCTGCAGCCAAAACTTCCTCCTGAAGTTTTACAGCTCTTGTCTTACAGCTGCCCCAGTTGTAAACCAGAAGCAGGTACAGACTGGATCCCTGCACCTCGCACGATTTCGTCTTTTTTCCCCTTCTCCGCAGCCTTTGTAAGCACTGGCACATTCAAGGCAAGTGCCTGCCCTCCCTCAGCATCTCCGTGTGCCACCAAGGCTCAGAGGTGCAAATTCAGAGTCTCACACTCCCGGTGGGCAGTGGCCTGAGGGAGGAAATTGGGCGGCCGCAGTTACTGGGGGAGTGATGAGTGAGCAGCTCTGCTGCTGTCAGACCTGCCTGGGACCACCTTCAGCCCAAACCCCTCTCCTCTCTCTTGGCAGCTCTGTCTGCCCGTGCTAAGAGGAGCTGGCAGGGCAGTTCTGTTTTCCTGCCCTTTTTCCTTCAGCTCCTCTGCTGAAAGTGCATGCTTGATAAAAATCTTCTGTAATACAGCCAGCCGGCCACTAGGAATGAATGTAAATCCAACAAAGTCCCAGAGATGGAAACAACTCTTGACCATAAGGAAAGGGGGTGGCACCCAAACTGCTGCCCTGACAGCACAGTCTCTGGGAAATGGGAGCCTTGCTTCCCAAGTGTATGACTTCATGGCCACCAAATGCCTTCCCCCTTGAAGTATCCAAGGCCACCTGCTGCTTCATTGTTGCTGGAGGGGCAGGATAAAGGTAAATAGGTATGATGGCAAAATGTGCTCTGAGGATCAGCAAAACTGTTCCTTTTCATCTATGAAACTATTTTTTCAGTTAAGATTAAAAGCCCAGACTTGTTTTCTTTTTCTTTCCTTTTTAGCTAGCAAGAATCTCAACATGCAGCAGAAAGCTTCTCACCCTGATCCCCAACACAATCAGCCCCTTGCCATGGGGCTGGGTGGGCAGACACAGCATCGTTCCAGTAAATTTCTCATTAAGAAGCAGCTAAATCCACCAGGTCAGCTTGAAATGCAAATTATGTCTGTGTGATTCACTGACACAGGCAGCAGTTCTCTCTCAGCTCAGGTTAGGTCTTCCCACTTGTTCAATTCATACTGCAAAGACAAAGTGAGCAGCAGTCAGCTGAACACATCAGAGCTGAATGAAGTCTTTCAAGATTAATAAAATAATAACAAAAATTTTTAAATGGATTTTAGAAGAAGAAGAAGGATCTGCTGAGGACTTGAATTCACACATGATCCTACCATACTGAGAGCTCATCATTTGTCCATTTCCTTTATCTGCCTCATGTATGTAGATGGTAAGAACTCCAAGGCAGAGGGGGAGTTTAAAAGCTGAGGGTGTGATACCTGCACAGGGGGCTCTAGTCTTCACTGGTCCAGAAACACTCATGGGGTGACTGAAAATAAAATCAGGAAAAGTGAGAGAAAAGATATTGGGCATTTAAGAATGGTGAAGTGCTGGAAAGCACATGCAGAGTTGAGTTCCATCTTTGTTTGACTAAAAAAGCCAGTGCTCAGACAGAAACACAGGAGGACAAGAGGTAGCTAAGGACTGTAGAAATGTCAGGAATGGTGAGTCTGTTGCTCCATGTTCTTAGCCTTCACAGCACTTAAACATGTATTCTCTGAGTTGTTTATCCTCAAGAAATAAAATATTTTGTTTAACAGACTGATCAGGTCTCAGGCAACATAGAAATGTGGATGGGATTGGGAAATCAGAGAATGAAATGAAAGGCTGCAAAGAGGACACTGGTTTTTTCCACAACACCTGATTGTCTCAGCCCAGTCCCAGCCCATTCAGGCACTTGCTGTTTACTTTGGTGGAGGTAGGAGAGCAGGACCATACCCGTTTCTGTTTGAAGTTGCTAAGTTATGAAACCACAGGTTCCACAGCAGACTCAGGGATGAGTAGGCTTTGCTTCCACCTCAAAAGAGCCATGCAATGGTCACAAGGAAGAGCAGCTTTCACAGTGGCCTTGCCAGAAAAGGTAAAGGAAAAAGAAGAATTCAACTGCACCTGGCCTGCATGGACAAACCTGTGCAGTTCTGCCTGAACAGTCTTTCTGTCAGTAGATGTATTTGTGTAGAGCAGTTCACATCAGGGAAGCATGGAGATGTTAGAATCACAGAATCATGGAATTGTTAAAGTTGGAAAAGACTTCTAAGTTCATCAGTTATTCATCTCCATGTCCATCACTACCCCATGTCCTCGAGTGCCACATCCGCACAATCCCACTTCTAGGGATGGAGACTCTACCACTTCCCTGGACATCCTGTTTCACTGCTTAACAACCCTTTCTGTGAAGAAGTGTTTCCTAACATGCAATCTAAACCTCCACTGGCACAAATTGAGGCCATTTCTTTGCTACATGGAGAAGAGACTGACACCCACCTTACTACAACCTCCTCCCAGGTAGTTGTAGAGAGCAATTAGGGATCCCTCAGTAACAGAGCCTATAAACACTGAGTCACAGAGTGGCCTTTTTGCAGTTCCCATTGTTTTCTGTTGGATTAATTTTGATTCAAAGTGACTTATTTTTCATAAAAACCCATGAGAAGGAAAAAAGACAAGGGCATATTGTGTGTTTTAAAACCACTAGGAATGTCAGATAGATATTTTAGACTTTTCCAGAGACTTCTGGAAGACTTCAATAGTTCTTTTTCATCTATGGATGTAGTTGTCATTCTAAGAGGAATCCAGGTGCCATCTTCCTATGAAACAGTCTAGAGATAACCCTAGCCTTGTACTCACAGATTTAATAACTTTCAGTCCATTGCCTTTTTAAAGGATTATTACCACCATACTTAGCTTAATTTAAAATATTTTTCAAATTAAAGTCTAATCAAAGTGTCTTTGCATCTAACCAGAATATTCTCTGCAGGAAACTTTCTATTTCAGTACCTGGAACAATGGAAAACATTTAAACTGGTACCCTTGTTTCACAACAACACTGCTCATAGGTCTGGTGTGCAGACTCTTCTCAGGAGAGTGGTAGCAATGCTCTGGTAATAAAGAGGAAAAAACCCTGTTGAAACCTCTGATGGTTCTGGGAAGATCTGCATTACATAAGTTGTTTTCTCCAGACCATTTCAGTCTCTCCATATTTTTGAATGACTAAAGAGATTTATCATGTAAGAAAGCTTCCTGATAAGCTACTCGACAAGTTATCACACTCCTTCAGCATGCTATTAGAAATGGATGGTTCACTTCTACAGTTCACTGGCACTTGCTGCTCCTGCTGAGAGATTTCTGACAGTCTTGCAATAATAGAGGGCCCATGTGGATGTTCAGCTAGTGTAAGATAGGGAAATAGCAACTTTTAGCTGAGACAAGCTTAATAAAGTCACAGTTTTTCAGGTTTCAGAGCAATTGGATATCACATTACAAACTGCAACTGGAGCCTTATCTAAAATTGGGAGTGAGGCACCTTTCTGGCAAGTTCTGCCATAAACACTCAACTAATGCATGGATTCTGTTCTGCTCTCTTGGTGTGAGTCACCAGGCACAGTGGTCATAGCTCTGTAGATGGGCAAAGCTGAAGCAGCCAGAATACTGAATAACATGCATGGTTAAATTTAGTGAAGGATTTCATTTCACTCAGAACAACTCTTTTACTTTGACAGCAACGTTGGGAGGCACGTCCAGGATTTTGTGTATTCACTTGAATACCTGCAGGTGAAAAACAAGTGACCACACCTGGCAGTGCTGATTCATCTGTGTGACTCTGTGTTCTCCTTTAACTCATTTAGACAGGCAAGGAAGTGCCTCATCTGCACCCAGGCAAAACAAAGGTGTTTGGACACCCGTTTTTTGAGATCTGTGGGAGTTACAGCATGCTAGATAATGCACCATCACACCAATTGGCACACACTGTCCAGGACTTTGAGTCATCTGGCTCGGGCTAGGTGTCAGAGGCAGCTTAGGGGTCTCTCCCTTGGAAGAGCCTCTGGCTCATGACTTTTGGAGAACTAGTATCTTCAAACTGAGTAAGAATGTGAAGAAATTTTGACTCATATCATGACCTTTAGAACAAAAAAGAAGAGATGTGTGGGATTCTAACACAATTTATGAATTAAACCTGTCTTTTAATACCTGTGTTAACCACAAGATAGTTTCCTGGGGAACTGTTACGTCTCCTGCTTCATGTTAAACAGTTGCTGCCTTTTTCCCTTGCTGAGAGAACAGGCATTGCTATATTTCTTACAGGAGCACAAGAGGGTTTCAGTACCCTCTTTAGGTTTGTGAATCTCTGTGTGCAATGTTTATTGTTGCTAAATATAGATGTGAAAAGCACCAATCCTTTTCAAGGTATTTAAAATTCAATGGCTCTTCAGCCTCTTCAGTTTCCATCTTGTTTCAAGTGGGGAAAAATATTCATTGTGCTGTATGTTTTCTGCCTCTAAAAGATGTATGTATCTACAGTAACATCATAAATACTTGGTTGCCTGAAACTGTATAAATATTGTGGTTCTGCCCAATGCAAAACTGATTACTTCATTAGCCCAAGATATACAGCTGAAATAAACATGATATACAGTGGGGCTGTTCTGATTTTGGCTGGATTCTCAGTCTGTGAGACCCTTTTTACTCTGGGAAACATAAGATATTTTTTTCTGTTTGCAGAACCAGTGATAACTTGCTCCACAGAGAACAGAAGACTTACGTTGAACTTGATTTCAAAACATTGTTTAATCTTGGGGCACTATCTAGAATGGTCCCTGTTTCAGCTGAGGTTCAAGTTCACATCCCTTTGATGCTGTAAATGGAGCAAGTTGGGCTGGCTGACGCAGTATTAAATGTTTTGTGTGCTTTTAAAAGAACAAATTAACAAATTATCTGAGGGCTAGCATGCTCTGCTTTACATGCTGAAAATTCAGAGGTAATGACTTTAAAAGCTGATTTGTGTTTTCTTTCATGTCCTGAAACATTATTCACGTGCACTGTCATTCTTGTTCCTTCTGCTGATCTAGAACATCAGGTTATCTCAGCAGTTTATACACAAATGGACCAAAAGGGTCAAGTGAGAAACGGGGTGAAAACTCTTATGCCAATATTGATCCCCATCACAGAAATCCACGTGGCACTTGAAGCAGACACTGGACATGTTCCTGGACAACCTGCTCTAGGGGACTCTGAGCAGGGGAGGTTGGACAAGGTGACCCCCAGGGTCCTCTTCCAACCCCAAACATTCTGTGATTCTGTGAAGTCCCATTTCTCCAAAAACCTAAGACTTGTGTTTATTCTAGTATGATTAAAAGTAGCAAGATTACAGTGTCAAATATATTTATGTTCTGGTTTAGTAACAAATTCTAAAGATATGCATGAATTTTAAATTATGTTTTAAAAAGAGAAGGAAAATGAATAGTATCTCTGCAGTTCTTCACTCCTTCCAATCACTCCTTGGATCAGCTGAAGGCTGTTTTCTTCTTTTTCCAATTATGGTACACTTTTAAATTTCAGTAGGAAAGTGTTTCTAATATTTCAAGATTTGGCTTGTTCTTTTCTGCCTAAGGTTTCAATTTTTTACCATATTTCCACACGATATCCCTTTCCAGTAAAGGGAAAGGAATGCCAAGCCTTTCTGTGTTCCCTGCCAGTGTCGGTGTAACTCCGGCGTGATTGCATCCACAGCGCCAGCCAAGCAGAGGAGGAGTTGTTCAGCATGGGACTCTCTGTTCCCAGGCTGGCTGCTTTGATACCTGTCTTGCTGTTCCTCCTTCCTGCCTTCTATCTCCAGATCTCTTCAGGCTCTGGTTCGTCTCATAGATCATCTGCAGCACTGAACATCTTGCCTTCATCCAGGAAACATCCCGCTACACAAACTGAAATTCTTTCTGTATGCCCATTTATAGTGCTTCTGGAGTGATTTTTTTTAATTTTATTTTTTAATTTTTTTTTCACATCCAAAACATCCCAGTGACAGGCAAAAAAATTGCATCAAATATCAAGAAGGTGTTGAATTTTCAGCAGTAAGCCAATCTCTGTGTGAACTTTTCTCCATGTTTCTAATGCTGAGAAGCAAAAGGTTTCCCAGTTACCACAAGAAAAGATTTGTCACCCTTTGGAGAATTTTCCCATGTGCAGCTGGTTATATATGATGCTGTGGGAGGACTAAATCACAAATTCGCTATAAATTCTCTCTTAAAGACAAGATGTACTTTTCAGAGGGCTGAAATATTAGAACCCTTGTTGAGCCAATCTAGTTCTTGTATCAATGGAGCAATTTCTGCCATTTATAGGAAGTGTGATTTTGCACAGCTTCAAGGTAATATTTCATTCAGGTAGGAAAACTCCTGTGGCTGAAAACAGTATCATAGATCAAGGCAAATATGTTGAAAAGATCCAAACAACAACCCAGATTACTGGCATGGCAGAGATCTCAAAAATAAAGATCCTCTCTTTCCCATCAAAGACAGGTCAGATAGCTGATTTTGGGATGGACTGCTTTTGGATTTCATTGCTGCCCTATAAAAAAAAAATTATGTCCCAGAAAAAAAACAATAACACCCAGATCAATGCACTGAGTGCTGAACTGTGGGGTCCATTCCCACTTCTATGTGGATTCCTTGGGTCATCCAGAAGAGTAACTTCCATCATTCCATTTAATACTCCTTGAAGGAGAAAGAAAATCATTCTTAGTCTGAGAGGGCTCAGAGAATAACTAGAGGATGTCTTCATGCAATTATAACATGAGGACTCCCTAATGACACCCACTCCCACAAGAAATGTTCAGAGAACCTTAAAGAAGCAAGTTCAGCTGCATCTCCAGGAAGTTCTTCTGCAGAGAACCCCATTACAATTTAAAAGCCTGCTAAAATGCCAAAGACATCTTCAGTCTCTGGTTCCTTCCTGTCCTGAAGTAAAATGCAGTACTAGAAGAATATCATCTGTAGCCATAAGGTGTGTTGCTTTTTATGTGTCAGGTTTTTATGGAGAGGTTTAAGGAGACCAGAGGGAGCTTCTTGAATCATAATGAGCAATCCAGGCAATATCAATTTGGGGTTATTTTCTATTCTTTTCTACTCCTTAATGCCTAAGCTCTACTGCTGATCTTTCTAGCAGGCAGATGCCAACATATATTTCTATTCTCTTCTCCTTCTTTAGTTAAGTCTGACATACCAGCAATGTAATAAACTCAGCAGATTCAACATTATTAGTGCTGCCACAGAGTTGGGACCTTGCCCTGGTAGGATTACGGAGCTGCTGGGATTGACTTCCCTGTCAGCCCACTTGACAAATTAATTTTCTTTTAATTGGTAAAAACTGATTGACTTTTAAGCCCCTAGGAGTTTGCCCTTATTAATATTACCATATGGGGAGCTGTAAGTGAGATGGTGAAGGAATTAGGGCACTTGCTGGATTGAGAGTAGTTTGGGGCAGCAGTTGTTTTTCTTTCGTGATTTAGTTTACTGTATTAAACTCCTACTAAAGATGGATGGAGCAAACAGGAGAAAGAAATAACTCTCAGACAGGAAAAACACTGAACAAATACTGCTTTGTCTAGTACACTTCCAAAGAAAATGGAATTTTGGCACCCTGGATGGCACAAGGTTTACACTGGGGGAGAGGAGGATTTGGCTCTTCTTTCCTAGGGATTTGTATGTATAAAACAGCACAAGTGCATTTGTAAACTGGAGCCTTAAATCACAAAGCTTAACACCCAGTCAGTCTGGCTTGGTACTGTCTTTTAGTAATACAAAGCTGGAAGGAAGTTATTTCTGGTTCCTGGTGAAGCCTCACAGGGAGGCACAACCTGAGGTGACACTGACTCAAGATGAAAGCTGATATTTCCTCTGGCATCTTGGGGTTGTACAGGACTGGTACAGCCTGAGGTGCTGGTGCTCACCCTTACACAGAGTCAGTATCCCACCCTTGGCTGGAATTACAGCTACTGGTGATGGATCCTCAACTATTAAATGTTGAGGGAGCACACATGAAAATCTGTGTTGAAGTTCCTTCAAGTCTTCAGCTCTTCAGCAAGCAGAAGCCATCCCACATGTCAGCACGACTCAGTCAGTAATAAATCCTTGGGAGGCCAAGCTGTGAAAAGTTTATGTGGAATTGAAGGGTGTCACTGTGTATCTTCACATGGATTTAGTTGTGAGTAATGGTAACTAAAAGACACCATGAAACCAACAACAATTAAAGGAAAGGGAGTCTCCGTGTTGCAAATGGAAAATGAGCACATTGGATGTCAGGTGGTCAGGGGTGAGAACAAATTTCTCTATTCAACTTAAGTGGGTGAGCACAAACACATTTTCCACATAGGTATAATCATGCATTCACAGCCCCTTTTTAGTTTTATTTGGCATATAGGCATAAGAAAGTATAGAATAGAATAGAATAGAATAGAATAGAATAGAATAGGTTTCAGATGGGACCTACAACAATTATCCAATCCAATTACCTGACCTGTTCAGGGCTGACCCAGTTAAAGAGTATTAAGGGCATTGTCCAAATGCCTCTTAAACATTGACAGGCTTGGGGCATCAACCACCTCTCTGGGAAGCCTGTTCCAGTGTTTGATCACCCTCTCTCTAATGAAAAGCTGTCTAATGTCCAGTCTAAGCTCACTCTGATGCAGATTTGACCCATAAAGGAGTGGCTCCTACCTGGTGATATTTCCCCACAGCACAGCAAATGCTGTGTGCATCAGCCAGCTCTGGATATCAAAAATGCCTTTGGAGCCTTTGCAGCTGGCACAGCAGTTGCCAGGTGTCAGATCCAGAGCTGAGGTGAGTTAATAAAAAGCTTATCCAAGGGGTGGTGAGTGGGGGAGAGGCAAACAGAGGTCCAGGGATTTGGCACGAGGACTGCACAATACAGCAAGGCCCCAGTGTCAGCCACAGGTTTTATGTTCATGATGAGTTTTCTTGTGTTTATCATATTAGCCTTCTAACCATACATCCTGATGCCCTGGAGACCTGGCAGCAGGCCCAGGAAGCTATGGAGTGACAGCATGCCAGGCTTCCAGGCTCCTGTGTGAATGCAGAAAGAGGCCCAGGTTGCAAGAAGAATCACTGAGATGAAAATAGCTCACTGTGATGTTATAAACTCTCTTATATCCTGTCTGCAGGATATAAATTTTGCCCTGCAATTCAGTGAGTCATGTGAGATTTTTATACACTCATATTAACTTTTTTTAATTGGAGAAGGGCAAGGGGTTTTGGTTCTAACTTTTCATGTCTTACAGCTTAAACATTCTGATGGTGATATTATTGTCACTCCACACAAACCTTCAGATTTCCCTTTGAAGGAGCACTCAGCATACCTGTATATTTTTAAAATGGCAGGCAGTGACATTGTAAAGCTTTGCAAAGTCAGTTATTAGCGAAATAAGTGATATTTTAACTTTGCAGAATGCAACATCCATGCCATCAATTACAGATTAGGTGTAGCAAACAGTGACTAGCTAATGAAAAGTAAAACTGCAAATCAACTTCCTCTCTTTTTTTTTGCAGTGGGAGGAGGTGAGGCAAAGACCAAAGGCATCTTCCTGGTACCTTATGGGCTTTCCTGCACTGCTTTGTGTTCCTGTGCTCTTCTGAGGATTTTGCTAATTTGAAGAAGCTGTGTGGGCAAAATCCACTTGGGATCCCAATTAAGGCTTCTGAATTATGTTCTAATTTTGTTACAGTGTTGCAAGGGTGGAAATAATTTAGCTTCCTGCAGCACCACTCCAAAGACTCGAAATACTCAGCCAGAAAGAAGGGAATCAGTCCTGTCACACTCCTACCTTCAAAATGCCCTCTTTAGTTTAAGGAAATTAGTTTTCCTCCATCACTTCCTTGGAACAAACGGCAAAGAAAGGACCAGAAGAGATTTCCCACTCCCTGCCTTCATATTCATCTATTTCACAGGGTAGAAGTGAACAGATGCAGCTTCTGGCTCACAGCATCTCTGTGGCCTCTCAGGATTGCATTTAGCTGCTGTTCACAACTTCTGGGGCAGCGTGAGAGACACAGACTTCATTTTTCACCAGCTGCTGGGTGTTTTTATAAATAGAACTGGATGGGAAAAACACACTTGCCACTTTTCGAAGATCTACAGGTTGTTGTAACTCAGTTTCTACTGCACAATTCACAAATTCAACAGAAATTGCAAAAATGTTTCCAAGTAGACTTGTATTCTATCACAAAAACAACCTAATTGCACAGTAAGTATACAGACATCACACACACATAATGTGCTTCCTTCCCCCTCACACTTTTTTGCACATCAAAAAATTTGACATAAAATCAAAATGTATTTTTAGAAACCCTATATTTTGTCTTCATAGATGATGTTTTTACATTTCTCTGCAATCCAAAAAGTCACAGAAGTGGTCTTTTGGGGAAGGGCTGTGACTGCTTATTTTTAATGACTGTTGTGATCCTTAATACCAAAGGTTCCCAGCTAAGGTTCCCTTTGCTAAGAGTGACAGCTGAATTCAGTTCATTCTCCTCCTCCTCATTGTAAGCTGGTTTAAAGCAGAAAACTGTTTGGGACTGGCTTGCTTTTTTTTTTTTTTTTTTTTTTTTTTTTTTTTTTTTTTTTTTTTTTCTTTTGTGCACCAAGAGCATCTTGCATGATTGCCACTGCACATTTAATAAAAATGTAAGCTAAGGCTGCTAATTCTCAGCCATTAGCCCCACAGCAAGTGTGGTACCTACTTCCTTTCCATAGAAAACACTGACCAAAAGAATATCCATGGTACTATGTAAGTGCTTGGATCTAGATTTACAGTTAAAGAAAGGTGAGTTCTACTCCTTCTGCATAGAAAAACTTTAATCCTTTGTCAATCTTGCTTAATATCTCTAGACCTGGCTGATATTAGTTATTCTTATTACTGTTATATGGATCTAAATATGTGCCAGGAACTAAATCTTCATTAGCAGAAGGGAGTCAGGCAGAGTTTAGCAGTAGGTGGGAAGTGCTGTAAGAATGGAAAATAAATATGTGCATTCTCAGAACTTCTATGTTTGTAGACTTGAAGGGTACCTAACTTACCTCTCTGCCAAGTCCTGCTTTTAAAACTCTTTCAACTTCCTTTGTAAAGATCTGAGATTGCTGATGTTACATAAACTTGGGTAATATTTATTCATGAAAGAAATTAAAAGCTCAATGTTATGTGAAGAACAACTTCAAGATACCAGCAGCAAAAACCTGTCATGAAAGGGGAATTTTTGAGTTGGATATTTGGTGCTGGTAAAAATGTTACCACCCACATAATCATTAATAAACAGCACACTTTTCTGCTTGCATAAATTGTTGTTTATGCAAAGACACTGTGAGTGGAGGTGAGATAACTCATTGACAAGGAATCCTGTGTTTGGAGGAAGAGTTATGTTAGCAATGACAGCCCCCAGCTGATCTTGTGGCCCTTTTGTTCTGGGCTCTGTGAAGAGTTGTGATTGGAAGGACCTTCCAAACCTTTCTCTACAAATCTCTGGTTTGCCTCTTCGTATCTGGCAGCATTTATGTCCTATTCCAGCCCCCAGTTTAACGTCTTATCTTTTCATCTTCCTAAATATTTGCTGGTTTCTGGTGAGCTCTCCCTTTCCTGACTGACAGCAGAGTTGTGCTCTGCTGAGAGCACCTGGCACACTGATGGATGTGGAGCTACACAGCACTTAGGGCTAATGAGCTCTCAGCATCCTCTGCTCCATGTGCTGCACAGGGGAAACACCCCCACTTTGTGAGATAACTTAAAGAAAATGTAGAGAGTGAATTGCTTTAGGGAAAAGAATCCACTTAAATGTAATGGGGCCTAAAACAGATATCTCCTTCTGTCTGTAAACTCTCTGATGCCATTTCTGCTGTTCTGAGATTATGTGGATTTTTTTTTTTTTTCAAATGCTGGTAAAACAAATGGAAAGTACCAGCTGTATTTTTCCCCCCTTTTTCTCCACCCAAGTGAGTCCAGAAGTTCAGATAAGCTGGGAAATACAGCAGGAAATCAATGGTCTCCCATGGAGTGCTCCCAGCAGTTCCCTTTCTAGCTGTGTCCCACAGCAGCAGACACCATCATTCCCCATGGGCTCTGTGAGGATGTCCCTGTCCCAGAGCTCTCTGCAGCTGCTGGAAGCCTTGTCAGGAGCATGGGCTTCGTGTCACACCAACTTTTGCTGATTTTAGGAGTCTCAATTTCCTCTCATCCAAGCACAACATTTCAAAGAAGGCCCATTACGTCTCTGAACTATTCTCACACACCAGGGTGTCTTTGAATCATCTTTTCCTTAAAGGAAAGGAGAAAAATGGAAGTCTGGATCACTGTAATGCCACCATGTCCAGGAAGAGCCATTCCTGCAAGGATCTTTGATTTGAATTACCTGAGCAGAGCACCAACCATTGCAGGTCCCATTTCCTTGCACTCAAAAGGCAGGACAAGGCTGTATGATGGTAATTTCCAGATATTTAGGAGGCTTTAGCTCCTAGATTTATCTACAACTGCAAAGAGTAGGATTTGCCTGTGTTACACTGGTCTCAGGAGAAGTGTTGAGAGTATTTCATTATTAAGAATTACAGCAATGTTATCCAAGGAATGTGGCTGGGAATAAAAAGTTTTCCAAGTAGCTGTGACCAGTACTTAGGGCAATGTCAGATCTTTACTTGACTGGGCAATGAAAATAAGAACATGTGCCCCTTATAAGAGAAACATACCTGGATTTTACCCTCTTGGTAATAGGTTAACAGAGATTTTTTTCCAGCAAGTGGCAAATGACCATGATATTCACCATGAAAGCCAAGTCTCTGAGTGCCCAAACAAACCACATTTCAGAGATGCAAACCCAAGATAGCTTACACATTGGGTTAAACAAATTGTACAATCTGTTCCATAAAGCTGAAAAATAATGAGCCTAATTTCTTAACCGAACCCTATGAGTTTTAAAAGAAATATCAGTATATTTTTTAATTAGCCCAGAAAATAAGGATTGGATTTTCCTGTGCAAAGCCATGGTTTCTGTCTGCTACAACTCTCTAGCCTTGTGTGAGTCTCTTCAGGGAAAGGATGACCTCCCAGCTGTGTAGGAGTAAAATGAGAATTTCTATTCTGTGGGAGGCTATGGGAACTGCATGGCCTCTGCTTGCTCATAGACTGAATTGTTTCTGGCCTTTTATTGCCTTTGAAGGGCAATGTAAGATGGAGCAGCTCTGACAGTTCAAAGGCAGCACAGGTGAACCAGCCTGACACGAGGAGGAGCAGAATCAGAGGAACATGGCAGCAATCTTCACCCAGCTCCTGTGCAAGGAAAGCTGACTGGTGTGCTAAGGACTATAAAAAAGAATCTGGCCCTTTGTTTATGAAGCTTCATGTTATAGATGGAAAGCACTAAGCCATCAGATCATTAATACCTTTCACGTTTTGTCAAACCAAGGGTGAAAACTCCAAACAGAACTCAGGGCAAAGTTCATTAAGTTGGCAACAGTCCTGGGAACATGAGCCAGGAGCTTAAACCCAGACTCCAGTGAATTCTGTTTATCTGTATCATTGCCCAAAATGGTCAGGGAAGGAAAACAACAGTGGACACCACAGCAGGTTCAATTCCTCTGTTTCGAGTTCCTTCTGCATTACAGAGAGGAAAATAAATGAGGAAAAAAAAAAAAGTATGTTAAGAAACTAAACATGTTTAGTTGTTTAACCATGTTTAAAAGTTTAAGTCTGTGTTTCCCCTCTTTTTGGACAGGGAGCAGCTTGAACAGTTGTTGGACATACAACTTAACCCATTTTCCCCTTTTTCAAGATTTTGTGCTCTCTCTGCAGAGAGGAAGGTCTCTGTTCCATCCAATTTCCTAATGCTTTTTATGACATGAAAATGCCCAGGAGCATGTACAGAACACTCTTGAAGCTGTTGAAAGCTTGATATAAACTTTAATGCACTTTTGCTATGTCCTCTTGCAGCTGCTGTGTGTCATGCAGGGCTTCTCGCTCCCGTCTGCAGGAGATATCTCACCAGCACTCGCCTGCAGCAGCATGGCATAAATCACAGAGACTGAAATGCCCTGCTGATGTGAAGGGATGATGTTCTAGGCACACCAGGGAGTTTGTTCTTTTGTACTGGCGAGCAACTGGCACTACAAGTGTGTGTGCATGTGTGCATGAGCGTGCTGCAAAATGGAAACAGTGCCAGAACCCACATCCTCGTGTTCTGTTCCCTGCAAGCACCATGGTAACTCCCAGTGGTGCCCTACATGATGCTATAAACAGCCAGGAAGGGCTACAACATAATAGATAGATAAGTAGCTATAAATAGCTTTAAGATTTGTCTGAAGGAGGAGACAGTTTTATGTCATTTTAAATTCCGTCAAGCCACCTGCAAAGAGTTGCTAAACATTCCTTCTACTCAAATATCCAGAATAATAAGTTTCTGCTAGCACTGTGGGGATATTTTCGTGACAAAAGGATTCATGTTCTCTTTTAAAAATCACTTAATAATGAAATTGCTAATAATTTCATTACTGAGTAATGAGTGTTTAATCTCTCCTTTCCCTGGATTAAGAAACTGAAGGTTCTTGAATACCTAGGAGACATTCACTGAATACAGAGTAAGTAGTGGCAGAGCTAAATTAGCCTGTGGGCAGTCCAACTTGCAGATGCCCCTGGAATGACACACTCAAGCAAACTGGGGACTTCTTGAGTTGCAGGTTCCACCCAGCCAGAAATCACCTTCGAGCACAACAGCAGCCTCTGGCTGAGGCACTCCAATGCTCAGTGCCATTTTTAGGCAGTGACACCCAGCACAGCTGCCATGGGTTATACACCACAGCCCAAGCTCACACAGGACAACCTCTACTGAACACACACCCAGAACAGACAGCCTTTTGCATTTCCAGAGCCCTCAGGTCTAGAAAGGTGCTACACAGGGGCTGCTGTCTACTGCTGCTACTTTGTCAAGTGATACAGGACACAGGTAACAACATTAGAAAGGCAGGTGCCAACTGGGAAACAGTAGATTGAGCAAGTGGTCCTGGAAGGCCACAGCTGAAGGAGCCCCTCATGATGGGGCTCATCAGAGCATCAGCAGACCTGCCAGCAAACGTAAACGTTTTGTGAATTTGTCTCAGTTGTATTCAACTGTCCATGAATAACAAACCACAATAAATGGTGAAAGCTGAAATTTTTCCTCTTGGCAACTCCAGCCAGAACACTTGGTTTCCAGCTGGAAATAGGTCTTCATTTAGAAATTTCATTCCCTTTTGTTCAAGAAAATAGGTTTTAGAACATCCTACAATGCTTGAATCTGAAATGAAATGTTTTCTTTACATCAGATTCCAGAAACTTGTGGGGTAGGGAGTTGGAGAGATTTTAATAATTTTTTTAAAATAAACAGAACCATCAATCATTGGAAAAGTTCTCTTCCTGGCTTTGCCTCTGAGTTCTGATGGGACTTGGGGTATCTCAGGACATTTAGTAAGCCTTTGTTTTTCCATCTTAATTTGGAGCTATAGCTATCCCTGCCTGTTTGTGTTACACTGACCTCAGTGGGCCCTACTCTAATGAAAACTGCAAGAGTTCCTCTGCTCTTATTCTTTCCTCCCAAGGCCCCCTGACAGCCTCAGTTCCTCAGCCTCACTAAGACCACTGATGAACCATGGGCAAGGGCCTTCAGACACCACATATCTTCTGCCTCCTCCCTCCATCAATTTGCTGCTGCCCTCTGTGGAGGAGAAGACAGCTCAAGGGAGAGCAGATAAGTTGATCTGAAAGGGCGAATGTGCTTCCTGAGCTGACCCAGGGCTTCCTCTGCTTCCTTCCTCTGCTGTCTCCAGAGCACCAAACCACAGCCAGGCCAGCCCTGCCAAAGGGGATTGGGTCAGCATCATCTCCCCAGTCCACAGCTCTCAAGATAACCAGTGCAAGATGAGCCAGGACAGATTGTTCTCCATGACAGACTCTTAGCTTGTGCTACTCTCTAGTGCCAGCAATTCCTTTAGCCAGTCATATTCAAGATTAGCTCTTTCTGTGAATATCAGTACAGTTTTCCAAGTAATCCTCCAGTTTATTTCCTCTTAAGAGTCCTGAGAAAGCTTCTGCTGGCACAATTTTCCCTGACTTTACAGAGATCAACAGAGCTCTGACAAATGTTTTTCCAAGTCAGGTTCTTCAGCCACTTGGCAAGGAGACCCACAGGGCATTAGGGTAACCTGAGAGGAGAATTCAGATCTTTGCCCTGGGACCTGCCTTACTGAGAGGGAAAGTGGAGCCCAGGGAGCAAGAACAAAAGTGCAGTGCGTTGTTAACAGGAATGAAAGTCATCATAATGCCACCATCATCTGCCACTCCAGTGGATCTGTCTCCATGGCAAGGAGCTTGAATTGACTCAGTCTGCTTGGCCTCACACTGTCTCATCTATTTTCTGCTTATTTTGAGTAAAACCAGTGAGGAAGCGGATAGAATACTGCTTTCTTTCATTGGGTGCTTTGAGAAACGTGACTGATGGGCTGGATGGATGGTCTTAGAGCTTGTGCTGTCACAATAACTCTTCTTGCCTGACAGTGCAGGACTGCACATCTCACCAAACCTTGTCAGAGTAATAGTAAACAGCCTCTATAAATTAAAGAAAGGGTAGAATCAAGATTAGTACCAGGAAGCATAGAAATTCTTGGAAGTCAATTCCTTAATATTTGGATATAATCTACCTTATTCAGGAATATCCATCTGTATGCAGAAGAAAGAAATATGCTTTTGTGCCCTGCAGTAGAGTCCAACAATGAGGCAGTAAGTACTGCATCCTGATCAAACACAAATGGGGGTTTTATCTGTGCCAAGATCATAATATGAGCAGTCAAGTAAAACTACAAGCAGACAAGAAAAAGGGCTCATACCTGAAAGCCTTTGGTGACTCTTTCCATCCCCTGAGCTTCACTAGCCTGCTCTAATGAAGCTTCACTGGAGTTTTGTTTTCTGAGAACATTCATAATCTATTAGGAAAGTGCAAACCTCTCTAACAATAGCTTTGTGTCAGGCCACAATTGTAGCCCTTGATGTTAATGCAAGCTATTAAAAGACAAAGTTCAGCCAAAACCCCTTGGGTTCTAGGAGAGCTGTACAATTTGGATGTCAGATTCACTTCCAGTTTCAGAGCTTTGCTACACAGATGATTTCAAACCTCACAATTCCACTAAGAGAGACTAAAGTTGCAGAAACCACTAAACTGAGAGGGGCTGCAAATCAAACACAGTTAAAATGCCAAAATATCTTGGCAGATAGGAAAAAAAAAGCCACAAGTGTAGGAAAAAAGATCATTCTGGAGGGACTACCACAGAGCAGAAATAATTAAACTAACTGCAGAAAAAGGGGGCAAACTGAATTACAGGCTGAGTTTCATGTTGTCCCTTTGTAAAAAGGTGAGCAGCAGGTGGGGCTCCCCAGGCTGAAAATTTTGGGTCCTAAGGCTGGTGGAGTGACACTACTCCAGATGGGGCTGGGAACATCTGAGCTGAAGCTGCAAGACAGGAAATCCAGACAGAAGCTAAAACCTTTTGGTTGAAGTTGTAGGGAAGCAGTGCAGTAGATTTCTTGAGGATGCCACAGAATCTGCATGAAAAAAGATTCTGCAAAACAAGTCGGGAATGGGTGAGAACAGCAAAGGCAAAGCTGCCTCTGTCCTGGAGGAGGGGCATGGGCCAGAGGAGGCCTTCTCTCCTGCTTTCCATTGTTGCCATGCTGGAATTTGGGCCCGAGTTCTCAGAGCCAAAATGAGTTAGAGTCAATTGCATCCACACAAGTTGTGCAGGATCACGAGTTGTGCAGAAGAACAGGGTGTTATCCATGTACTTCCTCAGAGTATCTTCATTTTAATTCATTGCCCACAGGGCTGCTCAACTGAAAGAGGAAGGCAGCACTCCAAGGAAAACATCCCTGAGTGACCTTCAGTGCCACCAGCTAATCCCTCTGCTCCAGGGGCCAACTCACTCCAGCCCGGTGCCAGAGCATTGCCAGTTCACATGAGCAATGAGTTTGGGCTCAGTTATGGGACTGAAGCCAAAAATGCAACAGATGCAACCACTAACTCCACATCTTTTAGGAAATGCAGACTTCCATGTGAGAGTTCCTTACCACTTCCATGAGATTTGCAAGCCTGTAAAGTGTCACTGGAGCCACATCTATAGCCCATCTAGTCAGTCAGGCTGTGATTGCTATTTGACTGAGTATCTCTCTCTAAATCAGTTTCTTATTTCAGAAAGGCACCTTTGGATGTAGTCCCAGATACTGGCAAGTGCTGAGAGTGCAGCAGGGCAAAAGAGGACTCTTGCAGTCGTGAGTGGTTGTGCCCAGGTTCTGCAAGGTACAAGTTTTACAACTTGTACACACAGAGTTACAGGAAACAATAGACTGCTTACAGCCATCCTGAAATCAAAGCATCACACCTCTTTCTGACACTGAATCTATTCCACATCCTATCATTCCTTCCAGGGCCAGGAACTAAGGGAAACAGACCATTTTTGTGAAGAATCCTTTCTGCTTGAAAGAGCCTGCATGAACCTTCATTTCTCCTCATGATCTGTAGGACTCTCTGACACACACAGGAGGGAAACATTTTAAGTACATCCTCCCAGCCTGAGTTCAAAGGAAAGTGAGCTGGACAAGATGTGCCAAAGGGTTTAACATCTACACCATTCCTACAGAGCATTGTTTTGTCCTTCACACTGTGAGGAGACACCCACATGTGTTTTCCAGTTTCATTGTGAAAGCAGGAAATGTTTAATTAAATGTTTAATTAAAATCAAGTTTAACCCACTTTGTTTTTTCTTCGTGCTGAAGTAACATCAGCTTCTAAGAGGGAGGATCTGTGAGTCCTGGAACACAAATGGCCTCACCCAGCAGAGGGGCAGGGCTGGAGAGATCTGAGCAGATCTGCTGGGATGCTGTGTGTGTCCCTGGGGTATGGGAACAGACTAGGTCATGTACCTGAAGGGGCAAGGCATGAGGTGGGCTGGGGAAATTCAACCCAGACAGTTGTACTGGGCCAAGCTCTGCTGCATTTATGCAAAATTACAGAAAATAGGGATGGCAAGAAGCTCACCAAAAGATAAAATCTACCTGCCTAACTCTGTTCTGTCCCCCTGGTGAGCTGCAGTGGCTGGGATTCAGGAGAAATGAGGTAAGGACAGGTACAGGTACTGCACCCCAGGATGCTCCCAAACCCAGCAGCTGTGGGTGGAGGTACCAAATTAAAGAAACTCAGAGCAGTGACTGCTTTATATCCTCACTGGATCAGGTCAAAGGAAGGACACTCCATCTGTCTTAATCTTAAATACAGATTTTATCATTGTCCCTTTTTACTTGCCAGGGTCTGAAAGACTTTTCAGTTCCCTTTCAGTGGCCATAAAGTAACACAAATCTTTGTGTTCTGTTGAGTAATGCAGGAAACAGTCCTATGGTCATGAGTGGTTTGGGGGGAAGGTTAAGGCTGCATATTCTTTTCCCAGGGATAGATCCACTTCCAATTACATATCATTATGTGTCAAGCACAACTTCATTTTGCCACAGAAAGTGGTCTCAAGTGCTTTTTGCTGTGGCACTTCAAGTGCCAGGAGAGGCACTAGTTCTCTCAGGTATAAAGTAGAGTTGTGTAACAGGAACTTTCCATGCAATGACTACAAGTAAAGTCCTTGGAGATATCCATCAGACCACTTTGGAGAATTCTGTAGCATCAAGGTAGGCTCTGATCAATACACTCTAAAGAACATAATTATTTCCAGTAACATTTTCAACCAACTCGAATGCTCTTGAAATGGATGTATTCAAATAATTCAGTGTTTTGGGTCAAATCTCTCCGTGCAATTTTCTTGTAGATTGTGAGTGATCCAAGTCAAGCTAGAAGCAAATTAACATTTGCAATTTTAATAAATATCCTAGCCAGGTGTTAACTTTCTCATTTGCAAGGAAAATTTGAGGCAGCTTGTGAAGGCTGTGAAGTGCTATTTAAAACCCTTTGGGATTGTCCTATTTATCAACATAATCACTGGCATTTTTCCATAATTTAGATGGGGTCTTTAGTGCTTAGAAGAGCACCAGCCAGAACACAGTGCTACCCAGGATCTCATTATCAGAAGACAACCCCTGCCCATGGAAGCATAATCCCTGTCTCAAACACCATATTAAAGTAGGGTAAAAGTAAGCATTGCTTCCTCTGTTACCAATGGAGAATATGAGGATAAGAACTAAAAAAGTTACTCAGAAAGCAGGATTCCTTTCTTCCATGAAATTGTAACATCTTGCAGCAAAGGGAAGGCTGAAAGACAATGGATTTACCCAAACATACTGTCAGGTTTATGAACCCAAAATGGCAAGAGGATGGGAGGAATTCTGTACATCAGTGTTACACCAGAAGAGGTTTGTCTCTGGTTTTAATCTCACTTCTTGGTTTGTTTGTTTGTTTTTTTTCCCTCATTCCCCCTTTGGCCCATCCTGACATCACCCATGCTTTAACAGTTTGGCCCCTTCCTCCTGCTTTCACTAGAGAAAGGAAAGTAAGCAGAAGTTTAAATGAGCTCAGGAAAGAGCTCAGGGCAGAACAGGAGCATAAAGTACTGGGGCTCATAGGGCTGGAGTACAGCAGTGTTGTTTCCTCAGCTTTAGAGCTATGAAATGACAAGCAGCAGCAGACAAACGTGTTGTCATGACGATGAGTGTGATAAAAAATGGGAGTTTCTTTGCATGGCTGATGCAGTGAGGGAAAGGTAACCAGGACAGCAATAAACACTTGAGAGAGTTCACTGTGTTGAGGAGCAAGGCAGCACAGAGTTTGAAGCATAATTAGAGACAAATAATTTGTTATTGGTGAGGTGATCCAAACTTTCCTATCTGTATTGAGGGACAGTAGTACAGGGTAAGCTATTCCAGCCTGAATAAAAATTGATTCTTCTGCATGGCTGCAACACCACACCCAACCCATCCAACCAAGAAAGGTGCAAGAAGAACCTGTGGGTCAAACATATAGTGTAGTCTAATGTCTTGAGAATGTAAAAGAGGTGAGAAATTGAGAGATGTAGAAGGGAACACACAAAAAGAGCTAATAATTCATATGCTAAGTGTGAGCCACAGCACAGTGCTCTCCATCCACTCAGGCTGGCTGGGTTGAAGGGACAGTGTACAAATCCAACAGTCACAGCTTGAAGACCCTGTGTGCTCATCACTGCAAGGCTGTCTTTAAAAAAAATCTGAGCTCTTACATTTTTTTAACCTTTTCCCCCCATTTAAACCTTTTTTCCCCATCACTGTTCAGATCAGTGACATAGGAATGCCATGCCATGACCTGACAACAGGCTGCCTCAAAATGTGCAGTTCTCTTGCTAAAGGAACTTTTTTTCCTTCTCTCTTGTGTTCATGAATTATTTACCTTTGATCCTAAGCAAGCAGATAGTGGTTCATTTCAGACAAAAGACAAACTGATAGTAATAGATCTCTCAGTTTGTAGGAGAGGTTTTTTTGTTTCCAAGTCAAAACCCAGTGGCTCAGATCCAGCCAGCTGTCTGAGTTTCTGGATGTGGCTCTTGAGCAAGGTTTTAAGACTCTAACCAGCATTGTTTAATTGATGAAGAGCCATATTTTTGAGCTTCCAGGCAAGACATATCAAGCAATAAGGAATAATGGAGTCCAGCCTGACATATTTAGCAAACTATGTGGATCAGCCCATCCATGGGTCCTCCATTTACACAAAATAAAATTTCTAGTCTTTTCTAGTCTCAGTATTATCTCTCTCTCAAAGGAGATAGTCCTTGCTATGTTCAATTCCAAAGGCAGGAATAGTCCTTACCTTTTGGCTTGAGCACAACTGTTCCCATTTGTGCTCTGCTTTTGTGATCTGTTCAGGATCTCTGCTGCTTCTCTAAGACTGCTCCACAGCCTGCTAGATCACACCAGCAGGAAGCTTTTCTTAATATTCCTCTTTCTTCCTCAGCTGCTCTAGCTATGTTTAAGTGTCTTGTCCAAAGCCATTCCTCAGGACATCTCCCATTATGTGCTAAACTCACTCCCTTGCACAGAAGTTCTTCCCCATCCATGTTCACAGCAATCCTCTCCAGCAGCACGCCAGGTTTGTTATCTGTCTCACAGTGCTTATTTTCTTTCCCCTCACAGCTCACCTTAGCTCATTTCCTTCCTGCAATCATCTTCCTGTGAAATTAAGAACACATGCAAGTCGATTAAAATTTCAAAGCCAGGTCCTCCCTTGAAGGCACACCTGCTTTTGAGCCCAGCAGGGCAAACCATAGTTCACCAGCTGGGATTCTTGGGAATAGCTCCTGCTGGCCATCAAGTCTCTGTGTGGTGGGCAGCACCTACAGACAGACCATCTCCATTTCGCTCACCAAACCAACAAATGTGGGAACTGGCTAGCTAAGAAAATAATGATTTATTTATGTTGCATCTCGGGAAGAGAGACAGCATATAATTTTGTATTGGAACTACTCTGTGCCATAAACAGCTCATGGCATTGGGACTAAAAATATCCAAGTTATTGGCTTCCCACTCATACTGGAGGGACAAATCTTGCAGAGAAAAAGCAGTATTTCTTCCTATTCTGTCACACAAATGAGGAAAATGCTGGGCAAGCTTTTGCTTCTCTTTCCTAAGTATCTGCCTGTTCAGTATATATGTTGTTTTCAAAGGTATTAAAGTTTACCACTTCCAGACAACACACCACTGTTCTTACACAGAAATTTTACTGCCTAGGGAAGAAGCCACATAAGGGTTAAATGTCCAAGGCTGGGAGCACATAACCAAGTGGGGATTGTAACTAAGGGGCAACCAGGCTCCCTTCCTGCTCAGTCCCACTGCTGTCTGCACTGCAATGATTTCATTCACCAAAACACGGCCATGGACAAAGAACGGACTCTGCAAAAACAGCCCCTTATCTGCTCCTGCCTGCCTCTTGTCCAAGTCATGTGTGATTAGTTCACTGACACAAACACCCCTCTGGAGCCAAGGCAGCTGCAGGAGCAAGCTGTGCTCTGATACAGCTCATGCCTTTACAGCAGTGTGAGAGCAGTAGCTACTGTCTAGCTGAGCCCAGGAGCTTCGCTGTTCATAGAGCTGGAAGAAAAACAGTGTTTGATTCTAAGGGATCAAGCAGACCTGGCTGAGCTGGCAATCAAAATTAAAAAGTCAGAGCTGATTTGTAACAATAACTGCAGTGAGTATGAAGTAAAGATCGGCTGTGGAGAACAAACACAGGACTGAGAAATGTAATTCCCAGGTGGTGTTTTAACTTTTCTTTAGTTTTAATTTGTTGATGGGAAGCAAAGGAGTTCAAAGTACTTGGGGCTGGGGGATGAGGAGTAGGTGGCAATAGAGCAATTGAGTCTCTAAGTGCCATAATTCCAACCACATATCGCTTAAGAAATTACTCCTCTGAAAATTAAATCTGTGGGGAGCTTCATTTCAAATATACCTCTGCCATGTGGTTCTTGGATATCTGCCGTGAAAGAAGCTCTGCAGCTGCCTTTCTCTGAGTGAAGCACTGGTAGGCTTTCTTCACTCTACCCAAATAGAAGTTTCATTAACATTGATAGGAGCTTATTCTACTGGAGAGCTTCTGTCCTCTGTCAGCTCTGGTTGCAATTAGACAACAGGAGGAAGGACTTGAGAAGACAGGTCAGAATCATCATCATCATCATCATCATCATCATCATCATCATGCTTTGCAGTCATTCCATCAGCGTTCATTCCTGCCATGAATGAACCATGGAAGCACGGATGTAACATATGCCACGTAACAGACTTTCTGTCATCCTGCAGAAGCTTTTCCAATGCAAGTGTTTCGATTCCAGTTTGAAATATCAATTCCACGATTTTTTCAGTTTCAGCTCCAGAAAGTTCATTGAAGACCTTCTCCTTTTATTTTCTTGCTGGCTTACAACATGAAAAGCAAAGCAAGCACACCCTAAAAGCTCAAGGAAAAAAAAAAATCAACCAGAAAACAAACAAGCAAAAAAAAACAACCAGAATAGAGAGCATTTAAGAAAGACTTCAGTTTTTCTAAATGTAAAACCTCAGGAGTTTCAGGCCAGTATGATTTGTCATGGGAGGGCATCTTTGCCACAAAACAGTGTTTGGTATTAAATAACCAAGAGGATACCTCAATACTGCCTTAGTTCACAGTAATGAGGTTATAGATAAACTTCTCTTACTGCTACATCTTCTAACGTGATAGGACAGCCAGGTTATTATGGTGTTGCTATGGCATCTTTTCCTAGTTTTTTTACACTACTTGATGGTGTTTCTAAAGAATCTGTGAAAACTGAGACTGAAACCTCTTTTCCCTTATCTGCTTTTTAGCACTTACACTGGAATGTGACCCAGTCGGCAAAATGTTACTCATTACCAATTATTCTAGAAGGAAAATGGTTTAGCTGATAGAGCCTTTAGAATCAAATTTACATATTCAAAGAGCAAATAATTAAACAGTTTGGTACACTAAGCAAATGCTTAACTTTCCTGAAGAACAGAAAATATGTGTAATGTTAAGATGGTTCAAGCTTTTGTGAAGCAAAGATTTGCTGCATCAAAGAAGTTGAATGGCAATGATGAAAGCAGAAAATGGTGATGGTTACACAGGACCCACAGGGTCTGAGGATGAGCCATAGGCTAAAGGCCAGTCACTGAGGCCCAGATTCATCCCTTTTAACTTCAGGCACTTAAATGAATTAGCTAATGTCGGAAGCTGGGCTCCCTCATTAGACAATGTAGAGAAAAAAGCTTCTTCAAAGAGCATTGAAGCACAGCCAGAACTAACATTTCTCTTTACTACATGTAAGAGAAGTTTAAACTCTAAAATTCAGTGATGCTTCTAACCTGAGACCTCACTTAATTGCATAAAGTTACTTCCCAGCCATCCCAGACTCGAGTCCAGCTGTCTCCATTGTAGCCTAAACGGCTCTTGCTGTAATGTATGTCCATTCCTTCTTCTCTTGTATCCAGTGGAGAATAGTTTCTTCCTCTCTTCTTTGTAGGAACATTTTACACTGCCCTTGTGTCCCCTTAGTGATGTCTCTGGAGTAAACAAACACAGTTCTTTCAGTCTTTCCACTCCAGCTGTGTCAAGGCCTCTGGTTGTTCTCATTGCTTGCTTTTGGGATCACGCCACTAGGCTCACATATTTCTAAAAGTTGGCACCTAAACCTGGACACAGGCATTGCTAGTAGGCTAATGCCAGGTGTTTATTTGTTACTCTATTTTCAATAGAGCAGAGGGATTACTTTGCCTTGCATTTAACTCCTGCTCCTGGTGATTGTGCAAGGGCAGCCACCCCTCCCCAGAGGCCTTGCAGCACGTCAGGATTATCAGACCTTTTCACTGAGAGAGAAACAAGGGCCCTGCCCCCTTAGTCCTGCTCCCACAAGAATGTCTTTTCATGGTATGGCAACTGGTGCCAAGAGTAATAAGAGCAGGAAATGGGCATAAAGAGAAAAAGACGAGTTCATTACAATCAGAGTCACCAATCCCACAGGCCAAACACCAATGGAGATCCTCAAGTTGCCAGTTACAATCCCACCCTGCAATGTTCCTTCTGGGCAAAGTAATTTCTCCTGTCTGTCCCTTTGATTCCCTTCCTAACTTTGACCTAATGAATGTGATTAAGTCTGCAGGAGGGCATTCCTGTACCACAGGCCGGATTCAGTCATTCTCCCACCTCCCTCAAACTACCAAGCCCTCAGTGGTACAACTGCAAGTACCAACTGAAGCAAAATGTTGACAGCAATGCCAGCTGCTCAACCCAGTCTCCAAAGATATGCAATTTCAGAAATAGTTGTGTGAGAGGTGCCCAAAACTGGGAGACAGTGAGATGGCCTAATGCTCACGTCAGAAGCCCTCCTGTGTTCCTTCCAGAAGTGCCTCTCATGGGTTGGAGTCTCATCCTCTGGAGAACAAAAGCAATGCCACATGATAGGGTTTGCAGTGATCCATGGCTTCTGGGGACAATGCACGGGGAGCAGCAAATGCGCAAAGACATCAGGAAGGCAAAGAGTTCATAGAGAGCCTGTGGCCTGAAATGTGTGTGCATAAACAATCTCCCTGAATCATTATGAATAATTAACGTGTAAAAAGTCCCAAACTTGTTCCTGGACAGTCTTCAGAACAGAAGGATAAATAAATCATAAGGAACAAGGTGTTTGCTGAGTGACAATAGCTAAGCTAACTACAAGCTTAGCAGTTTCAGATTGCAAGGCTGCAGTGAGCAGCCTGTGGTTACTGTCAAGAACAGCTTGAACACAGGGGTGCCTCAGTAACAGCTTTTATATTTAAAATAGTCATAATATTCTGTCTGTAGGAGACCTTTCAGATGAGGACTGCAAAGTGCTTCACAGCTATTCAGATTTACAAAGGCCCAGAGAGAGCAAAGGGAGTATTTATTAGATACAATTATGGCCTTGTTACTAATGCATTACAAATTTGTTGGCAGATGCAAGATTTTGCTACTCAGATATGAGGGAGTTATATGCATTAAGTCTAACAGCTAATAGAGAAAACCTTAAAAAAAAAAGGTTAATCTCCTTTTTTGTCCAAAATCATTGTATATTAAAAGCAGGCGTAATGAGAATTTCTTGCAAGTGTCCTTTATGTTACTTGGTCATAAATGAACTTATCCTGAAGACATGGTGAGGTATTTGTTTATTACTAAATATCTTGCTGATTGAAGAGGATGGAGGAAAGGGAGGTCTGGTTAAACCGACTTCAAAATTAGGCTCTTACAATAAAAATTGAGATAAGACTCAATACTAACTTTGCTTCATCAGACACTGAGCAAAACTAGAGAGGAGTCTGACAGGAAGGCTTTGTTGGGTGTGGGGGAAGTTCACTGTTGGCCTCATCCTGCAAGGGGCTGAGTCCTATCCAGTCTTCCCCAAATCCCTGTAAATCTGACAAGCACCACCAGGCTGGATCAGAGCCTGCACCCTGCCAGTGCTGCCGGTGCTGTGGCTTCACTGTCCATGACAAAGTCATTGGGGACCTGGCACCACCAGCTCAGTGTGTCAGGGACAGGGAAGGGATTGGCTGGAGCTGCCAGCCCCGGGCTGACACTCGATCTGCTGCCAAGAACATTGCCAAACTCCAATGGCCACACAACACAGGGGTTTAAATGCAGGAGAGTCATTTAGCTCAAAAAATACTCTGGGATAAGTCATAATGAAAAGAAAGAAATTGAGAGCAAAATCAGACTCACTGAGTAAAGTGTCACTTCAGCTTGCCTTTTTTTTTTTTTTTTCCCCTAGTTAAAACTACATTTTAAGACCGTAATTATTTTACTGAAAGATGTAGGTATATACCTTTAAACCAGATTTTCCAAAAGTACAGTACACATATTTATCCACTTTGCCTCCAGGAAACAGGGGACTGGTAGAACTTCACCTTACCATACCAAGTGTCTGTTGCCAAATGCAGACTGAAGAGATATTTCCCAATAAGTGGTATCTAAAAGGGGATTAGCCATCAGAAATGTTACTTGCAGAGCTGGAGCATCATAATTTAATTTGTAATTACAAATTGATAAGCAAACAGGTGAAAAATGAGGCAATTTATCACCATTTTAACAATGATTTTATAGTAGACTGAATAAATAAAAAAGGTGCATGCCCTGGTCCACAACTATTGCAAAGCAAAAGATGCAGAGGTGACAAAAAACTTAATCCAAAGAAGCAGTACCGGTTCCATCAATAAATGGTCAGCAGAGGTGTCTTGTAACCAGTAAGAATAGGTTATTATCAGCAGATGTGTTACTGTAAGCATTGCTTTAAACACTGGGAATGCATTTAGAAGGAGGTACCACAGGATTCCAGCACTTTTTCTCCCCCACTTGGCAGAGGCTCAGCTGGTCTGCAAGTCAGCCAGGGCAGTGCATTACCTGGTAAGGGGTGAGCTCACCCACATGTGAGATAGGTGCAAGTCAATCATTTATTCTGTGATGATTGAAGCCCAGCAGTTTTCACTCAGTGACAGGCATTGACTACATCTGAGGCTGATGTTAAGGAGGTTTAAACTTTTTCAGCAGTTTCCAGAAGAAGGCATCTAAGACATTTATGAGAGAGGTGCAAAGCAACAGGTAGGGGAAAAAAAAGAATGACATAGAATTAAACTAAAGTTGTTGCAAAATATTTTTTTCTAAGATTACTGTTAATACTTGTATTTTCTTATGCTATTTGATAGCATCTTTGCATGGCTCTGCAAGACTTCCATCTAACACTGATGCATCCTACTATTTCTTCCTCTTTTAGCTAATCCTGTATTTATTTGCACCAAATAAATGCAATCACTGAAAAAGCCTGTCACTGAATATTTTAAACTGCCAGAAGGATAGGTTTCAAACCTAAAATTTGCAATTCAGAATCCCCCAAACCCTTCTAAAGGCATTCTTAACGCCACAGAAAAACGAACAACTCTCTAACTTTTTCACATGTAGTGACACAGTCTCAGCTCTTCAGAGATCCTTCCCATGGTACTGCCCTAAATTAGCATGAACCACAAGTGACTTTTCTTGCTTAAAAAAAAAAAATCCAGAATGTATTTTCTCGCAGTGGGAGCCCTAGCCCATGCTCCTAGAGAATCCAAGGCCTCAGTGCTTCATCTGGAGATACTCAGCCAACAACACTGGGCTGGCCAGACCTGTAAATCAGTGGCAACCTTCACCCACCATCACAGTCAGCTGGAGCTGACCCCTCAGCCATGCTGCTCAAGTCAGCCTTTTGCCATTCAGAGCATAGATACAGACTTCCCACACGACTGAAAATACTGAATGAGTCTTTTTGAACATTCCAGGCACTTGTTTATGTGCTCTAGTTATCCATGATGTGAAGGGGAAAGAAATGGTCTCTGAATTCTACGTTTCACCACCCAGCACGTTGCTGGACACTGAGATGCTGCTGCTGTGCTTTTTCATCAAGCCCACACCTCAAGATGTGGTTTTAAATCATCAGGTATTTTTCCAGGCAAAAAGTGAGATGGAGGTTCCCAAAGCATACTACTGTCATCCTACGGATGGGTAAGCATCAGGATGGAGAAATAAGGCAACTTCCTACAGCCAGTATGCATTGAAGCAGGGACAGACTAACATGAAATCTCAGAGGACTCAGTCATCACTCCTCTGCTGTCATCTCTGACCACAATCTCTCTGTATAAACAAAGGCTCTGGCCACTGCAGGGTTTTCTGGCCTGCTGTAAAATGTCTTGCCACCCTTCTCACAGGAATAGCTGATGCTTAAAAAAGAGACAGCCTTTTCTCACAGTGCCAGTGTCTCTGCCAAGGAGTTGGGATGTCAAGAAAGTATAGGGGGATGCAGACAGGAAGACCTGGCAGCTTGAGCAATTAAAATCAGATGTAATCTGGATTAATGAGCACATTATTATTGCTCCAGATTAATATTAGTCCAGATTACAATTAAAGTCCATTCTGGGAGAACTGAACGGTGTTGGTCAAGTACCATTCAGCCTTTTTTCTGAAATTTGACTTTTTAGCAGCAATGCAACACAGATTTCAGGAGACAAGAAACATGACTTGGCTGTTCTTCAGCACTGTTTTGCTCAGTGTGAGAGAGAGAGAGAAAAAGATGTATTGCATCTCTTTTATCACCTGAAGGGAATTAATAAATCAGTGTGATTGTAAGACAGTCTCCCAATGACAAAAATACTTTAAACAATGGCTGGATTGCTGTGACAGAGTCTTTCAGAGCATCAGGATTTATTTCTGTGTGTTCAGATTGGTTTGGAGCTTTTCAAAATGTTGATATGCTCAGTCCTGTACATGCTGGTCATCACATCAGCCACAGCCCTTGAGGGAACAGGAATTAATAAGCATTCATTGCTTTGGAGCCCCAAAGTCAAACTCAGGGTGTGCTTCCTAAGCTCACACTGGTACACAGCATTCCCCATGGAATGACACTGTCACACACACAGCCTGGAAAGCAGAGGCACTTCTGTTCTTTGATACCTTTGCTTTATACTTTTGTGATATGGTTTAACTAAAATCAACTACATCCAGTATTTGGAGCACTGTCACATGTGCTCAGGAGATAATGTCAATGGAATTGTGTGTTGTCACAGGATAACAGCCTCCTGCTGCTGCTGAAATGCCAAATTGAAGCCGAGGCATTTATGGAAAATAAACGTCAAGTCAAAGCCAAGATGTTTATTTTAAAAACAAGAGACATGGATCTTGTGGCAGTGTTCCATCATGTCTCTATTTCTCTAATAACAAATGTCCAGTGTGAATAGAGCCAAGACGATTTCTTCCTGGGCCAGCAGGGAGAGGGTGAGGCCTGATCACTTCACATGAGGACTCACGGAGTTGTTTCTCACCTGCTTTCCTGCAGGTTTTAGTCAACTGTCCAGGTAGCAAACACAAAATGATTTATCAAATGCATGCTAAGTTCACAAAGAGATTTAGGAAGACAGCAGGAAGAATAATGGACAGCAGATGCATTTTAAATTTGCTTTTAGGTAGTTCTTTTTCTCCACAGGAGGAATGACAACATGAGGCTCACTGAAATCAATGGGAGGATTTCCAGGCTTTTCAGTGGACTTTGATTAATGCTTTAAGAGAACAAACAGCTCATCTTTTTAGAGGTCATTATGTTAATAATGATGGTCCCTGAATTTGATTCATGAAGGCATGGCTGGATCAAGACTGGGCAAGATTCTTCTGGGCCATAAGGGGCATCACAAGGCACACAGAGCTCAGAGCAGCCCTGGAGATTCAAGGATGCCCTACAGCAGCAAGTCGAAGCTGGCAACAGCAAATCCACTGCCCTAGCTACAGCTACGATGAAGGAAGGGGTTAATCCCAGTGTGCAGCACCATTCCCAACCACTTGCCCCATTCCTGGTGCTGCTGGTAGGGACAGAACCCATTCAACAGGACCCTCACCTTGCAATCTGTTTTGCATGGAGGGAGGCACGGGAAGACAAGCTGCAAGCTGTGCAAAGCATCTCAAAGGACTGTGTTTAAAAACACACCCACGTAAGCCCACTTCAGTTCCTGAAATGCTGAGGTTTCACAGCTCATGCCAACAGGGTTCCTCAAATGCAATACATTTTGATTCTCATCAGATCTACCTGTTATCCTCTATGCAATCTGATCTCTCCTAATAACTACTGACAGTTTGGGCTTTCTTTTAATTTTTTTAAGGCTTCCAGAGGAAAAAATAAATTAGTTGCTCATTAAAAACTGTGATTTGGAGAGCAAGTAGAAACAAACCATTTCAGTGCTGTAAGCTCTTCTCTTGACCTAACATAACATCTGTAAATAATATGCAAAGGGAAGTATTTCAATCATGTTGAAGACGCTGTCTGAAATGAAACATATATAAAAAAAAAATCCAAGGAAATTTGGAGTTAAAGGAGGTTTGCAAAAGGTAATGCTCTGAAAGGGGTTAAGCCTACAGTGGATATTTGGCTTCTCTGTGCTGCAAGGGCCAGAGGGATGTTCTGTACAGAATTCATAAACTTGCTTATTTTTTCCTTTGGAGATGCATTGTTTCCCAAAGACATTCTGGCTCCAGCTCTGATCTGACATTCCAGATTGACGCGTGTGGAACCGACAAAGACACGGAGAAGCAACACACAATTATGTGTCTTCTGCTTTATTGCATGCTTGCTAATAATTTCCTTTACTCCTCCAACCTTTAAGCTTATCTTCTCTTATGGTGGGAAGAGAACTCCTGCTGGAGATCTGATAGGACAGCTTGGTAGGCAAAGAGCTGGCATTTTATTAGTTTACCGTATTTATTAACTGTATAAAGATATTACAGCAATAATGGATCTGGACAGATGACAGATGGATGGTGCTCCAGGAATAGCAAGTAAAACAGCTGCAGGCTATCCCCATCACTGCTTCAGTGTCATCTTGGGAAAAATATTTAAGATTTTATCAGATTTTTTTTCTGGCTGATTTTACGCTGAAATGGGCTGTACACATTCACCAAATTCATCCAAGCATCTCATCTGTGAAGGTTTTGGTGCAATGATGCACCGTGGGCCTCGTACTTAAACTTTAAGTGTTCCAGTTAAATGTAGAAAAGAAGAAGTTGTTTCTATCCCACAGCTCCACTAACCTGGTTTCTTTTTTTTTTTTTTTTTTTTTTTTTTTTTTTTTTTTTTGAGATCAGGATTACAGATACCAGACCTGGGCAAATACTCCTAGAAACAACCCTTCTGCTTTTCATTTGGCATGAGATCTCCCTCAGTTCTTCAACATGCCATGCCTCCTTCTCTTCCCACTAAAGAGGGTCGTGCTTTGATCCAGCAGATGACGAGCAGCAAAGCAAAGTCCATGGGAACATGAGGGAATGGTTTGCCAAGCAGCAGGTCCATGCTGGTGTGTGGCCTTTAGTCAGGGTTAAATAAACAGTGTGTAAATAAATAAATAAATTTTTCCCAGGTTGTGACCCTGTAAATCAAGCCTAAGCCTAGAAGGGATTTTTATGGTCCAGCTGGAACAGCAGAGCAGTCTTAGCAGAATAAATATATAGGGGGAAGAAAATAACTGTGCCTTCCAGTTGCTCCCAGAGTGCTGTGGGGAACATTTGGTGCTGCTGTAAAGACATGACAATGATTTAAAAGGCAGGAGAGAGGGGACATTGCTCTCATTTACTCAGTGGTTGCTCCACATTATTTTAAGAAGTTTAAAACAGGAGTAAAATGCAGTAGAATGCAGTCTTACAGCTTCAGAGCAGAACACAGAGGCACGCAGGTAAATGGAAATCTAACCAAGTTCCCAGCAGCAGGTTTCACAGTAGGGGATGGGACCTGGGCAGGGATTTGCTCAGTTGATTATCTGGGCATTGCAGCCTCCTGATGTTTCACGTACTTTACTGCTCATTACCAAATAATGGTACTAACAGCATTAATACTTAGAGCAGTCCCTAGATTTAGTGGGTTTGACCAGACTGCGTAAAAGCTACTGCCTGCATTTTTAGAAGTACAGGGAGACCTGTTCAATAAGGAGCTGGGCCCCCACCTCTCAACCTTGCAGTGGCTTGGTCTGGCAGGGCTGGAGGAGATGGGGGAAAGAGGATTCGCAATGAGGAGATACAGGGGACAAGCGACAGCCGCAGTCCCTGCACGCAGCTGGCAGCATCATCCCTTTAAGCGGGTTTTACATGGGGGCTCTGGGGCTGCCCACGCTGGGAGAGGAGGCACTGGGGACAGGGGGCTTGCGAGCGCCACGCTTGGCCCTGGTGGGGACACCCAACGGGAGGGGACGTCAATTACTTTCCAGCGGAGAATGATGCTGACACTGCTGACATTTTGCTTTTTTTTTCCAGGAGTAAAGAGAAGTAACTTCTGCTCCAGAAGCCGGTAGGAGCCCACCCTGCCCATATCCCCCGCCTGCCCTGCGGCTGCCGGGCACAGACACCCCTCGCCCAGGACATCCACGCTGCCGTGCGGGAAGGAGGCTCTGTGCCCGGCAGCCGCGGGGCAGGCAGAGCCTAGCCAGAGCAAAGACGGGGGGCCGGGGGGGCCGGGAGGGACAGGGGCAGGGAGAGAACAGGAATTAGGGGCAGGAAGAGGGGCAGGGAGTGGAGCAGGGATAAGGGCCGGGATAGAGGCAGGGAGCGGGATAGGGAGAGGGGCAGGGATAAGGGCCGGGATGGGGGTAGGGAGCGGGGCAGGGAGAGGGGCAGGGAGAGGGGCAGGGATAAGGGCCGGGATAGGGGCAGGGAGCGGGGCAGGGAGAGGGGCAGGGAGAGGGGCAGGGATAAGGACCGGGATAGGGACAGGGAGAGGGGCAGGGAGAGGGGCAGGGAGAGGGGCAGCGATAGCACCGGTGCGCGGGCGGGGCGGTTCATTCTCGGTGCCGATTGGCGGCGGGCGGTGCCGGGGCGGTACCGAGGCGGTGCCGGGGCGGTCCCAGGGCGGTGCCGGGGCGGTCCCAGGGCGGTCCCGGGGCGGGCCCGTCCGGCGGCGCGGCGCGGGGCCATGCGGCAGCCCCCGGGCGGTGGCAGCGGCGGCGGCGCCGCCTTCCTGCCCGCGGCGCGGTGCGGAGCGGCGGCCGGAGCGCCCCGCACAGCCATGGGCGATGGGTGGCTGCCTCCGGACTGCGGCCCCCAGAACCGCTCCGTGGCCGGGGTGACGGCCGTGCCGCCCGGGAGCAGGCAGCTGCCCGCCGCCGAGCTGCTGTCGCAGCAGTGGGCTGTGGGCATGAGCCTGCTGATGGCCCTGGTGGTGCTGCTCATCGTGGCCGGGAACGTGATGGTGATCGCGGCCATCGGGAGGACGCAGCGGCTGCAGACCCTCACCAACCTGTTTATCACCTCGCTGGCCTGCGCCGACCTGGTGATGGGGCTGCTGGTGGTGCCCTTCGGGGCCACGCTGGTGGTGCGGGGCACCTGGCTCTGGGGATCCTTCCTCTGCGAGTGCTGGACCTCCCTGGACGTGCTCTGCGTGACCGCCAGCATCGAGACCCTCTGCGTCATCGCCATCGACCGCTACCTGGCCATCACCTCGCCTTTCCGCTACCAGAGCCTCATGACCAAGAGTCGGGCCAAGGGCATCATCTGCACCGTCTGGGCCATCTCTGCCCTGGTCTCCTTCTTGCCCATCATGATGCACTGGTGGCGGGACGACCACCCCCAGGCGCTGGAGTGCTACCAGGATCCGGGCTGCTGCGACTTCGTCACCAACAGGGCTTACGCCATCGCCTCGTCCATCATTTCTTTCTACATCCCTCTCCTCATCATGATCTTTGTGTATCTTCGGGTGTACAGAGAGGCCAAGGAGCAGATGAGGAAGATCGATAGGTGCGAGGGCCGATTCTACGGCAGCCAGGAGCAGCCGCAGACGCCCCTGCCCGCTCACCCTCACCACCAGCCCATCCTCGGCAACGGGCGAGCCAGCAAGAGGAAGACCTCCCGCATCATGGCCATGAAGGAGCAGAAAGCCCTCAAGACTTTGGGCATCATCATGGGGGTGTTCACCCTCTGCTGGCTCCCCTTCTTCCTGGTGAACATCGTCAACGTCTTCAACAGGGACCTGGTGCCGGACTGGCTCTTCGTTTTCTTCAACTGGCTGGGCTACGCCAACTCCGCGTTCAACCCCATCATCTACTGCCGCAGCCCCGACTTTCGTAAGGCCTTCAAGAGGCTGCTCTGCTGCCGCCGGAAAGCCGACCGGTGGCTGCACGGCGGCGGCGGGGAGCTGGCCCGGCTGCCCGGGGGTTTCATCAGCACCGTGGGCTCCCCCGAGCGCAGCCTGGCTGGGACCTGGTCCGACTGCAACGGGGGCACCCGGGGCGGCAGCGAGTCCAGCCTGGAGGAGAGACATAGCAAAGCCTCCGACTCGGAGTCCAAGGTATAGGGGGGGCGAGGGGGCCGCGTCGGAGCCGGGACAGGGGGGAAAGGCAGGCGGGGAGCCACGCAGGAGCAGAGAAATCCCCGGCAGCTGCCTGACGGTAATGCCATCGCCGAGCGAAACGATCCCTGCCTCGGCGGGGGGAGCGCGGGTGTTTACTTAGGAATAAAAGCAGGTGAACTGGTGTACGACATACCTCATCCGAAACTACAGAAAACAGGAAAGGCACTGACCGGAGAACAAAGGAAATAAACAGCCCATCCCAGGGACAGCCACCTCGTCTTTAGGAGACGCGCTGTGGCGGGGGCTGTGGCGGCGGCGCCCGCGCTCGGGTGACTGTCCCAGGACTGTCCCAGTGCTGGTGGCCGAACCAGCGGGTGGTGCTGGCCCTTGGCGGCCGAGTTGGGCCGCAGCTGGGGTCCGGCCACCCCCGCCCGGCCCCGGGGCTCATCCCCTCTCCCAGGGCACCGGGATTTTGGGAGGCGCGGGCTCGGTGCTGCAGGTGCTCCGGGCACAGAGCGCGGCCGGCAAGACGGAGAGCTGCTGGGCAAGATGAGTTTTAAGCTCGGAGTAGCGGTGCTCTCCTCGTCTGCAGAGTAGCGAGAGAGAAAATAATGAGCGATGAGGAGCACCGGTCTGTTTTGAAATGGGGTAAAAGAACCCAATCCACACTCTTGTGCTTGTTCCCTCTGCATCAGCCAGCAGTGAGTTACTGTGCTTATCTCCTTCGGCCAGACAATAGCAGTCAGGCTGAGAAACTTCTACCTCAAACTGTGCATATTGTACAGGGGAATGAACGGACCATGTTTATATTAAACAGCATATTTACATACCACTAAGAGGGTTTTATGGCAAGGGCCGGGGGCGGGGGAGGGGTGAGGAACCTTCTGCAGCTTGTTCACGAACCGGGGGAGAGGGGAGAATCCTGGCAACAAAAATTTACTGCACATTTGTTGGTTTGTTTTGTTTTTTTTGTTTGTTTTTTTTTTTTTTTTAATGGCGACAAAGTCGTTTTTTGCACAGTGTTAAAGAGTTGTAAAGTTATTTCAAGATGTTACTTGCACACACATACACACATGCAGATTGAAAAGGAAACGGAGGTTTAAGTAACACCGACCCTCAACCTGATTTCTGGTTTTGTCTGATCTGCTATAGTTTTATTGAGAGAGTGACTTTTTTAATATTATTTTTTGAAGGTACTGTAAATATATCCATATTATAAATTAAAATATCTTAAGAGACTCTATTATTTTTATTTTTATTTCCAAATGCCCACGTGAATCTGCTGTTATTTTAGCACTTGTGTGTCATTTCCATTTTCCTCTCTGTGTGTGTTTTATAACATATTTATACTTTGGTGCAATTTACTACTGTGTAAGTAATTGGTCTATGTGCAATAAATACCATTGCAGCACAAGCAAGTGTGTCTCTATAGGTTTTGAAACAATACCAACCTATAATGGGAAGAACAGCATTTGTTTTTCTCCAAAAATGGCTCAGATTACCAATACAACTTGATCTAATGGCTTTTCCTGACACAGTGTTGCAAAAAACCTGTTTGAAACCCAGTATGGTTGTGTTCCTGTTGCACTGAGGTCCACTGACTTCCCTTATTAATGGGAAAAAATTAATGGCTAAATTAATGGCTAAAGACAAGGTGTTTCCACTCTGATAATGAATACTCTCTTTTTTTTTTTTTTTTCTTTTTTTTAACTATTCCTTTCTGGAATATATTCTTCTCCTTTTTTTTTTCTTTTTTTTTCCCTTTTTTTTTTTTTTTTTCTTTTTTTTCCCTTTTTTTTTTCTTCTGTTGTTGTTGTCATAGGAGTACATGGCTGGGAGTCAGGAGACCAGAATATTTAAGATTACAGAGGACACTTAATTTGAAAGCTTAAAATGGTCTGGAGTAGAAAGAAATCTCTGTAAGCATTACATACCCCCCAACAAGTAAGTCCACCTCATGCTGACAGCAGGCCTGATCCTGCCCAAGCAGGTCATGATAAGTGAATGTTATATTTTTCATTGCTCTAAGTAAGGAGTGACAGTGAGCAGAAGTGCTGCAGCTTTGTGTCCCTTCTCCAAAAGATTGTCTTCCTTTATTGCTTTATGAAGGTGTGCTCTATCCTTGTGGCTTCATAAAGTTTTTCATTACTGAAATGAGTACATGGCAGACAGAGAAACAAGAAGTGAAGTAAGTTCTAGCTTTATTAAACTCAGGAGTATTGTTTAATTAAATATCAGCTCCCAGGAACAGCACTTCCCAAAGCGAGTTCTTCAGGGTGGTGGCTTGCAGTTTGTTTTGGAAACCATTTGTTCATTTTTCTTTGTTTTCAAAGTTAGGAATTTGTCCTTTGTAATTTCTAATGTTGTATTTTCATGGGGGAAAAAAAAAAGTTACTCTTTTTATACAAATACATAATAAAGGGTCTGGAGAAGCAAATAATACTTTTCTGTTGATGTTACTGGTGTTTGATGTGAGCTGCAGTTAATGGTGTTTTCCTTGGTAACAGTGAAATGGGCTCCTTAAAATGCTGGGGTGACATCAGATCAGGAGCTAAGTGAAGTGGGCTCTGCCACTCTGCCACCAAATGACTAAAAAAAAAAAATAAATCTGGTTTTATCTTTGATTACAGCAAGCACAACAGGACCAGAAGGTTGCACTGGATGGTGATGTCTGATGCCAACAGCAAGATGTTGGCTGTGCATGTCTGGGATGGGATGGGATGGGATGGGATGGGATGGGATGGGATGGGATGGGATGGGATGGGATGGGATGGGATGGGGAGACAGTGCTGCTCTCCTTGTGCATGTTGTGGATCACAGGGCCAGGGCAGGGCCAGGTCCCTGCCTGCTGGGTAGAGCAAGACAGGATCCCAGCACCTGGCTGGGAACTGAAGTGGCTGTCAAGCCCTCATCTTCAGCAGGGTGCTGGATCCTGAGGAAGCACAGTGCCTACTGCATGGAGCAGGACAGTCTAATGGACTTGGATCTTCATCCCATAAATCAGTTCACACACTCAGTTTTAACTATCCAAACACTCCTGTCCTTAGACCTCAAAAAGTAGTGACAATTTTGTCTCAACAGGGTCCAGCTTAGGTGGGAAATTTATGGCCAGAGCTTGCCCTGCTGAAGAACTGTGCTGGGTGATGCATCTCCTGGACAGGTGTAATGGCACTGAGGTAGGATGAGTTTAGCCCACTGACCTCAGCAGGGCCAGCTGTGTCAGCAAAGCAGTCAGGATCCGTCTGCTGTTGAATTTTTGCCAGTTGACGACCTGCTGGAAGAGTCTGGAGGCTGACACATTGAGTCCCTTCATAGACAGCTGAAGTAATCCCGCTGGCAGCCTGCACAGGGCACGCCAGTCCATCCTGCACGGCGTGGAAAAGGCGGTGGCACAGTAACAGCGAGGACAGAGCAGGACATATGGCACACACGTGTGCGGGGCAGGGGAGGCTGCTGGCCAGCAGTCTGCTGTGGATCACACTCAGAACAGGCTGTTCTCTGCAGAGAAGGAGGATACTCTCAGAAGCGCTGTGGGGCAGCTGAAATACTCCGGAGGCAATGAGTCAAACACTCAGGATGAATATTTTTTTCTGACGAAAACCAGACGTGGATTAGCAGTTGGAGCTGCAAGTCAGAAAGAAAAAGGTGCCGGGCATGCGGCGGCACACGTACGTGGGCAGGAAAGCAGCAGCCAAGAGCTGCAGGCCTGCAGGGGAGGGAGACACAGGTAAACCAGAAATCCACTCAGAGAAAATGTCCTGAAGCTGCCAGGACCAAAATTGTTTGGCGAGGATGCCTGGAGACTTCCCCATGGAAGACGCCTGCTTCTCCAAGGCGCCGGCTGCACTCTGTGCAGTGTTTGCTCAGCACTTCTGAAAAGAAGGCTGCCCCTCTCCACGTGTTTAAATGGGAATAGGTCAGGTTGAAGGACTGGATTCAGTTTTCCGTGTGCTCGGAGAAGTTGAGGCTGTTTGAGACAAGCAGCAAGCTCTGCAGAAGAACTCCCCACCAGTGAGAGCTGCACAGAAGCCTTCCTGCAAATCTGCTGCACTCTGAGACTGCAGCCCTCAGCATCTACTGTCTGCAGCTCCAAGCAACATGGAACTATGGCAAAAAAGGTGGCTTAGGATCTGAACTGTGCACTTGACACTGTCAGCTGGCTGTTTGAGTTGCTGCATGCACTGGTTCTTATGCAGATGCTACTTTCCCTCTTGGGTATCCATGTGTCCTCGACTATAAGGACAGCTTCTTTATCAGCTTTTTTTTTCTTTTTTTTTTTTTCTTTTTTTTTTTTTCCTAAACCCTATCTGAGGCTGAGGTTTTATTAATAACCTTTAAGTGGCTATTTTGCAAACCTTCCTTGTGCTGCACACTTTCCTAATTTATTGTAATTTCCCGTCTGGTGGAGTGCACTTACTTCCTTTATGTAATATATCAGCTGCAGGGCTGGAAATTGGGCAGCTATGAACTGAAAGGAGCAGACTTCTGTGAGGCCAAATGCGGTCAGGCATCATTGCCACTGGGAGCAGAATTTGACCTGATAATCTAATCTCACACAAGAGACTATCTCCAAAAAAGTATTGTTACCAACAGCAAATGACCTCTGCTAATGAAGCTGCAGCAATTAGTCCTATATAAAGCTGTTGAGAAAATGTTAACTGCTAAACCACAGTTAGTAGTGGATAGTTCAAATAAATGAGTGTTTTGTTTGCTGGTGTGTGTTAGGTGATGTGTTGGGAAATAATTATCCTTTGACTAGCAGCCAGCTTTGTACTAATCAGAAAGGAGAAGTCATGTTCTGTTTGAAGGATTATACCTAAAAATAGTTCTGTTACCGCCCCATCAACCAGCAAGGTGAAGCAAATTCACGGCGATGCACACACCTTCCTAACGTTCCACTTTTCGTCCTAAAAACTCATTGTTCAGCTGGGACTTTCTGTTTGATGGTGTCAAGAGCACTAATGTGATCTCCTGCAACAGCACTAAGCACACTCTCTCCGAGGAGCATTAGTCTATGCACCACTGACTGGCTTTCAGGCCCTGCCAAATTCCCAAACGCCCCAGGAGGAAGTAAGGATCCTTTCTCTTTATATAAACAATCACACATAATGTAAGATCGACAACATTGGTGTCAATCATGTGGCGGGGGAAATCGATCTGCTTTCTCTCTGAGATCTGTTTGTGTGCCTGCCCATCCATGAGGAGCAGCCACCCATGGTAACAGCAGGTGATTTATCCCTGCAGTTCATAACTTCAGCCTGTCAAACTCTGCTGGGGGAAGTGACCAAGATGGGAGAAGGATAAAAAAAGGGATGCTGGTGAGCAACAATGAGGGATTGTCAATGCAAAAAGGAAAACTGGGGTTATCTTTGGCCATGCTGGAGGTGTTGCCTTTTGCTGGTAAAGTGTAATTGCTTTGGAGTGGGATACACCAGGCAGAGGCACTGTGGAAACACAGGTTGAGAAGTGTGAGAGGTCAGACATTCCATATAGGACCATGCCACCAAAGGACTGGCAGCTGAAATATGCCCAAAACATTCCTGGAAGTTTTTCCTCACTCTTTGTGGATAACAGCGGCAGACTAAAGCACACCTGAGCGGCTTTCAGCTGATGTAAAGCCACGCAGCTCCCCGGCCCGCTGCGGACACACGGAGCCCCCTCAGCATCTCCCCTTCCTCTCCAAGCGGCTCCAGCTGAGTTTCGTTGGACCTGGAGCCGTCCCCCAGCCTGGAGGACATGGCTCCTTTTCCATGGTGTCCCGCTCCTTTTCCCGTGTCCCCGTGTCCCGGGGGTGGCAGCGCTGCGGGTGCGGCGGTGCCGGGCGGGCTGGCAGCGGCTGCCGGCCGTGCCCCTGCCCTGACTCATCCTCTGCGCTGCCAGCCTGCCGCAGAATCGGGCCCGCCGTGCTGGAAATGGAGCGGAGCCCGGGTTTGTTATGTAAACTGCCCATCAGCTTCCTGGTTCACCAAAACCAGCAGCTTGGCGCTCGCTTTTGCTTCACAAGTTTTTTTGTTGTTGTTTTTTTGTTTTTTTTTTTTTTCTTCCTTGCCCCACTCAGCTTGCAGGTTTTTCATGGTAACGTTTGCCTGCTTGGCCTTAGCACCCAGCAGCACAAGTTTTTTTTTTTTTGTCTGTGCCCTGGCAGCTGTTTGAATCCAGACATGAACTGTTCCAGGTGCTGGGCAGTGTCTGGGTCTGGTTGTACCCATTCCTTTAAGGATTGATGCTCAGAGTTTATGAATACTGACTGCATCAAAGTGCAAAAATTCCCAGACAAATAGGAAATGAGTCCTGACCTCCAGGTTCACAACCTAGAGAAGAAAACAGAAGCTTACATTTGTAGACTTTTGCCATTGCCATGATTAGCAGAGCATCTCAGATGTAATGGTGTACCCCTCCCATCTGATCCTGTGCAATGCACCGAATCCTGTTGTCCTTAATGAGATTAAATGAGGATTTTCTACTAGTTCAGTGCCTTAGCCATTAGCAACTGTTGTGTGTCTCTAGGCAGTGATGTACCTTGGCAAGCCTGGCCCAGTGTCTCTCTCAAAGCTGTGATATTTGGCTTATTCCTACTAAAATTATTTTGATAATTGGTCTTAAGCTCATTGGCACAATGCTTTGAAAGGCAGATCTAAGTGTATACACCAAAGAGGCAAACAGAGACACTAAAGAGTTCAAAATCTCAGTAGCTGCTGAGTGTGTAAATATTTCAGCTGCCAACAAACCATTTTGCAGGGCCAGGTGAGTGCTGCAGCCCCCTTAAAATCTGCAAGTTGCCCTCCCTCAGAGGGGGACCCTGCCACTGTAAGGAACAATTGCAGGGACAGCACAATAGCTCATCACAAAAGATTTTTCTAGATGGTAAAATTTTTACAGTGATTGCTGCCAAAATTTAAAGACCTCTCGTTAAGAAGAAGGAATTGAGAAAAGCCCCTGGTGGGGAAGGGAGAAGAGCACTCAGGGTTAAAGTTTCCATGTGCAGAGGAAGAGCCCGGCCCTGACTGGCCCGGTGAGGGTTACAGATGCCGCTGCACACCCTGCGCAAGCCGTGGTGATGGACAAATGCCACCCACCGCTGCCACCGCAGAGACAGCTCCCGCCGGCCCCAGTCACCTCCCTCTGCTGCCTTTCGGCTGTGTAATGTGTGCCCCTCTCACCTGCCCGAGCCTCGGAAGGGAGTCCTGAGACACGAAGGTGAGTGTCAGCCCGAAGGTGCCCTGGAGGGAGGAGCGCTTCCTCTGGGACTGGAGCAGGTGAAGCGGGAGATGCCCCGCAAAGCTCCCATTGTTCCGCAGCTCGCCCGCCTTCAGCCAGGGGTGTTTTGTTTGTCTGTTCTCCCCCTAAATGCTCACTTGGGAGCCGTCAAATAAAATCTCAATTAGCTGGCTTAGGACGCGAAGGGCGGTGTGGGATGTGTTGGCTGGCAGGCAGCGATCCCTGGCAGGCAGCGTTCCCTGGCAGGCAGCGATCCCTGGCAGGCAGCGATCCCCGCCGGGCACGGCAGGCAGCAGGAGCGGGGCGGGACCTGTTGCTCACACACAGCCCCGAGGACATCGCTGGTGTCCTGGCAGGTTCCCATCGCCCCACCAGGACAGCCACACTGCCAGAGCATCCCGGCTGCATCTTGACACATCTGTGGGGATGCTCACAAAACAGCTGGTGTCGAATACCGGGGCTTTGGGGAGCTCTTAGCTAATATGCAGCTGCTGCAGTCATTGCCAGTGACAACAGGTGTTGTAGCAGTGCTCTAAACCACCTTGAGAACATCTACAGGAGGGGTTTTGTTCCTGTTTCACTGCCAGGTACTTATCAGCTGTCTGGCAACAGGGTAGATGCCTGTCTGTGGTTTTTGGCATCAGCCCATCCAAGCCAGGGCTGGTGCTTGCTCCTTTTCCTCCCCAGCCCTGGAGTCCCATGGCATGTCTTGCTCCCCAGCCTGGCTCTGCTGCCTGTGGTGCTGCATGGGCAGTGGGCTCCTGTGGTTGAAAACCAACCCTTTCAGACGAGGTTTGTTTCAGCTGACCCAGCACGAGCACTGTTAACAACTGGCATATGCAGAGTGATGGGTTAGGGATCATCTGCTTTGGTAGCAGCCCTGATTTGGGTCCATCACTGTCATCACAAATCTCATGGCCAGTGGTGACGCTGCAGAAACTGAGACCCAGACCAGCCCTCTCTGGCCCATTGTTTTGCTTGACTGGTGCTGAAAAAAGAGGACTTGCCACCCAAACCTTCCCTCCCTTTCAGAAGCTGCTCAGAATATTCTATTCAGAGGCTTAGTGACTAAGCCATTAAGCTTCTCACTGTACGTGAAAAGTCAAAATAAATGTAGTTTTTTACAAATACTGGTGCAATAGAAAAGAAATATTTAAGTCTGATTATATCCAAGGCCAGAGCATGGGGCATGGGACAAACTTTTGACAGGGACTGGGACCAGGGCAGCTGAAAGAGCAACTCATGTGGGTCACAGCACTAAACTGTCCTCAAATGCAAGAGGGTGACGTGGCCACAAGCCAGGAACAGTGGAAAAATAACTCCCCAGGAAGAGCAGCTCTGTTTGCCCAGAGTGTATGTAGGAATCCCAGCACCCATGGGCACCACTGAGCTGTTGGGGGCTTGTGAGCAACCCCCATCATGTGTGTCTGCTGGTGAATGATATTTAGCTGCTTTTATTCCTGCACACTTCACTTATGTGGGAGCAAGGAATGCGATGATAAAAAGGCTGGAATGATTTCAGTGCTGGATAGTTAACATTAATATATTTCTCGTTATATAACGCTGCCATCACAGTACAAAATCCAGTCAGGTGCCTTTTAGGAAGGTGGAACTTCTCTACATAGCTGTAATCAGGTAAGTGGGGCTACAGAGCAGGCTGGGCTTTGACCAGGCAATTTTTAATTGCACCGGATGTGTTTGGGCTGTGGCATGGTATGAATTTCTTTGCCTTTAGGTTGCAAGGAACCTCATAAATTAAACGGTTGATGTTGTCAAATGCATGCCATTAGCACTCTGGGCAGATAATCCTTCCCGTGGCCTCCTTGGAGCCTATCTCAGAGCCTGTCTCCAGATAATGGCCTGGAAGAAGAACAATGGTGCTCCCAGCTCCCAGGGGCTCCACTCTTCTGTTCTGTGCTTCAGAGAAGAAAAATTATCATTATCTGCCTGGCTCAAGCTCCCTTTGAAATGCAGTTATTTTTTACTCATACACTCCCAAGTATTTTTTACGTGATATCAGTGAGAAACTTGAAACCCCCTTTGAGAAGAGAAAGATTTCCTGCAGCCCTACTACTAAAGAAAAATGGATAGATCAAGTAGTAAAGTTCAATGACTTACTTAGCGTTAAATAAGAAAGGGAATAATGAATTGGATTTTGTGTGCCTGGTTTTCCTCTGCAGGGAGCAGTCAGGCTAATGGATTTTCATTGCCTTGTGCTTCTGTTCATCAGCCTAGGTGAGTTCATAACACTTGCCTTTTTGTGTTCTCCTTTTCCCTGCCCACTTGTCACAACTTCAAATATTTGGAGATCAGCAGGCACATCGATTTGCTGCCATCAGCACCATCTTGACTGGGGAGGAAAACACAGGGTTAACCCCCTGCACCCAGTGATGGCTCTTGGTTGCATGGGCATCTGTATTTTTTGCCTGGTAGCTGCAAGTAGACAATTCCTTACCTAGGGTGGATGCTAGTTTCCTACTATTATGAATTCAGGCTGTAACGTCCTTCAGAAAAGCCATTATTTCCCCACGGGGTTCACCAAATATTTGCTGGGTCTCCAAACCCTCCTGTTTGTTTACAGGCTTTGCCAAACATGCCGTAGGGCTTTTATTGGGGAAGGAAGGGAGGTGGCGGAGGAGGAAACTGTTACAAAGCTATTTAACATAAACAACTTTCTCCTGTAAACTCCAGACACGGCCTGGCAGGGAAGAGGTTAAAGCTGGGGGGTGGATGGGGAGATTCATTAAGGCAAAGTAATAAGTGGCAAATTGAAAAGTCTAGGGAGAGGCACAGGGGAAGAGATGAGCTGACCCTAAATGGGAGCCTAAATGGACTCTCTGGCTTGCTGGAAGCCCTCTGCTGCTCCAGCCTCGGGCTTTGGATCTGGTTCCACCCTAAGGCATGCCAAAGCTGGGGGATGCTCAGGCACAAACCCTGCAGAACTGATCGGGAGTCATATTTCAAAGGTGAACCTGAAAGGTTTCTACAGAGCCAGAAACTGCTACTTCCTGCCCCAAACCTTTGCTGGGTCTGCCAGCAGTGCCCAGAGCCAGGGAGCTGCTCTCTGCCCACTTGGAGCAGGATTTCCGTTTTCCTACCAGCCTTGGTGCCTCAGGCTTTGTGGTCTGTTTTTTGTCTGAATGGGAAATGCATAATGACAAACTGTTTAAACAACTTATGGTACAAGGAAACTCGCTGGAGTAGAGTACAGGACTCTAATTTATTTCCAAGGAAGTGATGTACCCTCCAAAAGCACTCCACTCAAGCACTGCAATTTGAAATGCAGGTTAATTGCTGGCCATCCTCAGTGCTGCCTTCAGCCCTCATCTAGGCTGGTGCTCAGGCACAGTTGGATGCCTGGGGTTCAGGGAAGGTCTGGCTGTTGGAGCTGTCCTGACTGTTGGTTTGCTTGTGTGGGCAATTCTGGTCCTCCTGGTGCTGGGGAAGGAAAGCCCAGGAGCCACAAAAGCCACAGAAGAATTCTCTTGTTCTATTTCCAGCCCTGCCTTTTAAGACACAAAGGGCTTCAGATCAGATGCATTTCTGAAGCTTATCTGTGCGAATATTTCACCGCTTATCCAAGGAGGACAAAAACCTTCAAACTTTCTGAGGTCTATCCATCAAAGAGCCTTATCTCCCCATGTCACAATCTGGCTCCTGGCTGCTGCTGCTTGGAGCCTCCCACCACCAGCTTCCCATCTTCCCTCTCCGTGCTGCTCCACAGCATTGCCCACAGCCACCCTGTGGTCACAGACTCCCTGCCACCTCAGTGATGGCCCCTGCACTGCCTGCAGGAGCAGCAGGCCCGTGCTGCTGCATGCTCTGCAGCCAGCCAGCTTCCTGATGGGCTGCATTTGTGCTGCTGTGCCACAGCCCATCGTCTGCATGCCCCCCACACTCATACAGAGTCTGGGATGTGGCCAGAGCCACGGCCAGAGCAGAGCACACTGACTCTGCCTGGCCCCAAGAATGGAGAACATTTGTCTTTTTTTATGGGACATTAATGAAGCTTGGATAAAGGAATGCTGTCTCCTCTGTCTGAGGTTCCAAGATTGAAATATCCAAGGAGAATACTTCTGATCCTCTCCCACCTGGAAGCTGCTGGTCCCCTCTGGCAGAGGCACCACTGACATGGGTACCTGACCTCCCAAAGGGCACCTCAAAAACCCAGGCAGGCTCTACCCCTTTGTAGCTGAGCATGGTACCTGAAGCACTGGGAAGCACCAGGAGCATGGCAAGAACACGGGAGAGGCATCAGCATCATCAGCCATGTGGAAATTCCTGGCCAGGTAAAACAGCTGCCCAGTCAGACTTAGTGCCCAGTTTATGCCCTGTGCTGTGGGAGAGCCTCTGCAGAGCCTTGTACTTGGGACCAGGGCCACAGGACTTTTCTTGCTTTGAAGCTGAGCTGGCACAAGAAGTTGTCTGCAGCCATCCTGTCAAAGCCATGGCCAAAAACAACAGGGAGAAGGCTTTGGAAAGAGCCACCCATCCACGGTGTAAGTGATTTAAACTGGGGACCTGGCTGGCTCAGGGCTTGAGAACAGATTTTATGCAGGTCAGAGGTTGAAATCCTGTGTACCACGGTGGGGAGCAGAGACCTCTGCTGCCTGGTACTGCCTGGACTCAGCCCAGATGCAGACAAGCTTCAGCACTGGGGTGGCCTTTTCCAACAGGGACCATTTTCCTATGGTTCTTTTCACAGGAGACTCTGATGTGTGGGTTGTTTGTGCTCTCCTCCCTGTGGTTTTAATTTTTTTTCTCTGTTTGGATGGTCAGAAGGGTAAAGCTAATTCCTGTCTCATATAAAACAATGAATTTGTCTCAATAACAAGAGGCTAAATGTACTTTTTATACTGTGGTGTATGATAAGCTATTTATAAATTTCATATCACTGTTGGATCATAGTCAGAGTTTAAAATAAAGTTTTAATTTAACCATAGTTTTCTAGTGTTGACAGATATGATAAATACTTCTTTTTTTTCTATAAAACCTAATTTCAGCAGTGTTTTGCAAAAAATCATTAGAAGCTAAGGATTATTTCCCTGGGTTGTTTTTTTTTTTTTTTTTGCTTTGTTTTTCTCCATGTTCCAGTGTTTAGTTTAATGTTACATTCCATTATAGGGGAAAAAAAAATTGTGTCTGTGGTAATTTGTTCTCCAAGGCCTCTGCTTAAGAGGTGGAAGGGTTTTCTTGAGAAGACTGGTAGAAAGAGGTGTCAGCTCATGTCACAGGGGCCTTGGGGCAGTTCTCTCTGAGGTAGAACCAGCCCTCAGGGCACTGCTGCAAAGCCCACTGGCGATTTCACAGTGACTGAGCAAATCTTGGTGTTTCAGGTGACCCCACAAGAGAGCCAAGAGGGCACAGTGGGGCAGCTTTCATGTCTGGAAGGTGAGTTTTAAACACAAGCCCTCCACCTACAGGAGGGTTGCATGCTGAGTCCCCCTCAAAATTTTTCTGGAACCTCTCCAGTTTTCCTGCTTGCCCATGTAAACAGCTTGGAGGAAGATGTCTCTTTCTGCAATCAATCATTTTCATCCTGCAGTAAATAGCTCTTACATCAGCCACCATTGTACTGTAGATGTAAATGCAGCACAACAGAGCCCTACCATGTTGTGAGGTGAGTGGGTCAGATGCTGTGCTGGAGCAACAAAAACACAAGGAATGTTGAGCAGGAAAAAAAAAAAAAGCTTGTTCTTAAAGTGTTTTAAAGCTGCTGTCTGTCTTCTCATCCCTGCAGTTTACAGCCCGTACTTCTCATGCTGCCTCCCTGTTAGACAGACAAACAAGAGATGAAGCTATTTGGAGAGCAAGATTGTGTTCTGCAGACATGAAAACACTGACACTTGTATCTATATGGACTGGCCTTTGCCTGTGAGGAGCTTCCAGAAGCTGAAAACAGCCAGGAAAGGGGCATGCAGAAGGGGAGAGGTCTTCTCCTGGTGGGTTGCCATGTCACTCAGGCTGCTTTCATGGTGATACCCAGAGGACATAATTGATGCAGCCAGCTATGATAATCCTTTCAGTGGGAACAGGTGCTGGGGGATAATCCTGCTGTTTTCCTTGGTTATGGCTCTCTTCAGTCCCTAAGACAGAGCAAACAGGATTATCACAGCAGCGATTCAGGAGGTGAAGGTTTTGGTGCCGCATGCCCGGGGCTCTGTGGACATCTGTCCCTGAGGGAGGTGCTGGCTTTGCAGAGCAGCCTGTCCTGCTGAGGGCAGCAGGAGGCCAGGTGGGCTTGGCTGGCTGTTCCTGAGGCTCTCACTCAGACTGCCCCTCAGGGGTGAGGGCTGAATCCCAGATGCAAAGCTCCTGCTCTCTACAGCTCTCCCAGGGAGATGCCTTCCAAAATCCCGGACACGTGTGGGGTGGAGACTGCCCAGCTGTGCATTGTCCCAAAACCTAGCTGGGCCAAGGCACTGGCAGAGGAGCTGGGGGAGGACATGGGGTGGCAGTTCTGCCTGGGCTGCCAGATTTTCTCTAGCCAGGAAGGTTTGAGGCACTACAGACATGCTGGGGGTTCACAGTGACCCAGCCAGTCCTGACTCTGAAGCTTCAGAGCAACTCTGTGCCTGTGTAAGTGCAGGCTCATGCCTCCAGCAGACTCTAATGTATTGTCAGGTTTTGTTTTAAATCCCTGGAGTGCTGCACTCATCCATCCCACCCCTTCTCAGCCCAGCTCCAGTGCTCTTAGGCCAGCCTGCACCCCAGTGAATATCCTTGCCATGCAAAGCCAATGCCTCTCTGTTCCTATTCCACCACCTTTTGCTCTGCTGATAACAACCCCTGACCCCCCCGTGCTGTTCCCTTCTCCACCAGTGAAGGAAGGGCACGTGAGGTTCTTGGAATCAGCCTTCACACAGCCTCTGTGCACAGACACCTGCTCCCCACTGCTGGCTTGCTCTGAGACTTCCCTGACCTCTGATTTCAGTATCAGCAAAGCAATTGATCCTGGCTTCATGGTTTTGTGACAATCTGGGCCCAAAGCTGTTTTAGACAGCAAACTACAAAACAAACATATGTGTACAGCATATGGACACTGAACTGCAGGAATAGGAACCAGGGACGTGCAGGGTTGTTAAAGCTCCAGCTTGTAGTCGTGCTGATAAGGCAGTTTCCAAGAAATTGCCCAGCCCTTGAATTCTAGAAGCTCTCTCTTCCCAGGTCAACAACCTTCTATGGACTGAATCCTGGTGTCACTCTACCAGCAAAAACAGGCCAGGCAGGACTTTCTGCAGATGGTACAAAAAAGAGAACCTGTGGTGCTAAGAAGGGGTCCAGGCCCTCTCTGGCATAGGAAACCAAAACACACAATGAGAAGCACATTGGTAGCTCTGGTGGTTTGGGAAAGCACAAGAAAATGTGCTTCAACTTCATTCTTCTTTGGCCAAGCCTCCTCCTTGCCTGAGAGGGGATGAAGGTGGTGGTAGCTGAGCTGCTGCTCTCCCTGTGCCAGCAGTGGGCTGCAGTGCTGCAACACTTGGGCTCCCCCCAAGGTCTCCCCTTTTCTGGAGGAGCACTCTATCAGCTCTGCACCCAGGCTGCTCCAGCACCTGCTCCCCTGCAGCCCCACACCCTGCTTTTGGCCAGCCTTAACTTCAGACAGGAGCAAAGGCTCTTTGGGGAGCAGATTTTGCACAGCATCCCACAGCTCCATTAGCAAAAATGTTCGGTGTGGCTCTAGTGGGGACACAGGCAGGGCTGATTGGACCTGGTTGTTTGGCTCCCTCATTCCACAGGGATATTTTAAAATATCTTGTGCAGGTGCAGGAGTTGACACAACAGAGCATGCACCGTGTTAGGGTCTGTCCAGCTTGTGTGTAAACACCACTAGTCCCCTTTTCAAACTCTTAGGAGTTGTTTCATAAACACAAAACACTTCACCCAATTTCCAAACCACGTGGGGTTTCCTCAGCAGGGCCAGTGGTGGAGGACACAGCACCAGCCCTGTGTCCTGCAGAGCAGCCCCAGGTCCCTGCCAGGGCTGGCAGCACAGCCAGGCAGAGGCTACCACCTGCTGGGCCCTCCTGGGTGGCTGCTGCTCAGAACCTCTCCACGGTGCCACTTGCTGCCTGGCAGGAACACTGTGTGCATAGCACAAACCCCTCTGGCCAGCCCTGTGTCACTGACAGAGCTCTGGGTATGTGAGCCTTGTACACAGTGAGGATGCTCAGTCAGTAGCTTTGGGCACCTGACCTGTTTCTTGCTCATTTTGTGTCTTCCAGAGTCTGTTTCTCTTCCTTTTTGACCCCACAGAACAGGGTCATCTTTCTGAGCTGAGGCAAATCACTAGAATTTTGATTAATTGTGGAACGTGTTATTTCCCCATCGAAACTTGCTCCTGCTAAAAACCAAAATGAGTCTTCCAGCAGCCCACAGAAAGGAGGGATAAAATTCATGTAGACTGGATGGTGACATGCCCGAATTTGTGTGGGATCCCACGCTTGCACAGGGAGTCTGGAAAGCCTTCACGGGAACCTCCCCTGCATGTTTAGGGCTCTCCAGGGGAGATGGTGGCAGCTCTGGCCCCAGCTCTGCCCTGCAGTGGCACCGTGCAGGCAGCACTCATGAGCAGCCAGGTCAGGTCACAGGGCTGCTGCTTGTGTGAGGGTGCAGAGCCTGGCCTGGGCAGTCCAGGAAACCCAGGGTCATGTTGGTCCCACTCAGATGAGTTCTGTGGCTGACCCTGACTCCTGCAGCTTTGAGATGGAGGGACTTGGCACCTGTTCCGGATGGGCACTTTGTGGACCTTGCAGTGCTGAACACTCACTGCTGCCAGCTTCTCCAAGGAGAGATGATGCTGCAGCACCTGCATTTCTGGGGCAGAGACTCTGGTTTTGCACCAAGCACACTGAATGCTATTGACATAGTTTCTTGATTGAACCTTTTTTGTTTCAGCTGCTCTACCAAGCTGCCCTGAGTCACGACAGGACATGCTGGCTTGCACCTACCGTGCATCAGGCTTCATCTTCCCATTAGCCAGGCGCTGGGAAAGTCACTGGAAGTACTCCAGTGGCTTCAAAATAGGAGTTGACTCATGCCCCATGAGATCAAAACAAAATGTCTCTGCACATGAAAAAATATTATGGAAACGGTATCATTCATGCATGAAAGCCACACTTCAAATTTATCATATAAAATACATAATATTGTAAATGGACAGAAAAAAATTGCACAGGGCCTGGTGTGCATGAAAATTACTGGCCTGTGAAAATGTCTCTTCCCATAAACACAGCTGCGGTCTGGTACACAAGTAGGCATCCAAAACGGGGAAACTTTCTGCTCTTCTTCAAAACTCTCCCTTCCTGTAGGAGTAATTAATTTCCAGACTCATCTTTTGTATTGTCAAGAGTGACCCAGAGCAAAGGCTTAGGATGGAGTGGCCATTACGAGGCGGTGTGGCAGTGTGACAGGTACTTCTGGAACTCACAGACACAGCAGCAGCACCTGAGAGTGCTCCCTGAGCCAGGAGTGGGTGCTCAGAGCACCCCAGGGCCAGGCTGCAGCTCTTGGCTCAGTCAGGTCTTTGTGGGAGGTCTGAGTCTGGGTGAAATCCTGGCCAGGATGTGGCCGTGGTGCTCAGGCCCTGCCATTCCCTCAGCCGATGTCTGCGGCTTGGTCGCGTTCCAGCAGGAGCTGATTGCCATGGTCCAGGGAGCAGGGTTTAGCATATCACCTTGAGGAAACCAGCAGAGGATGGTTCTGCAGGCACAGCAAATGCAACTCTAATGGGAAAAAATGAATTAATGTGGGTATTAACCAGCAATTTGTCATACAGCCTCTAGAGCCAGCTCCTGATGCTGTGAAGTGTGCTGTGAAAAGCAGTGGATGCTTCTGTACCTCCTCTGGCTCCTCTGAATCTCTTCAGCACTGGGAGCAGGTGGATAACATCAAGCCTGTTCACTGCTCAGCAATGGGAGAAGCCAGGATGAACACTACAGCTGCTGCTGCTGTCCTGCCTCTGCTCAGGGGCCATGGGGCAGACTGCAGCTCACACTTTCCCTCTGTGCCACGCTCCCCTCCCTGCATGGGAGCACCAGGAGCTGGCTGAGGGCCCTGCAGAGGTGCTGTCTGTCCCCTCCTGGGCTGGACCTGACACACTTTCCATTTATCACTCCCTCCCTGTAACACCTCTGTGGCAGAAGGATCCCTCCACACACTCTCCAGCAGCTGGGCCTGAGTGTAAACACAGTCAAGATTCCAGTGACCCAGAGAGCCAAGTGAAGTGATCCATCTGCACCATTTGTCCACTATTGCCACAAAGTTGCCCATTTTTTTTCCCCAAAGCCCATGCAGCTCAGCTCTGCTGGCCACACTGTGCAAGCCCATCACTGATCCCCATGCTTACAGAGAAGAGGAGCTGCAGAGGACTTGTGGCTCTCATGGTCTCCTGCCTCGGTGTTATGGGTGACTGTGGAATGTTCCTCAGCTAACTGGGCTGTATTGGCTCCCTGCTGGAGCAGGGCACTGGCTGACTGACCCCCAACTGACATCAGGAGACATCCAGCTGCGGTGACTAAACTCTTCTTACATTCCAGAAATCCGACAAATAAATGTTTCTTGAAAATGTAAGTCGGTGTTTTGTTCTGGGAAATGAGGAAACCATCTTCCTGGTTGCTTGTGTGCAGAGGGCAGAGCCTCACAAGGACCTGCAGGGCACCAAGCAGTAACACCAGCATCTTGCTTGCCCGCCCTCCCAGCCTGCCTCTCCTGCTTTGATGAGTTTGGAATGAGCTCTGGAGGGCTAACTGCAGAGAGTAATGATGTGTGAAAGTTCACTTTCATTTTTCACTCTACTTTTTTGGAAGGTGGAACATTTTGGGAGTTGACAGTACCATGCTAAAGCCATATGAGGCAAGTAACTATTTTTAACCAGATGGAGATTATCTGAGAGTCTGCTGCTGAATCATTTCAAACAAGGAAGAAATCATGGAATCCAAATGTAGGTGTGGGAGGGATGGGGGCGGGAAGGCTTTTATCACACCCTTACTCCAATAACTGTCCAACTGCTACAAAACTTATGACCACTTAACTGAAAATGCCTGGGGGGTCACTTTGACTAGTTGGCTGCATTTTACAAAATGCTCTGAGAGAGAGGCAGATCCTCAGGTTAGAGCAGCTTGAGAGGCTCCCTGTGCTCCCCAATCCCCTTTGCATCCTGCACCATGCTCTGAGCTGTGCCAGATGGGAGAAGTCACTTGTCCATGTTGGCACTGCCCTTCTCTGGGCCCTCCTCACCACGTGCCAGGTGGGTGCAATGTGCTCAACTCTTCTGGGGCCACAGCCTGGGGTGAGAGGAGAAAGGGCAGCCCTGGTCTGGATGCCCTTCCACCTGACAGTGAGAAGCACTGCTTCTGCCTCCCTTTCACTCCAGCACAGAGGTGGTGCTCCAAATAATGAGAGTTTGCCAGGTGAAATTGGCCTTGTGGATAAACTGAGGAATTTTTGTCACATTTTCCTTTATCTGACACACCTCAGACTTGCAACAACAGAGGAAGGGGAAAGCCAGGGAGTGCAGCTGAGGTACAATACCTGCCACAGCCCAAATGGTGTTAGAAGCTTGTCACCCTGTTTGTGTGAATTAATGCAGAGCCATTACAGGCACTCAGAGCACACCCATGATGTTCAGCTTTGTGCTGAAATCAGCTGAACTCCGTTCAACAAGGCTGCAGGTGCAGCATTGGCTGGTTCCATGCAGGAATGTGGCACTGCTTGGGCACACCATGGTGCCAAAACAAGGGTTGGGGGGAAATTTTCAGCATTCAACACCACCAAAAGCAAGGCTTTGTGGTCTGCAATGTTTTCCCACGTTGTAATGGGAAATCAAACCTCCTTCTCTGACCTAGTTTGGTAGTTGGCCACTAGCCTGTCTTCTCAGTATCATTGAAATCATGAGTGAAATACATGTCCTTAGCCTCCTTTAGGGAAATCTCTCAGCTGATTCCCAAAATCTGCTCTTCCTGGGATCCTCTGCATTGAGAACAAAACTCAAACCCTCTCCTGGCTTTGCACTTCAACATGGCTGGGGCAGAGTGTGCAGAGATGACACCAGGGCAGCATCTGCTGCACTGCAGTTGCCTCTGGTAATACCCTAAATATGAGCTATGAGACCAGGTGGACATTCTGGCTGCAAGGACTCAAGCAAATTCAACAAAAGGGGTGGGATACATCCCCTTTAAAAGGGGTGAGGCTCAGCATCTTCAGCATGGAGAGTGGAGCTCAGGATAAATGATCTTGAAACTCAATGCTTTTAAGAGCAGTTGTGAAGTGAGAGGGACACTCCAAACACCTCTGCACAACACCCAGGGAGCTGCACACCCCAGCTCCACCCTGGCTGGTCACTGCAGCTGTCACCTTGTGGCTTTGCTCTTGCTGTGCAGTGAGCAGCAGTGGGCAGCAAGGCTTGCATTGCTCCCTGTTATGTCAAAAGCAGCACAAGCTGCTGAGCTCACCTGTGGACTGCGGGGCTGTGGGGAGAAGACTTGCATCTCCCATGGGACTTGGCTTTCACCTGGGATCCCCATCCATGGAGAAGCTCAGACGTTCCCTTCCAGACCTTCTCCTCTCCTCTTTCCTGGTTCTTTCTGACCTCACCCCTCCTCTGGAGGCAGGGCTGTGGGGAGGTGATGCTCCCTGCTCTGTGTCACTCTGCCCACCCGGGCAGGGCACAGCCCAACCTGCTGCCAAGCTGACCTGGGCCTTTGGCTTGAGAAAGCGCCTGGTTCAGCTGATGTCACCAAACTGGCCTCCAGCATACTCACACACCACGTGTGGCTTGTCCCATCCCTGCCCCTGCAGTCTTGAGTAATGGGGACTGACACATGTTTTTTTCCAGAAAGCAATCTCTTCAGATCAAATTAATTCTGTGATTTCCAGGTGCTTCCTCCTCCGCACAACTGATGAAGATTTCCTGAATCAGCAGCCAAGGCTGCTCAAAGCCAGGACATTTAAATTAATCTTTTGTTCTGGGGGACTTTCTGTAGCTTGATGACTCTGGGTGCTCCTTTCTCACTCACAGACCTAGGTCCTAAAGCTGTCAGCAAAGAGACATTTTAGGGGGAAGAGGAGGGCAGGGTGGGAAGTGGCTTTTCTGTGGGTTTGGGTCTATGGGGGGGCTCCACTGAAAGGTCTTTGCAAGAGCCTCCCTGCAGAGCTGCTGTAGAGCCCGGGGTCCACCACAAATGGCCTCAAATGAGCCTGCAGCTGCATCCCACTGTCTGAGGGTGAGGCCAGGGTCACCAGGAGATCCTGAGGGCATGGTAACTTAAGGTTGTGTTTAAAGGCACCAGATGACCTCTCCTTCCCAATCTGAGGGGGTGCTTCTTGAGTAGGATGTTTGCATTTGAGCAACACTGTGTCCTGTAAGTTCTCTCTGCATTAAGAGGAACTGAGATTTTGATGGGAACACCTTGTGTTGTGCATCTATTTCCTCTCTCCCACTTATCAGGGGTTGGATCATGTTGCTTATGTTAAAGTCTAAAATACAGATGAAGTTGTGAAGCGTGAACAATAAATGCTACTCATCAGTAGATACCCCAGAAGCGCATCCCATTAACAAGGGGTGACGAGTGAATAAAATGCTTTTTACTCCCTGATCAAGAAATGTCTATTCACTGCTTTTTAGCATAGTTTAATGTTAGGTCTGAGCCAGAATGTTTTTATTTTTGTGTGGATCTACATTCGCATTTTCTCATGGCTATTCTATAATCTGACTGCATTGCCAGTATACATAGTGCTGGCATCACAACATTTTCAGAGCCAGTAAAAGACGTGGAGCAGAAATCTGGAGAACATACCCCACAACTGTGTCCTACTAGTGCAATCACCAGTACTTATCTTACAGGTGCAATCCCTCCTGACGCAGATCTCAAAGATCTGTTGGTAAAGTGGTTTTTTATTTCTTTTTTCAAGAAATGCTAAGCATTTTCTTATCCAGCTTTTTATTTTTGAGCAAGAGGCAGTGTTCTGGTGCTGAGCTGCAGCTTTCTTGCCTTGCCCTCCACATCAGGCAGGTTTGTCCTAGTGGGGTTTTTGAATGTGGTGGATTATAAACTAACCAGTTTAAAACGTACAGACCTGAACATGAAGTCTTTGTGGTTACCCCTAAGGGACAGGCCTGGCTGATGCTTTCAGTAAGATCAAATTCCTCTTCTCAGCACTGGTTTTACTCGTGCCTGCACTTGTGCCCTTGCTCGCCTGCCAGCTGGGAGGTCGACACCCCTGTTACACAAGCGAATGTCGTCGGTGTTTTCCTTCTTGATTGTTCTGCGTGTAATTTGGGTTCCACGAGCGGCGCTCAGCTCATGTCATCGCATCACTCTAATGGTGTTTGTCTTGGCTGCAGGTTTGATTTTCTTGGCCTTGCAGTTAGGGCATCTCTGCAGGCACGGACACCCGACAGCCGCACACGACATTTCCCCTTTCGCGCGCCTCGCGCTTGCCCCGCAAAACCCAACTGCAAAGGACTGGCTTTGCAACTCCTCCCTCACCCCTTCACAACGGCCAGCACACCCCTCTGCTCCTTTCATTTTCAGGTATCAGCACCTGGATTAAAGTTGTTCCCGTACCACATGAAATCTTTAACGTTTTCATGATGACAGCAGTGCCCAGAAGATGCCTGCAAGGATCAGGAAGAATTTGTTCTGCTGGGGCAAAAGCCAACACCCCTGGTTGTCAAATGCTTCTGCTCTAACTTTCACATGGGACAACAAAGGGATAAGGACAGGAAAATAGGATCATCAGGAAATGATGAGGCAATGTTACCCATCATGATAGGTGCATATGCTTGGCATCAGTCATTTTCAGACCTTTGTCAGCAGCTGTGCAAAGGGTTTCAGAGGGACTTGGAAGGATATTTGGGTACTTTTGAGTGCTCACATTTTGCTTGTCCTTTTCTGGATGCACATCTTCACAACAGAATGAGTCTGGGATTGTATTTTTTTTTCCTGGGATGTTTAGCAAAGGTATTCCTTATTCCTGGTAGATCTGTTTTCAAGGCATCTCCAGCAACACAGGTATCCTAAAACAGTAGTGCAGGGCACTTGATGGATTCATGCAAATCCTCACATTTTTTTCTTCCCAGTATACTGTTATAACACAATTTGCCCTTCCTTGTATGAGCTGACAGTCAAATCATACATGTATGTTTTGCCAGTTGAGAATTGTGCTTTCTTATATATTACCAATTATATTTCTTGCCTGTGCTGTTTGTAAAAGAAAGAAAAAGCAATAAGCTTCACCCCAAACAACTTCTTTCTCCTCTAAATCCATCAGAAGTTGGAATCTTCATATTCCTTTCCTCTCCCCCTGCCCATGCACTTCTACTTCTGTGCTCTCTGCCCAGGGATGGTCCCTGCACTGCTGTGTCATTCTCCTTGGAGGAAACATGATGTCAGGAATCACAAAGCTGAGTGAGGTCTGGCAGGGGCTGGGGTCCCTGCCTCCCACACAGGCAGTGAACTCCCAGAAGCATGGAGCAAAGAGAGGGAAAAGGAAAAACTGATGGGGATGTGAGCTGACACACAGACCAGAGGAGGCAGACACTTCTCAGAAGGAACCTCCAAAGTAAATACGATTGTGCAAGCCATTTCTGTGCCACATTTCCAAAGAGAGACTTTCCTGTTTCTCTTTCACATGTAGCCACTCAGAAGCGCGTGTTTGGATGCCCCAGGGTTGAACAAAGAGAAGATCATGCTGCCAGCTGCACTCCAGGTCTGGGCACACAGCACCCTGAGCTCATTCTGTGGAGGAGAAGGAAAGCCACGACACTCCAAAAGCAACTAGGGCTTGCTCTTGTGCCAGGATGGCCTTTCTAAAAAAAATATTTCTCTTTCTCCCTATCCCTCAGCCTTTAACCAGCTAGCCAGTTTCCTTCCTCTCCCCTGTGTGTTGATTTTAGGCCTTTTTTGAGGACAAGCAGCATCCCCAAGGAGAAGGACTTAGGAGTACTGGTGGAGGAGAAGCTCAGCATGAGCTGGCAGTGTGTGCTGGCAGCCCAGAAAGCCAATCATGTCCTGGGCTGCATTTAAAGGAATGTGGCTAGCAGGCCAGATTCTCCCCCTCTGCTCCACTCTGGTGCTGCACCTGGAACACTGCATTCACCTCTGGGGGACCAGCAGAAGAGGGATAAGGACCTGTTGGAGAAAGTTCAGAGGAGGACAACAAAGATACTCAGAGGGCTGGAGCACCCCTGCTATGAAAATAGGTGGGAAAACTTGGGATTGTTCATCCTGGAGAAGGCTCCAGGGAGAAGAATTTGGAGCACTTTCCAGTACCTAAAGAGGCTACAACAGAGAGAGGGACTTCTTATAAATGTTTGTAGGGATAGGGCAAGGGTGAATGGCTTCAAACTGAAAGAGGGCAGGTTTTGTTAGATATTAGGAAGAAATTCTTTACTCTGAGGTTGGTGAGGCACTGGCACAAGTTGAAGAGTGAAGTTTTAGATGCCCCATCCATGGAAGTGTTCAAGGCCAAGCTGGATGGGCCTTGGAACAACCCAGTCTAGTGGAAGGTGCCCCCATGGAAATAAATGGCTTTTAAGGCTCTTTCCAACCAAATGATCCTTTGATTCTATGATATGAGGGATCAGAACCCCAGCTGACCCTCCTGGCAGCTGTGTCTGAGGAAGGCTCCTCACTGGTCCCAAGGCATCCACACAGAGGATGGTGGCCACACAGGAGCTACTCCTCCGTGACTCATCTAGCACAGTGGTGACAGAGCATCAGCACAGGAGCCTGTGAGCCTGCTCTGAATCATCCTCTGGAAGGACTTCACTTCCTTGCTCTCTGATCCAAGGCTGCTTTCTTGGCAGAGGTCTCCCCCCAGCAGCCAGTGGTAAACTCACTGCTTTGGTTGGTTGGTGTTTTTCCAGTGTTTGCTCTGATACACAATTAATGAAACGTAAGTACCTCCATTTATTGCTCTCTAGAGAATCCCTTGGATTGCAAATCCTGGCTTTTGGGGACATTTCTATTGTTTTAGCTGCCACCAAAGCCAAGGGAAGCTAAATCACGCTCTCTTCAGTGCAGTGGGAGGGAGCTCACCTGCCACTGTGCCCTGGCATTTCTTGCAGTTGCCTGAACACTGTCTTTAATGAGAGACACAGCACAGTGGCTCTGGCATCACAAGGTGACCGCTACCCCCGAGGTCTGGGCTCTGTCACCAACCCAAGCAAGGTCAAATCACTTTGAAATAGTTGACTGATCTTTCAGCATCAACAAGCAGCCTTGGAAGACTGCAAGGAAATTCTGAGAGAGGGAAATAGTTTGACATAATTCAGGTAAACAAAACAAAGCAATCTGTGAGCACTGTGCTTCAGGCCTACTGCCAAATCTAACACGTCTTTTGCAAGGGCTTCACCTGCCTGAGGAGCAAAGGTGACTCGAATCAACCTGTGTTTGGTCAGGTCCTGCTTTAGAGGTGTGCCTATATTTTTGAAGTGCCTGTATGGTTAGTCATTCCCTGCTGGCAGGAGGCCTTGATGCATTTGTTATTGGGGTTGGACAGCCCAAGAGAGGCCACAAGGGCTCCCAAGCACAGTGTCCAAGGTCACAGGTACCTAGATTGATGGCTGCTCTCTTTAGCAGGTTGGTTTATGAAGGAGAGGCTTTCCTCTGCCAATCCTTGCTGATGGAAAACACCTGCTTGGCACTAGATGGGTCTTTCTAGATCCCAGAAATGTCTGATTAAAGCCAAGCAAAAGAAGGGGCTGTGGATTCTGGGGGAGGTTTCACCTGGAGCTGTGGATGGGTTTCACTGCCAGCTGTCCTGCCTTGCTCAAGGCACTCTGGCTGCACAGCACAGAGGATGTGAGAGCTGTGCAACCACCCTGGACAACCTGCAGGTCACAGAGCAGCATTGCCAGGGAAAAAAAAAAGATCCTTGTTTGCCTCAAAAGGCTGAGCCATTTCCTGCAGTGCACCAGGAGCTGCTTGGACAGACCTCAGCATGGGACAGTCCTGTTCCCTGTGCCAGCCATCCCCACGGGTTTGAGTGAGCCCTGGGGCAAAGCAGACACATGGCAAGGGGAAGGGACCAGGGAAAGGGCATTACAGGTTTGGTTGTCAGCAGCCTGTGCCACTCCTCATGTTAAGCCCATGAGAAGCTGACAGCAGCTTGTTCTGATTTCTCATTTTACCTCATGGATGAAGATCCCTTCTGCAGAGGGGTGAAGCACTTAAATATTTTCAGGAGTCCATCCAATCAATATTGCTCTGATAATCTAATTACTGAGGTGAAGCCAGGGCAGTTGATTAGTATAAATTGCTTACAGGATGAACAGGTCAGAGCTCTGAGCCCAGGTTTGGTTTTTTCAACCTCTTTGACTGGAAAAGTTTTCAGAGTTTGCAGGCCCACAACACAGATCTAGGCTGACCAGCACAAGGTCTGTTTTTGCAGGCATATGCTGCTTTCACCCACAGTGTTGATATAAGTAATTCTCACCTTCTTCCTCTCCCCTGTGCCAGGCACTGACTAGAGTTAAAATAATTTAAGATCTATTATTTTCAGAGACATTTTAACCACTTCCTTTCACAGTGCAGCCTCACAAACCCTTCTGTCTGGCTGCAGATCGCAGCTTGAATAAACTGCCTTGCATTTGCACCCTGCTTCAATCCATCTCCAAAGGCAGCAGCAGTCCCCAAAAAACTGCAGGTTGGATGGCCCAGGACAGTGTTTAAGGACACACCAACCCCCCCAGAGGGAGCAGCAGTGCCTGCTGGGCTGTGCTCACCTACCTTGTGTCAAACACCAGTGCACTTTGGCCAGAGCACACAGACTTTGTGCTTTCATTTGCTGCTTTTCCTTTTTCCACACACACGAGATTATTTTAAAATAGAAACTTCTTAAGAAGCTCTTAGACATTCATTAGGACTCAGCCTGCTAGTGAGCAAGGTGCTTCACTTGTGGCATGTGAGCAGCCCTGCTGAGATCCATGGGCAGCTGCACATGGTCAGGAGCCCAGAGAAACCCAGGGGCCAGAGGATTAGTGACTATGGGGCATCCACTGGAGCAGAACAGCAACAAACACATCTAACAGCATATTTATACACGTTAGATGAGAACAAGTTGTTCAGCAGCGCTCTGCTACTGCAACAGTTACATTTATGCATGCAAAAATCTCACAAAATCTGGCACAGACCCACTGTGGTTTGATGCAAAATAGCCTAAAAACAACCGCAACAACAAAACCTCCAGCAGAGCTTGCTATTAAAAATCCCCTTAAAATAAAGCAGAGAGAGAGAGAGAAAAATAGCAATGATTTCCTTATTCACAATCAGCCAGAGAAGAGAACTGCTAGCATTTGGTTAGATATTTATCACACAGTAGCTGCAGTATCAGCCTGGCTTCCTTCAGCACCGGGCACTTAACAAGTGCCATAAGAACCCTTCCTCTGCACACAGAGCTCAGCTGGGTCAGGCTCAGACACAGACCCAAAAAACAGTGGTGAGAAGTTTTTTGCTAAATGGCCACTTGCAAACAGCACCAAAGCCAAAATTAGTAGCTGAGGAAGCTTAGCTTCAGGCTGTTTCCAAGCAGCAGCGTTAAATACTCAGAAAGCACAAATAAACCTTGACTTTGGTCACATCTGTCACCAAGAACCGTACCTGCTATCAGTGGAAAAAGCGGGAAGAAAAACTCTTCTGTGAAACTGAGCTGTGAAACAATTTCAGCACAGGGTCATGCAGGTAACTGTAACCAGAAAAATCACTGGGAGCCCTTGGCCTGGTCCTGGGGAGCTTGAGGTTGTTTGCCATTAAATTTCAGCAAAAGATAGGACACCTCCTTCTCTCACTTCAGGTACTCTGGGAGACACTAGAATAAACTCCATAAAATTATCACCTTCCCAGTGTTCTTTTTGCCTTTTTCTGGCTCCCTGCAAGGGCAGGACAACCCATATCAATCCCATTCCCAGGTTTTTAATATAAGCACTGCCAGCAACCAGACACGATCACTTACTATTTTTATTAGAAAAATACTATCATGGCCAAAACCCAAACTCTGTTAGACCTCTACAAGAGAATAAATAAACCAGAGGAACAAATGTGCAGCTGCAGCCAAGGAAGCAGTCCTTGCTGCTGGGATTGTGGAAGGGAAAAGCAGCGAGGGCACTTGCAGGGACTGCAGTCCTGAACTGCAGCACAGCTATCCTCCTGTCCGCCGCGGCTCCCAAGGGATGAACCGAGCGGAGAGGTGTTTTCCCGGGCTGTGCTGCTCCTCTCTGGCAGTACAGGAGAAGAGGCACTGCCACCTCCTGTTTACCGGCTGCAATCGGCAGGCACGGAGGGGCAGAACGCTGCAGCACCGCCCGGATCCCCCGTGTACAGTCCGAGCCACTCGAGGGCAACAAGAAGGGTTTGTAGTGGTGGTGGCAAGAAGAGCCTGCAGGCAGCCCAGCTGCTCCCAGCCCAGAGGGTTTGCTCACAGGCACCACGGGCTCCCACTCCCCAGGGATGAGCAGCCAGCACAGACCCTGCTGCCACCCCGCTCTGAGAGCTGCCAGCACAGCTGGAGCCAGGCAGCAGCAAAGAGTGGGACAAATCAGACCCCACACCAGGCTTTCATACATTTGTATGTTTATTATTTCAAAGTACAGTATATACACAAGGTATAGCAATACCTTCGAAAACTTTATACAGAAACGGGTATCTACAAAATTAAATCAGCAGACATTCTGTGTATAGGACTTACACACATAGACTGGAAGAATCAACAGTTTCAGAACACAAAAATGGGAAGGAAACACCCATCCATCTTGGAAAAGCTCTAAATACCACCCAGCTCCCTCTGCAACACAGGCACCTGTCCCTGGACAGGTGAGACAGGGTGCACCTGATTTCTTGTGTCACCTGCTGGTGTTCACTGTCACAGTGACTGGCACAGGAGGGTCAGGGCCCCTTGGGACAGGCCTTGGAGCCCTCCCTAGATTCAGGTCTCTGCAGCATGTGGACACACAGCTTTACACTTGATGCACTGGAAGCCAGACATACAGTTTTTAAATATTTCTTTTTTAGTTATGAACCAAAACATTGCAATTAAAATTTTTTTAAGAGAGATACTACAGGTGTTGCCAGCAACAAGTGAAGATAATGAGAAAATGTTCAAGGAAGAAATCAATCTCCAGTTTTCTGGACACTATAATTAAAAATATTGCACAAGTCTGTATGGCAGCAAGCCAGTGATTTCTATAGCATAAAATGGTATTCTTCAGGTCAGAGGGTCTGGCTTCTGACAGTGCTGGATTTTACAGAGGGTGGAAAGCATAGGCAGCTTTCTTGTAGGGCCTCTAACAACATCTGTTTGTGCGATGTTTGAATTAAAAGAGCACCCTGAGTATTTAAGAAACAGATGTTTAAGCTCGTAAGACACAACCAGCCACAAGCTTGGAATTTTCAAAAGCAGCCTGTGGCAATCACACATCTAATGGGCACTGAATTTCAGTGACGGGCATGCTCCAGGCTGCCTTCATGATTAGTTTATGAATTTACCAGTTTGTCTCTAAAATTCCATTTATCTGAGGACAGTTTTCAATTTCAGGTTCATAATACAACTTCCAAAACAAGGATAAGTGGGATGAGATCACTACATAAGCCTTGCAGCCACCCTGCACCAGGCTGGTGCTCACCTGTGTGAGCCACCCCACAGAACCCCCACCTTTCCATAGAAAGTGCTGCACCAACAGCATCACACTCCTGACAAGCTACCCCACGGAAACGGGGCCAGCAACATTTTATGGCTGATACATCACTGCCTCTCAAAAAGGAGGAACATCCTTGTGCCAAGCTGCTGGCTGACCCCATCAGGTACTCATCACACCCCAGGCTGACTGGAGAGCCACTCACCAATGTGCAAGCCAGAATGACTGTTCCATCTCTAACAGATATGTTTAAAATAACACCTGTGGACGACAGCTTTGGTCCATGAAAACACCGTGCACAATAAACAACGTGGTATTTTGGCTGCTTTGTGTGTCTCCATAACCAAGGGGAAAAAAAAAAAAAGTCTGAGAAGTTATTAGTGCTACAAAGAGCAAGCAGCATTTTCAGCAGGGCAGGAGGACAGCTAACTAGGTTTCTCAACTTAAAAGGAGAGACAACCATGCCAAAAAGAAATAAGAATTTCCACAAAGCCATTGCACTGATTCCATCTGCACCACACCCCTCCTTCATTCACACTGTACACCTGGAGAACATACATTAAAAGATTACAATATTAACATGGTATCTAAAATACTGGAGTCATTCAGCTGAATGCCTGAAAGCATCCAGAGATCTGGTACATTAAAGCATGAAAGCACAAACATACAAGAGCTAAACTATGTTTCAGCATGCAAATTGTTCTAAAGTACTTTCACTCAGCAGAAGATCCAAGCTCAGTCATGAGCAACTGTCTGTTCGCTTCCTGGAAGCTGTGACAAATCTGTTTCAGCAGAGCCAGGTATTCTCCTCTTCACATCACTTAAACAACAGTAAAGCAGAAGTAGTCCTATGACTGGACTGGCCCAAATTTCCTAACACTTCAGATAACCATTGCTCTCAGGAATTAGAAAAATAGATGTATAAAAACCCACCCAGATTAAAGGCTTGCAGTTTCTATATAATGCTTGCTCAGGTTTTAAACAATTTGCTCCCATTCTCCCTTTCCAAAGGAATACTAATCCTCTGACACTGAAGGGACCTGCCATCCCAGACTCTTGAAGCTCTCTGGACCACAAACCAGGTCTTGATCCCACAAGGACTTTCAGAGATGCCTATCTTTAGACTAACAAGGAAGTCCCACTGTCTTGAACCGAACTATTCAAACCAAATTAGTCTCTTTTGCTCAATATGTTTTATTACAAAGCTCTGGCAACTAAGTGGCATCTAAAAATGGAGTCCACACCCCTAAGTCACCCAGATGTCTGATCAATTATCCTCTGTGCTGCCAAATTCAGGTCCCTTGTTTTGTGTATGATGCAAAGAGTACCTGCAGTAAGACAGATTCTCCCCATCCCCCTTTTTGATTAAAGTAGCTAAAGCATTGCTATTGTAAATGTACATTGACTCTTTTTGTCATGGCAATAGGAAGTTCAAGTATTTAATAAAAACCTCAAGTATGTATTTACACGGTGATCTGATCAATTGATTTTGGTCAAAAGGTGATAGATACAGAAACTACACATTTACTGCTGGAATAAAGATATTTCAGATCCTGTATATTACTTATCCTGGAATTAAAATGTGAACATGATGTTGTGACTAAACCAAATCTTGTCCCCTTGGTACTCTTTCTCCACCACCCTTTCAGCCACTGAAAGACTAAGTAACAGTTTTCAGTTATTTTGACCAGCTAATTCTTCACAACAGTAAAATCAAGGAGTTGCACAGATTTCTGTGCCACTTTCACAGTCCAACAATAGACTAAAATCCCATTTAAATCTATTTCTTATTTCTTATCATTATTGTCACTAGTTGGTCTAGCCACAGCTAATGAGAAAACTTCATTAGCTTCCATCTGTCTTTGAAAACAGATGCAATCACCATGTCTGCATGGACTTATATAGATTTACAATGGGCAGCTTCAACTCCTTAAATGTTGTTAGTTATGCAGAAGCCCAGAGAACTTTATTAACCAATTATGTGATATCAAACTTCTTTTGATCCACATGCCTAAGGATCAAGGGTTTACAAGATTTGCTGGACTGACATTGGTTTCAACTACACAAACTCAAGAACTGATCAGAACACTTTCTAATTCCTTAGTTTTACTGTTGTTTCACTCCTCTGGAATAGAGAAATTGACCAGTTGAATGTTAATCTAAAGCAAAAAGTATGCAATATCATGGCCACCACTTAAAATCCAACATTTTGTAACAAAGCATTATTCCATGCATATGTCAAAAATGCTTAATCAAAACCCAAAGATCAGAAATAATATGCAAGAAAGGAAATAAACATCTGAAAGCCCTTAAAGCTCAGTAACACTGGATATGTTCAACAGCAACTAAGACATAATTGGCTTTATATTTTTTTTTTCAAGCTCCATCATTAAGAGACTGATTAATTACACAGTGCAGAAACAAAAATCTCATGGCAACTCACTCCAAAGAGTCTGCACTGCAAAGCATCCATATTTCAAATAGAAGTTTCAGGTAAATGTAGTGTGCAGTGAATTTCAGCAGTGCCTCAGGCTCTGGGGTACTGGGTAGACAGAACCACACAGATGCCAAACCCTGTTGATCTCTCACACCAGTGAGCCTGTGTGGCCAAAGGCTCCTTTTGCAAAAACCCAGATGCTTGTGCTGGCAGGCAGAATGTAAAACACAGTGGTCTGTAGCACCTGCCTTTTCTGCATCTCCACGTTGGTTAGTTCCCAGAAGTTTTAGTTATGTCTGCTTTATTCTCTGTTCCAGTTCATGCTTGTGTTTAATAAGCCGTTCTATTTCTGTTCCTAGAGTTTGCAGGTTTTCCTTTGTGGGGGGGAAAAATGAGAAGTTAAGTTATACAGGGAAATGAGTCCATCAGCACAAAATGTACTAATAAGTCAAAATTACTGTTTATGTCAGCAAGTTGATACTTTTGAGTATCCAGAACAAATGCAAATTATTAGAGTCAGGAAAAAAACCCAAACTCATTTCAATAAAAAACTCAAAGCTCTCAGCAAGTCCTTTTTTGCAGTTACCAGTATTCTACAGGATGCCTAGAAGGTAGAATGCTAGTTCCCCTAGCATTTAAGGGGAATGATGATCCCAGGAAGAAATCTCCAGCTTGTGCAGAACCCTGCAGCCCAGCTGGCAGCCTGCACACCATTTTTCAGCCTGCCACCTTGCCCTGGCAGCAGATGTGCTGCCCCAGCAGCTCAGGAGGGCCAGGCAGGCAGAGGCCATGCTCCTGGCTCCACATGCCCAGAGGAGATCACAAACAGAGCCTGCCCTGCTGAAGGCACAGGCACTCCAGAACTTATTTCAAGCAGCAGCCCATTGGTGCAGCATGCTCTGAGAGTCCTAAACTGAGGTACATGGCATCATGTCACATAACTCCCTGGTTAAGCTCAATGCTGGCACCAAACCACAATGAGCTGATTTCTGGAAAGCCTTTAACAGCATGCAGTGAAGGGGGCATCTGGGAACCACAAGAATGTGCAGAAGAACTGGCACAGCTACTCACTTTCAATGTAATATTCTTCAGTAATGTATCTTCTAACACAGCCTGAAGCTTCCTGTTTATCTCTAAGGAGAGTTCCAATGTGAGCCCACTGTCTGCAGGGTGAGATGTATACAGAGATGCCATAATCCCACCACGCCTGCTCAAGTGTACTTTGTTGAAGTCAGAGGCCTCTGATGAAAGTGTTCCAGCTTCTTCCCGCAAAATATAGCTCTGAATAATTCTGGAGGATAAAAAAATAAACCAAAACCCAACATGACAGCACAAGGCAGAGAAGAGTCAGATGCTGAAGTAACTTCAGATTCCTGACATGAGTAATTTTATTTTCAAGCAGTACTGTACCACCAAAAAAGCAGGAAAAGGTTACTCCTGCAATTTCTACGTCAGAGGAAAACCTGGGATACCAACAGTGATACAGGAAATGATGGTAAGCCAAGAGACTAAAATGTGCAGGGTTTACTTATTCAAAAGTATTCTGAAAAGCTACTGGGACAAGAAAGGTGTTTCTTGTAAAAACTCCACTTCTCTTTGCTGAAGGACTCCAGATATGGAATCTTAAGCTTTCTACACGTGAGAAAAAAATTACAAAGTCACTTCTCAAGAGTCTTCCCAAGCTGTGATCATGTTCTGTGAAATGGTACCAGCTGGGCATAAATGCATGGACTCATAAAGCAAGGGCTGTTCTTAACAGGCAACTGCACCTTCCAGAAGCAGCTTTCTGCCAGCATTTCTTACCCTCCTCACTGAAGTTCCAGACATTATCCTGGAAGATAAGATTTTCATTTAAGTGGAATTTTGTCTCACACATTAACCACTGACCACCTTTGGCTCAGATACATAATTTGTTTGATATGTATACCAGAGTACCATCTGGAATAATGCAGATTCTCCTTCCAAAAAAAACACAATCAGCACCCTTTTAAGCACATGAAGAGAATGGACTCTTCTGTTAGCCAGTGGCAGCAGTCCACCTCAAATCAGCCACCTGCTGACCATTTTGCTACCAAAAACCCACTTGTGCCTGTTTATCCCTCCTGAAAAAAATTCAGTAGTAGTACTAATAGCAAAAAACTTGGCAATTACTATAACTGCTGGAAAAAGATAAGGAAAAAAACCCTCAAAACTAATTCTATCTTCAAAATCTACTGTAACTGCAGTATTTTTACTGTTTTCAACATTTTCATTTAGACAATTACTTTTCTTACACAAAATCCAGAATACTTGTCTAAGTGCATCAGCTCAACACTGAAAACCTGAATAAACAGAACACACAACATACTTTGTTTTTTTCCTGATTTCCTCCACCAGCTGTTTAATGTGATCCTCCATGAACTCCATCTTCTCATTTTTTCGAGCATGTGCCTTCTGCAGCCTTAGTATTCTTTCCACCAAGACAGCCTTGTCCACCTCTGGGAAGCTGTCCACAGCCACTGCAGAGCCAGTGTTCTCGGGCGACCGATCCTCGTTGCTGCTCCGCGCATTCAGGGACCCTGCCAACACATCAGTTTTTGTAAAAACCCCCTCAGATCTTACACTAGGTGAAGTGCATGCACTCATTACCTGTCAGGAGCTGAGGATACTTTCCCCAGGATGCCAGTTTCCCTTTATGTTAGTGGGTTTTTCTCTAAAGCATCCTTACAGTGTTTATATGTGACACGCTGGGACAGCAGTACAGTCCCCTCCTGTGGGTGCACTGCCTTTGGTGCAAGTGTGCTCCCTTCAGGAATGCTTATTCCCACTTAAACACCTTCATTTAATTTACTTTGCACAAGACTGAGCTGATTTTAAATGTGTGTTTTGGATTAAATAAAAATTACAATACTACAAAAACTGCATAGACTCACAAAGCCCTGCATATAAACACCCAGCAGCATTGATCACTTAGAGCTTGCAGTATTTTCTTTCCTTCTGCTGTTCTTTCTAAGCATTTGTCTCTCTCACACAGTGAGATTACAGGACACCTGGACAGAACTAATCCAACTTAAAACCCAAAGATATCGAGGAAGGAAACATGCTGTTTTCAGTGTTAAAGATTACTCCTTTAACTGGACAGAAACTAATGAATATTACATAAACCCATTGATGTCTCTAATGATGCTAATTGATTTCTCATTTACACAGTTGCAACTGTCAATAGGGCAATTAAACAATGTTGGAAGCCACTGCTCATTTTTTATTTTGCCTCTGGCAGCATGTAAAAGAGTCCTCTATAAACTGGAGTCCTCTTGAGCTTCCTCCAAACATAAAAGCAATGAAATAAAAAGGCAGGTATTTAAAAAGAACGAAAATACATAAACATCATAAACATTACACTTTAATCTCATAATAGGCACCTACAACTGCAGTCAGTCAAGTGCATTTTGGTGCTTAGAGGCTATTTTGTCAGTTTTAATGGGAGGCTGCCCACACACTGCACATGCACAAACCACATAAAGAGCAAGCACACTGTGGCAACCTTGTTAAGGCTGAAGGGCTGTTTGGCAGCCCTGCTATGTGCTCCATTACCTGATGAACTGGAACGGCTCCCCATGCTGCTGACTTCTTTGTCATAATTACCATTTTCCATCTGATCCAATTTCCTCCGTGCTAAAAGTATTAACAAAATGATGATAGCAGGGTAAGAACTAAAAATTACAGTGTTAACCAACACACAGAACCTTTAATCATCTGCACTAACTTAACATGACGTTGACAACTGAAAGACAATGGTAGCAACTAAAAATAAAAAACCCAAACAGCTTCCTGTCTCTCTCTGGCCCCAGCCATTAAGTGCCTGGATGTAACACCCACCGTGATCCCTACACACTGCTGTCCTTGCCAGTTTAAAGGGTAATGTCATATATAGGATTAACTGGGACCAGGAAGACTTCAATTTGATTTTACTTTTGATTAACTCTGCCATATAAATTACTACCAATGTTGGCAACTCCATTCAGCATCTCATAACTGTATCACTACAGCAGTACTTGTGCCAGAAGCACCACTCACTCACTAGGGATCAAGAGGGAAAGCACACAGCTGTTCTTATATATGCACAAAAAGGGACATGGAACTTGTCTTGCACGGTGCCAATAGGATCTCTTATTTCAAACACACTTCAAATACATTTCATTATCTTCAAATCTATTTGCATTCAGAGCATATGCATTGCTGGGTATTTGATGACTTCTATTTGTAGACAAAATTAGTCATCAGTCTCTCCATATCCAGCTTTAAAAAATGAACTGTTCTGTTTAATGTACTAAAAAAATAACTGTCACCAGCAATTCCTGATACAGTCAGCAACTAGGAAACTTCTGGCAATTTCTGAATATACTCCCACACAGACCAGGATCCACATATACCTACTGTGACATTTCAGTAGTCAGATACGTCATAACAAAGACTAAGCTCTTCTGAAATAAAAATTTCATTTTATGTCTAAGCCCACTTCAAAAGTTACATTTTAGACTGAAAATTAACACAAAGGCCTGTAACTGCAGTTTCCACATGGTCTGACTTGCTGACTCTCATTGTCTTCAGGGACAGGGAGAGCTTGCAGGGTGACACTCGAGCAGTGAGCACCCATAGACAGGACCAGACACTGAGAGGGTCCTGGATGGGGCTGACTCGTAAGTGAAAAGAATCTCCACCTAGCTGAAGCTGTTTTGTGAGGTCTTTCAGGTTTGCTGCGTGCTTGCGCTTCTGGGTAGCCAGGTCATCCTTCAGTTCATCCACGTGGGTCTTGAGTGCTGACACCTCCTCCTGCTCTGAGGCCAGCTGAGCCTGCAGGGTCTCAACCTCTGACTTCCGCTGATCCTCCTCCTTCTGTAACCTGATGGCCTGAAATTGGCATTTTATTTTCAGTCATACACAAAAAAAACCCTCTAGCCTAACCACCGTGCATGCTCAACACCTCTAAATGCACTTTGCACCTGGGAGTCATTCACACTTTGCATTTATTATTTAGGCTGAACATTAGCACTTCACATGAACAGTAAGATTCCTCAACTACCTCCAAAACTTCTACGTGATACAGTACAAAGTCACATTACCTTCCCTGACACACTAAGTTTATTAAAAACAACATTATCTCATAGTACAAACAGGACCTGAGGAACAGTTTACAGTAATAAATTTCACAGGCAAATTAGAACCTTTTGTCTGTTTCAATTACAGCTGCACAGAGAACAACTCTCTGTTCCCAAAAAACCAGAAAGAGCAACACAGGGACACCTCCTCATTCCAGTGCAGTGTGCTTCAGGATTTTTCAGCTTGGGAACATGAGGTGTTCATATCCCATTTTTACTAATGGCAAATTCAAGGAGAAATTGCAGTCAGGTAAGTGAAGATACAAGGTGCTATTCATGTGCTACATCTTTATCTACATCAGATATCCTACTAGAGCAAAAACAAGCTGCCCACTGTACTCACCAGATCATCTTTAGTCTGTTGAACACACTCCAGCTGATTCTGCAGCTCTCTTTCACTGTAAGAAAGCTTATCCAACTGGCTCTGTAAGGAATTGTTTTCAGACTGAAGCTGTGCATTCTTACTGGTTAATTTCTCAGTGAATATCAATAGCTCAGATTCTCTTTTCCGACTACCTTCAATGTCCTTCTGAAGATCAGCAACCAGAGAATTGAAACCATCTATTTCTTCTTTTAAAGCATTGATTTCTTGTTCATCTCTGTCAAAACAATTGTATCTCATTAGGGATAACCTGAGCTTAAAGATATGAAGCTTTATTGCAGTAAAAGCATTCAGGCCAACTCCAAATAAGGCAGGGGAACAATTAATGACCCTGGGGTATCTGTTAGTCCCTGGATCACATTAAATATCAAGGGAGTTTTCACTTTGTTTCATGACTGGCTGCAGTGCTGAAATGACAGATTTCTGCATCCCACAGAGGACTCAGGGATTAGCTCCTCAAGGTAGGCCATCTCTCCATATACAACTTCTCCATATGACCTTCAGATCAGGGTGCAAACAAAACCCTCAAATCCAGACCTGGTAGGTAAGAACAAAGTTTGCAAACCTAACAAAGGTGGCCAATCTGTAAGAGGCCTTATCTTTAAGAAACAGGGAAATACTCCAGTTAGGACTTCTCTAGGACCAAAAATATGGCAATTCCTGACACATCCTTATCCAAGCCCTGCAGCTCTGAATCAAAGGGCCTGTCTTACTCCACTACTCCTCCCCACAGAAACAAGTCCTTCCTCTCTACAAAACAAGTTTTTATTTCTATTGAAAGACTCCCATTAGGAGACTTTTGATCTATCCCATCCAATCCATCTGAGCGAAAAATGCTGCATCTTCAGTTATCATCAACATTCTACAGAAAGCATTTGAAATTAATTCCAAAATTTAATAGCTGTTAAAGATGTTACAGAATAAAAACATCCCTCTTATTTGCTCTTGCAATATTAGTTCATTAATTCTTCAATTGTAGGATTTTATATACCTTTTCTAAAACTTTACTTTCTAACATCAGCAGAAAAAAACTCACCTCTCTCACAGGGAGTGTGTCTATTCAAATTTAAAAATAAAATTAAAATTACCCAAAGCAAGAGCACACATCTCATTTAATTTCCTGATAGCCAGGGTAATTATAAGGAGGACCAATTCACTTTAAATCAATACTCCTGTACTGATTTGTTTCTCCAAGAAGAATCAAGACTCAGTCATTTGTACTGCAAAGTATCTCACCTGTAGCTCCCATTTAAGAACCTGTGCCAGAAGGGTATGCTTGTATTTTACATTTTTAAATACGTTGTTTCATTACAGGAGAAATCTTTATCTAGCAGTCAGGGTTGAAACAGACAAAATTAAAAGTTTAAACCATTCTAAAAGAGATGTCTAGTTTATTCTTAAAAATTTGCAAATGAAGGAGCCCAAGGAACACTGGAGGTGATCAATATCCAAATCAGCCATGAAGCTCGTCCCAGTGTTCAACCTAAAATCATATTCCTCCAGTGAACAAAGATAGCTGATTGTTCACTTTGTAATACAGCCTTTATACATCTGCCTTGAAAATTAAATAAAAGACAATATGAAATTTGATGTAGGGATAATAAATGTTGTATGGGAAGGATACTGAAAAAAAAAATCCAAACTGAATAGGAATGAGAGACATTTAAGCAATGTCTCAATTACTGAGAGGGAAAGATAAGTGGAAACACACATTTGTAGTTGCACACTTTGATCACAGTCACTTTAATCCATTTGGCAAGATTCCAAGTGAAAAATAACTGTTACTGATCCAGGTGTAGGCTCCAGTAGTTTCTAGCACACAGCAGTTTCCCTGGAAAGGCTGATGACACCCTGACAATACAGGTGACCAGCACACAGCAAATGGAAAGTGAATGGTTTGCTAAACCCTGAAGAAGGCCTATAACTACAGAAATACTTTTCAATGATAAATAAGAACTGTTTACCAGAGGGACAGACATATGGGTGGTTCTGCCTGACATTTATCTATCTCCATTTATGCAACTGAAACCAGCAGAGTGGCCAGCATTTGTATATCCCAGTCCATATGTACCACACAGACACGAGGCCATGCTCAGATACTCCTGAATTGTGCATAAGCTTTGCCCTCCCCTGAGATTATTTCACATCCTTAAATGAGCAAACTCTGATAATGCAGAATGAATTCCAGTCCATTAGAAAGAAAAGTGCCCCATACTGTCTGAATACAGCATCTGTCAAGTAAGTAAAATTCTTTTCATTAAGTACTTCCATTCATCCATCACAATTTTAAAGCAATTTATCTTTCCAGTTTAATTGCTTCCCTCCATCTTTCAAAGAAACAAGCACTGAGCAGACACCTAGAAGACAATTTCCTGTAGAGTATGCTGGAAATCAGGCATTTGTTATTCTAATAATGAGAGACACTAAATTAGATTTATCAATCTCAATCTCCTTGTTTTGTAAGAGGCCAGCAAGGTTATCTTCAATATTAGCAACACTGATTTAAATCAGGACAGGCATTCTTCAAATGACAACATTTAAAGCATCAATAACTTCAATAAACAAACCCTTCCATATCTCAGATAATCTTTTAAATCATTACTCAAAGTGCACATCTGTACCTCTGATGTTGATCCTGCAGCTGATCTACAGTTTTGACTCTGTCCAGTAAATTCTGAATTTCACTTTTCTGTCTGTTTATTATTTCCTTATACTTGGATAACTCATCTTCTGTTCTTAAGCGCTCATCCTCTAGACACTTTACCTAAATGGAACAAAAGAATAAAACCAGAAACTATTTAGTTTCACAAACTTTAGAGCTAAATTATTCTGACCATATGTCTAGACTGTTGTACAAAGCTTATGTGTTAATTTTTTGGTGGTTCCAAGTAACTTAGAATAATATCCCAAAGTATTTCAGATCCAATAGAGACAGAAAAACAAACAAACAAGAAATTCAGCAAGTGTACTTAACAGTAGTTATGTTCAAAGGCTCAAACTTATCAGCCTAATGGATCAGAGTGCACAGATAGGATGTTTCCCCAGTTACCAAGGCAACCTCAACCCCTTACTGTGTCTTCCTCCCTTTTTCCACAGTGCTATTGAGCTGCTCTGGAGAGAGGGACTGACTGGCATGCTCTTCTACAGACTGTCCATAAGTTATGGACAGCACAACTTACCAGAGTTCAAAACTCATTTCACAGGTAGGAAAAGCATACAAGCATTTTATTCATACTAAATTTAGGAAATTTAAAATATTTGCAGGATTATAAATTTAAAATGTTTCTCAGCTTTTCAGCCAAATGAGGTGCACACCATGAAGCAAAACACTGTTGTGTTGCAGATCAGCTCATACTCCCTAAAAAAGGCTATCCAGAGTCAACAATTAGGTATCCTTTCTAATCTCATGCCAACCAGTCTCCAATCACACTGTTTATTCCCAAAGAAGTAAAAGTGCAATTAGGAATGGAATGTATTCCTGTTCCAAAAACCCAGCACTGTGCTTTCAGCCCCAAACCAACCAGCACACTTCACCTTTGTTCTCAGTGTTCGAAGCTCATCCATGCCTTCCTTAAATGTTCTCTTCAAGTCTTCCAGTTCTTTTATTTTTGCATGATGCACCTTTTTAGAAGGTAAAAAGCTCATTGAGAAAACTACATGTACAGTAGCACCTCAAAAAAAAAAAAAAAAAAATCTAGGCCAATACAGGCCACCACAACAGCTCAGAGGGCTTGAGGCAGAACAGGTACCCCAAAGGTTTTGTTTACTTCTTAAAAAGGAAAGCAAGACCTGAAAGCTTCTTTATTCTCAGGAGAACTGAGAAGAAAAGCAAGACTTTAACCTTCACTATATCATATTTTCCCCCTAACTTTGTTTTTAAAAAGTGAATCCAAGGTAATACCTGAAGACATCCCCCAAAAAAGCAATGCTGGAGGGCAGACACCTGGGATTTAGTATTAGACCACAAAAAAAGACAAAACCCTAAGAATGTAGCATAACTGTAAGCATCTTAAAATAAGATTATCAAAATTATTACCTCATGGAATTCCTAACCAAAAAGTGGACTCCACACACCACATATTTACCTCCAGGTGATCAGACTTCTCCTGAATTTGTTTCTCGAGTTCTCCTTTAGTTACTCGGAATTTTGCATCCAATTCATTTGATTTGATTTCTTCTGACTCCTAAAGGGATTGAAGAAATGTAAGTAGAGTTTTAAGTTTCCCTTTCTATTCTATGAGTGTACAGACAGCTTTTCACATCACTGAGTCTCTCCTGCAAGCACGTCTCTGATAATCCTGACCATGCCAAGAAAGACCCCCATGCTGCATGCCAATCAAGATAAACATTTTCCCTTTTATTTAACACCTTTCCAGTAAAGTAAAAACCAGTCACTATTCATCTCAGCTTTGGAGCTTGCACAGGATAATTCTTCCCTGCTACAGCTTAAGCTAGAAAGAAATTAAAAAGACAACTCAGGCACCAAACAATAATTTGACCCCTTGAGAAAATGTGCCTACTTGATAGGATTTTATCATTTCTTGACAGTTTTTCCTTATCTGATCTCCTTCTTCTTTTGCTTCAGTTAATTTTGTCATTGCATCTTTGAGGCGATCTTTGGTCTCCTACAAAAATAGTCATTAAAAGAATGGGTTAAAAACCCATTTACTTAATCTGAAAAGCACATTTCTCACAATAAAACTTCCTTTGCAGTCTGAAAAGAATTAACAAAACAGAAAGTTCAGCACTATTTTCCTCTTGCTTCCATTCAACTATTTATATAATTCCATTTGACCCAACACTGAAGGCACAACAAAAGGACCTGTTCTTTATGTGCCATGCACATTTTCAGATAGCAGATTTAACTCTATCACTTAAAAACTAAGATAAGTTATTTCACACAAATAACCCTCCCAAACCCAAACTTAACAACAAATTAAAATTTGAAGACCAAATTGAAGAGAATCCCCCAGTACATCCTTTCTTCACATGCTTCCAACATTTCTATTTCAGTATCACTATTTGAGAGCACTATTCTGACTTCTGTTGCAAGTATTCAAATTAAACAGAAACACCACATTAGAAACAGTACATAAAAAGTAAATACTAAAACAACCACACTAACTGTATTTTCATGTAATGATCATTCACACTTCACCCACCTTGTGTGAATCCATTTCTGTTTTCAATTTGTTCTGAGCCCATTTTACTTTGATAACATGAGAATTGATTTCTTCTTTCAATTTTTCTATTTCTCTGTTGAGTCGAGTGGCTTCACCATCCTGAAAATTTAACAGGTTTTTTTTTATAGAATTAAATGATCCAGTGTTTCTACAACAAAACTTCTGTCCAGTTATGAAGTATTTTGTTTTTGTTTTTTTTTTTCTTTAATGTCTGGGTTTTGCAAAATCATGCACACATAATGCTTTAATCCAGTGGAAAAAACCCCAACTATTACTGTTGTGGTTTGAATAGCAAGGTAAGGTTAAACTACTGTCAGTATATGGTAATTTTACGCATATGTGAAAAGACAAAGCACCACAGAGGTGATTTTTGTTTCAGAAGAGTAGTTTCTAGTCATTTTAATAAATGACTAGATGATATGACTAAATGATTTTTGGATCTTCCACATGAAATAGAATTTACAGTTGTGAAGAATAATACAAAAAGACTTGGATCATTTTAAAAAAATCTTACTGCTTTCTGAAAGAGCAGCAAAATTTTGGACAAAAATTCTATTGTTTTATTATAAATTTTTAGTAGTGCAAAAGAGGAAATACAGAGTGAAAACAGAGAAACAAAGACTACAATAATTTAATACCATTGCAGTCTTAAAAAAAATCTGAAGCTAGAAATCACTTCAAAATCTAGACATCTGCAACAAGCTGTCTTCTCAATTTTGTTAAAAAAAATCCCTAATGTTTCACAAACTAATATTCAGAGAATTATTAAAAAGAATTTCAGAAAGATTGCTATGACAACTGAGTAACTTATTCCCCTTCCCTTGCAAGAAAGGCACTTTCACAGCTGTGCAGCAAAAACTAAATGAGACTTCAGGCTTCTTTTACCAAGTACAACAGCAAACAAGTGATAAGGTTGTTGTGACAGTGCTCTTAACCAAGTCACACAGCAGTACTGGAGTACCTTCGTTTCATAGAGCTGGTGCAATCTTCCTTTTTCCTGAGAAAGTTGTTTGATTTTATTTGTCAGCTTTTCTATTTCTTTGTTTGCATCTCTCAGTCTCCTCTCAAGGCCCTCCTTTTCCTTCCGGAGGTCGAGTGACTCCTTCTCCCCTCGGACGTATTTCATCACCATCGTCTCCTTCTCATGGCGAGCTTCCTCACATTTCTTGTTTGCCTTGAAAAGCATCAAAACACAATGAATCAAATCTTGTATTTCATCATTAACTGGATATTTTTAGCATTGCAGTAAGGTAGCATAACAAGGCAGGACTCAAAAGCTCCAACTTGGCAAAGACCAACATTCAATCCTTAAGCACTGAAATTACTCCTACTTCTAACAGTAAATATGTTATCTAAGCAGCTGCATCTTCACAGCTGAACACCTTAAATGAGTTATCAATACATTAGTAATTCATTGTTTAGAAGGAAAGAAATATAAAGTTTAGGAACAAAATGATTTTGCAAATTCTCAGTACTCAGTACTCTGTCTCCCTTCATGCACATGCCAACTGCACAATCATTATCCAGTGGGTTATTTTTCAGCTGGCTCCCTTTCAGTGCCTTACTTCTACAGATCCCCCCCACCTCAGAACTAACAAGTTCTGCTTCAAATTAGAAAAAAAAGGTAAAATCAGACACTGAGCTTTAAGAATACATGCAACAGAGAAAATACTTGGCATAATATGATATAAAAAGGAAAAAAAAAATCCAGATTTCAGTAATACATAAAGAAAAAATAAGACCCTTGTGCTGGAATAGAGAAAAATATTAATTTTCTGACAGCCTGGCTGAAAAAAAGCTACTGCTGGCTTTTAGCTCCTTTTGAATCAAGTTCAGCTTACAGGTAAAGAAAATGAGATTTCCTTGAGGGCTGACTTCAGTACATATAAAAATAGGTCTTTTTAAAAAGAGTTATCAGGCACTCTGAAGTGTTAACAGCTATTTGGAAATTCACTGCTGACAGTTATCAAAAATGCCTATATAACTGCACACTAGGAGTTCCAAGTTTGGAAAATTTTGTCTTACACAGCAGCAATCCAATGTGTTTCCTACAAGAACCAAGTTTGTTCAATAATGTAGATGTTCAACAGTTAAAGTTTTTCTGTATTACCTGTTCCATTCGAAAGGCCATCTCTTTATGCAACTGCTGAATAGTATTTTTGGCTGCTGCATCTTGAGTTACAAGTCTGTCTTTGCCAGCTTTTACTTCTTTATTAAGCTCTTCTATTCTTGCTTCCAGCTAAAATACAACATCATGATATAATTATAGGGAAAATAACTCTTTGATCGTGTTTTACACAGGCAGGCACACTTCACACAAAATTAGATGCTTCAATGGATATTTACCTGCGTTTTACACTCGTCAAGTTGCAACCACCCATATCAACATCTAGCTTTGCATGACTACTAAAAGTAAGAAGGATGTAAATTCTCATCTTCAGCGAGAGTGAAGATGCTTCAAATCAAGTAAAACACAAGGCACAGTAATTTACTACACAAAAAACCAGATTGACAGCAAGTGCTGAGCTGCCAGAGCAGAGCTGGCTGCTGAGGTTGCTTCACCTTCCACCCTTTTGTTCCTACTCTTGTGTCATATCCTTCACCATGCCAGCAAAGCAGCCATGCATCCATACTGAATTGGACTGGGAATTAACTCATTGAAAAATCACTCAGCAAATAAAGATGAGCTTAGTCATCACGCTGGCACTTTTTTTTAGCCACCTAGTGAACCAAGTCAGAGACCTGATCCAGCTGAAGAATAATCCCCAGTGCTAACTGGAACATTTCCCAGAGTGTGCTCCCTGCCAAGTCATGCAAGTCCAGCAAGAGCAGCGTGGTGGCTGCAAAGGCTGTGGCACTGCCCAAACGTTGTTCAAATTGTGCCTCATGACTCTCCTCTTGTCCCAGGGGAAAGCCAACTCAGCCAGCTTAGGGGGTTTGGTTTGCTTTGGGGGAGAAGGGGCAGGATCTCAGGACTGGTACTGTAAATTCTGTACAATCCCAAGCTGCTGTGTAAGAGGCAAGAACCACCCAATTTGCTTCTGCTACCACACCATGACTTGACCACACTCTATTCAGCTCTGCAAATGCATCATCTGCCAGAGAAAAAGCTTCACATGTACAAGCAGGCAGGTACAGTTTGTTCAGAGCTGTGAGTGCAGCCAAGCTTTCATTTACATAAAAGTCACCAAAAAGCACTATTACAGAAATTCCAACAATAAAACACTACCATCACAAATGAAAAAATGCAAGTATTTCACTGCAATGTCTCTTACAGCTCCAGGTGCTATCAACAGCCATATAAAACTATTATAGTCCAAAAGAATATTTTCTGAAATCACTTGCAATCATGTAGTATCACAAACACCCTCACAAATACTTTTTTTCAGAATGGAATAAAGCAATTGCTGCATGATAGAGCTTCATGAAATCATACATGACTCATGACAGAGCTACCATGGAAATACAAGAAAAAATGAGGGAGCTGCTCATACTGGTTTATTCAGGCACAAGCAATTCCAATTTGTAGCCTAAAAATAACACTTTCCAATTCAATTTTCAATCACATCATGGATTTTCAAATATTCTCTGAAATCAGCCATGAATATATGAATATATTACAGGAATATATTCCTCTAGAACATTTCAAGCCTGACACCCTGCTCTGTGAATAGATTTCTGTGTGATGCAGACACCAACTAAGAAACCTGACAACCAGGACAGTCACCAGCACTTGGACAAACAGAAATTAGTATTTTAAATGTTTCTCTTGGAAGATTTCCAAGATCCAACCTGTAATCAGTTTATAAAGCTGGCCAGCCAGCTGCAGGGACATCAGCAGAGAGCTGATAACAGACAAGTGGTGACACCTGGTGTGAAATCTTTTCCTCCCACACTAAAACCAGCCTACACCATGCACACACCATGGTCCTCCTTCGCCTGCTGTGGTTCTAACAATCCCCTGAGCAAAGGCCTGTATTTAGTACCTGCTACTACCACAGCAGAGACTTTCAGATACAGAACACTTAAGGCATGTGAATCCCGAAAATCGGTTTATCCAAATCACTAAAGGCTTTCAGACAATTTCTTGGAATACAAGCTTTATCCTCTTGAAAAGCTTAGAACAATAAGCATGGGCATCCCCACCTTCTCTGTGCCACCAGGGATGATGTCCTGTTCAACAGTGACATTATACACAGGTGAAATACTAATCAGCACTTCTGGTTTGTTATTTGTACCTGCTTAATAATGCTGAGGTGCTGCTTTTCTGTTTCTGTTCGTTTTTTCAATTCATCTTTTAAGTTGTCCTTTTCTGAGCAAATTTCCAAAATCAGTTCCTGATGCTTTTTATTTTCTTTAATCAATCTGTAAAGAGAAAAAAAATAAAACCAAGGTACATCAGTACTGGGTTTTTTTTGGTTGCTTGTTTTCAATCTTGAGATACATGGCTTTTCCTCTTCAATCTGCAATTTTTATTGGAAGCCAGAAACTCTAAAAAAATCCATGAAAGCATCACAAGAAAAAAAAGAATAATCTTGTGCATGTGGAACTTAACTCCAAAACAGCAAGCACCAACCTCCTTGTGAGGAACTGCTTGTTTACAGCATTTCAGGGTTGCTGTGGGTCCATAATGACATGGGACATTTGGTAACCCTGTGAAACTGTAAATATTAGTAATCTTAAGGTAACGTAAGACAGTAACTTCCAGTCAGATAATCTCACCAGTCATTTGTCTGAAAACACAGAGATTTTATTAATTTCATGGATTTCTCAGAGTACTTATGGAAGTTCACAACCTGGTAAGAAACAGAATCCTGATTTCTTAAGTCCCAAGTAGGTAACAAGTATCTGTGCCCATGCTCCTTATAAAGTTCAGCTTTCAGCAATAGCTCAAATTCAACTGTTTGAAGCCAACTCAGACCTAGTTTGACATTCTAGCATAAAACTCAGAAGTTATATTAACAGAACTGCTGAATAAAGTCTCAAATGTATTTACATGTTTGCAGATACTATTACATGGTGGGTATTTTAAGCCACTAATTGTATGAATTTGTGGGAGGCATTTACCTGAAAAAGATACTTAAATACCCCTTAATTCCCACCCCTTTGTTGAAAAAAAAAAAAACCACCAAAACTCTGAACAAATTAGTCTCCTAAATTATAAGGAATTCAAACCCATCAGTTACAGAGAGCTTAGCACTTGTGATCTGCTTTTTAATCTATTAATGAATATTCCAGGATCACAAATTCTTAATTCAGGCCACAGCTGCTCACATATTTATTTAGATCACAGGAGACAACTGGTCGATTTCCAGAATGATGTTACAAGAAATTCTGCTGATCACAAAGTAAGGGACAAAACAAACACAACCCAGAATGCCCTTTGGACCAAGTACAACATGTCCCACAGCAGTTTCACACTCTTGAGGTGAGTCCCCAGGTGTCAAATGGTTGCAGCTGGCCAAAAAGAAGAGACATGTTTTTACATAAAGCTTTATGTATGTATATGTAACATACACACATATAAAAACACTTGTCTTTAAGGAAGTAATTGGTCCATGGCTGAAAACACTGCCCTGCCTTTGAGTTTACCATGAAGAAGTAAAACTCTTTACTTCATGATCTCCTGGAACTACCCCTCTCTACACACCCACCACTTCAGATTCCCACTCCTCCTCTCTTAACTTCTGAATGTCTAACTGTGCATTCTCCCACTTTCCTGTCATCACTTTCCTCACATGGACGGTTTTTGTCAGAGGTTAACTGGTGAAGTGCAAGAAAATATTTTCCCTACTGAGACTCTCTCCCTCTATCTGGTTTCCCTTCCTTTGAAGTCCTCCTATAGCATGGTATTGGAGAGCCTTTTATGAAAAGTAGGACACCCATCTCCAGCTCTGCAAAAAGGAATAAACATTAAGAGGCTACATTTTGTTAGCAAAAAAACATTTCTAAAGAGACAACAAAGTATTAAACAGCAAGTAAGGAATCATGAAATCAAGCAATGAACTGGCTTTTGATGAACAGAAATATTCATGTTGAAGACTGCCTGGTAGAACTATTAAGCCCAGTTCATTATAGCAACACTTGGAAGCCATGCATTTCCAAAGTCCTTCTATAAAATGTGCAGAGTAGTTTATGTTTATAACACTTCCAACTCAAACAATACTCTCATCTGATTAACAACTTTGCTGGATGATGACAGGAGATTGAACACTTCTTGAAAAAGAAACAAGCAATTTTAAACATAAATAAAATGCCCATTGTGGGAGTTAGTACTTTCTAAAATTCATTTCTCCACAGACACATATGGACTGAATGAATCCTGGACTATTTTTAAATCACCATTACTGCTGCAGTATTTAAGTAATTCTAGACATTGGCAAGCTATTCAATGACACAGTTGGCTATTCAGTTCCTGCCAAATCCTACAAGAATTCAGACATCTAAGCACACACTTTTATTTACAAGTACATACCACAAGTAAAAATGATTCCTCACTTAAAAAACAATTTTAAAAAGCTCAGTAACTATTATCATACCAACTCGAGACAACTTGCTTCATACCAAAATTTTATATGCAGGTGCACACAACATGCAGCCAACACTGCTCAGCACACACCTCCAACTGTGATGCACACACTCAAATACTCACTTTGTAATAGTTTGTTCTTGCTGCAGGTATTTATCTTGTACACATTTTTCAAACACAGCCAAGGCATGTTCACCCTTCTGCACACCATTGGGGAGCTTTGGTTCCTTTGAAAAATCTGTGGATAAGAGTTCAGACTCTATTTCTTTTAGCAAATCCTCCTGTGAGGAAGTCTGATGTATTGTGGAAATCAGCTTTTTTGTGCAGTCTGTGTCATAAGGGCTTTCTGAATAGATTTTATCACTCGATTTTTTCACAAAGTCAGATTCCTCCCTTAGATCCTGTAATATTTCCATTAATGACTGTTCTGTCTGGTTAGTTTTTGGATCACATCGTTCAGGTTCTTCACTAGGTACATGTTCTGGTTTTGTGGAGCCTTCTGCCTTACTTTCACAGCAGGCATTGGCAGAGGAGTCTGTCCCTCCACATTGCTGCTGTCCTTCTTCTGGGGTCCCACTGCTGCTGATGCCAACAGCTGCTGCATCCTGATCCGAGGGCAATGAACTCAATTCCCTTTCCAAGGCGTTGGCATCGCCTCCAGTGCAACTGATGCTTGGGCACTCCTCCATTCCAGATGTTTTATCAGCCTTCTCATTATCTGGGGACTTGAAAGAGGCATCATCTGACACAATGACTGGCTCCACTGTGCTCTGCATTTCTGGTAAATATTCCTCCCCAATCTTCCTTTGGAAATCTAGATGGAGAATTCATATTACAATATGTTATATACAATATCAGAAGAGATTGAGATAGGGGAAATAAAGGCTACTAGAAAGTAAAATTCAAAGTAAAAAATACTTAGATATATTATACAGAGTTTGTTGATCTTTCAGTCCAAGTTTTAAGTAAATGCTCTAATATAAGGTTTTCTAGGAAAAGATGAGAAATCAGGGATATCAAACAGGAAGCAGAGAGATAGTAAATGCTAAGACAATAAAAAAACAGAACTATTTTGAATTAATAATTCTACCATTTAAACCCACAAAAATGCCAAGTGATCACTTCTAAAAACGCTTTGTGGCAATAAATAATCCAAAAAATTAAGCACCCAGGGTCCTACAGCTTTCACTTCCCTACACATTATTTGAAAGCAATAATATGTCTTGACTAACTCATTTTTACAAAATAAGGTGACTCCCTGGTCCAGGCATAATATCCAATTTCTTTGCTGTCAAGTCCTCACTGAGCATCCATACAGCAAAATCCATCTGTACCCAGAAAACTAAGGGAAGGGACTGGGGGAGGATGGGGGTGAGATTCTCTTTTCCCATCTGTTTTTAAGCAACCAAAATCCCCTGTGGAAGAGCACAGATGGTCTCTGGCAATTTGCTCTCTCAAACAGTAGCTTGCAGAGCAAGAACTTGAAAAGCTCAGTAGAAGCTCTCTAGAAGCACTAGGAAGACACCATATTGAGATCCAAATAGCCAGAGGAATAATAGAAGAGCCTGGGTATAATACTGTATCTTCTTTTTCAGGAAGCCCAGATGGTCCTGTATCTGGAAAGACGACTGGTAGTTTCAGCAAGCACAGGAAGCCCTTATTTCCCTTAGGAGAAATTCATTAGAGCAGTCCTAACTTTCCTATGCAACCCTAGCCTCCTACAGTGGATAATTTAGGCTATTTATAAACAAGGCAAAATCTTCATTTATAAATTCAACTCTGCTATTCCAAGAGCTACCTCAAAGGAAGTGCTTACTTGCCACATCAAACCTGTTCCCATCTTTGCTTTCTGACTTGTTCAGCTCTCCCTTACACCGCCACACCACCTGAGTCACTCAGGTAACTTGCTGCATGCTCCTCCCTTTGCCTCAGCCTGAAAGGAAATCCCTTTGTGCTGTTTGGCTTCACTCCAGTCCCCCAGAGTGCTGCCTTATTAACCAACATTTCCTAGTGAGGCTCACATTGTTAAACAGAGGGGTTTATGAGGCCCACTAGGCCTGTCACCACTGTTACCTTTCACTGTTATGCACAAAAAGCAGCTCCAGCCCAGCTCTTTCTACCAGGAAATACCACCCCACAGAACACCTCCCACAAGTACCTGAGACCTACAGCTGGGCTACAACTGGTATTTAATCAACAAGAGGGAAGGAAGCACATGGAAAACTGAGCATTCAGCTGAGTATGGAAGGGAACATATCACAACTGGACAAGAGTCACAAATCAGCAAATGAGAATCACAATTTTTTAAGCAACAAGCAAACAACTTTTCCTTTTTTGGTTTCCAAGCAAAAAAATGCTAGAGCCCCTAACACAGTACAAATCAGTAGGAACCAGAACATCAGTGGTAAGGGAGAGGTACAAACGAGCATAGAGATGGGGAATGAGAGAGTCTATACAATGTGACGAGGGTTCCCCATTCTACAAACAGATCTTCTCTGGTATTAATAAAATCCCTGATTACCCTTTGCTTCAAAAGATTTATGTTAAGGTCAACACTGGAACCAGCAAATCCCACCTCTTGGTTTGTGCAGTGCAAACAAATGCTCTTTTGGAACCCCTCTACCCTTTGATAACTCCTGCTAGTAATGAAAGTTCACAATGTACTACTGTTACTCTCAAACAACACAAACCCTACTGACAGTCTCAATGTGAAAGTAGAAGTGAACATAACTGCAAGAAAAAGTATTCAGAACACATTAGCTCCTACTTAATTAAAATGCTGTTAAAAACCAACGCTTTCAGACAAGTGCACTTTAAACAATCAATAATCGTAAGATAATGTGCAAATGGTGCAGTTAAGATGGAAGAAAAATTCACCTTCTAGTAGCTGTTCTATCTTGTCAAAAGTAGTTTATAATCCACACACTCAGGTGTAAAAGATACTGTACTAGCATAAAGCTAAGGAAATGGTTTTTTCTCTAGCAGTCATTCCAGTCCAAATTCCTGATGATATTTTCTCTGGAATGATCAGAGGAGTTTTATTAAGCCTTTTTTAAAGTACCTTCTGAAGTGTTATAGCTCTCAAAATGTGCAGTTGTTTGATGTAATACAGCCTCAAATCTGCTTGTGACTGCCCAGCTGCTGCACTTCACCTTTACCACAAGAAAGGGAGTGGTAAAATCAGATACATGAACTTCCATGTTGGTTGTTACACATAAAATTTCCAGTCCAGTCAGCAAACTGGAGGGTATTTCTCCATATGGAAGCAACAAGTGGAAAATACAGCCCTGTTAAGAGAGTACATTAGGAAGGTCACTAAGTTTTCTTTTTATTGTGTTACTTCCTTCTGTAAATAATACTGTGTATTAGTATTACAAAGACTAATCTACATGGAAGCAGAAATACAATTATTTGCACAACTCAGTCACAGAGAAAAAAAAGCCACTGACTCCATATCCATAATAACTTAGTTATTATTAATCATAAATAAAGTGCAGGTTTTATATCAAACACATGAGGATTTTGAGTAATGATTATACAAATCAGTTAAAGCATGAAAAGTAAATTATGATGATTCAGTGTTCCCTGCAGTCATACTTTAATTTTCAGTGGTACCTAGAATATAATTTACCACAGTGAGTTTACAGTCTTTATGATTGCAATACACTGGATTTAGCCTTATCTGCCCAAATCTACCTGCACCTATCTGCATCTGTTCATGACATACATAGATTTTTTTTCCCCCTACTGTCACTGAATATTAGCTTTTACGTTCTAATTACTCTTAAACAGAAATTAAATAATTGATCACAGGATCACAGTTTATTTTCACACCAGAAATGCACAGACAAAGAACTCATGTAGAGCAGCTGTCAATGCAAATTCATACTGATATTCAAATATCTCTTGAATATTCAAAGTTTGTTCTGCCTACCTCAGGCAACTGAATATAACAGAGACTTCCTATATAATGCCAGAGACAGAACACAGCAGTGACATCACTAAAGAAAATGTTCATGGTTTGTAAGCAAAACATTTTGTGTGATAGAAGAATCAACATTGCCACGCTAGCAGTAGCCAGTTGAGATCAAACATGCTAATATTTGACTGTTTCACATCAAACATACAAATCCATCAAGCTCCAGGCAATATTTGGACACCACCTGATAGGAGCTCCACGCCTTTCCAGGTTTAATATCCATCTTGTATTACCCTACTCATCCCTACAAACTGCTTCTTCAAAATCAGGGATGTACTAAGGTTAGGTGTACTGTTAAGGAAACAAAATAGTTTAATGCCTCTTATGATGTCTTCAGAAGGCATCAAAAACAATCAAAACCAGGAAATCTTGACTGAAGCATGTGAACTGGCTTATGTAATGATACACTTAAACATGAAACCAGCACACAGTGTGTTGAGTTACAGCAAAGTGCTGCTGGGCTCTTGCACTGTTTTGCAAAGCTTCTACCTTAAACCACCTGCCCTGTTCATTCCTTAGGCCTGATAATGATCTTGACAATGGGACAGAAGTGTGATGTTTGTCTCACCCTGACTTTCAAGTCCCTTCTGCTGCCTGTGCCACAGGAACTTCCCAAAGCAACACTGAGAGCAGCCCAGCCCAAGCCTGCTTGCCCACATGCCAGGAATGACTCTAGGGCAGCATGTGAAAAGCTCTGTCACTGCCTTGTGACACTTTCTGCAGCTGTGACAGGACTCATGTAACTGGTCTGACCAGTCGTCCCTCTCCATTTTACAGCTCAGAATTAGTCTGACACTCAAACACACCTTCCCCATACTCCTGCTCCACAGCAGAGGAGGCAGCTGGCTGTGCTTTCCCCCAGTGCAGTGACACAAAGGCATGCAAGTGGAAATACATCAATTCATATCCTGGTGATGAGAGCAGCAGGAATGAGGAACAGAAGCACAGCTCAGCCACATTTGCAAAACATCTCCCTATACACCAGAATACAGGCAAGTTGTACCCTTCAAAACCAAAACTGCCTATTTTTTAAACAGCCACTCCTTTTTCTCATCAGAGATGTGTTCTTCAAAGATGCAAAAAGCATACATACTTTTCATCATTATTCACAAAACTAAGTATAAATCTGCATCAGCACATGTGATCTCCAATATAACATCTAAAATGAGTAAGTAAATGAGTAAGTAGTTAAATAGCTGGCATAGGACACCCAACACTAAAGGCTGGTACTGGCAAGGGTTACAACCATTTATCACACTACTTAAACTAAGATGTGCTTATCTGCTAAATTGCTGATACACAACTGACTGGAATCAGAGGCAAGGAGCAGACAGCCTGCCAATGGAGTGCACAAACAGCACACCAGCTTTTGAATACAAATGTCTCCCAGGTATGACAGGGAATGCAAAGACTCAGGAAATAGCCATTTTTTAATTCACTATCTGTTACACACCAGAAACATCTATTAACTGCTAACCAAATGGTAAAAAATAAGAACAAATACAATGAGTCGTTTAAGCTCTTCAAGGAAGTATCAGACACAGTGTAAGTACTGTTCACTGGGAGAGCAAAAATCTCAATATACACTCCTGTAACATGCTAATAAAAGGAAGAAAAAATGATTTCCTGTAGCTACCATCAGCAGCAGTCCACAGAAGTTTATTCTGTAACAGCAAATTCTCACTTCAGTGCCCATCCACTGGCACAGAGAAAAGCAGTTTCTGTGATATCCAGTCCTTTTTTCTCTGCTAAAAGTATGAACATTCCTAACTTTTTAAGGAAACTGTTGGAACCCTCATCCCTTGGCTGTTCATCCACTGTACTGATTGAAAATCCTTCCCACCATGGCAGTACTGCTAATTCTAATTAGGAACACACCTTTCCCAGCTCCAGCCTGCTATGCAACGAGGACAGGCACATACCAAGGCTCTGGTATGTTTTAATTCAATATTATGCCATTTCAAACTGCCTGTCCTTTCAATCTTCCTATTGAATGCAAATGTGATTCTTTTAAATCCCTAACTACAAAGGCCTTTCCTAAGCAGATGCACTACTAATGCTAGCATTTAATTTCATAAAATGGATAGAATTTGACCCAAACTCTTAATACTTATATTATAAATATCTGAGAAAGAGTAAATTACTTTGTCTCAGCCAATTTCAAAATACATGTGAGATGACAGATAAAGAAACACATCTATTGATAACTTTAGGAACTTTCATTGAGGTGTGGCTGTCTAGAAGAATTCACTAACAACAGGGGAAAAAAAAGTGTGCCTTGTCACCTAGTAACTACCAAAATGGGGCTCTTTACAACACACAGATTAAAGAATGACAGAAGTGTGTGCCTGGGGTGGTTCTGTAAGCAAACTTAAGGTCAAGGTCCTTAGAAACAAAAATCATTGCTTCAAGAGAAAAATATATATATATATATATTTGCATCTCAATGCCTAAAAATACTGCAGAGAAACAGGCAAAAAAAGGGCAGAAAGGAATAATGCTTCACAGGTGTGTGCATATACAAAACCTTGTTCAATCCAGGCTTGAAATGGAACTGAAGAACATTGACAGAAGTGACTCTGAGGCACAAAACTTTCTGAGAGGGGAGTAATAAGAATTTAATACAGTAAATGCAGTTTACTGGACAGCAGGCACATTCAACTACACATTATATAATATAATGGCCAGTAGCAGTCAATTATTTTAGCTCCTTTCAACAAGAAAGGGTTTTGCATCATCTTTGGGCAGATGTTTTCCACTCCTGGCTGTGCTCCTGAGAGAGGCCCTGTAGCACAGTCACTGATGAAGAGGGAATCATCTACTCTACAAAAAAGTACACATGCAATCCACAAACTCATGAAAAAGCAGTTCCTACATCAGCTCAGACCATATATGCTCTTTACTTCTGGATATGTAAAAAGCATCCAGACAGGTTTTATAGGATATGAAACAAACTCATTTTTAAACAGAAGTACAAGGTAGCTTTCCTCTTCCTATTTCATATCAGTCACAGCAGAATACTCAAATTTCCCTTAGTAGCAGACTGAAGTCTCAAAACTACTCAAAGCTGTCACAGAGCTGTGATGCATTTCAGAGAACAGGTGGGGGACAAGGAAAGGAATGATGCAGTGCTCCATCAGTCACAGGCAGAGGACTCCAACACTCAGCAGTGTCCTAAGCACCATGACACGGCCTGGCAAGAAGCTCAGTGACAGAAAAACCTGGTGACACCAACACAAGCAGCCCAAGTTCCCAGAAGTCCCTACTGCTCTTTTATTGATGTCACCTCAGGACTCAAGAGTTGCCTTGTCACTGCAGTGTGTGCTGTAAACTTGCTAAGGAATGACTGCACACCCCTAAACAAAGTCCACATATTTACAGGAGAAACCCGTCTAGAAAACAAAGCCCTTGAAATTGCTTCAGAGCAATCCTCTTAATGCTGTAATTCGTGACCCTTACTTCCTGGTTCTTTGTCAAGAACTGGATGATAACTCACAAAATTGCTGTTGTTACTCTTTATTTTGTGAATATGGCACATTCTGAAGATAAGTTCCACTGGAAATTCATCATAAAAATCCAAGCAAACATCCTTAAGCAGTAGTCTCTTCAAATGCTCTGTAACACTCACTACCCTTCTATATTGGTTCTGGTTTCTGAACTCTGCAGTTCAGGTTTAGTGTTCAGTGTCAGCAACCAGGAGAAGGGATGCTTGTCATTTAGTGAGTTTCTTACAGAGACAGTTAGAAAAGGGGTTTATTCTTAACATCCTCAGACTCCCCAGTGAGAACAAATAATGCCTTCTTTTCCCTAGTACCTCACCAAAAGACTGGGCAGCCACACGTAGCTCAAACAAGCAGCTGTCTGTCCCAGGCACTGTTACTGCTCTCTGTAACACACTCCGACTGATTTTACAAACATCTCTGCTCTTCTGCATCCTTCTCTCCAATTCAACCAAAAATGCCTGTTAGTGGGCTTACAGAGATTTTTGTTTGCTAGCTGATCCCAAGTTGTGGGAGCAAGAAAGTTAAAAATAGCTTCATTTTAATACTGGAGGTGCTGGATGCAGACATCTATTAATCACTCCAGTTTGGCAAAACTGAATTCAGGAAAGCAGACATACATAAATATGTTGCCTACATATATAGAAAGTTGTGGGGTTCCTCTCTGCATAGCCCAGTACTAGATGAACAGAAAATTCTACACCCCAGCTAAACCAGGTAGAAATGCAATGCTTTCACAATGACTTCCTTGTTTGTTCACCTGCAATACTTCAGAAACCAAAGCAGAGCACTGAAGCACCTGAAACTGTAGCTGCTCTAAAGAGATACCAGGAACTGATCACTTTTATTACTCTGGCTTTCTAACAAACCTCCCCAGTCATGAGGCCTGTTCATTGATGCGTGTTGTATCTGAAAAAAGAAGTACTTTTAATTTAGCTGAACAATCTTTCAAAGATTATCCAATAATAAAATATTAAAGGTTAAAAAGCCAAGATACACAAACTGAAAGCTACTAAAAAACTCCAAACTACCAACTAAATCTAGAATTGACAGGTCTGGAAGACATTTTTTTACAATGAAAAGCATTATCCTCATAAAATTTTAACAGCAGAGAAAATATTGACTTTTTTTTTCCCTGTATCACCCAATAGCAAATTAAAATGCAGGCACGTGAATTTGCAAGAGGAAGTTACGTGCATTTTACAGCTATTTTGAAGATTCACACTTACACCTCAAGTCACATTGTAAATCACTCTCCATTACTCCAGCCCTCCAACTACCAGTTAAAGCTCTCAGCAACCTGCTCAGACACACCTGTGGACTGGACTCAGCTACAAATTAAATGTCCACTATGTCTTACAGTGTTCTGTGTCTTGACCTGTAAAAGTACTGAGCACAAGTCGATCCCCACCTTAGCAACAACTTGGAGGTGAGCTGAGACCAGCTCTTCCTGCTGGAATGGAATCTAACATTTAAGTTGCATGCTGGCAAGGATTGCCTTCGACTCAGTAATACTGAGCAGTGTTTCAAAATTTACCTTTTTTCTGACATGATTTTCAAAAAGTCTCAAAGTTCAGCAATGCCCTAAATCTGTCCTGAGACAGCAGTTTTACATTTAACCCTTGGAAGTTGTTATTCAACAATAACTATGGTTTTAAAAAGGAGGCTAGTGTATATGCCAATTCAGAATTGATATTACTCCACCATTTAAACTTCTCTGCCTCCTATTCATTCACATTAAAGAATACATAATACTAAATTCCAATCCATAGACTGATTTTTATACATGGTTCATTACACCTGAGCAGAATGCCATCCTGGGAGCACCTCTCTTCAAACAAGCAGCTACTGAAGTTCATGAAGCAAAGATAAATACATAACTTTATCAAAAGCACATTTATCATTTATAGTGCAATAATAGGCTGGTTCTTTCCCCAGTCACTGCAGTATAGACTAAAGGCTCTGCTGAAGAGATTTTTTTTACTGTCTTACATTTCCACTCATGCATCTATGAAATGAAGTGACAAATGACTGAAATGTCAACAGTCTAAAGACTTTCTTGATAAAGCTCTGATGCTCATCAGAAGACCCCACTAAAAGTAAAAGCTGCACATGAGCACCATTTGAACAGTTCAGTCACAGAGCCATTTCCCTCTCACAGGTTCCTGAGGAACAAAAAGGGAGAGTACAAGTGCTTTAGCCAGTTCAATTGCAAATTCAAGAGTTAATGTCAGATGCAGTATAATCCAGCGTAACACCGGAAATGGACTTTGTATTTCAAAGGCTTAATTAGGAATTACTGGCTGAAGAATATTGAAGAGAATAATAATGATTTGTAGAGTTTCCTTGACAAATCACACACATACGAAGCAACCAGCAACCCAACGTAAAAAAGCTTCACAAATGCCCCAGAATTTATTAGAAAGAGCAAAACTTGCCTGAGCAGTTTGTTCCACAAAGGTCTGTTCATCTCCTTTAGCTATCATGCTATAAAATAGTCCATTAAAAAACACAATCTTAGATGAATCACAACAGAAAAATAAAGTATTTTCTATTATTTTTAAAGACATTATCCTAAGCCAGAGACATTAAAGTAGCCATTAACAGCCAGACAACTGTCAGGAATGGTTGCCATTTCAATTCAATTTCCAACCTATTACACTCAGGTAAGAGATGAACCTGTTAGTTTATGTGCTACCACGTGATAACCCAACAAGATTGCTAAAGAATAATTTGAGGGTATGAAAACATTTCTAGATTTTTAAGTTGTGTTGTTCATTGCAAAACCCAAAATGCCTCTCTTAGAGAACTTTTCACATTTTTATTACACAATAATCATTACTTAAGCAAACTAAAATGCTTTTCCAAGTCAGTGCCAACCTGTCATTGCATCAGTACTCCTGGTAACAATTTCACATGACAATAAGACTAAAAACAAAATTGAAGAGAAATTTTATAGTTTGTTTTAGCTCACTGTAATCCTAATAATACTTCTACCCAAACTAATCTGGACAGACCACACCTTCCTACTTCACTCGTTGGGTGAAGTTTTTGGTTTCTTTTTCCTAAGGCTACTTTTTCCATAGCTACTGTCTACTAGTCAACACAGTGATCAGCAAAACACACTTTCCTATTGTTTCCAGTTAATACCCAGTTAATACTTACCTGTGTTTTGCATGTATCTTTCACAAGAACTCTGTCACAAATTACTTTCTCAGACTAAGCATTACATCACCAGGTAACACTGCAGAACAGGGAAGCTCAAGTACTAAGCTCAAGTACTAGAGATAAAAAATTCAGTTGAAAACAGAGTTATTTTTTAAAAAAAGGATTCTGCTAAAGAAGTTCTGGCTTGCATAAGATACAAAATGCAGCTCTACTGTATAGCAACTGTGTAGAGAGAGACAAATCAAAGGTCTGAACTAAACTGAAAGGGACTGGGATAAAAAGGTCCAAAAAAACCCAGGTACTTTACATAATCTAATGTGAGATGAATTTCAAAGTCCTTCTGGCTTCAGGTTTATATATTTGCTTACAATTTCACATACAACGTTAATCAGAGCAGAGAGTCACCCAAGTTATGAAACACACTAAAAGGAGATGAACTGGACTGGAAAGCATCACACTGCCTAAGAAAAAGACAGAATTCTTAAGCTTAGGAAGAGATGATGTTGATCACCACTGCTCGTACTCCATACAAAAAGAGAGTGGCCATGAGGTCTCACACATTCCCAGCCATGCTGTATTTACAGACAGCACATACAGGAATAAAAGAAACATACCAGACTTTCCACCCACGCTACATGTCCCAGTATTAATTCACTTTTGTCCAAGATCAAATAGAAGTGGAAAAGCTGGCTGTACACTGGGACATGGAGTCCTCCAGTCCAGGCAGAACTTGACACAGTTTCTAACTCAACTCACATGAAGATCTGCTTTGATGCACATGCTCAAAGGGACAGAGTGGAAGAGTGACTATACACAGTAGGTACTGGCAGGATTTCCTTGTTTTAATCAGTGTAACACTTCAACTCAATTATTCTTCTCAGGTTCTTAATTTGACTTCATTAAACACCAATGGCAGTGTCAAGGTGCAGAGCTCAGCATTTCTATCAATTCTTTTAACACGAGACAAGTACTTCAGAAGACAGTGTTTACTCAAACTTTGTATTTGTTTTCCTTTGCTTACATCACAAGTTAGAGAATTGAAGAGAAATATAAAATTCTTTCAAGGAAGAACCAGGTGTTCTATCAAACTCATGCACATGGTTAATATTACGGTTCTATTAACTCCATGTCTAGAGTCAACAGCACAACTCCAAAATAAAGTTCATCAGTTAAGGTTTAACAAGTGAAGCGGGATTTGCTCCCATCATAGCACAAGTCATGGGGTACACCTTGAGAATGTTATTTTTTGTCACAGAAGCCCCAACATTCTAAGCTCATGTATCAGCGGAAAACAAAACGCTAGCAACAGCATCCTTCTGTGAACATCACATGAGGCTTGGATTGTTCAGGATTTACACACAGACTTGCAATCTTCTGTGTCTTCAGCACAGAACAACTCTTACTCTTCCAAGCCAATAAAATGAGTCTCTACTTCAGCAACGAATGAATGCAATGCCAGCAATAGCACTACTGTCACCTTTCAGGTTTTAGCACCCTGCCTTTAGCTCTGCCTACAACAAGGGCAGGAGTAGCTCTGTCCTTACTAGAACCCTGTTTGCATTCACCTTCTAACAATATCAGACACTGATAACATCAACTGTGTAAAGAAGAATGTCTTAAGGGAGGGGAAGAAATCAAATTTATGACTGGGTACACAAGCTGGACAAAGCACACATTCTATGACAGGTCCTCTACACCGGTTACAGAGCCATAACTCTTGGTCACACTACAGCAGCCCTAGCTCTGGCAGACCTGCTTACAAACTTGTAGTGTGGTGGCATTGGTAAGACATGGATCTTGGCATATTTGGCACTGGAGATTGCAGCATGTTTGCTTTCAATGGCTCTTTTCAAATGTTGTTTCCAGAACATGTAAAAGGCTGTAAAATTCCAGCCATGAAATACTGAAAAACACTATTTGGAGGGGATAGTAGAGTCTTAACTGTTTTCAAACCTGACTTTCCTACAGTTTCTCCAGTATCCCTGAAAACAAATAAGAAAACACTTTGATCCTTTAAGGATGTGAAAAAGCCAACAGAAGACTGACTTCTGTTAATTAATCTAACAGCTAGTATTATAGACAATATTATTACAGCATCAGTATTCCATGTACTTCTTGAAGTTAGGGTCATGATTTTCCCCTCTATTCTGACACTGATTTGTTTCTAACAAGATTTTTTTTTTCACCTTCAATTTGAAGCAGTGGAGTCTTGGACTATGACTTAAAGTTAAGTATTATCCATGAGACTACCCAATATCGTCTTTGGCAATTGGAAAATAAGTTCAGAACAAGTCAGCCTAGAACTAAATACAGGATATTGCTTCCTGGAGCCCACATCTACTAATTTAACATGCCTAATGACACTGTTAAATCCAGAAAAACATTGCCTTTCTATTTTTCATAGCTCTTTAAAAAGCCAGCTTCAGGAAATTCAGTATTAGCTTCAGGTAGCATTAAGCAACAGAGCTGCTAATTAGAACCAAATTAACCACTCTCTGTATTTGGTTCTTCAATCCTTTTCTCAACAGTTTGAAACAGTGAACCTCGCAATGCCAACAAACATCTGTCAACAACTACAAATCCATTCTTATAAAATGACAGAAAAATACTGTTTTAAAACCACGCAAGAACAGATAAATGAAGATTTTCAGAAAAAGAAGAGCTCAAAGGCAATGTAGAATTAGGGGGTTTTTTTATACAAAATGATTGACATTTCAAATGTCATCTAACAGCTTCCTGAAACATCTTCATACTTTCAATTTCTCATATCTCCAGAGCTTAACCATCTCCTCCCTAAAGTCAATGGCAGTATAAACATTCATAGCAGCCAGTGATTACATTTCTTTGCCCATAGAGAAACACAGCTCTGGCTCACAGAGATTTCAACAATTTCAATAATTTCCTCATACAACAAAACATATTGGGACAGTGACCGTGTCTGGATTTTTAATGTATTCTGCTTGCAACATTTTAACTTCTAAAAAGCAGTTCTACAAGAAGATAAGGCAAACCAGCACTAAAGCCAGAATCCCATACTTCTCATCTTACACACAGATTTCAATTCCCTAAGAAATCCTCTTTTGGTCTGCACAGAGTCTCCCTGGAAGTATACATGTATCAGACTCACCTGTGCAGACTGTTCTCCGGGACAAGAGCCAAAATCTGCAAGCCTACATCATAATCATTTTGCTGAAGTCCTTCCTTCAAACCTAGAAGGGCAAGCAGCTTCTACAAATACCATCTGCGAAAACAAGGGCACGTACCCTACTGCAACACCACAGCCGGCTCCAAAAAATAACCTTCCTAACAGTTGCTGGGCTTTGTTATCTATTATTTACCTATACAGCAAAATCAACACGCAGCCAATGAAACAGCGCAATCTAATTAAAACCGCGGAGAAGAAAGCTGTACAGAAACAAAGAGACTGCGAGCCAGCACAGGAGCCTGCGCTAGCCGCTCGGAGGTCCTGCCCGGGAAGGTGTTACCATGGCAGGACCTCACCGCCGGCCCCGCTGTCACCTCGCTCCCCCCTCCTGCACCTCGCCCACGGCCCCGGCGCGACCTCTGCCAGCTCAGTGCCCCCACCGGCACAGGGAGATTCCCTCGGCAGCCGGGGGAATTCTGCCTCCCTCTCGTCCTTCCCCCGGCCCCGCGGCCGCGTCCCCCAGGGTTTTTATCGCCCGCTGACAGTGAAGCGGATCAGCGGCGCTGCGGCCCCTCCCGAGCCCGCCGGGCAGCGCCCGTCCCGTCGAGCGCCGGCGACCTCGGCCACCCCGCGCCGGCCCCTCCAGGAGCCCGGCAGTGCCCGCACGGCTGGGGGACGCCGGCTCCGAGCACCCACCCGCGCTATCCGCCCTCGCTGCGGCGCGGGCCCTCACCCGGTGGCTACTCGGGCGGCAGGAGCGGCGGCAGCGCGGCCATGGCGGGCACAGCGCGGTCCCGCTCCCCGCCGGCCGCCCGGCCCGGCGCGCTGACACATCAACAAAGATGGCGGCGGCGGGCGGGGCCCGGCGGGGGCGGGATCGGGACCGGGATCGGGGCAGCCCCGGGCGGCGGGGCCGGCCCAGCCCCGCGGGGATCGCGGTTCCTGTGGGCCGCGCGCCGCCGCTCGGGACGGGCCGGGGGCGAGCGGGCCAGCTCGGCAGCCACCGGGACTAGCAGGTGACGCGGGACTCATCTCGCCGCCTTCCCTCACCCTCGTGCTGCCGCCGCGTTCCCACCCGCGCCGCCGAAAGCCCGCGATCCACTGACGGTGCTAAAAGCTGCGAGCGGCTGGATGTAGGACATAATGCTGTGGGGTTAGTGCATTCTAACCACTAGTGCATTCTAACCCCAGCGCCACGGGACATTTAGGGTGGACATTAGGAAGAATTTCTTCACAGAAAGGGTGATCAGAGACTGGAACGGAGCAGGGAGGTGGTGGAGCCACCGTCCTGGAGGTGTTTAAGGAAAGCCTGGAGCCTGGACCTGGTACTCGGTGCCGTGGTCTGGTTCACAAGGTGGTGTTGGGTCATGGGTTGGACTCGATGATCTCAGAGGTGTTTTCCAAACTAATTGATTCTGTGGTTTCACACAAGATAATTTCAAGCATGTGTCTAAAACCTGGTTCAATCTGAATTTATTTTTATCCTCTTCTTATTGAAACATATGATTATGTTAACAAGGGATCTCATGTCAGGCATTCCATGGCACTATCTAAAACCACAGCCCTGAGCAGCTGCCTTACAGGCAGGATTCTTCACCCCAGCAGTTTTCAGAGAGATGGTTAGAGACACCTCTCCTTTTTGCAAGATCCAGTGCACAAGTAATGACAAATAGAAACTTGTCCCTTAAGCAAACAGCATCTCATTCTCCATAACCAGCCCCTGCACATTATGTCAAAACCCTCTCCACCCAAATGCCATGCAAGAGTCAATCCAGTAATGTTAATAAACAGCTTCACTTAGCACCTGCTGGGACTTCATTCCTTATTCTGATTGGATAAAAAAAAAAAAAAAAAAAAAAAAAAAAAAAAAAAAAAAAAAGTGAAAATTCTGCTGGGCATCAAAAATCTGGACTGCGTTTCAGTGCTGGGATCAGCAGTTTTTCAGTGGAACACAAAGCTTTTTGGAATCCAGAGCATGGCAAAAATGCCATTTTATTTAACAAAAAAAAATAAATTGAAAAAATACCTTCGCAGATAAGCTGTTAAGTGAAAGCAGTTGTATTTGCTGTAGCAGCTCAGCTAAATAACAGCATAACAATAGAAAAGCAAGTTAGAATTACTGAATAATTCAGGTTCAAAGGGACCTCAGTAAATTATTTAGTCCAATCCCCCTACTCATAGCAAGGCTAACTTTGATGTTAGATCACATTGTTCCTTAATTTTGGCTAATTTATTTTTATATATGTATAAAAGCATACACATACCCACATGTATGAAATCATCACCTACCCAGTGATGATTTCTTCAGTTTGTATCATGGATGACCTTCAAAGTAGAATATGCTGCATAACTTCACTTAAAAACATTAATTGAGAGAGTTATTCCGGAGCAAGTTATTTTTCTCCATAATCTTTCAAGGTATTGGGAATTTCAGACCTGCAACTGCAAATTTGGGAGCCCTAGAAAATGCTCCTTGAACCCTGTTGTTTAACCCCAGCCAGCAACTAGGCCCCACAAAGCTGCCTGCTCACTCCCCTCTCCACCAGGGCAGGAGAGAGAACTGGAAGACTCATACTTGTGGGTCGAGATAAAGACAGTTTAATGTGACAGAAAATAAAATAATAATCATGATAATATATACAAACCCAGTGATGTACAATGCAATTTTTCACCACTTTCTAACTGATGCCCAGACAGTTCACAAACTGTGGCCCCTGGTCAGCTTTTCCTCAGTTTATGTACTGAGGGCAATGCCATTTGGTATGGAATAATCTCTGGCCAGCTAGGATCAGTTGTCCCAGCTGTGCTTCCCACCCAACCCCAGCTTCTTGTTGGCAGGGTATGAGAAGCTGAAAAGTCCTTGACAATAGTGTAAACACTATTTAGAAACAACTAAAAACATTAGTGTGTTATCAACATTGTTCCCATCCTAAATCCAAAGCACAGCTCTGTACCAGCTACAAGAAAGAAAATTAACTCTATCCCAGCCAAAACCAGGACAAAACATTTTAACGGATCCTTAAAAACAACAGTGGGATCTTAGAGAAAATCAATCTATAAACCTTTCAGTGCCATCATAACTATAAATGCTTCAATATCAATCCTTTTGGGAAAGATAATACTGCTTCAGGTAACTAAGCAATGTCCTAGCCATCGCCTCTACAGCAGCAAAGAAGTCAGTCATATGTCTTTAAAAACATTAAGTTGAAAGCACAAATGGAAGTAAGTTGCAGAGAACACTCGTGCCCTCAACTAACCTCCAAATAACACTTTAAAGGCAAGTGCCTAGCCCTTGCTTTGCTCAAATTATGCTGTGCATTCCATCTTGCTAAAAATACATTTAAAATCAGGTGTGGAACAGAGATAAGTAAAAATTGTCTCTTTTCAGAAAGCAGTGCCATGCAACACTCACTTGCTAATTGCCATGCAGCACAAGTCTAGGCTTTGCTTTTAGAAAGGGTTCTTTGCCAGTACTGCTGCTGTTCTGCAGCTGAGCTCCAAAGTTCACACTGCTGCTCTATAACACAGTCACTTCAGTGTCCAAATGCTTCTTATTTGGTCTTCTAGTTATTTAAAGACAGCTGCAGAGATATCAGTATACTCTGGCCCCATTCTTTTTAATACTTATGCTTTTACCTTGCTGTACTTTGTCTGCAGTCCCACTGATGTTACCTGGATGTGGTTTAGTGTGTTCCAACAGATCTGGCAGAATTTCATCTGATTTTTGCCTTTTATTCAGGAATTTTTTTAGAGAAGGATTAAAATCAGGTTAAGAAAATAGAGCCTGGTTAATGGAGTTCTTCCTTAAAGGCAGAAGAAAAGGATTTTTTTGTACACAGCTGGACTCCCCACAGCTCTAGTTCCAGAACTGATGCTGACAGTTCTGACTCTTATAGTACCTGTGCTTAAGCTAAATTTTCATCTGAAGAGTATCTTATCCCCAGGAGGCAACCACAGCTACTTAGGGAATGATAATGACAGGTCACAGAGACAGGTCCTCCCCCAAACCACTTGCATGCGTGTTAAATCAGAAGGAATTACTGTACCTCTTAATTACCCAGCCACAGCTCTTACTTGGCATGTACAAATGCTGAGGAAAACAATTCCTGAGTGAGAGAACTTACCATCTGAAAGACAGACAGTCCTGCACAACAGACTTGTCTGCTGCAGACAAGCTCTGCATTGCAGAGGCAGAAGCAGAATTTGGCCCACATATTCAAAAGGTTGTAGTTCTGGCTTTTGGCTCATGCTTTGTTATGCAAGGAAAAGGAAAGGAAGTGCTCATCTAATTGCTCAGTTTCCAGATGACCTTTTTTTAATTATCCAGAGTATTTCTATAGCTTTGCCCACTGGAAGGGCTTACAGACCTATGTTTTCTCCTTCAGCTGAAGAAGTGTTAGCAACTCCACTGTAAGGGAGAACAGTGAGGTGGCTCAAACAGCAGATGTGCTGAGAGAAACCCCACACTTCTCTGAGACCACTGGTGTCAAAGGGCCATGTCTGGCACTGCTGAAGAGGAGCTGGCAGCAGAGTCCAGATTGCCCAAATCCCATCTTCTGTATCTTTCTGAGGGCTGTTCTGTTGTAATGTAATTACTGTGGGCTGAATTGATTCCTGCATTTCACATTGTGGCAAAATTACATAAAGAGTTATTCTTTCCTTCATTGAGAATCACTTTCATTGTGTAACTATCTTATTCTGAGCAAGCAGAGTTTGCCAGAGGTCTTCAGGAAGCACCATTCACAAAGTCCCATCTTCCTTCCATGTGTCAGGTAAGGACAGCAGCTCTTGCTGAAGCTGCTTGCCACCACCATCACGTCTGGTCTAAACATGGTAAATCCCAAGTGTGGCTACGATCACTTAAGTGCTCTGAGTAAATTACAATTGGAAAAAATTATTTTCGTTATATGTTTCTTGACTGTCCTTTTCCAGCATGTAGCACATGGTGGTGTCTCAGCTGGTTCCTAGGCATTCAGATCCTAGAGCTAGTGACACACTGGTACAGTTCTTACAGAACATACATGTAGGTAAGCCCAAAGCTCTTGCAGACAAGAGCTGCAGCCTGGTGCAGCTTCTGGGATGTCGCTCCTGATCAGCCTCCATGCTAAGAGCACTCTCCGCAGTTGCCTCTGACATTCAGTTACTCTGCAGGGAGACCTGGATAGGCTGGAAGAGTGAGCTAACAAGAACCTTATTAAGTTCAACAAGGTCAAGTGTAGTATCTTGCACCTGGAAAAACGTCATCCCAAAGTGCAGTCCAGGCTGGTATCTACCCATCTGAGGAGCAGCTCTGTGTAAACAGACCTGGGGTTCCTGGTGGACAAGCAGCTCACTGTGAGTGAACAGGACGCTGCTGCTGCAAAGAAAGCTAACAGGATGCTGGGCTGCACCAACAAGGGCATCACCAGCACAGATAAAGAAGTATTTGCCCACTCAGTGCTTGCCAGACTACACATGAAATGCTTGTGTTCACTTTTGGTCCCTGCTACACAACAGAGATGTGGACAGGCTGGAAAGGCACCAGAGAAGAGCCCCAAAGAACATCAAGGGAAGCTTGATATAGAAAGAACAGCTGAGAGGGCTATTTGGCTTGCCCAGCTGTCAGAAAAAAAGGCACAGGGGAGGCTTTATTACCATATTCCAGTATTTAAAGGGTAGCCACAAAAAAGATGGAAATTCCTTTTTTACATGGAGTCCCATGGAAAAGACAAAGGGTAATGGATACAAATCACTTCTGGGGAGATTCCAGTTAGACACAGGAGTAAAATGTTTTGCAATAAGAAAAATCAGCCATTGGAATAATCTCCCCAAGGAAGTGGTGGATTCCCCAGTGCTGGACAATTTTAAGATTTGGCTGGATAGGGTGCTGGGTCATCCTGTCTAGATGTTTTAAGCTACAAGAAAGCCTAAATTTTTTTTTTTTGAGACAGAAGTTTGAATGACAGAAAAGTACTTCTTAGTGCCTTACTGGTATTAGTTCTTCCCAGGCATGAGGATTACTGGGCTAATCTTAGGGACAGGGGAACAAGGGGCAGGGAGATGCTGAAGGCTGTATGATCATGATCACCCTGTCTCCCCGCAATCTCCCACACACAAGTGTGCCTACTGTGATAAGCAATGCTGAGCACTTTGGCACGTGGGGTTCTTGAAATCCCACCAAATCCCACCTAATTTTCCTTCTTGTTGTAAGAGCAGCCTCTGATCCACTCAGCTTCTGCTCAGGCTGGAGCTGGGGATTGGAGGTTCATGAGAGCCAGGAAGTCTTTCCTCTGACTTTAGTAGGTGGTATCTAAACCACTGAGAGAAAATTCATCAGTCCTCAGACGAGTGGTTCGCTTTTGAGAGTGCTTTGCTTGGCAGACAGGATCCTAGACTTAAATACAGATGATTTAAACTGAAACACTGTCACAGCCAGATGCCAAATGACTTAAGGCAAAATAGCTATGCTTCAGCTACTTCTCTGTGAACAGAGATAATTATTCCCTGCTGTACAGAACATGTAACAATAAAATCCATCACTGATTTTATACACTTTAATAATAAGTACAACAAGGTAGGCACTAAAATAGATCAGATTAATTTAGTTTTTGGTGAAAGCTTAATTGCACAGCACTGGGAACACCTGAGATCATGTCTGAGTAGCAGCATAAAATTGCAGCAGTCTTGAGGATGAAGTGTATTTTCCCATGAGGATAAAGACATGGAGGTGGGAAACAAAAGTTGAAGAAAAGGAGAAAACATCTTGTACAGAAGAGAAAGAGGAAAAAGGACAAAGGAAAATGAAAATAGGTTGGAAATGGGAGATGAAGGGATGTATGTTCTTGGCTGCAAAGCAAAATTCAAATACTTTAAAATACAAATGCATCAATTTTATGTATCAAATTTCAGATTTTTGCATAGCTCTCACAGCCATTTTCTGAAGTTGTACGAAATAATTTCGGGTTACTTGTTCAACCGAGGGTAATTATGTCCACAAAGATGCTCAGAGGCCTGGAGCACCTCTGCTATCAGGTCAGGCTGGGAACTGGAGCTGTCCATCCTGGAGAAGTCTCCGGGGAGACCTCAGAGCACCTTCCAGCACCTAAAGGTACAAGAAAGCTGAAGAGGGACTTTTTACAAGGGCATATAGTGATCGGACATGGGGGAATGGCTTCAAGCTGAGAGAGGACGGGTTTAGATTAGATATGGGGAATAAGTCCTCTGCTGTGAGGGTAGTGAGGCGCTGGCACAGGTTGCCTAGAGAAGTCGTGGATGCCCCATCCCTGGAAGTATTCAAGGCCAGGTTGAACGGAGCTTGAAGGAACCCGCACCAGTGGAAGGCTCCTCCGGCCGCGCCGCCCGGGCCCCGATAGCCGCACCGCCGGCTGCGTACGGCCCGGCCGCACATGCCCCGCTCCGCCCCTGGATCGGGGTCCCCCCTGGGCGGGGCGGAATAAGCGGCACGGACCCGCCGGGACCGGCTGGAGACGTGCCTGGCCTCCGGGGGCCGCTGCTTCCTCTCTTCCCGCCGACGGTCCTCGAGTGAGCGGCCGGCCTTGCTTCCCGCGTGGGGCAGCGCCGACGGCGGGGAGGCGGCCCCGGGTGAGCGCTGCTCTGAGGGGAGAGAGGGGCAGGGAGCGGCCCGGGGTGAGCGCTGCTCTGAGAGGAGAGAGGGGCAGGGGGCGGCCCGGGATGAGCGCTGCTGAGAGGGGCAGGGGGCGGCCCGGGGTGAGCGCTGCTGAGAGGAGCAGGGGGCGGCCCGGGATGAGCGCTGCTCTGAGGGGAGAGAGGAGCAGGGGGCGGCCCGGGATGAGCGCTGCTGAGAGGGGAGAGAGAGGAGCAGGGGGCGGCCCGGGATGAGCGCTGCTGAGAGGGGCAGGGGGCGGCCCGGGGTGAGCGCTGCTGAGAGGAGCAGGGGGCGGCCCGGGATGAGCGCTGCTCTGAGGGGCGAGAGGGGCAGGGGGCGGCCCGGGATGGGCGCTGCTCTCAGGGGCAGGGGGCGGCCCGGGATGAGCGCTGCTCTGAGGGGCGAGAGGGGCAGGGGTGGTCGCTTCGCTTTCCCCCGGGAAAGGGGCAGGGGGCGGCCCGGGGATGAGCGCTTTGCTGATGGAAGAGAGGGCCGGAGGTGGCGGGCTTGGCTGCGAGCTTGGCTAGAGGCCGTGGGACGGGGCTGTCTATTTTTATCCCGAGTTACTTAAAATGATTTTAATAGCACGTGTTTAATTGCCGTTGTTGAAAGCGTGTTTCTGGTGGAGTTGGTTTGCAATGTCACTTCGAAGACCACTCTGCTTTTTTAGCAACTTCACTTTGGTTTGTTTTCTCCTATACTTTTCATTTAAAACAATTATATTGCGTCTTAGCATTTGGAGAGCAGGTGCTGAAAATGCATTTCGGCAGAGCCCAGGGCATTGCTTCCCCTCGGGCAGCCGCTGTTCGGGCAGTGGTTCCCCTCAGGCTCCTGGGCATGAGGAACCCAGGAGGACAGCCTGTGTTTTTTATTACCACAAGCTTTTTAAACAAAAGTACAGCGAGGTGTCTCCTCCAGAGACACGGCGAGCTTCGCGTGCAGGTGTTGATGGCCGCTCCTATTTGTCAGTGTGCTCCTCTCCTAAAGGAATTTTCATAATTTAAACTGCAGTGTTCATTGTTGAGTTCTTCAATGCAAAAAGTGTTTTGCTGTGCAAACAAAATAAATAGATGGTAGAGAATTAGCCTTCTGAAATGAATGCTTAAATATATCTTCAGAATATGACCCAAAAATACTTTAATTTATGTGCCTGCCTGAATTAATCTTTAAATCCATGCTTTTGCAGTTACCTGGCCCACAGCTGCCTTTGGTCATACTCTAATGGCAACCTTTACATGATGGCAGAACCACTTCATCTTCAACATAATGAAGTTGCAGATGCAGATTTAAGCAACAGGGTCACAGGTACCAATTTACTGTTAAAAAGCTTTTAGTTTTGAGGCCAAGTTTCTGAAATATCTAACAAAATCCAATATTTTGTAAGCAAACAGTAGAGGGTATTTTTGACAAATGTAGAAGCAGTACAGAAAGTTTTAACAGCAGCACAAGTGCAATAAGAGAGACTTTGTACTAATCTTGACAGAGGTATCTTGACTTTATTCTTCTGTGATTGTGTATCTGCTTTATTATTGACACACATCATTAGTATGAGTATGGCTTATACAACTCCTAATTATCCAAACTTGTGCCTGCTGAAATGCCTCAGAAACTAAAAAAACCCAGCAGGATAATTGAAGTGTTGGGGAATTTGGACCGATATGTGGGAGTTGGAGTTCCTTCAGCAAAGTTTCTTGCCTTCAAGTGCCTCGGTACTGTCTGATCCATGTTCTCTTACTCCAAGCTGGGGAGAGGGAAAGGTTTCATTTTGGGAGATCTGAACTAGCTTTATGTAAAAACATCTTGGGTCTGGAGAGTTCATGAAATTTGATTTCATGTTAGGCAAGAGTTTTAGTTCAGGCAGAGTTTACAAGATTAACTTGCTTCCAGGTGGGAAAAAAAGGCCATGTAAGCTTTATGTTGTCTCAGTGGAGACCTTGGACAGGCCTGCTAGACTGGACAGTGCTTGAATGGCATATCTAGCATAGAACAGAAACAAATTCTTTGTAGCTGGATGAGTTTCCCACTTATAAAAACAGAGTTCCTACTATGTTGATATGCAGGCTTAGCTGAATGTCTTCTAACAATTGTTTGGTAAAGAAAAACTCACAAGAAAGACCACAAGATTTATAAGGCACTCACTGGAAAGTCAGAATCTCTTGTTTCAGAGTGTTTTGTTTCTCAGTACTGAATGATAAGCACAGAAGGTGAAACTGTTGTTTTAATAATACCACTGATTGCATTATTGAACAAATGTGGTATCAGAATGAAAACAAGTGACTTCCAGAGTGTGTCATGGTCCAAGCATCTCCATTTGCACAAATGGGCTGGCAGAATAGTAGGAGTGGCCAAGAGCCTTGTTTCTTCCTGCAGATATTCCATAACGTAGGCATGTGTTAGTGTTGTTAATCAGATGCCTTTGCAAATACTTCTGCTTCTAGGAAGTTCTATGGAGGACAAAACTGATAGAGAGAACTGCATAGCTGCAGCTGATAAAGAAAATACTGTGAGTTATTTCACTTTATAGTTGCCCCAAGTATTCTGAGCATTTCTAGATAGCAGGAATTATCAGCATGTTTTTCTCTTTCTAGAACTTAGACGTTTTGTCTCCTTTTGTTGTCATATTTCTGTATTTTAGAATCTTTCTACCCTAACGGGCAGCTTTTTTTCCAGTAAGAATGACTTCAGGTTTTTCTTCCACAGGTGTCACATTCTAATTGGATTAATGGGAAGCCAAAGAGTGCTTTTTCTATTTGCTATGATAAGAGTTTCTTGAGTTTGTTAGTACCACCCCCTAAAGGGGGCACTTGCCATCGTTGTGGTCTGTTTGGTAAGTGCCTACTGTCCTGTAGTCTGTGAAATGCAGTACATTTATCAGTGAAACCACATCAGGTTTGCCTTAGAAATGTCTTTAAATGGATGTATATTTTTAACTCTCAAACACAAGTACAGACTGTTCAGAACATAGTTGGAGTAACAGAGTTGACAAGCAGAAGACAGCATTTCTTTATCAAAAGTGGTGGGGGGTTTTTTCCCTTAAAAAAGATGTAGAAGGAATTTGGGACATTTGGGCAGCAATGTCTGATAGCTGTGAATGTGAATACAAATACCTATTTTTATTTTCTTAGAATTGCAGGGGAGCTGTTTTGTTAAGCAGTTACTTAAACAGTTGTTGTTCCTTCCAATACGTGTTTTGCTCACACTTCTCATCTTTTTTGTTTGTTTTAGGAAAGCTCAGATGTTCACAGTGTCTGCAAACATACTACTGCTCTGCAGATTGTCAGAAAAAAGATTGGCCAGCACATAGAGTAGTTTGTGATCCCATTAAACAGAAGTAAGTTTGTTGGAAATTCTGCCAAATAATCTTCACAGAAAGACAACGTCCCTCCCACTATAACATAAATGACCGTGGGAAGGCACTACTGCAGTAAAATATGTTGCTTATTCTTAGGCTAGTACTGCATTATCTTATGCCTGTCATTATTCATATTACCATATTTGTAATTCTGCCTTTTAGTGGATAAGGGTTGGCAAAAATCACATCCTATGAGTACAACCTTTTATCTATTTGCAAATAGATTGTATTATTAATGCTACTTGTCAGTCTTTGGTTCTTCAGATTGACATGTTTTTCTCTAATTACAGTTTAAGTGATAGTAAAACCAAGACAGGAGTTTATCTTAAGGTATGGAATATAATTTTGACTGTATCTTGAATGGATCTGCTGTGAGTGAGTGACAGTGTGCTTCATTTAACCTGTACAGGAAAGGAATAAGTTCTCCTTTTAGAAAGATCAGTGCTCCAAATGAAAAGTCACTGGGGAAAGTGTTCAGAAAATTGTTAATTTTAGAGCTCTTAGAAGCACTATCAGTCAACCCTGCCTTTTTTTTGGAAAAAAAAAAAAGTGAAGAAATTAAAAATCAAAACATGTATAATGTTGCTAGAGAAACACTGTGGGAAGGAAACAAATGTAGTGTGTCCAATTCAGAAAACTTCTGGTGTCTTGTTTCTGTGGAAAAATCATGAGCTGAGTCTTAGAGCCTTGGAAATTTATTAGAGAAATACATTTAGTGTAGTATTATACAGTAACAGATGCAGATAAGCTCTTGTTTCTTTGCTGTAGAAAGGAACTAGATGACACAGTTCTCCTTTGTCATCTGTTGAAGTCCCTCTTGACCTTTGACTCTCTTGAAGTCTGACTTTGAGCCAAACATTTCTCCCAGTCTCCCTATGAACTCTTCTGCAGGAGCTGATTTTTGTGTCTTTGTGTTTTCTTGGGGTCACATCTATGAAGGTGAATAAGTTTGCATCCCTCCAACTAGCCTGCAGAACTCCTTTTTCATGTACTTCTCTGAATTAGCTTATTCATCTGTTTAACTTTTTGAAGGGATTTAGAGAGGATGCTTCATGTCATGAGAGTTCTGTTAGCTCATCCTGTTAGTTCCTGATGTGTGTGTGTACTTGTGACTGGGTTTTAATGAAACTGATAAATGATGATGAGGGCCCTTTATGCCCATTACAATGGTTGTACAATATGAATAAAAAGTTTGCAGTCACTTTATATTCAAAGAATGGAAGGTTTGTTGGTTTTTTTTTTTTATCTTGTTCACCTTTTGAAGCTCTCATAAGTTCTGCAGAAGTAAGAGAGCTTAGATTGCATGTTGAATGACACTAAGGTGGGTTACATTAAATTAGACTTTTTAAAAATGGATGCCAGCAGATAAAGCAGTAGCTATAATCTACTCTGGGGTGTTAAGGTTACAGGGAAGCAGGTGTAATTCGATTCTTCTTATTTATGAGAGCGTCATAAGTGGGAATTTTAGCTGAGTTGTCCTGTAAAACAGGTGTGAGGAGGTGAATGTGTGAGTCTTGTTCTTCATTGATGCTCAGTATATCTCTGCAGTGTTCTTGAACTTTGTTTGGTTTTTTTTTTTTAACTTCTTCACTACAAGGAGCTACAGCTGAACAGCTCCATGTCAAACATAATTTGTACCTATTTTAAATAGGGTAATTCAGCTTCTGGGGATTCTTTATTTTTACCTTAATTTCCCAGTTCTTTAGAAGAGAGTGCAGAAGTTAGTTGAATTGATAGCACTTCAAGCAGTTCTAATATGCAAAGCAATATTTCTGAAGGCCTTAATTATTTAGTCACTTAGGGGGAAATAATCTATCCCCTCTTGTTCTAATTACAATTATTTCCAGTCCATTAAGTGTTTCTTTTCCCATTATGTTCCAAAAGGAGAAGGATGGAATGAGGGCATTGCCAGCTTTTTCTGCTCAGCTCATGGGAAAGCACTGTTCACTAACTGGTGTTGATATATTACAGGAAGAAGTGAGGTTGAGTTTTGCTGTAGATGTTGTTCTTCCAGATTCTCGTAAGTGCTTGATTGTGTGGGTGAAAAAACCCACCACAATTAAGGCTTTTATGTTCACACCCCTCCCCAACACCTGTACAAGATGAGTTTTTTCTTTTGCCCTCCTCTCTCTTGTCACTCTCCCAACCACTCCCTTGATTTTTTTTAATAATTCTACTTTATTTCACCTTTCCATAAAATGTCTGTGCCTGAAATACCTTGCTAAGCTTAACAACCTTAAATTTTAAGGTTACTTTTCCAGGAGAATTGCATTAACTTCAGAGTGTTCTGGATTATCTTGTTTATTTTTCTGTTTTAATAGATGCATGAAAAATTGGTACCATTTTGTTTCTTTCTCATGCATTTTTAACTCCTTAAAAATTACAGTGTCATTTTCTAGTTCCATGTAGGATTTTACCAGCTTTTGTTATATTTCATACATGCTCACTAAGTATCCCAAAGAAGGAACAATTATTGGATATTGCTGTATCCAGTTGGAGAACTCTGTAAACTTAGCAAGCTTCAGTGAGAGACAAGCCAAGCACCAAACCTTTGAGAAACCAGAATTCAGATTTTCAATTGAGCTGGGTTTGGTTCTCAAAGCAAGGTGTATCTTTTGTCATGTGGAAGACTTACTGTTTTGGTTTTCCTCTGGCTGCAGAGCAGGAAGAATGTAGTGCCAAGACCATTTCATTGATCTGCAGCCCACAGAAGCGTTCAGGGATGTGGTGGTTGATCCTCTTAGCTTGCTAACCTCATGTGCAGGCAGCTTATCTCCATGTAATACTGTGCACACTATCAAAGGGTGGTGCACTTCGGTCCCATGTAAATTCAACTGACAAAGGATTGTGCTGGCCATATCTCACATTTGGTTGCTTCACAGCACGCTGGTGGCCAAGTGATGTGTAACCTACCAACCTTTTGGATCACATAAATATCACTGCAACCTTGAAATGTTCCATGCATTCATTCCAGACTTTATAAGCAACTGAAACACCTGTATTGATGTTTTAATTTGAAAATAATGGTGTTGAAAGTTTGGACTGCTGCTTCACACATCAGATATAGAGTATGTAATAGCTGAGAAACCTAGATTTACAAAGACATCTTGACTAAATCATTGCATACTCAGTGTTGTAAATAATGAGGTAAGTTACGAATCCTTGTAAAAGCTGTAATCAGCTTTTCAGCTCACAGTCTTTAGGGACTGCAGGTAAATGTTGATTGTTACTGCTTTGCTCATTTTATGAAGTCAGACAGTCTTGGAGCTGTGAATGTGCTCAGAGAACTCAAGTAGTTGAGCTACTCTGAAATTACCTTTGTTTTGCATTTTAAACATTAAGTGCTGAACAAATGAGTAGAACATCCTTGTGATAGGGATATAGATCTGGCTCAGAGGATGGTTCTGAAGTGAAACTAGCTGATGGCTATTTTATATGATAAATCATTTATTCTTGCATCTGTATTTTAGAGGACTGCCTAAATAAAGTTCCCTTAGAAATGAAGCCTCATTTAACTTCAGGATGTGATTCCAAAGAAGACTCTCCAAGAGGTAAGCAAGCAAATCAAACTAAACTTGGGGAATTTTAAGTCCTCCTGTGTTGCATGATATTCTAGCTTCTCACTAGCATTACTTCAGACTTAAAAATGTTGGCTAATGGAGTTTCCTTCAGGTCACTACTGACATTAGCTCATATATATTTAAATAGTATAAAACATTTGTATAGTGGTTATTATGTGAGCATTAATTTCATAATATGACAGGAGCCTTCAAAATCCAAAGCATCAATAAAAAGAACAATGATTTCAGTATGTTTATATCTTCAAAGTCAGCTAGCTTTTGGTTTGCAACCTTTTTTCTTTTTTATGTGCAGTATCAGAAAACCACTCAAAGGGAAGTGAAAAAAAATTACCTAAGGATGAAGACTCTCCTCACTCTGCTAATTCAGTTGCCAAGTTTGTCTCTTTAAGTATTGGAGATGAATTTTCTGGTGTGGTTTCCCACATTAAAAATCCAGACACCTTTTTTTGTCAGCAGATGCAAAATGCCCGTAAGTGATGGGTTGGAAATGGGATGTAGAATGCCTAGTATGGCCTTTTTCTCTTTGGTTGGGAGTGGCTGGAGGAAGGTGAATTTTTCATCTGTGTCCATATGCAGCCTTTTAATTCTGGGTAATCCATAGCAAACTGTGTGCTTTGGGAAGAAGTAGCCTACCTCATCATCTGCCTGTTGTTGGAAGAGCTGTCTTCCTTGGTTTCTTCTTGGCATGCCTCCATTAGCTTACTTTCAATTTGCACTGGCTTCAACTTTGTCACTTTGCTGAAAAAATCCATCTCTGCTTTTCCCTGTGTGTTCACTGCTGTGATTCCTCAGACACACGTGAGGACTCTCTTGGATGTTAATGGTTGGAGAGCCCTAGTCTGAGCAATGTTAAACATCTGAAATAATCTCCATTAGACTACAAGATGTTCTTTCAGGTTTTGAGCTTAGTTATTTTGTAATAATTGCAAGACAGGCTGTGTTCCAAAACCTATGTATTTTAACATTAGGTCGACTTGCTGAGCTTGAAGCATCTCTTAATGAATACTGTGACAAATTTTCCAGTAGTCCATCTTTCCGTCCTGCTGCTGGCGATGTGTGCTGTGCCCAGTTCACAGGTAAAAATGGAGTGAAAATACTAAGTTTTGTCACTTACATTTATTACCAAAAAAGATGCATTTTGTAATTCTGTTTCATATAGAATTTATTTATCTCTGGTTTTTTAGCTGTGGATAATGCTTGGTAGTGATTTAAAAATTATATCCATAAAATACCAATTTAAAAATATCCCTTTATTGACCAAACTTTTAATACTGTATTCAGATTATTTAGAATAGCTTTTTGAGAAATCATGGAAAATGTGGGGGTTTTGTGTTGCTAAGTACTATTTCTCCAGGGTTGGAAATAAGTATATTTTTGACATTTCAGTCCCCAAAAGAAGCACAGAAGAAATGGGATTATATGTAATGATGCTGCTCTGATAGAGTGCTTCCCAAAATGCTACTTAGCCAACACCTAGTAGTCCTGAGCTGTACAAAGATGGATGTATTTTTATATTGGTCTGTCAAAAAAAAAATCATTCTCTTCTCAAACATTACATCCCTATCTTCCTTTCTAGAAGACAACCTTTGGTATCGTGCTGCTGTTACAGCTTATGCTTCTGGAGACACTGTTTTAGTGGACTATATGGATTATGGTAATTCTGACTCTCTTCCACTGGCCAGACTTCGTCCTATAATTCCGAGCTTAATGGACTTGCCAGCTCAAGCCATAAGATGTAGCCTGGCAGGTATGAAGTAAATGATAAGCAGGTTCAAACTAGATAGGGGGGGAAATAAGTGGTATTACACAGCCTTCATACCTGTAGTATCTCACATTGAAACATGGGCAAGGATGGAGTTAATGGTAGGCATTATTTCCAGAATTCTTAACTGTCGTAGCATATCTACAAGATGTGACAAATGTAGACATTTGAGAATGTACTTGCAGTCGTTGTACCTGTCAACTTTGCTGAGAGTTGGACTGACCTCAGAACCTTTCCATACCCTGTGACCTTTTAGGTGTAAAGCCACCATTAGGAACATGGACCTCAGAAGGTATTTCTTACATGAAAAAACTGGTGAAAGACAAAGTGTTGACAGTAAAAGTAGTGGATAAAGAGAGTTCTAGATCTGTGGTGGAGCTGACAGATGCATCAGGTACTCCAGCAGTAAATATATCGAGCCTTCTCATCGAGGAAGGCTGTGCAGCTGAGAAACTGAGCATGGCCCTACCAGCAGCCAGAGGGAGTGATGTTGAGCAAGCTAGTGGTGAGTATGAGCACATCTTGCTGTACTGGCATTGTTTAACCTCCTGCTAGAGTGGGTACAGAGAATTCAAGTTCTTGTCTTGCTTTTCAGTCTGGCTCATCAAGTCTAGCCTTCACAAGTCCAAAGTTTAGCCATGACAACTTAACTGTAAAGAAATTGTGTGTCTGTACATGTGTGTCCAGGTGTGCACACTTAACAAAGTTGTAATTGCCTGCTTTTGGAAATTGGTACTTATTCTTAGAAGTCTTACAATTTCCAGTTGAATTAGGCTATGACTCATTATTACCTGCTTGTTCTTATGCCCTTGTGTTGTGCTTAATTTCTTTTCATTCTGTGCTTTTTTCTGTCCTCTCTAGAGGACACAACGAACAAAAAAATGTGCAAGTGGATTAAATTAACTCTTAGCCAAACACTCAGCGTCATAGTATGTACAGTGTACAATCCTGGAGAGTTCTACTGTCAGATTTCAAACAGCCATGGTAAGTTTATTCAGCCTAATTCTTTCTAATTTGTCATTTATTATAGTTCTAATGAACTGCTGTGTCAAGTCAGCTTATAGCACAAAGGCTTACCTCTGAGGTTTTTATCTAAGAATACAAATGGAGTGACAAAGAAATTGGATCATGCTGTTGAAATCTGAAAATGTTGAAGATAAGTAGTAGAGGAAAGTGAGTTACCATAACCTAGCCAAAGGATATCTTAGTATTTTTTTTTTTCATTGGAAGAGTTGCCAGGCATTGGAATAAGTTGTCCAGGAAGGTGGTAGAGTCCTTGTCTCTGGAAGTGTGCAAGAGGCATCTGGATATGGTAGTTAGGGGTGATTATGGTAGTGCTGGGTTGATGGTTGGACTAAATGATGTTGAAAGTCTTTTCCACCCTTCATGATTTAGTGATTCTGTTAATAAAAGCAAACAAGGGACATTTTCTCTGTGCCAAGAGAGCAGTATTTACTGGAGCTCTCTTCTAGTACACTCTTTTAATTTATAAAATCTTAAAGAGATACTATAATGAAAATGCAGCCATTGAGATGTGACTTCCTATTGGATTAGTTAAAAAGTAATCTTGTTTCTCTACCAGAAGTCTGTATATAGACTTCTGATTGCCACTGGCTTTTCAAGTGCTAGAAAAAGAACGTGGCAAAATTCAGTGGCTGAAGAGGGAGCTAAAGGCATTCAAACAAAAAATATGGGGCATGTCTTAAAAAGTGAGGGATGTTTGTTCCTTGACTTACATAGTAAAGGAATGTGTGTGAAAGTTTACAAGTAAACTGTAGAATGAACAGCATTGATAAAGTTCAAGTCAGTTCATTTCATTGGTCTCATCTTTGGGTTTTTTCTTTCTAATTTTCAGAGTTACTTGCTCTAAACTCACTTAACAAATCATTGTCTGAATACTGTCAGAAAACACCACCAGATGTTTTTGAGCCTGAGACTGGAGATCCTTGCTGTGCTTTTTACTCTGGCAAGTAACAGACTAAAATGGTTTTGTTTTTATGGGGTGAACATGAAAAATTAGCTGATAGTTTACATTGGTAGAGGACAGTGAAGAATTATATTTATTTACTGACAAGTGAAAGCTGGTAGACTTAACAAATGTGTGAAGTAATTATTGATTTTTTTCTTTTTAAATCTTCTTTAAAAATAGAGGATGGTAACTGGTACCGTGGTGTGGTGCAAAACGTCACCTCAGATGGAAGCGTTCGAGTGATCTTTGTGGACTATGGAAATACTGAGGAGGTGCCATTGGATAATATCCGACAGATCTCATCCTCATTCCTGAAACTTCCATTTCAAGCAATTAAATGCTGGCTCTCAGGTGAATCTTAGGAATTTTCTCTTACAAGAGCTCTTGCATTTAGAGACTTGCTGCTTTGGGGGAGGGAGGTGATGAGAGGGAATACTGTGCAGAGCTCTGTAATTCTGTAGTTTTGGGTTTGTTTGTTTGTTTGTCTGCTTTCTCTGAGCTCCTGCCAGTTCTGTGGAGTGATCTGCATGGACTTTGCTTACTGCTTCACTGGTCAAAGGGAGCTTGTTTAGTTCTGCTTCATCTGTAGTGCTTACTGATTTTTGGTTGTTGGCCTTGCTAGGAGTAAATGTGCTTTTGTGCAACTTTATTTCTCAAAATCTTTGCAGGCAAGGGAGCTAATCTGTTTTATTGAAGCAAGTTGGCCTTTCATTTCTCTTTCATTTGGCACTGTACTGCTGTTCTCAGTGTTCTGCAAATTCCTTTTCTACACCATTCAAAATTGCACAGAATTTTTCTTTCTTTCTGATGTAGTCTGCTTGGTTTAAAAATGAAAAATGTGGAAACAGGAAAAAGTTCTTTTGGTTCAAGTGTCTTTTGCTGTTCCCCCCCACCCACCCTTGAAACACTTAGGTTTTGTCTGCCTTTGATAAAAAGGCCTGATTATACTGGTTCAAAAACAATCTCAGTAGTTTTGTTTGTGCTAAGGCAAAATGGATTTACTTTGAATCATGAAATATAGAAAATGAAACTTGGGAGTCCTGAGGAAATGTGGGCATTTAGCCCTAGGGTAGTAAAAGTAGCCTCAATATATCAGGATATGCTCTAAAGAAATTTTGTTTAAAGGAAATTATAATGTTGTTGAAAATTAATATTAATGGATGGAGATATTTTAACACTTGTTTTACTTCCTAGGTATAAAGCCTGAAAATAGCAAATGGAGTCCAGAAGTTACAAAAAGATTTCATATGTACACTTCAGGCTTAGAGCTTCAAGCCACAGTAACTTCCCTTTCTGAAGATGGGGCAGGTGTAGTGCTTACTGATAATTCCACAGATTGTCCAAAAATCATCAATGAGATACTAACTTCAGAAAAACTGGTTGTAAAAGAAGTTCTACAAGATAAAAATAACTTTCCAAACAAGTCTGTTGACCAAAAAGGTAATTAGAAGAATGTTAACTTTTAGATTTAACAAGAGTTTTCAGTACTCCAGCCTTCAACTGGAATTGTTTTCTTGTTTAACTACAGTTAAGATCAATGCATAGTTTTGGTTATATTGTCAGTTTTTACAGTTGAACACCAGCTGCCCTGCAGGTGGCATTGCAGACAAAAAGAGAGGTGAAAATAGCTGTGTTTGTCTTGAGTGTTGTTTGACTGTGGGAATCAGAGAATTAGAAGTTTTCTGTGACTGAAACTTCTCTTTTTTTGTTTGCTTTTCAAGATCTTATTTTTTCTGAGGCGTTTTGGTACTTTAGCTATTTTTATATGCCAACAGTTTATGAACTTATGAGTAAGGATCATTTGTCTTGGTTTAGATTTGTCTTCCTGAAGGGAAGACGTGTAGTTGTGTCTGAAATTCAAAAAAATTATTATCAAATAAAATAGCAGTTCCTTTAAATATATGTATGCTTGGTGGACAGTGACAACACTGCATTTTCTTACTCCTTTTATTAGAGACCTCACTTGGGCACTGGAAAACAATTGAATTGGCTGTAGATGAAACCATTTCTGTCTGGGTAACAGAAGTTGTAAGCCCAGACTTGTTCTATGCTGTACCAGTTCCAAATAAAGGTAAGAAAAAGTGTTTATTGTTCCTAATACCCGTGAGGAGTCACTGTTGCAAGCTAGTTAATAAAATGAATGTGTGTAATGAACTGAACCGTGTAGAAATGTATCTTGGAGAGTAGGAAGATATAAAAACTGTCTAAGGTGGGAGCAGGGGGCTTAAGTATGCTCTTCATTGTACCCAGATGTGGTCAGTGAATGTGGATTTTTTCTGTAGGTCAAAAGAAGCTCCTTAAGGAGCTGCTTTCACTGGAAGACTACTGTAGATCTTGTAACAAACAGCCCTTCCAGCCAAAACTGGGTGAAGCCTGTTGTGCCCAGTTTTCAGGTGAGACAATCGTTTGTCCTTCCATTTCTTTGGCCAGTGTAAAACACAGCTTTCATTATTGCTTTAGACAAAGGAAAAACAACTTGAAAGTGCTTATGGGTCTCTTAATTGTGCTTCTTGTCTATTGGCCTTTTATGTGTCTACCACAGTATTTAAAAATTCCTGGAAAACTCTACGGTTTCTTGTTCTCGGGATAAACTTTTGTGTTTATAAGATGATTCTTCACATGTGACCATTCTTGTCCCAATCTTTTCAGGTAATGGCAATTGGTACAGAGCTGTTGTTCTGGAAGCTTCCCAGTCTGCAGTGAAAGTACTGTATGGAGACTATGGCAGCACAGAAACTTTACCCCTTTCAAAGGTGCTGCCAATCACTGATTCCTATTTAAAGCTGCCTTTTCAGACAATCACATGTTCACTTGCAGGTAAAAAAGCCTCTACAAAATAATAAAAAAAAAAAAAAAAACCCTGACTGGTTTTCTTGAACATTATAAATTTGTACCTGTTGTGGTGGTAGTGTTCATTCCTTGATACTGGTAAACAACATGATGATCTTCTGAAATAGTATATTGGTAAACATGGTAAAAGCTGGTTTAGAAAACATATTTTTAGTTTATTAGCTCTAGAATTGAAGCTATTTATATTAGGAAAATTTAGCATCTTATTTTCCAAAACATGTACGATTCAAGTTATAGCTTAAAGGAGTTATTTATATAACAAACTTGATTTTCCTTTTTTTTTTGCAGGAATAGAGAAAGCTGAGTGGTCTCCATTGGTGCTTGACACATTGAAAAAACTATTATTGAAGCAATATGTCACAATTACAGTGAAAGGGATTAATGGAAATGTTAATTTAGTAACAGTGGAGAAACACTTGGACAATGGTTATGTGAATGTAGCTGACAAACTGCTAAAGGAGGGTTTGGTCACTTCCTGCAGTGCTGAAAACTCACATCCTGAACATCAAGGTACATACTTTAGCTTGATTATTTCAGTTTACTTATTCTGAAGAGCTTTGTAAGCACAGGGGGTAGCTAAATGATTTTCCTTCTAAAAATCCTGGACAATGCCACATGTCACCTCTTAAATTGGGGAAGGAATGTACATGTGTATTTTGTTCATTCACTTTGGTTTTTGTAGGTAACGGAGGTGAGACCAACTGCTGCTGCACGGAATTAAAAGTACAAGTAAGATTCACTCCAAGCAATACTTCCTTTTTTATGTTTCCAGAATTCAAAAGAGACCCTATGTAGGAAGCAAATGGGAGTAGGAGGAATAATAGCTACTGAAACTGGAAGCTACTGGAAGTTTCATGAAATGTATCCTGACACTTTCTCTCAGTTTTTTTTTTATATATGGTAGTAATTAGAGTACCCTGAAGCTGAGGGAGGACAGTGTTTAGAGCACACAGACTTCATTAGTCTGTGCTTTGCCACGCAAACAGCTCTTACTTCATTTTTAGGGTTTGAAGTCTCAGGAGGGGTACTTTCCTCTGTTGTCTAATTTAAGATGCTGATCTCAATCTTAATTTGAGTATTTAATCAATTTGGTTTGAGGAAGCTGCTTCAGGAAAAAAAAAAGGAGGGGAGGGACACATACATGGACAAGGAGAAGTCAGTTACAATTCTGTTGGCTTTTTCCCCCTCCAGAAGATTTTACAACAGAAAGGAACTAAATATATTTATTGAATTAATATGGTACTTGGCTGAGTTTGTTGTATTAAGATCTACCCTGATATGAAATCAAAAATTAGAAAAAAAACCAGAATGGTATCCTTCTAACTCCTTCTGCTTTTTCCACAGCTTGAAAAACATAAACAAGTCCTACTTTTCCTTTTAAACAAATTTGGGAATCCAGATGGATTCACTGATATGAAAAATCTGTTGGAAGGCTAAGTTTCTGATATGCACCATTTCATTTGCATGTCCATCAAGTTGCTGCAGTTCCTTTTTTAGAAGATCAAGAGCATCAGCTTAAAAAATGAGGGTCACTTTGTAGAAACTGTGCTGTTTAAGTACCTGCATTTATCCTGTGTGCTTGGATTGTTACTGTGACACAAGTATGTAACTTAGAGGACTGCAAAGCTGTGAGCTAAAATTTCTGTTCTATTCTTGTTTTAATCCACCATGTGCTACTAAACTTTTTGGTTGTGTTTTCTTGTTGAATGCAGAGAAGTTTATGGAATGGCCATTACATTGTGAGTCTGTTCTGCAGACTTGCATTTGAAATTATTGTAATTTCAAGGCTCATTTAACTTTGGTACCATTTATGTTACTTGGAAGACTATCTTTTTTTGATTACTTATCTTTCAACCTAATTTCTGGTCTGAAGTTAGACTGAGATTTGTTCTTCACGGATTAGATTTCAGTATCATTAAAGGTTGAATGTTGTCTTGGACTGCATACAGGTAGTTCTCTCTAAAATCAGTAAACACTTTAATGTGCACAGTTCTTTCTTTACACTTAAAGTATCAGTGCTGTATACAATATGCATCTCATGTTATTTTGAAGTGAATTGTATTGAAGCTGTTTTGTGTGTAGCTACATCATCAGGATTTCTACCCCATCAAGTTTTCATCTCATAATAAAAAAGAGCCATTCTGGGCTATGAAAAAATACTGGATCAAATTATTAAGAGATTTTCAGTAGTTCTTCAGTTGAATACCTAGTTGTCATTTCTGACTAATTCAGATTATTGTTTGTGGAACACAGTAGATATTTGCTGATTGAAACTGCAGGGTCAGCCGTTTTGTCCACTTAAAACACATACTTCAAGTTTGGACTTTTGCAGATTGGAAGAATCTTGAAATTAAAATTGTTGCAAAATATTTTCCTTTGACTTAATGTTTTATTACACTCAAATTGCCTCAGATTTTTTTTTCCCCTGCCCCTTCGTTTTGTGTTGCATCCATATTCTTGCAGTAACTAATAATTAGATGAATGCTCACGCTTCGATTTCTGGAGTTCTGTTCATGCCCCTGGTTCTGAACTGAGGTTGTGCCTTTGTCAAGTGTCCTTTGGCTCCCTGGGACCAGGGTGACTTGCACAAGCGTTTGTCCCCATGCAGAGCACCTCACTGATGTTTTAGTACTCCCACACCTCTTGTTCACTTGTCCACATCCTCTGTCTCCTAGAACTTACTCACTGCATTTCAGAAGAGTTTGACTGCAGTAGCCAAAAGCATTTCATAAGCAGGACAAAGGAAAAGTGAATCTTTGCTTGTTCTTCATGGGTAAAAAACAAAACAAAACAAACAAACAAACAAAAAAAAAAACCAAAAAAAAACTGGAAAGCAGTGGTTGGTGTTTCCCAAAGGCAGGTGGCAGTAATTGGAGAAGTAAGAGACTTCATGTGGTTCAGATACATAGTTCACCCCTTCTTTTCAGATGAACTCTTGGGAGCATTGATGTAGGAACAAATCAAGCAAAAAGTGTGAAAACCCAGTGGAGTTCCTCATGTAGTCTTGAGTTCCTCTTGCATTGTTTTCTCTCTGCTAGTTTTAATCTCTACTTGAAATCTTTTCTTGAAGTGATGAACTCTCACCTATGGATTATAGTTATCTAGACTTAGTAGCATGCATGCTCTTGCAAATAAAATATTTTTGTTCCCTTCTGAACTGGAAGTCTAGAATAACAGCACTTTTGAAAGAGAAGTAGTATGAAATTAATAAAAATTACCTAGCACTGCAAAACAGCAAGGCTTTTTTTATCCTTAACAAGAATTTTAATTTATGAAGCACTGTTGGAGTAACTTGAGTATACTTTTTACTGGGTTTGACTGAAATTATTTATTATTTAGCATTTGGTGTATTCCATTCCTAACTTTGCATACTGTGAGGTAGACACAAGGGTGTGTTTTGCCTATACAATTCAAAAATTATTGATCTTTTTTTAGGTTTTATGTGGGAAGAGGTGTGCAAGCTCTTCTTTGACTAGAAGAGCTCAGTTCTGTGTAAATACTAGTACTGACAGAATAATAGTAATAATAATAGCATAATAACAAAACTATTTTTAAAGTACCATTCCTCCAGGTGGAGTAGGTGTGAATATGATACTTCTACCCACAGGTCAGGAATAGTTTTCTGTGGAAAAACAAGCATTAGGGAAACATTCTCAGAAAAAAAAAATGAAACTTTAATGAAGCTACTTTGGGCTGCTGTGAGGCAGTGCGTGTGAGGCTGTGCTGCTCGGTGCTGCTGCCAGCCCTGCTGGCTGTGCTCCAGGGCTGCTGACATTTTTGGTTGTAAGGAGTTTATTGGAGGAGTGGATACAACAACGTTCCTCCTAAATGTAACCTACAGCAATGTGGGTGTTCCTGGGGTTGTTTCCCCACCCCCCGGTTCGTAGTTGTAGGTTCGGGCTGTGCTGGATGTGGAGGAGAGGCTGTCACAGCCGAGCACGGTGTAAATCCAAGTGGGGTGAAGGCTGCTCAAAACCCTCGCAGGTGCACCGGGGCCGCGCAGAGTCAGCCGAGAAAAGGTAAAGTGCGACTCGGAAAGTTTTTTTTTTCCCACCCTTTTTAACTGAGAACATCTTAAACCTCCGGCTGGGAGCATAGGGGCTCAGAGGTGCTGGGGGTTCGCTGGCTCAGCAGAGTCGGGTGTGCAGTGAGGTTCGAGGGCAGCCCCCGCCCGGCTCCACCTCCGGCTGCTCCGGGCCGCTGCCTCCCCAGCCCGGGGCGGGGGCGATGGAGCCCGGCAGAGCCTTCCCGGGCTGGCTGGGGCGATGGAGCCCGGCAGAGCCTTCCCGGGGCGGGGGGGGGCGATGGAGCCCGGCAGAGCCTTCCCAGGGGTACACGATGGGACCCGGCAGAGCCTTCCCGGCGAGGCGATGGAGCCCGGCAGAGCCTTCCCGGGTGGGGGGGGGCGATGGAGCCCGGCAGAGCCTTCCCGGGCTGGCTGAGGCTGGCTCCCCCGGGCCGGGCGGTCCCGGCGGGGACACCTTGCTGTCCCGTCCCGTCCCGGGCAGCGGGGATGCGGCAGCCGGCTCAGAGCCCCTGTGCAGCCCGAGGCAGGGAGGAGGGGGCACCCAAGGGCCGGCTCCGCAGCCGAGGAGCCCCGGCCGCTGTGCTTCTGCTCGCCCCGCATGGAATCCCGAGATCAGTGCGGGGATTGCCGCAGCTTGGCCGGAATACGCCGTGAATCTCTTCACTGCAATAAATAGTGCCATGCTGAGTTAGTAAAATAATAATAATAATAAAAAAATAAAATACCCCCCCCGCAGGAAACCAGACTCAGCCCGTGCTCTAGTGCTTTAATTACTTTGTTTCTAGCACTTTTGGGGTGCGGCCAGGGGAAAGTGCTGAGCCTGCCAGGGCAGGCTTTCCAACAGGTCGTGTCTCAGGTCTAAGAGAAATCTTTCTGCAAGAGACACAATAACAACTTGATCAAGACTTGATAATCAAGGAAGGACTGAAGGGCCTGGGGTTATACCTGTAATGCATCCAGATTCATGAAAGAAATGAGAGTAGCCTTTTTGTTTATTTTGTACGGTAAAGATGAGGCATCACTGTGAGGTAAATCATCCCCCCAATCAGACTTTCCCACTTTATTCAGCAAGGGCTGCACAGTGTGTGTTGTGACCCACTTCTCATCTTCTGTGTGTTGGGCTATCAACCATGTCATCTTCAGCGTGTGCTCTTAAAGTTGTCTGGGTCTTCCAGGAAGATTCTAAGAGGAATAAGTGGATGAAATGGCTTGGAAAGTAGATCTCTCTTGACCCTATCACAGCTCTTAAAAAAAACCAAACCAAACCTCCCCGCCCACCACTGAAATCCCATGTGGAAGATCCCTACTTTCTAAAGTAGGGACTTTAGGGAGGGTCCACAGACCACTTTCCTGAAAATGCATGCAGGTAGCATCTTTTACCTGTTTGTGAGAGTGACACCATGGAGATAATTCCCAGGCTGTGCCTTGTCCTTTGGGGCTCACAGAGATGCAGCAGGAAGATAAGGTGAGTATTGGGGTTGGTTTTGTAATATGGGTAGGTATGAGATGTTCCCAGAACATAACATATTGTGAGGGCTACACTGAATGCAAGAGATGTTAAAAAAGGATTTTTCCTCTCACCCTTCAGCCTCTGCTGTAGGGAATCACTGAAGCTGGCAGCTCTCCTACTCCATTCTTGGGGAACCATTCATACCTGCTCCTGCCATAGGTAGATCAGCAGTTGATCCACCTCAGGTGTGGATGTTTCTAGCTCGTGCAAAGCAGAGCAGGTCAGGCCAGACCAGACACCCAGCTGGAGATTCCCTGCCCAGATTTGCACAGCTCAGGCAAGGGGTGACAAAACCAATTACAGTAATTGCTCCAGAACCCAAAACCTTGAATGAGTTCTCAGTCAGGTGTGTGACAAAGTTACATGTATGCTTTTAGAACCTCAATATAATTCTATTGTTTGCTGGCTTGTTTTCTTACACACTTGTTTGTCCAAAGACACCAAATTCCTGCAGATAACTCTTACCCTTTTCTCAGCCACTCCATAAAACTTTTCTTCCCAGCATCCACACTGGCTGCCCACTGCTGCAAGCATCAAGTGCTTGTGATGCTGAGGCAGGCTCTGGCTACATTGGGTGGGTTTGCATGTGGCAAAAGATTTAAAAAGTGACACATTCATGGAGACACTCCTGCTGCTCTAGCCACAGGCAAAGTCAGTAGCATAAGCACTTTTGTCAGAACAAACTACACAGTAAGTTTAGCAAAATCTCTCAGGTCAGGAAAGTGTCTTTTATTCTGTAACTCGGGTCATACAGGATCTGATCTGCAGCATGCTGATTTTGACATAACTCCATGTGAGCAGTGCTGCAAGATCAAGGTCTCTTTGTGTACAGGAGCCTTTATTGCAAAGGGGGAAAGAGCCTCTCAAAACTCCCTCGCTGCAGAACTGGGTGGGGGAGAATAAATAAACTCATTTTGTAGAGCATGTTCTGGAAATTAAATCCTGTTTATCCCTTGGAGAAAAACATTGTCAAAACTTTTAGGCTGAAATTTGTGATGTTTGTTTTAAGGAGAAGTTAAACATTTCCCTGTTGTCTTCCTTCTCACCCCTTCAGTTTCAGATGCCACCGTGAGCTGCCCCCAAGCAATGCCTGTGGCTGGGCAGAGGGGGTGTGTGGGGCTCCTAAAAGAAGTTGTCCACTGCCTCCAAACCTTGGCATGAAGAAAAAAGTAAAATTTACATATGGAAAACAAGCTGAGAGAGACTGAAAAAGGAGACAGGAAGTTTGGTCTCCTCTCTCCCTGCCTACATCTGAACATCAGATGAGCACGTAGCACTGAGCTCCCCTCAGCAAGCTGGGGCCATTCCAGAAGTGACAGGAGGTTACTTGGCTTGTTAAGGATATTTTGTAATGAACATGCAGTGTAATCTTTCCTGCTTTCTCCCCTGCTAAAATGAGTGATATTTTGCAATGTTGAAAGACATGTTGGGAAGGTACTTGTCAAGAGGAGCTTTTTTCCTTTTTACCTCTCTTTCCCATCTCTGGTCTCACTCCTCCAAACACAGTACACATGGTTATAACTCTTACTTAACTTCCAGTAAGTTGCCATCACATTCATGTATCCAAGTTAGAATCTGGGTACAAAAACAGGAGTTTTGATTTAGTGTGGTTTAAAAGATTTTTTTTGACTCATTATTGAGGTAGACATTATTAAAATTCCCTATCTTAATGGCTGAGAAGATAAAATGAAAATGTCTTTCACTCACCACCCCACCCCCCCAGCAAAGCTGCTAAGGTTGCTACTGCTAATCCTGGGCTAATGCTGAAGAGCAGCAGGTGATGATGAAGCTTTCTTTCAATTCCTGTTGCTGAGAGTCTGGCTGGGCTAGACAAGGCAAAGAACTCATCCTGCAGATTAGCTGATTTAAACCCAAGATAAAACCAAGTTGTAGAAACATCCTGACCTGTCAATGTTTTGTATGAAAACAAATGTGAAATCCTGCAACACCTGTCACATCTGACTGTGAGCAGAGGCCTGTCCAGGGTGATGTGCACTCTGGAAATAGCTCCTAGGAAAAATGTCCTTGGGGCACGGCAGAAGAATGACCTTTCCTCTGTGGCATTTGCAGGGCTTGAAGCTCCTGAGGGACACACACTGGGGCTTCCCCAATGAAGTCATGTTTTGTGTTGATCTCCCCTTACTAAGCCAAGCCTGGGATTTTTTCATTTGGTGGGGGCAGTCTGGTTGGGGGTGTTGACAAGATGTGCTGAAGGGTGATGCTTGATGCACCTGGCACTGCAAGACAGTGTTATTGTGTCTGTAATCCCTAGTGGGGTGATCCCAGAGGGGATTTCTTAATCCCCTCTTCATTTTGTACCCATGACTTACCATGCAGGTAACTGAGCACAGCCTGCTTTAGGCATCTTGCCTTGCCTGATGTGAGGGATATACCGTTTGCTGCAGAGACAAGTCTTTCCTGGGAAAAATCCCCCCTCTTTTCTGGAAAAAAAGCAATTAATAGAGCTGGTTATCAAGAAATACACTTACTTGTCTTTAACTACATGAAGAAAATCTGCTTTTGCAATGACAGGGGGAGAGACACATCAGGAATCTGGTCTAGTGAGTGCTTTTAATCTGGAGAAAAAATAAATACAACATGTTTGAAATAGAAAGCCAAGAGCTCTAACAGATACAGTTGGTCTAAATCTGGGCATGCTTGAAAGTGTCACTGAAATCTACCTATGATGTGATGGCAGCCTCGCTGATTTCAAAGGAAAAATGAGCAGAAAACTGAGTTTGCTGGACAGCTCTGTATAAAAACATCTCCCCAGAAAGCCATTTCTTGTAAAACATAAGGTATGAAAGAGCCTGGGGTTGAGTGCTGTTGGAGACCCGTGATGGGGATGGGCAGCAGCGCTGCTCGAGGCAGCACCCCAGGGACAGGGCTGGCTCCACAACGGGGACGGGACTTTCAGCCGGAGCTGATGGGGAGGTGAGGGGGATGAGGAGAGGAGAGGAGAGGAGAGGAGAGGAGAGGAGAGGAGAGGAGAGGAGAGGAGAGGAGAGGAGAGGAGAGGAGAGGAGAGGAGAGGAGAGGAGAGGAGAGGAGAGGAGAGGAGAGGAGAGGAGAGGAGAGGAGAGGAGAGGAGAGGAGAGGAGAGGAGAGGAGAGGAGACTGCTGCGTGGCCATGGAGATGGGGGGAGGCAGGGCTGGCTGTTCCTCTCTACCCACCAGGGCTGCTCTCCCTGGATGGAATGGGAAAGGAGTATGTTGAGAGATTTCCTTTTCTATTATTCCCTCATTTTCATGGTTTTTCCTTCTGTCTGTTCCCCACCCTTCTCCCCAGGGCAGGAGTTACTTTTGTCCCTCAGACAAAATGTTTCTGATCTCATTACCTGAGGTACCCGGGAAGAAGATGATCAGCTGCAGGTAAAGGAACTGGCTTTAGGAATTGGTTTTCTATTCCTCTCCTCTTTTGTTTCTCTTTGGTTTTTGTTTGTTATTTTTTTCCCTCCAGATTTGTCACCATGAGCCTCTGGTCATTTGAGTCCATCTGCATTTTCCTGCTTTCCCAAGGTATGTTTAAAGCTGCCATTTTGCATCAGTGGTTTTTGTCTCGGGTGCTTCTCTATTTCCAGCTGGAGTCCTTCACTCTGAGGAGTGAGAGCCAAGTCAGTGCCTCTCCAGCAGGTTTAGGGATAAACTTCTGAAACACAGTTTCACACAAAAAGGGAGAAAATAATATGGGGAGAAACAGCTTTTCTGAGAATTTGAACACGTGACTGATCTATGTGTAAAGTGCCTAGCTGATGTGGGAGAAGGTGATGTTATGATATTAAAAGTACATAAATCGGTCCAATGTTTATGACTGTAATCTCAGAAGCCTAAGACTGGCCTAGCTCTCATTCTTGCACTGTGTCCCTGCATGCAGTGAGCAGAGAGACTGTGTGCTGGAGTTATGTCATTTTTCATGCTTTGTGTTCCTCCTAGAAGGAGTTTCCTGACATAGATACACTGCTGTGTCACCAAATTATTTTTTGCAACCTTTTTTGTGAAACCTATAGAGCAAACCAGCATTTTTGCTGTTATAGGTTAAATCCTGTATATCTTGTTCATGGATGATTATCTGTTTGATCCCACAGCTTTGCTGGTGTTGGGTATACAACAAATCCACGTTGGCCAGGAGATGATTGGCAAGATCTCAGCTGCTGGCCAGTGTAAGTTTGCTTTATAAAACAAGTCTTTTCTATTTCTGAATTACCTCTTTCTTTGATTGTTTTGGTGTGTTTTGTTTTGGCTTTTTGTAAAGATTTTTGTTGTTGTAGTTATTTACATTTATTAGCCCCTCTTCAGTCCCCAGCAATCCTCTGGCAATCAAAGCACTGTGGCTGCCCCTACCCTAGCCTGCCTTCCTCACTGGTGTTAGCTCTCCTGGGATGTGATCTACTCTGCTTTTTCCCAAATTGGCTATTTGCCAATTGGATGGTGTTTCTGTCAGCCCCTTCAGAGGCTGCTCCAAGCAATCCTGATTTAAAGAGCTGTGTTTAATTACAGACTTGATCAGACCTCCCACGTGGGTAGTTTTTTCAGGCTATGTAAAGCCAGCACAGTCAGGTTGCTGGGAGCAGGGCTGATGGGGCTGGTCAGTAAATGCTCACCTAGTCATACTTGCAGTCAGTTACTGATAAATTCTGTCATGATTTCTCTCCTGATAGCTATGTTTTTTCCTGTTGTCTGGGATTTTTCTGTTATCAAGGGATGGATTGCATTTATCCCTATGCCAAGCATGCCCTCCAGTTGTCTCCTGCAGTACCACGTGTTCAGCTCAGACTTTCCATCCCAAGGATGTGTGTTTGGGTGTTTCTCCCTGCTGCACATCCCCAAGAGTCCCGTGGTGGGCTGCAGACATCCTGCTCACGAGTCCCTGCAGAGGAGCTGCGTTGCACCCCTGAGCTGCAGAGCTCAGGGATGGGAGTTTCCCCGTGCTGAACCCATTCTGGGGCTGTGCAGTTTTCTCTGTGCATGCTTAGGCAGGGATAACAGCCCTGTTGCAGGCCCAGGTTCAGCCCAGCTCTGAGGGCAGGGCTGACAAGCTGGGACGGCACTGGCAGGGAGGCTGTGCTTGCTGTGCTGCAGCTTGTCCTCAGCAGCACCCCAGGGCAAGGCTGGGTGCCCCGTCAGGAGAAGCAGTGACCCAGAAGGGAATGCCTCACAACTTTCAATCCCTGTCATCTGGTATTAGAAAACCCTAATTATAAATTCAGGTTTTGGCTAGCAGGGATGATTTGGAAAAAGTAGTGATAATAAAAGGATTATAATAATGGGGGTAGAGTAACATCACTGACCGAAACAGCTCTTAAGGGGTCAGTGTACTTGATCTCTATTGAACTTCTGTATTCTTTTTCCCTTGAAGGTGATTCTGGCAAATGCTGCAGGGGAGACTTTAAAATTTCCCTTTCAGTGGTTTGAAAATGACTCTTCATAGTCTGCAACCTGCCATTTGTTTGTTTGTTTGTCTATGTCAGTGAAATTGTGGGTTTCCACTGCAGCAAAAGCACCTCAGAAACTTATACTTGGGAGCAGCCATGTTCATGCAGGCAGGGGTGATACAAAGACACATCTCTGAAGAGGAGATAAAGGCAGATTTTCATGAAAAGCGTTTCTGTCAGTGTCTGGGAGCTGTTCAAGGATTCGTGTTTAGGAAAACAAAAAAGCCTGTTTTGAAAAATGTGCTGCAGATGGAACACACTGGGCTCTGTGGGGCTCGGTAGGACTTTGCAAATGCCTCCTGGATTTACATCTGTGCCTTAGGCTGGGAAAGCCTGCAGGTCCCACTGCGCAGAGCTGCCTTTTCCTGCTGCTCACCCCTCCCTCTGTGTCCTCTCTGAGAGACCATTTCTCCCTGGTGATGCTTCACTGCATTGACTCTGAACTCCGAGGTGAGTCTGGCAGACTGAGAGCAGAGCAGGGCTGCATGTGGGCTTTGGATTGTGAGCATTGGGCTGCCTCAGTCCATCCTCTGCAATTTGTCTGGATTTTCAGCTCTTGGCTGCCTGCTTCCAGTTTCACAGTGTATATATGTTTTTTTCTCCTAGTGATGCAGTGCTCTGCCTCATTAGATGTCCTTTTCCTCCTGGACGGCTCCTACAGCATTGGCAAAGGAAGCTTTGAAAGGTCCAAGCACTTTGCAGGCAAGCTCTGTGATGCCTTGGACATCCACCCAGACAGAGTGAGTGTCAGGAATATCTCCTCTAATTTTCAAACAGCTTGGCAGTGTGTCTAAAGGCCATTTCACATGCTGAGTGAAATTGCAAAGTTCAGCCTACCAGCTGCTGTGGGGGCAGAGTATTTATTCAGAAAGATGCACTTTGTGAAGCAGTGGGATTGGAGGATGCTTCTTGATTCTTCAGATTTTAAGCAGTTCCTTTTGAACTTGGGAAAAGACAAAATCCTTCAGGTTAAAGATCATGATTTGGGGGTTTTCTTTACTGATTTTATTTTGGTTTGGAAGCTCATAGATTAGCTGGATCTTTCTCTTGCTTTTCTTTGGAAAGCTACAGAATCAGTCTCTGGAAAGTTAACCACCTTTCTGTACAGATGTAAGTGATACAGTCTGCTTGCTCTGCTTCCCCCAGGAGGAGATGGGTGCTGTGCTGCTGGAGTCTCAGGTCTTGCTCCCTGGAGTCAGCCCTGAGGCACTTCTGGGCCTGAATGACACATCCTGGGGTTCTTCTGAGGAGGGTTCAAGCCAGACTGGCTGCGGTTCCAGGGGTGCATCAGTCCCACAGCACTGCCTCAGCTGAGAGCCATGGAGCAGACTGGGACAGTTGCTGGATTTGATTCCAGACCAGAGCCTTTCCAAATAAATGCCAGGTCTTTGGGAAGGTTGTGTCAGGGAATATTTAATATTTGCAGATTTGGTGGTGTGTTTTGTTTTATTTTTTGTATACCATCTTTCCGCTAGTCTTTCACTTAATCCTCACATGGTCTGGACTGAAAATTAGGAGTCTTTTCACCTTTGAAATGATCACATTTCATAATACTTCTTGTAAGACTTCAGTGAAGTATTTTGGATTGCATTGCCCAGTACAGACCACTTAGTCTATTTGTGTTTTCAGCTAGAGAAAATGGTTTTAGAGAAACTAATAGATAAAGTATTGGTTTGTGTTGCCTGCTGTGCTCAGTGCCAGAGGGAGCTGCTCTCAGAAATGGGAAGGTTGCCTGCACAGTGTATGAATGAGTTGTTGTAGAAGGTGTTATTTATAAACTTACTGCCCCCAAGGCTCCTCTGAGTGGATAAATACAGATCCTGAGCTGCCTCTAGCTGCAGCAGAGGCTCCCATTGTTTCCAGATAAACTTTTTTTTGCCTTGTTATAGATAATCTGTATAGATAACACTGGAGTTTCTGCTCTATTTTTAAATTCATTTAGAGTGCCTGTGGCTCAACAGCAAAAACATAGTTTGCCTGTGTACAATTTAGTCTTCCCAAGTGTGTAAATTGATCAAAGGAGTAAACCTCACACAGGCACCTTTTGTAACCTTTCGTAACCTTTTCTTTTAGGTCCGTGTGGGAATGATACAGTTTAGCTCAACTCCCCACCTTGAATTCCCACTGGATTCTTATCTAACCAAACAAGAAGTGAAAGAGAGAATCAAGAGGACTGTGTTCAGGTCAGCTTATTTTACAGCTCTCCTCTTTTTCTGGGCTATGAATAATCTCTGGATTGAGAGGGTTATTGAGGTTTAAAAATCTCTGCTCCTGCTGTGCTTACAACAGTGTGATGTCTCCAGGGAAGGAGGTGAACGAACACTGTGGTCCACGATCCACAATCCACTAAAAATGTGAAACCTGGTCTGTCTTAGTGAAAGTAGATAGGGGACAAAGTTTTCAGTGTCCTCCTATAACATGGTAAATAGAGAGCTTTCCAGATCTTTCTGTCCATTTGAGCCAGGCAGTGGGTTACATCCTCCGTGGAAAAGCAAGCATGTTGTTCCCTCATGGCTGTGCTAAGGCAGCACAGTGTGCTGCTTCATTTTTTGGCAGTTACAATTTCCTTTGTCCTGTGAGTTAGTGACAAACTGCTGGTCTGTAGATATCCATGTGTGCTTGCTGAATTCAGGAGGATCAGGTTTTCAGATGGAAACCTTTTTGCTTCCTGAATGTTAAGACTTGGATGTCTTCCCATGACCCCAGGAAATGGAGCCAGAAGTTAAAAGAGGAGCTGTCCTTAGATCCTCTCAAAATCCAAGCTTTCCATCTTGGAGAAATACATTTGGATCTACTAAGGATCTGACAATCACCCCAAAATAGCACTTGTTTTGATGATAGATGAGATATTGGTAATGCCTCTGGATCTCTACCTCTTTTAGCTGACCTATATTAGGATTAAGGGTTAGATCAACAATTCCCATGGATATCTGCTGCTCTCAGGATGTTGCACATATTGCAAGCAAATGTGATCAGTTTTGCATTTTTCAAGCAAGATCAGTTGGTTGGATTTTGTTGTATTTTTTTTTTTTTATGAGTTTAGCAAATCAAGAAAACTTCTTCTGTACTGTTACAGGAAAAACTTACAGAAAACAAGATACATTCCCCCTATCTGGTTGTTGTTGAAAGTCTATGAGAGCAGATAAAGTGAAGCAGGTTTTGCTGTCTGGCACTGCATTTCCTTGATGACAACAGAGAGATGCTGACAGATCAAACAGAAATAACGACTTTTTGCCTGGCTATTTTATCTAGTTTAAATGAAAAGCTGGTATTTTGAAGTCGATAAAATAGTTATGGATGGGTTCCAGTTGGCTTCTGAAAAAAAAAAAAAAAAAAGGGTGTTTGGCATCTTGGTTGAGAGGTTCCTTGATGTGCTTCTGATGAGCCTTTGGCCAGTGAGGCATTTCCTGACTTCAGCCCGGAGCTGACAGCACTTGGAAGGAAGCAGAAGAAGACTAAAGTGAAGCTTTTGTGATTTATTTGGAGACTGCCGGTCTCTCTCTGTGAGTGCTGTCCAAATAGCTTTGGAATTCATTGGCCAGTTCCAGCTGTACTCTGTGGTAATCTCAAGCTAAATTTCATATTAATTTCTTTCATATAAGTCAGCAGCTAGGTTATAGGAGAGAAACCTTCTTAGTGCTGAAGGAAGACAACAGGTGAAGTCCAGATCTCCTGGTACTTCAGAAAATCCTTATTGGAGTAATGCCTCAAACACACTTCCACTGTGCCAAAACCCAGTGAAGCTCCAAATGCAAATTAATAAGCAGTTTTATTTACAAGAAAAGTGAGGGAGAGAGCTAGAAATAGGAAAGAGGTCACAGAGAGAGAGAAAGAGAGCAGAAGAGACTCTGTTGGCACTAGATAATCTTTAAGGTCCTTCCCAAATTAAACCATTGTCTGATGCTGGAGGATGTGTGGATGTATATTTAAACTTGATATTACTGTTATAATAATAACAATCATCTGTTACTACTACTATTTCATCTTCATCATCATTTTATTATCATCCCTATTCTTCTTCAACTCCTCCTTCTCTTCCTTCTCCTCCTCCTCTTTTTCCATCTTCTTAGTCTTTTTCATCTTTGTCGTCTTCTTTGTGATCGTCTTTGTCATCTTCTTCTTCGTCTTCGTTGTCTTTGTCTTCGTCATCTCCATCTCCTCCTCCTTCTCCTCCTTCTCTACTTCCTTCTTCATCATCATCATCATCTTCTTCTTCTTCTTCTTCTTCTTCTTCTTCTTCTTCTTCTTCTTCTTCTTCTTCTTCTTCTTCTTCTTCTTCCTCTTCCTCTTCCTCTTCTTCTTCTTCCTCTTCTTCTTCCTCTTCTTCATCTTCCTCTTCATCTTTTTCTTCACTCTACTATTCTTCTACATCAACTTATTCTTGTCCTTACTCTTTTTCTTATACTCTCTCTCATTCTTATTCCTTTTCCTATTTGTATTCTTATTCTCATTCTTATTCCTTTGTTCTTATTCTAATAATTTTATCGTTCCTATTCTTGTTCTTATTCTTTTTTTTTATTTTATTCTTTTTTTTTTCTTGTTCTAATGCTTAATTCTTTTCTTATTTACTACTACTTCTTCATCTTGATCTTCTTCATATTAATCCTATTCCTATTATATTTATCCTTATGGGGTTTTTTGTTGTGTTTTGTGTTAGGCTTATGTTTGGTTGGTTGGTTGTTTTTACTACTGCTACTATTTCTAAAACCTGCTTTCCCTCTGTTTTGGACGAATTCTCTTTGGCAAAGTCATGCAGTGTGTAGTGGAGTTCTGGGAGCAACACCTCCTGTCTGTGTCTGTTCTTCATTGATAAAATCCCAAAGGATCAGCATGTAATCCTTTGAGGATGAGAGGAAATGTCCTTGGATTCCACCAGGGCAGGTTCTGATGAAATGTTTCAAATAAATTTTCCCTGACAGAATGGTCAGGTATTGCAAGAAGTTCCTCAGGGAGGTGGTGGAGTGTCTGTATTTGGAAGTGTTCAACTGTCATCTGGATGTGGCCCTTGGGGACATGGTTTTGGGGTGATGAAGGTGGTTCCAGGGTGATGGTGGGACTGGATGACTTTCAAGATCTTCTCCCACCCTGATGAGCCTGTGGCCTTCACCATTGAGTCACCTGGCACCAAGTGTCCCCCACAGGTGCTGGTTTGGGGTTGGCCCCATGGGTAATATTTCCTCTTGGGGAGATTATCTTGGGCTGCTCCCCAGCAGCCAGGGAGATTGCTTGGGCTGCAGGGCCACGTCCAGGCAAAGGCAGCCCGTGTGACTGCCCCAGACCCAGCTGCCATCTGCAGGGCCCAGGCTGGGGCTGGCAGCGGGCCCTAATCCTGGAGCTGTGGTGCCAGGCAGGGCCAGCAGAAGAAGCTCCGCAGTGCCCGCCACAGGCGGGAGGGACGTTTGCTGCTGGGGCGCCGCTGCTGGCTGGGGGCCTGGGCTTCCAGATGGGGAGATGAGGCACGGAGGGGCCCTTCTTCCCAGTCAGAAACTTCTTGATAGCTGCCAGCATCACCATGGGACAGCTCTTCTGCCATGCGTTCATCCCAATCGGAGAGCTCATGGTGGCTTCCAACTTCTTCCAAGGAGAGCTCCTGCTCAATTCTGGCCTTCTCTTGGGACTCTTTCTGATGGCTACTAACTTCTTCTAGGGACAGCTCCTGCTCACTTAAGGTTCCCCCTTGGGACCCATCTTGGGACAGGGGCTCTGGTTCCAGGCAGAGCAGCCCCCGCAGCAGCTGCCGCAGGCGGGAAGGACGTTTGCTCCAAGTGGGGCTGGAGCCCCACTGCTGGGAAGCTGAGGGGCTGGGGCATCTGCACGGGCCAGGCTCTGCGCTATGTGACCCTGCCACTGTCACCTGCTCCTCAAAGGTGGGAGGAGCCACCTGTCCTCTGTGGGCTGCGGCTTCCAGATGGAAAGGTGAGACACAGAGCGACCCGCAGGGGCACGTCTCACATGTCCCACAGTCAATCCAAGCCTCGTGAGGGACACGCTCAGCTTCTTCACAGGGTTCAAGGAGGTTCCTTTTGTACGACTCATCCTCCTCCTGCAGCAAGAGTCTGGGAGCAGTGCTGTGTTCCCAGCTGTACTGAGCAAGGTCTTGGTCTCTGTCATTTTCCGAGTTGGACTGCACAGATGGTCTCTTGCCATTTCCTTGGGATACCTCCTGGCCAAGGGAGTCTTTGTCTTCAGAAAGCTCATGGTCAAAGGAGTCTTTCCAATCAGGTGCTTCTTGGTTGCTATCGACGTCTCCGCGGGGCAGCTCATGCTCTTCCCAGTCAGAGAGATTGGGGGAACTACTGACTTGTTCTTGGGGAAGGCCTTGCTCTCTGCCTTCTTCCCAGTCAGAAACTTCTTGATAGCTGCCAGCATCACCATGGGACAGCTCTTCTGCCATGCGTTCATCCCAATCGGAGAGCTCGTGGTGACTTCCAGCTTCTTCCAAGGAGAGCTCCGGCTCAATTCTGGCCTTCTCTTGGGACCTTTCCTGATGACTAACTTCTAGGGACAGCTCCTGCACACTAGAGGTTTCCCCTTGGGACTCTTCTTGGGACAGGGGCTCTGGTGCCAGGCAGAGCAGCCCCTGCAGCAGCCGCTGCAGGCGGGAGGGACATTTCCTGCTGGAGCCCCGCTGCTGGGAAGCTGAGCGGCTGGGGCAGCTGCGCGGGGCAGGCTCTGGGCTACGTGACCCTGCCACTGTCACCTGCTCCTCAAAGGTGGGAGGAGCCACCTGTCCTCTGGGGGCTGGGGCTTCCAGATGGGGAGATGAGGCACGGAAGGGCTCTTGGGGGCATGGCTCACATGTCCCACACTCAACCCAAGCCTCGCGAGGGACAGGCACAGCTTCTTCACAGGGCTCAGGGAGACTCCCTTCGTACCACTCATCCTCCTCCTGCAGCAAGAGTTTGGGAGCAATGCTGTGTTCCCAGCTGTACTGAGCAAGGTCTTGGTCACTGTCATTTTCCCAGTTGGACTGCACAGATGGTCTCTTGCCATTTCCTTGGGATACCTCCTGGCCATTGGAGTCTTTGTCTTCAGAAAGCTCATGGTCAAAGGACTCTTCCCAATCAGATACTTCTTGGTAGCTATCGACGTCTCCACGGGGTAGCTCAGACTCACTGTGGTCTTCCCAGTCAGAGAGACTGGGGGAGGGACTGACTTGTTCTTGGGAAAGGCTTTGCTCTGTGCCTTCTTCCCAGTCAGAAACTTCTTGGTTGCTGCTGACATCTCCCTGGGGCAGCTCATGCTCGCTGTGCTCTTTCCAGTCAGAGAGACTGGGGGAGCTACTGACTTGTTCTTGGGGAAGGCCTTGCTCTCTGCCTTCTTCCCAGTCAGAAACTTCTTGATAGCTACCAGCATCACCATGGGACAGCTCTTCTGCCTTACGTTCATCCCAATCGGAGAGCTCGTGGTGACTTCCAGCTTCTTCCAAGGAGAGCTCCGGCTCAATTCTGGCCTTCTCTTGGGATCCTTCCTGATGATTACTAACTTCTAGGGACAGCTCCTGCACACTAGAGATTTCCCCTTGGGACTCTTCTTGGGACAGGGGCTCTGGTGCCAGGCAGAGCAGCCCCTGCAGCAGCCGCTGCAGGCGGGAGGGACATTTCCTGCTGGAGCCCCGCTGCTGGGAAGCTGAGCGGCTGGGGCAGCTGCGCGGGGCAGGCTCTGGGCTACGTGACCCTGCCACTGTCTCCTGCTCCTCAAAGGTGGGAGGAGCCACCTGTCCTCTGGGGGCTGGGGCTTCCAGATGGGGAGATGAGGCACGGAAGGGCTCTTGGGGGCACGGCTCACATGTCCCACACTCAACCCAAGCCTCGCGAGGGACAGGCACAGCTTCTTCACAGGGCTCAGGGAGACTCCCTTGGTACCACTCATCCTCCTCCTGCAGCAAGAGTTTGGGAGCAATGCTGTGTTCCCAGCTGTACTGAGCAAGGTCTTGGTCACTGTCATTTTCCCAGTTAGACTGCACAGACGGTCTCTTGCCATTTCCTTGGGATACCTCCTGGCCAAGGGAGTCTTTGTCTTCAGAAAGCTCATGGTCAAAGGACTCTTCCCAATCAGATGCTTCTTGGTAGCTATCGACGTCTCCACGGGGCAGCTCAGGCTCACTGTGGTCTTCCCAGTCAGAGAGACTGGGGGAGGGACTGACTTGTTCTTGGGAAAGGCTTTGCTCTGTGCCTTCTTCCCAGTCAGAAACTTCTTGGTAGCTATCGACATCTCCGCGGGGCAGCTCAGGCTCACTGTGGTCTTCCCAGTCAGAGAGACTGGGGGAGCTACTGACTTGTTCTTGGGGAAGGCCTTGCTCTCTGCCTTCTTCCCGGTCAGAAACTTCTTGATAGCTACCAGCATCACCATGGGACAGCTCTTCTGCCATGCGTTCATCCCAATCGGAGAGCTCATGGTGGCTTCCAAGTTCTTCCAAGGAGAGCTCCTGCTCAGTCCTGCCTTCCCCCTGGGACCCTTCCTGATGGCTTCCAACTTCTTCTAGGGACAGCTCCTGCTCAACGCTGACTTCCTCTTGGGACCCTTCCTGCTGGCTACCAACTTCTTCTAGGGACAGCTCCTGCTCTACACTGACTTCCTCTTGGGGCCCTTCCTGCTGGCTACCAACTTCTTCTAGGGACAGCTCCTGCTCTACGCTGACTTCTTTTTGGGACCCTTCTTGCTGGCTACCAACTTCTTCTAGGGACAGCTCCTGCTCTACGCTGACTTCCTCTTGGGGCCCTTCTTGGTATTGGTTGATTTCTCCTTGGGGCAGCTCTGTGTGTTCCTCATCTTCACACTGAGAATGCTCAAACTCCCCAGCCAAGGCTGCCTCCTCAGTCTCTTGCTCTTCCAGGACTGATCCCCTGTTTGCCTCCTCCTGCTCCTCACTAGGGGCTTGGGCTCCCAGTGGGCTGGACGAGGGGCTGGGGGGACAGAAGGGGCTGTGTGGGACAGAGATGGGGCTCTCTTCCCTTACTCTTCCTGCAGGTGCTGCTTCTAGTTCAGCAGCTGTGCTTTGCTCCAGGTCTCTCTGTTCCTCTGGCTGCTGGCCAGATGCCTGGATCACAAGCACAGCCTCACGCAGGATCTCACAGCTGATGTGCCCTGCTAAGTCCAGCAGAGCCTGGCTGCAGCCTGGGGGGCTGTGTGGAGCAGGTACTGGGCTCTCTGTTGCTGCCGATGGCACCTCCTCCCTGAGGGCAGGAGAACCTGGTGCCTTTTCCACCTCAGCAGGCTGAGGCTCAGGGAGCTCCTCCTCCTCCTCAGCAGCTCCCACCAGTGATGCAGCAGCTGCCAGCTCATCCTCTGTGAGACTCCCCAGGGCAGGAGAGGCGCTGGGCAGCTCACGGACTGCCTCTCCTGCCACCTGGGTGCCCACACTGCTGGGAGAGCCAGGCTCCTGTTGGGCACAAGTCTGGGCGTCCTCATCCTTCTCTGGGTGCAAGGGTTTGTCCCATATCTTGTAACTGATGCCTTCTGCACGGTGGGACAGCCCCTGGCTGCTGACACCTCCCTCCCGTTGGGGCAGCTTTTGGTCACTCCTTCCACTCCTGGATTGGGGCAGCTCCTGGACCTTGTAGTCTTTTCCTTCCAATAGCTCCTTGTTTCCCACTCGGGACAACTCTGGTTCTCTCTTGTCTCCTTCCCACTGGTACATCTGCAGTCGGCCTCGCACTTGTTGTTCCATAGGAAACAGTTCCTGGTGTGCCTCCTCTTCCCATTGGGGCAGCTCTTGGTATGCCAGATCTTCTTCCCACCGGGACAGCTCCTGGTATGTCTTATCCTCTTGGTCCGATTGGTACAAGTCCTCGACTGTTGCACTTTCTTCCCATTGGTACAGCTCCCGTGTGCCATCCCTCCACTGGACTCTCACACCTACCTGCCTCTGTTGCAACTCTTGGTGTCTCACCACTCCCCATGGGGAAGCTTGTTCTTGTCGTTGGTAAAACTCTTGGATTGTCACTTCTTCCCAAAGGCAAAGCTCTTGGCTGGTAATGTCTCCCCATTGGGAAAGCTCTTGATCCATGAGGGCAAAGGCCTGCTCCTCCTCCTCGGTGTCTGACAGGGGCCAGCTGGAGCTGCCACCTGCCCCCAGACCCTGTCTGCTGAGGGCCTGGTCTGCCAGCCAGGGGGGCAAGGGGCTAGGGGGGCTGGGAGTTGGGGTTCACCTTCTCCTCCTCCATGTCTGACGTTGTCTGGTGCACAGGGATCCTGGGAGCTGCTTCCTCCCGAGCCAGCAGCACTCACGGGACTGAGCTCCCCAGGGTTCTGTGCTCCTTAGATGCCCCCCAGCAGGGCAGGGCGTGGCTCTGCCATGTCACAAGGGCCTCTGGGCACCACAGTGTCCTGCATCACCCAGGGCCCTGACACAGCGCACCTATGTCACAAAGGTCCACACTTGGCATCCCTTCAACAGCTGGAATTACCACAATTTTCAGATGGAAAAACAGAAGCTGTAGATGTTTGTCAGAGATGGAAATAAAATCCAAATATCCAAGTGTTCTGGTTACTGCACCAATTGCTGTATGTTAAAAGTCTCTTGGAGGCCACTCTGAGTTGGAGAGAAGGGACATAAGGGCAAATAGATGGGACCAGTGGGTAGGAAGATGAGAAGAATGACAGGATTAGACATCCCCATGGATATGTTGTGTGGTGACAAGCAGAAATAAGCTACATTTCCCATTACCAGAGGGAAAAAATTTGAAACCCAAATGGTAAATTCAGTAGCAGGGGAGGAATTTTTATTTCTTCTTTTTTGATTATGTCTCCCTGCTTTCTAGAGGTGGGAGCACAGAGACAGGTCAGGCTCTGAAGTACATTCTCCACAAGGGTTTCCCTGGTGGCAGAAACTCAAGTGTCCCTGAAGTCCTGATCATCATTTCGGATGGCAAGTCCCAGGGCGGCACTGCAATGCCTGCAATGCAGGTGAAGGAGAGACACATCACAGTTTTTGCAGTGGGAATCAAGTTTCCAAGGTAGGAAACTCTCCAGGGTGGGCAGTAGACACCCAGCTAGCCAAATGGCCACTCCTGGTGAGAGAGGAGTCATCTTGGGCTGGAAAGAGAAAAGGTGCCGTAGTTTTTGCCAGAAGAGGGTTGATTGTTCTATCTGTAGCTGAGGGGGTGTATCTAGGAGATAATCCACACCACTTTATCATTGCCAGGGGTGGGGGACAGGACTTTCTCCCTTCAGAGAGGAAGGGCATTCCTTCCTTCCAAGGAAGGGAGAAAGTGTGCTGGACAAAACAGTCAGTATTGAGACAGGCTTTCCAACTAAATTGATTTTGTCTTATACCTTTTGTTATTAATATTTTTATTGCTGCTGTTACTGCTTGATTTCTCATCTCATTTCTGTTCCCAGTAAATTGCTCTTATCTCAATCCACGATCTTTGCTTTTTGCGTTTCCAGCTGGAGGCAAGAGGGGAAATAAGTGTGAGCCTGGTTTCAGTGAGAGCACTAAATTGGTGAACACCATACTTAAACCATGATAAAAAGGAATTAGCAGGGTAATGCAGACATGGGGGAAACATTGACTTGGTGACTGATGTAGAAGGAGCACCAGAGTTGATGAAGGAAACTTTTCCACTTAGTAGAGCTGTGCTGCTGGCTGAGACTAAACACGCCAGGATCTTGGAAAATGAAGAGTGTCAGGGTTTTGCATCAACTCTCTACTTGTTGCACAGGGTTGGTTTTGACTCTTAACTCTTTGTGGGGCAGACTGAGCAGCTGACCCGTGCCTTGCTCGGCAGGTGGGAGGAGCTGCATGTCCTGGCCAGCGAGCCCCCTGAGCGGCACCTGCTCTTTGCTGGAGATGCTGACGATGCTGCCAACGGCCTGTACAGCACCCTGAGTGACCCTGTCTGCACTGCCACCACCCCAGGTGACCCTGCTGGCCCCACCTCCATGCCTGTGCTTTTAGCTTGGACATGGCACTGAGTGAAGAAGATAAGGCAGTTTCAGGAAGCTTACAGGGGAATTGGCAGGTGTTGCACTTCGAGGTAACCTGCTTCTGGTGCCCAAACTGGATGGCATGCTCTCCAAATACCTCCAAGCTGCAGAGCCCTAAATCTTTCTGCGTCCTTTTTCACCTCTGAAAAAGGGAATATTGGCTTTTGCTCATGTGACAGGGGATAGAGGAATAAACTCTGTAACACACTCAGTTGTGTTAAATTTTCTAATGGACTTGGCTGTGTGTTAATGGGAGGGACATGGGGCTTGCAGGAGTTAGAAAGGATAGAACTAGAGTGGTCCAGAGGTAGCAGAAAATCAAACACATGAATGATAAAGGCACCAAAGGGGCTGAGAAGCTGTCATTGGACCATGAGCTCAGCAGTGTGAGGTTTACAGCAAAGCAGAGGAGGCTGAATATTGAGGTCCCCAGAAAGTGGAGTAGGCTGGTGATCCTCTCAACAGGAAATTTCTCCTCTGGGGTGTCAAAGAGATTCTTGGAAGCTCTGCCCAGTCTGTTGTCAGGTAGTTGAAAACGTTTGTCTGCTCTTAGAGCCTTTGTTGTTTTCAGGCAATTGATGCTAGTTTGCCTTTTACTTTGCTACAGGCTGCAAAGTTGAGCCCCACCCTTGTGAACGCAGGACCCTGGAGACTGTGAAAGAGGTGGCTGGCAATTATGTGTGTTGGAAAGGCTCAAAGCAGCCCAATGCAGTGCAGGCTTCGCTGTGCCCTTTCATCAGGTGAGCTGGGCACCCACATCTCTAAATATGAGTGGGGCTGAGAGACAACAAATGCAGTAATGAGGCTTTTGTCTGACCTTGACTCTTTACTGGGATGAAGATCCCTCAGAAGACTGATGCAAACTGAGGGAGCTGGGGTTGTTTAGCCTGGAGAAAAGGAGACTCAGAGGTGACCTTATCACTCTCTACAACTCCCTGACAGGTGGGTGTAGTCAGGTGGGGGTTGCTCTCTTTCTCCAGGCAGCAACTGACAGAACCAGAGGCCACAGTCTCCAACTGCATCAAGGGAAATATAGGTTGGATATTAGGAAAATGTTTTTTACAGAAAGAGTGGTAAAGTATTGGAATGGTCTGCCCAGGGAGGTGGTGGAGTCACCATCCCTGGATGTGTTTAAAAAAGACTGGATGTGGCACTGGGTGCCATGGTTTGGTTGAGGTGGAGTTAGGGCATGGGCTGGACTCAGTGATCTTGAAGGTCTCTTCCAGCCTAGTGAATCTGTGATTATTTTTAAATACTTGTTTTGAAAACCTGTGTTTTCAAAAGAAAATGTGTTCCATTGAAAACACAATAAGGTCCACCTTGAAGGCACCTTGTTAATATTTAAATTTATGACAGGTCTTATTCTTCCTGTTTCAGGTGGAAGCGAGTTTTGATAAAACACCCATCCAGATGCTTCCGAACTGTGTGTCCAGGTGGGATTTTGCTTTTCCAAAACTTTAATTTATGAAGCAGGAAAGGTAATAACTAAAGAACAAAAAAACAGGCGTTTGCTTTCACTTCTCAAAAATTTTGTTCTGAGTGAGAGACTGTGATCAGTAGATATTTAATCCATATTTTTTTCTCATGGGTGTCTGTGACTAGAGTTTTTTTGTATTAAAATGTCTCCCAGTGATTTCTCCTCCACTTGAGGAGCCAGTGAATCCTTATCTGTTCATGTCCTAGGGGCAGAGTCTTGCACTGCTTCCCAGTGCCTGCAGGGAGTCACTGTTCTCCAGCCAGGGGAGCGTGCAGTGCTGCCTCCAGTCATACACTTGGTACCATAAGCAGCATTAGTGGGGAGCCTGGCACATACTGATCACCAGCCTATTTTTGTGGCTGTTGAAGTAGCAGTGGTCCTTCAGTCCTTTTTGCAAGTTCAGGTGACAGTGCCTTTGTTTTATCAGTACAACACTGTCCAAGCAGCAGGCCAGACCCCGACCCCCTCATTGCTGCTGAAAATCTGTCAGGGCTGCAGGACCTTTAGCAATTCTCTGTTTGCATGAATATGGTGTCACTGCCATTGTCCCAAATCAAATGAAGACAGAGTCCGGTTTGCTTTCTTGTCACAGCCTGCTGGAGAGCCATCCCAAATGGAAATTGCCATGGAGGGGAGGGCCCTGTGTTCAAACTCTGTAACAAGAGGGGCAGAGCTGTGACCCTTTTTCCACAAACAGTGACAGTCATGCTGGCAGAGGATGGGGACGGGTAGACTCCCTGCTGACTACCTGTTTTTCTCTTCCCTGTCCTGTTTAGATCCTTGTGACTCCCAGCCATGCCAGAATGGTGGAACATGTGTCCCAGAGGGACTGGACAGATACCACTGCCTCTGCCTGCTGGGGTATGGAGGAGATGTCCACTGTGGTAGGTGTGAACCTGTGCTCTGTCTCCTTCCCTCTCAGCTGAGTCCTGCCTTTGTGGTGACTTTTGTGCCACCCTGGGGACAACTGGGGTGGGGCCAAAACCTTTGGGTTTTTCTCCGAAAGGCAGGCTGAGTTTACTCTCATGATGATCATGACTGTGTCAGACCCAGTGACTGGGTCCTGCTGTTCAGACACTGTGTGGGTGTGAAGGGCACCAGTATTGACATCTTACTCTGGCATGGCTGTCTTTGTGTCTAAATGTAGATGCCATGGGATCAGGAGAACAGAGTCACTCAGAGAGACATGGATGTTGGTTCTCTCCCTGCACACATGGGTGCAGCAGGACCTCCTGGTGTTGGGGGTTCAATGTAAAAAATCAAGACCCCCTGATCATTAGAAAACACCTTGTATTTACTTTCCCCAAGGTTCCAACTTCAAAGTGTCTCAGGGTGTCATAGGTGAGGGTCTGGTGCTTGGACTCTCACCTTTCTCCAGTGTGTGGTTGTGTCATTCAGAGTGTTTTGCCCCCAGCACTAAGAGAGTGGAGTTGGAATTACTGATTTGAAGTTTGCCATCCAAAAGTCCATGAATTCCCACAGATATTTCTTGTCTCTAAAGGCTTACATGGCATCCAACCAAAACAAAGCCTGCTCCCCCGGCTCATTTGTCTTCCAGCTCATGATATGAATGGCAGAATATTTGTATTACTGGACACAAGGTTCCCTCTCTACAAGGCTTCCAACAGGCTCCTGCTGTGCAAGAGACTAATTGCCTTCTCACTTTCCAGCAGCAAAGCTGAGCCTCGAGTGCAGCGTGGATCTCCTTTTCCTGATGGACAGCTCAGCAGGGGTCACACTGGAAGGGTTCCTGCGCTTCAAGGCCTTCCTCAAGAGATTCCTCCAAGCTGTGGTGGGCCAGGACTCGCCAATGAGCGTGGGGGTGGCCCTGTATGATGACCACGTCAAGATACCCATTGAGCTGGGCCAACACAAGGATGCATTCAGTCTCATGAGGAGTATTGATGCCTTGAATTTCAGTGGAGGAAGAACCCTGACAGGCAGAGCCCTGCAATACATTGCACAGCATGGTTTTAGGAGTACCCCAGTCTTTGCTGATGTGCAGGATGATCTCCCACGTGTGGTTGTCCTGCTCACTGACTCCAAGTCCCAGGATTCGGTGGCAGAAGCCACTAAGTATGCAAAGGACCAAAATCTCTTCTTGATTGGCATAGGCAGCAGCTTCATGAGAGCAGAGCTGACCATGGTGACTGGCAATCCACAGCAGACCATCATCTACTCAGACCCTCAGGACCTGTTCAACAGGATGCCAGAACTGCAGAGAAAAATCTGCAGTGTGGGCAATCCTGAAGGTAACACTGTGGTATGGGCATGGTGGGACAAGTTTGCCAAACCGTGCAGAGGTGTCCTGAATTCCAACAGGGAGGAGGGAAGGACAGAAGGATGAAAGTCCTTGTTTTTTGTTTGTCAGTCACAGATCCAGGGACTAATCTTCCATGAGTGATTTTTGTGATGAGTCTCTACCTAAGGGTGTGAAAGAGACGTAGACCACCCTTCACAATCGGTGATCAGCAGTGTTGAATTTTGCCCACGATTTCCTGTCACTGCTGGTTTTCAGTCAGAAAGGACTAGATGTATAGTCTGAGAGATAACATGTTTGTGCTCCTTTCCACAGGCTGCCAGGCTCAGTCTCTTGATTTGACATTTGCTGTGGATGCCTCGTCTGGAGTTGGCTTGGAGAACTTTCTGCGTCTGAGGCACTTTGTCAGGAGCAGCTGTTTGCACTTTGTCATCAACAGGGACGTCACCCAAATTGCCCTGGTGATCTATGGCAGCAAAGCTCACACCATGTTTGCTTTGGACACCCACACAAGCAACTCTGCTGTCCTCCAGGCCATCGACCAGGTGCCTTTCCTTGGGGACTCAGCCTCTGCTGGCAGTGCCTTGCTGCATGTTTATAGTGATGTAATGACTGTGCTGAAGGGGGCAAGACCTGGTGTCAACAAGGTGGTGGTGCTGCTGACCAATGGAGGTGGCCTGCAGGATGCAGCTGCCCCAGCCCAGCAGCTGAGGCACAATGGCATCTTGGTGTTTGTGGTTGTCATTGGGGATGCAGAGAGGGACGTGCTGCTGAGAGTTGCTGGGTCTCCCACCTACCTGGTCCACATCTCCTCCTATGAAGACCTGCAGTACTACCAAGGCCTTATCATCGAAAGGATCTGTGAAGGTAGGAGAGCCTCCAGTCACTCTCTATGTCAGTGCCACCAGCTGCTGCTATTGTAGGTTTTTGGATGTTTTACTGACTGAACTTGATACTATCTTCTGCATTTTACGGATGAGGGAACTATGACACAGAGATCTGATGACTGCCCAGAGCAGTTCTGGAGGAATTAGTAACCAACTTTCCTAAGATTCTGGGTTAGAGTGGGCATACTCTCCATGCTTTCCAGCCCTGCTAGATCTAGGTTCTACTTTCTCTGAAAGAAAGAGAAGTTTGCTCTTTTTCTGATGTTACTTTAAATCTGTAGAATTTGCTGTCTGTTACTGTACATCTTCAGTCTGGCTTAAGGGGCCCCCTTTTTGTGCTGGTCCCTGAGTGAGGTCTCTGCTCTCTTGTTCACCAGGTTTGTGACCAGGTGTTTGTAAAGTGGTGAGTCTGCAACCTCATCACTCCTGTTCATCCTTCATATCCCGCTACTGAAATTATCATGTAGGTTTTTGAGATTTTGTGTTGCACTGTATTTAATCTTAAAATCAGAATCTGTCCATTTTGAAGCCTTCAGATTGTTAAACTAGGCCTTCAGACAAATTGTGATTAATCTCACTTGTAGGACCAAATTCTTGTATTCAATGTTGAAGGGAAGAATTTTCAAATATTTGTCAATGAGTGTAAAAACTCATGTTTGGGGGTTGAAAAAAACCAGTGTAGTTTTTTCAAAACTTTGAGTCATGAGTGCCAGTCCTCAGCTGGGGAAAAATATGGCTCTAATACTAAGTTTGAAACACTTGCATGTTGTCTAGAAATCAACTTTTCAGAAAGGACAGCAGCCCCAGTTTTCAGACAGTGGTGATGAAAGTACTCCTAGTTAAAATACCATGCCTTGTTTTCTCATTCAAAATAGCCTAAAATTAACATCTACCTGTTTGCTTTTGTTGTGTTTTAACATGTTTATAAGATCAAAAGGAGCATGTTTGAGCTTCAGCACAGAGGTCCTTTTCATCTCTGGGCATACCCATGTCTCCTTCAGGCTTAGAAAGAGCTACAGCATCATCTCTTTAGGGTGAGGAGCTGCTTTCCTGGCAGGCTCTGCAGATGGTTTCTACATGGAGCTTTTCAGTGTGTTTCTGTTGCAGTGCAGAACTTTCAGCTGTGTTATTACAAAAACAATGTCCTGTACCTTGAAATTAGGTAAAAATGCCAGAGGTGAAGGGGAAGAGACAAGGTTCAATGAGTCAGGGTAATAACATATCATTTCCTGAGACTGAATTGCTGCTTTCATTTCATGTGCAGGTAAAATCACAGTTTGTACTAGATAGGCTGGGACCAAGGGCGATGTAAAGATAAGCCCTTCACTCAGTCTTCTACTCCCAAGTCCAAGGCTTAATAACAGAATCATTGTCTGTGAAAGGACTTTAAAAATTTATGATTCATTACAAAAGTATTTGAGAAACAAATCCTGCCTCTGTATACCTGGAATATGGTATTAGTTCTGAGGCTCATCTGAAAAGAGTCCGGAAAAAAAGGACTGAGAGTTAAGGAGAAGAGTTCCCAAGCATGAAATACATATGAATCAGATTAATGGAAATACAGGTTATTGGGATCATCAAAGTGCAAGAAGCTTGTTTAAAGTATGTTAACAGCAGGCTTGAGTTCAGAGAACTCAAGTGTTGTGGCAGAATGATTCCCCAGAGCAGGGACTGTGAGGTTATGCTGTGCAGCATCCCTGCAGGGATGAGGTGGACACATGCACCATGAAACAGCTCCCTGGGGAACAGCAGCACCTGGAGGATGAGTAGTGTGCCCAAGAGATCCAACTTTCATTGCCAGTGGCTCTTCCAGCCCAATGAACGTGGAAGTGTCCATCCCTGGGAATACACTATCAGGCAGGACTCCATTTCAGAAATCCCATGATAACAAAAATGTTTTTGAACCCGACTTGGTTCCCCATAAAATCAACTGGGGCTAAAGACTGGTATGTCTCAGGTCTAGGACTGTCAAAGAAAAAAATAATCAGTTATAATTTTTCCAGTGTTACGTGTAGTTTGAGACTTGCTTTGCAGAGGGAGAATAAGCACAATGTCTGTTAAGCTGTAGAAAGCTTCCTGACAGATAGGGGATAGTATTTGTATTCTTTCTTCTTCCCCCTTTTCTGTTTTCTCTGTGATTTTTTTGCCCTGGAGCAAGAGTAAGGCAAGCAGCTCTACCCCACTTAGTTGTTGAGCAGAGGAATTTCACACCCTCACCAACACCGCAGTGGTGTTGCCAGCAGACTGGAAGCAAATCCCTCTGGGATGCTGCTACTTAACCTAATGTATTGGCAGCAAGGCAGCATGGAACACTGCCAGCCCTGCTGACAGCTGGGCTCTGTTGTGTTGAGAGGGTTGGGAAAGCTGTCACATACTTCATAACAACAGGGCTAATAGCTTGGGCTGTGCTTGCAGGCTTCTCTCAAACCCCCTAGAAAAGAAGCCCAGAAATTTCCCCTGTGTTGTTTTCCATTCATGCCATCCTTGCTTCCCAACTGGCAACTTCTTATTCCTCTCTAGTGGAAACTTTTATCCTCTCTGGGGCAAAGGGAGGTTTGAACTTCAGTGGCATTTGGAATTGTGAACTTGTTAGAGCAGGGCAAGTGTCTTGCTCTGTGTTGTCCATGTGGGGAGTTTGGGGGTGCTCACAGCTCTGCAGATGCTCTATTTTGCTTTTCTCTGATATGCAGCCTATCATTAAGTTACTCTTATAATCTTTACTAGAATATTCCCCTCCAGATTAGGACACCTAGAAAAGCCTTTCTGTTCTCTAGGTTAAAGTGTCAAGACAGGGTTGTGGCTTGCAACCCCTGCCATGTTTATATGTTTTTCCAGTCCCGTTAGCTCTTGACAACATTTTTTGCAGCATTCCCGATGGATGTGGGTCTTAGCTAGTGATAATGCAGATGTGCCTGAGCCTGCTCTTCTGCTTGTGTCTGTTGCAGAAGCAAGGAGCCCCGTGAACCTGTGCAAGCCCAACCCCTGCATGAACCAGGGCGTGTGCATCCTTGGGCCGGGGAGCTACCACTGCCAGTGCCACGGCTGGGAAGGGCCCCACTGTGAGACCAGTAAGGATCAGCAGCCCCTCCACACTGATCCCACTGATCTCCACCTCTCCCTGAAGCAGAGAAGTGGCTGAAACTCTTGGACAGCTGTTTGGTGGCCAGGTCTTGGTGCTGATGTGGTCTCTCTCTTATGGAAAGAGGAGAGGTTTGGGCTGCTGAGGGGTGCAAGGGCTTCTCTCAAGGAGCTGTGCATTTTTACACCTTCACTGAGTTGACTGTGAGGGGGGCCCAAGAAGGTCTAATAATTTTGGTAATCTTCCACTCTCTTCTGTTCCCCTTTTCCCTCTGCCCTGCTAGAAGAAACAATCTTTCCTGGGTTCCCCAGGTGGAAAGATTTGACTCTCTTTTAATGGGAGGCAGCTGTTTCTGTTGGAGCAGGCACCCTCATTATTCCTTTCTGTGCTGTCCAAGGTGTAAAAGCCACCCCACCGCCTTTCTTCTCTTCAGCAGGGGAGCAATAGCCAGGAGGTGGGGAGTCTCTGGCTCCCTAGAGGTGGCCCTGTGCCCATAGCATGAAGTTCTCAATTTGAGTGGATTTTTCCCTTGCCCAATATTTCGCTTTTTAACTGAACGCAGGAATTCTGACTTCCAGCCTGTGGCCTCTAACATCTGTCAGCTGAGGCTAAGGGAATGCTTGTTTGGTTGTTGTGGATTGAGTGTAACCTTATCCCTTGGTCCTAAAGCCCTCATCCCACATCTCTGCTTCCCTTCTGCCACAGGAGTTGTCCGGGGTGATTCTCCAAGATCTCCAGCACTTCCTCCACGTTCCCATGTGCAGTGGAGTCCAAGGGGTTTGCAGTACTTCTCCAGAGCTCTCCAGCACAGCAAAAGGGAAATGGACCAGAGGCATTGACACACATGTGCCGAGTGCTCCAGTTCTCCACCCAGGAACAGTTCCTGCCACTCACAGGCACAATCCTGCAGTGCCCTTGGCAGTGATGGAGTTGCTCCAGCACAGGGACTGTGTTAAGGCCATTCCCAATTCCTGCATTGCACAAACTGGGCTTCCCAGCATCCTCTTTCTTTTATAATTGAAGTAAATATTTGTGTTTATGTATTTCTTTCTGGCATTTTGCATTTCCTCCTCCAGGTCTTAAGGTCGTGATTATGCTGGGTTTTTTTTTTAAACAGATTTTGAGAGATCTGTGAGTTAGTCTAAAAATATGTAGAAATCTGAGTAATTCTGGAGCTCCTGCTGAAGGGGTATAACACAAATGATGCACTTGCAGCAGGGTGCTGGAGTGAGAGGCTTGTTACATGCAGGAAGAGAGAGAAAGGAGAACTGATTGCAAGACTGTACTTTGTTTCATATGTTGCTCAAGCTGCTTTCTTCCCTGAAATGATTGGGTTGTGATGGTTCATGTCTCCAAAGACAGATTGGCCATGTGCCTGCATCCTTTGGAGCATCAGCCTCACCTCACCACTGGGTCACTTTGCCCACAGACCTGTAAAATTTACATAGCTGCTCCCCCAAAGCCCATGGTTCCCAGTGTTGGGAACCACATGTTACTTGTTGTCTGCTGACTTTCCCATGGTGTCTGTCACCTCAGGAGAGCACAGCCAGGTCTGCAGAGAGCCAAGGCAGAGATATTAACTGTGACTGCCAGTGCTCATGAGAATAGTGTCTATTGTTCCCAGCAGAAGAAAAATCCCTTCACCCAGATGCCCTGGCCTCGTGTTTGAATAGTAACATTAGATGGACAAAGAGAGACACAAATTGCTCAGCAGGTTTGTTGTCAAAAGAAGAATGGTCTGAAAGCCTTCTCAGGGATGAAAGCTGGCACTGAGACAGGAGAAGCACTGTCATGCCTTGTGGGAGAAACCAGGCTGGGAGAAAGAGGAAATTCTGCTTTCCTTTCACTGTCACTTTGGTAGATTGTCTGTGTCCTAAGGCACAGCAGAATAGAGGCTTAGTTGAAGGGCTGACATTTGGGGTACAAAGGGAAACAAATCTATTAATGTTACTTAGGCATGGCTGTAGCTCAGCACTGCCTCTGCTGTTAACCTGTCAGTCTTCCCTTCCTGTGGGGAGAACAGGCTTGATCAGACTCACACCAAAGATGTGCTTCATGGTATGGTGCAGAAGTCCTGTGGAGCTGGCTGGATTCCAGCCAGACTGCTCTCAAAAGTCTCCCTGACCTCCTTGTGCATCCTCCTTTGTGTGAGAGGTCCGAGGGACCCCTCCTCTCACCCTGCTGCCCTGGTGGGTTTGCAGCTCCCTGGGGGTTTCTCTGCCATCCTTTGCCTAAGAGCATCATTAGCTCACTCCCCACAGGCATTTGTCCTCTGCAGGATCGTCTGCCCTCTCAAACTGCGGTGCATTTGCATTGCCTGGGACACAGCCCTGGAGCTGGGACATGCCCTCCTGGCCTTCTAGAAGTGCTGAAAGCCTTTTCCTTGTGCTGTTTGCAGGACAGTTGTACAGTGCTGCTGCTGAGCCCTTTATCTTGTGGCTAACGTGATGTGGTGTAATCTGTTTGTGAGGTCTTTATTTTAATGCACAGGTATTAAGCATGTTTTTAGCATGCATGGGCTGTACAAAAGGCAAAGAGGGCTTGCCTGGGTCAGCATGAGCTGGGGAAACCCTGCATTTTTACCATCCTGCTGGTTTTAAGCAGCACAGGTACACAAACATCTCGGTGTGATTCAAGAAGCACAGACTGCAAATCTCATGCAGGAGACAACATTTTAATGCTGTACAGGATTTCTCTATCTCTGTGCATCAGTTTGTCAAGCTGAGATGATATGAGAGATTGGAAACTCACAGAGTAACTCAGGAGAGCTGGTTTCTAAACCCAGTTTTTTGGGTTCTGAGTACACCTGGCTGAGGTCTCAGTGCCCAGAGTGCCCCAGGGATCCCCACATGTCAGGGATCTACATGTGCTGTGACTGTGACCTCCCTCCTGACATTCCTCCTGAAAGCAGGTGATTCCTGAAGCCTTGGATAGATGCTCAGACATTTTCTGGCAGCAGCAGCACCCACCAGCTCTCCTTTTTTATGGAACAAAGCACTTTGCAAGGTGAGAAGGTCATGGGGATTGGAAAAGCCAGCCTGATAATTAGGATATATGGGATGTTCTTGGAGAGACCTGCTGATCCCACAGGCAAGCAGGACACTGCTGAATATTTTTGGAGCTGTTTTCTTTTTATTTTTAAAAATTTGACTTGAGGTTCCTGGCTAATTTCTAGGCCCTTTCTTTTATAAATTTTAATTAAAAAAAAGAGTAAGTAGGTAAGTGACTTGGGTGTCTGACATGATCCCTTATTGAATTCACTCTCAAAGACTTGCCTTGATTCAATCAGAAAGATTTAATGAGACTTTACCTGGTGGGAGCTCATTCCCTTAAGGCTGGGCCAGTATTTTAGGCTGGCATAGGCACTGAGGAGGTGGGGTCCCTGCAAAGCCAGCACTAATCCTGTCTGGCATCAGAGGAGCTCAGAGGATGCTGTCTGTGCCAGCTTGTCATTAGTGTCTGGGCTGCTGTTACTAATGGAGCTGTGAATTACTCTCACTCTGGAGGATTGCTGGGTGAGCTTTGGCTGGTCCTGGGCCATGTGCTGACTCCAGGAGAGAGCCTGTTAATCATTTTAAAAAACGGGATTTAAGTAAGTGCCATGGTTTTCACCCCCTTCACTCTTACATTCCCCCAGCAAGCAAACCATGCCTGTTTGTGGTAAGTAATGTTGGATGGCACCTGTGCTGTAAAGGCTGCAGCAGGGGAGCTAGGGTTTGATCCCACTGTGCCATTCTCCCTGCACACCAAAAGCCCAGGCCAGCCTGCAAGAGATCTGCTGATGCTCCCTGTAAAACCAGCTGGCTTCTTCAGCTTCAAAACACCCTGCAATCTCACTCTGAAGTAGAAGTAAATTAATTTGATTATACTCGAGACCTCTTACATGAACATTCAGGCCAACTTCCCTACTAATACGAGGTAACTTTTCCTTTAAAATCTGTCACTTCTGTCTTACTGGAAAATCAACATGCCCACTAGCAACCTTGGTGAGCTAGTCAGAAATACCCAGGAGCTTTTGTGGGGCTGTTCTGTGTATCCAAAGCAAGAAATGTGGAGAAACTCGCTAAGGACAATGGTCTGTAGCAGGAAACTTCCCTCCAGGAAACTGGCCTGGCTGCAGTGTGCACAGGATTGCCCTGGAATGACTAACAAAGCAACTTTATCAGCTGGAGCTGATACAGGGGTGTTCTAAAGCAGCCACAGGCAATGGAGCAGCAATGCTGCAGGACAAACGCAGCAGCTGCTGCTGTCCATTCAGTGCACAAAAACAGCCCCCCCAAATCGAGTTATTTGGGGATTCCTGGGCTCAGAGGCCAACAGGACACAAAGGAGCTCATTGGCAGGCTTGTGTCAAGGGGTGAGGCAGGAGAGGCCAGGGAGTGGCCCTGGAATCGCCCAGGAATTTGTGCTGTCCTTACAGTGCCTCCCCAAGCTTTCTGTGGGAGTGGAGCCACCAAGAGGTATTTCACAGATGTGCCTGTTTTGGTGCCCGTTCTGTAAAGGCCTCAACTGTTTTCTTTAATAACTTTCCCCCTTCCTTTCCAGCTGAAGCCCATCCTGGATTTCCCTCAGACTGCAGCAGGCAGTAAGCCTGCACACAGTTGCTATCTAGTGGCCAGAGGAAGGCAGTGGAAGGTTTTTCACTGCTGGTTCTGTGCAAGAGGCCTGCTACAGAGGTACAGGCAGGAATCTGTTACATGTATTCATATAAATTGCCAGGGTTACTGCTATTTTTCAGTGGGCTAGATCTCTGAAAATTGTTTTGCTTGATGGTGTGATCACTACTGTCTAAGCTATAGTTCACTGCAGTTGTAGCCTGCACAGCTAAGGATTTGTAGTAACTGGTGCTATTGGGGATTTGATGTACTTGAAATCTATTGGAAAGTAGAGCAAGGACAAGCCCCCTTACTAAGAAAAACACTGGTAACATAATATACTCAACATTTTATTATAAAACCCTCTAAAGAGCCACTTTATAGGTCACAGTTACAACAAAGGAAATGCCTTGAGTTAGGAAAACAATGGGGACACAGAGACATTGTTTAACATTTCTTGTTGGGGGAAAGTGTGCTGTTCAGGACTTGCCTGTGTTTACCATTCCCTCATAGAGACATCCCAGCAGGAGCACTGAAGCTGACTGGGCTGTGAAGGGGAAAGCAGAGCTGCCCTTGTCCATGGCTGTCTCAGTACCACTGTGAAATGTCTGGACAACTTCTGGAGGGTGACAGCGGGGTCTGCAGTGAGGGCACGGTGCTACACAGGTATTTAGGGTACAGAGAGGGGCTCCTGCCAGCTCATCACAGGCCAAAACAAAACCTTCATGGAGTCTGTGGCCTTCTGGTGCTCTGGAGAAGGAAGTCCCCAGGGATCTGAACCAGAAGAGTCAGCAGTTTATTTGCATGATTTTTTCCTATGTGCAAAACCTTGCACAGGAACAAGCTGACAGCTGAGGCTCCAGAGGCCTGGCATTAGCAATTCCTCCATCTGCACCACAGTGGTAACTAAAGAGTAAAAAAAATGGGAGCATGGTCACCTTTCCTGCTTCCAGGATACCCTGACCAAGTGTTTTGTTGCACTCTGGCTCTGTAGTGGGGGCAAGCAAGCCCAGAACCAGCTCTGGATATCAGAGCCCTGTGCATCCCACTGGCTGTCTGGCCTTTGTGTGAAGAAAGAACAGCCCTTTAGAGGTGGTCTCAGGCCTGTCAAATATTTTCAAGGGTGAGGAAGGTACAACATTTTTCCTGTCTGCCTCTACCTTAGCTTTGGTGTAGCCACAGGAGCCCAGGGACAACCCATCCCAGGAACTGGTGCTGCTTTAACTTTGTTGGGTTGGAAAACAGCTCCAGCCCCATCCAGTCAACCCAGTTACTGAGCCTGGGCTCTGAAGGGCCATCAGAGGAGACAGGAAGAGGTGTCTCCAGGCCATCAGACATGTCAGCAGGTTACAGGGAGGGGAAGAATGTATAGATCTCTGCCAACCTATTACCACCCTTCAAATTTCAATGTCTCTAAGTTTAGCAGTTCCAAATACCCAACATCTTTCATTAGAAAACTTGGCTAGGGTAGAGAGGGGTGGGCTTTGTGGGCCATACTGCCAGGGCCCAAAGGCAGTATTAATGATCAGGAAATAAGGGTGACAGCACCAAGATGGCCAGCAGCTCAGCAGAGCCCTGGCAGTGCAGCCTTACTGCAGGGCAGGCTGCTCAGCCCTCCAGTGTGCAGGGACACAGGGAGGTCTTCAGCTGCAGCTCTGTGAGGATCAGAGCTGGGGCAGGAGCATGGGGACTGCTTTACTTCCCCTATTTTGGGAGGGACAAGCCCTGAAGGATACACTGGGATTTTTTTTTTTTTTTCCATAACAAACTCCCCCGGTGAAGATTTTCAAGAAAGTTAACTGAATCTGCCTGGAAGATCTTCTTTGCCCAGAGCTCTTGGTGCTGCCAGTCTGTAACACAGCTTACAGCACGAGAAGGTGAGCAGCTCAATATTCTGCCAAGCCTGCAGCTGGTAGGAAATGCTAGAACGCATCAGGACACTGATTAAAAATGCCCTGGACAGGCTGCTGTGTGCTTCTCGTTCATGTTTGAAGCATTGCTCACATGTGGGGATAGCCCTTGACTGAAGGCTGGATGAAATGCAGCTGAGTGATGACCGGCAGCAAGACAGGTGAGACTTTAGTTGACTCCAATTTATCAGGACAGGTACAAACTCACCAGGCTGAGGAATAGTAGAGGTCCCTTCTGAATCCACTACAGTCACTAATATAGAAACCTTAATAACTCATTGATAAACCTTCAGAGTAGAAATACACAAAACACCCCTATGTACAGTAACATTCTTGTTTACATCAGCTAGGTTAGGACTTTGATGGAAGGATTGCCACTGGCTGTTATTGTTTTAGCTACATGATTGGGATTTGTCTGGAAGAAGAGCAAGTTCATTTGGGATAACTCCAGCAGCTGGTGACTCCAGAGCTGCGTCGGAGCCGCGGGCGCGACGTGGAGGAGGCACTTGGTGTGTGGTGGTGCTGAACACCCAACCTCCACCGACAGATGGTTGGATCCCCTGGGCCATGTGTGGGCAATTCGAGTCTTTAGTCCATCTCTGAACAACGTGCTTCTAACTAGCTCCCTTCTTCTCCCATTCCTGCCAAGGAATAAAGGCAAATTAGTTGAAATGCAAATCAGGCAAGCCACAGTAGCCGTAATGTGCACGGGATCAACACGATCGCCTGGTCCCCACCTTTGGCTGCAGGGTGGGTCAGGGATATCTTTAAGTTATAAAGAATGCATATATTTATTCATTTAAACTGTAGGAGGCAAGGCAAACACAGGTGAAAAGACTGGAGGAAAACCAAGCTGATGTGCTCTGAAGTGTGTTGGTCAGGGGTGTTATCCAGACATGAGACCCCCCCACAACCCCATCCCACCACAGCCACTTTGCTCCACTGGCAGAAGGGAGAAGCTGTCCCAGATGGATTTTTCTGCTGTTCCTTACCTTAGCTTTCTGTAGGACTGTTCCCTTCCCCGTGACCATAACAGATAAAGGCCGGTTTTTTAAAGCCGTTGCTGAATTGACCGGTGAGTTCTCTGCGCTGTTTGCTGGGCTGGCACTTTTTGCCTGAACCTAATAAAAATCATAGAAACAGTTATGACTACAGACTACTGAGAGAGATTGCTGCCTTTTCTCACCATCTCCTAGCCACAGTGTCATCCCATTCCCACGGAGGCACATTCTTTCAGTGACATGCCAATTTCAAAAAAACACCAGCGGGGTTTTGTGGTGTGTTTGGGTTTTGAGGACTGCAGAACTAGAGATACAGAGCAGGGTGCAGGTGGTGGGGATCTCTATTTCATGGGAAACAAGTTCCCAAGAAGGAATTTAGATGCCTGAATCTCCTCCTGCAAAAACCATCCCTTAGCTCAGCCAAGTGCAGAAGGAGCTGAGTCCACACCTGCATGGCCCTGGAGGGTGTTGCTTAAAACCCCACAGGAAAACACAACCACTTTCCTGATCCCATCCACCTTTTACTTCCCCATTACTGCTGTTACTTTATTAGGTTATTATTACATTATGTATATGATATATAATAATTAATACATACATATAAGCTATATGTTTATACAAGGTTGCATATTACACTAATGATGCTATTATTAATTATTACATTTTTAAGCAGGCTGAGACTGTGTGACTGCCTAGCTGCCAGAAAGCTGCTGTGCCTCCCAGGGTGCCCCACATACCCGTGGGGCTGTGTTCTCCAGGTGTGTGGTGTCCACTGCCGTGCCCAGTGTCACCGGGCCCGACTCTGCCTTCTTCAGGTTCTCTTTCACCTCCACCAGGCTCAGCTCCAGGTCCACCCTCTGGCTTTCCTTCCTTTTGCATTCCTCATCTATCTCCTTCAGCCTCTGCTCCAGGCTCTTGTCTGTGAAGGGAGAGGAATCTTGGTGCCTGCTGGGAACCTGGGGAGCTCCTGAGGGGAGCAGGGATCAGGGCATGTCCTGTACATTTTCCTTGTGCTTTGCCCCATGAGGGACTGTGGCTCTTGCTCTGGTGCAATCTGGGTTATGTGGTTTGGCTCAAAGCACCAGGTTCCCCCATCTCCTCTGGTCCCAGGTTCATTGTCCCCTCTTTCTCCATGGTCCCACCTTGGCTCATTCCCACACATCCCACCTTGCCCTGCCCTACCTGTGCTGCCACCAAGCATTTCCTTCAGCTCCCGTCTCTCCTTGCGCAGCTGGGTGAGCTGAGCTCGGATTTCCTCCTTCTCCTTCTCCAGCCGTTCCTTCTCCTCTGTGAACCGTTTCACCTCTGCCTCTGTCCTGTTCTTGCCCAGCTTGGTTTCCACTGCTGCTGCTGGAAACACAGCCCACCAAAAACAAGCTCAGTCAGGGGAAAAAGAGCAGGAGGGAGAAAACATTTTCAGGTGCTTGAAAGGAAAACAAGGGGAGGTCTGAAAAGTCACCAACCACAGCAGTCAGCACACAGACTGCTGCAGAGCAGGGGCAAGTTGAACCACCTCTCTTTAAGCACCCTCAGGCCACCTGAGCAGCACACTCACCTGGCAGAGGCATCTTGGGCCGCTGTGCAGGCACCAGCTGGGGGCTGCCCGCTGGAACTGTGCCTGCTGCCACCTCGGGGGCCACCTGGGGCAAGGCAGTGTTCTGCTGCTGGGTCTGGATTTTGACAGCAGGCACCCGTGGCACAGCCTCCTCAGGCTCTGGCTTCTCTGGGTGTTTCTGGAAAGGAGAAATGAAGTGGGATGATGAGGTGTAGGGAACTGGCTCAGTGAATAAGCCTGGCCTGGCACCACGGTTTGGACAGTACCTGCTCCGAGGTCTCTGTTGCCTTAGTACAGGGCTCAGCTTCCTTAGCCATAGGGGCTGTCTCAGCTGTGCTCTCTGGGGCAGCCTTGGTGGCAGCCCTTTCTAGAGATGGTGAGCTGAGGGGTGAAGACTGGCACGACATCTTGCCAGCACAGTGTAGTAAGGACTTCACTGGGGTGAGATCCAGGTACACTCTGTCTTGGTCCCCCTCCAACTTGCTCTCACTCTTGGGTACTTCTTCCTGCAAAAGAGGCCATCTGCTGCAACCAGAAGTACAAGAAACACCTCGCTGCACAGCAGCACCATCTCATGCAATCTGGAGTATTTTCCAAAAATCTTAGAGGAACTAAAATGCCAGTCTCTGAGTCATTCCACAGAGGGCTTTTTGAAGTACTGAAGGAAAGGCCCTTCCTGTTTTCTTTCAACAGGCCTCTCTGATGGTAGCAGCAGCCCCATGCAAGGATATCACATTGTTGTACATCCAGCAACCCATGCCACATTCTTTGCCTTTCCTCAGGTAACAGTCCCATTCCCAGCAGGACCCATTTCTCTTGTCCTTCCACACAGAACTTGCACTTACAGGCATAGCAAGGAATTTTGGAAGGCTAGGCTCCAAAAAGCCCACTATCACCAAATAATCCATGCTGTTTGCTGATGAAAACTGTGGAATTTTATCCCAGCTGCCTGAGGATCCCTACAGCCCCTTTGTGGAAACCTCTTTCCCATTCCTTAGCAACTCCTCTCCACCACTTGGTTCTGCTCCATTCCAGAGGCCAGGATTTCCCCAGGGTCTGGGAATCCACTTCACCACTGCTGGGAAAACCTCCCCTTTAACTGCTGGAGAGCCTCCAGGACCAGATGTTTGCCATGGTCCCCCCAGAGCTCCCTGCAGCAGGGCATCTGTCTTACCACAGGCAGGTCTGGCAGATCCACGTCGTCGTACAGCTCATCCTGCTGCAGCCTGCCCTTGGGCAGGTTATCGATGTAGGCGTTGGGCTCAGAGTATTTCCTCTGCATTAGGCTGTGAACAGGCAGCAGGACATCCCATCAGGGGGACTGCATCTGCTGCATGGCTCTGCAGTGCTGCATTTTTAGACATCTGAGAACACCAGTCCCGAGGCCTGGGCAAGGCCTGGCAGCGAGATGCAGGAGAGGAGAAGGCAGAGCCCCACAAGGCCCTGTGGTCACTGCAGCTGCTGCTGCCCGTTAAGCAGCACCCACCAGAGCGGGGCTGTATTTCTCCTTGGCTCCTTCCTTTCTCACCCAGCCCTCAGCCACAGCAGCACAGTCACCCTGCCCCAGTGGCACCATGGACTGTGTGGCTGAGAGCCCAACCTGCTTTTGCAACAGCCACTCGGGCACGTGCCCCCGTGGCAAGCTGCAGCTCAGGCCAGAGGCACCCTACTGGAAGTGCTCTCCTGTCCCAAAAGAAAGTGACTGAGCTGCAGCTGTGAATTTATCACCCATTCCCATGGCAGCCAACCTCCCACAAACAGAGAGCCCCCTGCTCTGGCTTGCTTTCCCTCTCCCAGCCCCATTACCAGTGACATACAAGAAGGAATTCTTGGCAGCGCTGACAATGCAGGAAACCCTGTCGGCGTCCACGTAGTCGTAGGTAAACTCCTCTGGGTCTGTTTTTGAGCCTGACTCCGACAGAAGGAGGCCCAGCCAGTGGCCCATCTCCTCTGAGGACTTTGCCTGCAGGGTGAGCAGACAGACAGGACAGGTTGCAGCAGTGGTTCCTCTGCACTCACAGGGCTGATGCTGCCTTAGGTTGGGTAGGGAAGCATGCTGGCAATCCCCTGGGCTTCCAAGGGGAAAGAGGAACTGCTGGGTATTTATAATAAACCTGAGGCTGCATTAAATGTACAGCTCCATGTATGGACTGATTCAAAAATTTGGCAGCTACACAAATGCAGTTCTTTGCTCTGCTCCTTCCTAAAACGTCCAGTCAGCCTGCATTTTCCTTTCAGTGGTGATCAACTCAGCTGTCTACAAGAGTAAGAGAAGGTTCTGGGGCTGGAGACGCTGGCAGGGAGCAGCTTTGGGTGAGGAAAGCATGCTGGTTTTATTTTGTACCAGCAGAGTGCAGCAATGGGATTGCCAAAACAGAGGCAAGGAGACCCGAGCCTGCGAGGTCCCGTTGTTGCCAGAGCACAAATCCCTTCCACAGTTCTTTGCAAAGGGGAGAGGAGAAGGGAAGAGTTTAAAGCATCAGAGTCTGTTGCTTTAACATGGTCAGTACCCAATTCCCAGCTGCAGTGAGCAGTCTGACATTTTGCAACATGAAGTTAAACTCTGTGCTATGAATTCAGCTCTAGCAAATTGCCACATGCACCTCCCAGTGCAGGGGACTCCACCTGAAGCAAGAAGTTGGTTGATGCAGCCACTTTTTGCATTAATTTGAGGAGTTAGAGCAGGAACCACAAAGTAAAATTCAGAGCAAGTGAGTATATATACAATTTCCAAACTGGAAAGTATATTTTAAGATTTCAGTCTGTTTTATTTAGCAGACTTCAGTCCCTGGGAAGCCTGCCAGCCAGCCAGTCCATACATGGAGTCTGACATCCCAACAAAATACAGACTCTTCCATTCACAAAATGTACATTTTCCCAGCACCTCTTCTTCACATCTGTAATTGGGCAAAAATTCTTAGATACAGACATACCCTGAATCAGAAACTAAAGAAAAACATCTTCCAACTTCACAGCATGCCCTCCAAGTCAGTTGTTTAGCTATAAATATTCCACCCACTGGAAAAATACAGGAAATTGCTCACATTGTCCACCTCCTACTATAATCATGCTGTCGTCAGAGAGAAGTAAGATTAGAGATAAACAGTCCTGGATGCAGGCAAAGGAAAGTAACAGATGGAGATGAATTCACTTGCACTTTCGGGGCAGATCTGTGACAGGCTTACTTGGGATGTGTGACCCACGGCTTTGGGGCTCTGTTGTCAAAAGATGAAGATCTCTGTTCCTCCTGACCACAGCCTTAAATCCCTAAAAGTGGCATTCTTCTCATCTAACATCAACAATCTGCAATGCATTCCACATTCAACCTAATTATCCAAGGTTATCCTGCAGTCAGGGGAGAGAGATGGGACTCTCCAGAGACCCCATGTGCCACCCTAAGATGAGTGCCTGAGATGAAGGCTAAATGGTCCCTCTGGAGGTGCCACCATCAGACACAGCCTGGGTTACCAGCGAGCTGGGACACATTCTAGGTGACCACAGGCAGATGAACCAGAGTCCTGCTCTTCAGGTTCTGCTCTGTTGGACTGAGGTTCCTCTGGAGGAACTCACTGGCTTTTAGACCTCCTACGGTAGCCAAGCTGAGGATTTCAAGCAGAGCTTTCTCGGAGATGCACATCCTACCTCCAAGACAAGCCGTTCCTCGCCGTTGTGCAGGATGCGGAAGGAGTAAAGATGATCAGGGCTGGGCTCTGGGATGATTTCACAGCCTGCCAAGCTCAGGGGCTGCTGAGCCAGTTTGCTTCGGTTCTTGTCCTGGTAGAAATGGAGGTGCCCATCTTTTATCTGACACCACCGTGACTTCCACTGGCTGTTCACCAGCACATTCAGGTAACCTGCAAGTAAGCACAGCTTGCTTAGACACATTTTCCATTTAATCCGTATTCATTTGTGTGCCTGGGGATGTCTAATGGGTAAGTTATGAGATCACCACGCAACGCAAAGCCACAGGCACCAACAAAAAGCAAAGGCACAAAGACAAGCTGTCCTATCCTTCCAAAATAGGGCGAAAAGAGGAAAAATCTTGAAAATGAGACCCTTGAACTTCAGGAGAGGTTTGGAGCAGCAAGTTGGCTGCAGATGGTTGGACAAAGTTGATCCCAGGTGGTAAATACAAACTGACCCTCTCACAACTCTCCCTGCAGGCTTCCACACCCTGGGCAGCACAAATGCCCTGTGTGTGCATGTCTGGTACTACCCATCCTTCCTCTTGGGTCACCCTGAGAGCCACAGGCACCACAATCTACATGGATTTACTGGCAGGAACACCTGGCACAGGCACATTTGAGGAGGATGATGCCTGGTGCTCATCCTGCCCTGCACACTGAGATCCAGCCCTGAGACAAGTCCCCTGCAGAGGGACTCATGCTGCCACTTACTTGAAGTCTCCAGGGATCTCTCTGGACTATCCAGGGAGCTGGACTTCTTCCTCCCAAGGTTCATCAGGTTGCTCAGTTTCAGGCCAGTTGTGCCCTTCTTCTTAACTACCAGAAGTGAAAAAGACACATGCATGGCTTTCCCAGCTCCCAGCCTGCTGTCCCAGCTGGGGGTCCTGCCCCCACCTCACACACATCCTTTGCAGAGGGCAAACCTGACACTCAGGGACAGGCTGGAGAAGTCCAAAGCCCAGGGAGTTCAGGATAAATATGGCCCCAGTAAGATCAGTTAGAGATTTATGGAAGATGCTAATTTTTATTGCTTTACACCTGGGTTGGCTCTGACCAAAGGCCAGTCACTGCAGGAGCAGTGGAAGGTGCTTGCACAGCTCCTGCTGGGCAGGCACCAAACACCCTCCACTTTCCTACACCACAAACCATTTAATTAAGAACCATTACCCATAAACATTTACTGTATTCAAGTCCCTTCCTCTCTAAAACAGGGACACAAAGTGAGAGAGGGGAAAGTTTATGTCCAAAGTGCCTCTTCAACATTCTTATGTGCCTCTTCAACATTCTCCTACTGTGCACAACAGTCAGTGTGTCAATAAGCTTCTGGAATCAACAGGTAATCCTGGTAAGAATATCAAATTCCCAGGCATACACAGCTCTCATCAGGTCTGTATGAGGTGGCAGTGGCAGGAGCTGCTGAAGCCCTGGCCCCATGCAGGCTCGAGGGCTGGTTGTCCCTGTCACCCCCAGGGCAAAGTTTTACCATCTTTTGTCTCAGCTGTCTCGGGGTGGCCGTCGGTGCTGCTCCCGCTCTCGGAGGCTGCAGAGTATCTCTCAGACACCTCCACCTGTCAACAAGCACCAGGCACAAGCTCCATGGATGCAGGTGACCCATCCTTCCAGCCAGAACCCGCTGCAAGGACCTTTTCCCCCTTCTCCCATATTATGAGGTCTCACGCTCTCTGCAGCAGGTGCTTTCACCCAGACATCCCCAGCCAGTTCACTCACACTGTGCCCTTCCCACTCCTCCTGAACATGCCCCACACCAGCTGGGACCACCTCTGAGGAGACACAGTGGCACCACTGGTGCCACCCTACAGCCTCTTACCCTGCAGCCTGGCTGGTGGGGGCATTTGACAGTCCCTGTAGGGGGCATGGGCACAGGAACCAGCCAGGTGCCCAAGCAGGTCCATTTTGGGTGTCCATCAGAGATTTAGGAAAGTCTCTTTGTCCTCCCACTGTTTTGGAACAAGCTGCTCCCAGGGGAGTGTCACCTAAATCTGGACTAGAGATGCCCCAAGCCCTGGCATGCAAGGGTCTGTGTCCCTCCCAAAGCTCCTGGTGAACACAACCATCCCATTGGATAAGATAGCAGCTGCTGCCCTAGATAGTGGGTAGCCAAATGCTGAGTTAGTCTGGGAGGAAAGATATGGCAACAAAATTAAGATACAAAGAAAAATTAAGATGATTCCAAGAATGCTCTTTTTCAGCAGCACAGGGGTCTGGTTTCAGCCACATCAGTCTTTGCTTACCTAAAATTAAGGCACCTACACTACTATCTATTGAAGGAATAGGGCTGGAAAGCCAAAGTGCTAGTTCTGTCTGTAGAGACAGATGTACCTTTGGGTAACTGAGACGTTGTGAGTCTGGGATGTACTGGTTGCCTTCACTGCCTCCTTCACAGAGCAGGCCACTGGTCTCTTGGATTACCTGTGCAGAAGGGGAAACCAAATCCTGTGAGAGAGCTGCAGCAGAGGATCAATTAATCTCCCCCAACAAGGACAGACAAACCACATCACCCTGGGAGACCCATGGTTTACTGTCCCTGTGACCCTGGGGGCTGTCCTGGTGTTGCATCAAGCATCCAGCAGAAATTGCTGGATCCAAGTCACTGGGAGAGGCTGCCAGCAAAGGCAGCCCTGGCGTCTCACAGCCCCGTGGCTGTCCTGGGCTCCAGGAGGCTCCTCCTCCTGCTGCTGTCTCAGGGGAAGGGCCACATTTACCCCTGTCCTCAGCCAATTCCTGCTGGGGATCCACCCCAGGCATTCTGCCCCTCTGCCACAGCAGCTGGGCTAGAGGTCCCCATGTGGCCTCCAGCACAGTGAAGGCAGCAGGGAGCTGCAGGAAGAATCTATCCCACGACATGAAAATGAAGTGGTATATTTGTATAAGGGCTTGCAGTGAGGAAGGGAGCCAGAGCACACAAGGACAGGGCTGAGATAAGATCTGGCCTCCCAGCAAAGCATGGGAGCACCAGTGGGACAAGTCCTGAAGGTGTCACTGACCCTGAGCCACTGCTCTGCCTGGTCTTTGCTCTGCAGCCCCAGCACGATGACATCAGCGTTCGTGGGGATGATCTTCAGCTTGTGCTCTTTCTTCCTCACTTGCTTTTCCTTGTGAATGACAGTGCAGCCCAGCAAATTGACATCGAGCTGGGGGTTGTGGTCTTTGGAGCTCTTGTAGCACTGGGGAAGGAGGATGGGAAGAGGTGAGAGGCAGAGGAGGAACCCTCCTGCTCACTGGCATGAACTCAACCCCCTAAGTGACTTGTGCAGGCACATGCATTAAGTGAGCTGAACACAAGAAGGTCCCACAGCTCTAAAAAGTCTGCACAGAATACACACAGGAGATCCCTGTACATACAGGTACACATACATATCTGACTGCATGCACAGATAGTCTGAAATACCTTTTACTGACACAGGACCAACTGTGTGGTTAGCCTCTGGGATAGGTATCCCTCCTGCTCAACCACCTCAAAAAGTTTCCCCAAGAAGTATCCCTAGACATTTTGAGGGATTGGGATTTTGTTCACAAATGTGTCCTTGTGCCCCCTTCAGCAACCCCATGCCCACATTCCTTCTGAAAATGGAGTAAGATCCCCAAATCTCCAGGACACGGTTTTTGAAGCATTGCTTTGAGGGGTACTTTGTTTTTTGCCAGCTCACTTAACATGGTCTGAGGTGCCACTTCCTTCCTCAGCTCATAAAACCAGATTATCTTAGACAGAGAGTAGAGGACCTGCTCACCAGCAACCTGGTATCCTTGATTACACACAGCTGTTTTGCCCACTGTCCCAGCCACTTCTTCCTCCACAGGAAGGCACAGATGCGGGCGTCCTTCATCAGCTCAATGGTGGCCTCTGGGGATGGCCACTGATGGGTTGCTGACTTGCCTTTGCTGCTCTCTTCCTCATCGTAAGACTCATAGGAACTACTAACAGCTTCACCATCTTCTATAACAAAAGCAAAGCTCCATCATTAAATCCATTTTTAGAATAACTCTGAGTCCAGTGCTTCCCTCAGCCATGCTCACACATGCACAAGCTTCCAGTGCAGGGACGTGTCTTTTGAGGCTCTCCCACAGGAGGATAATGAGTAGGAAATTTATCCTCATGGATTCTTTTTTCTTTCTAGCCCAATATGTATCTCATTGCAGTATTTTGTGTCTAATAGCCTCTGTTAGCAAACACTCAAAAGACACTTCTCAGTTGACCACAAATTTGAGAACATTCCCTTAGACATTTCCTGATGTTTGCTGCTATCCCCCGCAAGAGGCTTTTACTACTTTCCACTTCAAGCCAAACACGCACAATTTTTAAGGCAACAGCAAGCTATAATCAGTCCTCGAAATGTAAAGTAAAAATGGTATTTGCAAGGCCATGCAGCAAGCAATCATCTCTTGTATTTGAGATGTCATTCACTTTCCCTCTCTGGTCTAACAGGTCCCTCTCTCTCTACTCAGCATCTAAGTGACAGCAAGGGTCTTTGAAGAAGAGACTGTTGCAGTACCAAAAATTAGTCATAAGTGGCAAATGGGAGGGGCAGTAGCAACGTTTTTAATGTCCATTCTTAAATGGATTGCTGTGTTACCAGGATGAGTTGGAATTTTCAATACTCAGCTCTAAGGCGTTGCAGATTATTGGAGTTTTCAGCTGATCATTGGTACCAGGCTCATCAAAACCACTGAAAATGTTCTCCCTGACTGCAGGGGGATTTGCAATGCTCTCCTGGCATTTAGAGCTCTAAGTCACAAGATAAACTCACAGAACAAGATAGTAGGATTGGAGCAACATTTGTGTAGGGTTTGGCATTCTTGTCCTACCAAACAGCATGGAGGAATATTGTTAAGTTTCTCTCACTGGAATTTAATCTAATTTGGATTCTCACCAAATCTTACTATCTACATAAAAATAACCTTTATCAGATTGGTGCAAATTAAAGAAGAAAAGCAGTCAGAAAAGAGAAAGAAAAAGGCATTAGAAGCTTCACTGAAGAACATTTCAGATGGGTTTATTTGTTCTTTAAATAAAAGACGAGCAGTAACAAATCTACACTCTTACCCCCCGTGAAATTTTGCTCTACAACCTCCCTCAAGTGATCAAAACTGCACCAATTAAACAAGCTTTTTAAAAAGCAAATACTCCCTCTTTCAAAGTCTCTGACTGGAGCACACTACTGTTCACCATCTCCATGCCCTCAAAGTATCAAACTGTCCATCTTTTATGGGAAAACTTTACCCCCTCTGTGCATTCTCACTATGCAGAGCTTGTCCACAGGCACCGTGTGCAGAAATTCAGATGGAGTAAAAGTGCAGGCCTTTTTCAACCCTACAAACACCAAGAAGCTGAACCTCTGCACTGCTACAGGACCTTTCCATATGCAGCAGCAGCAAGGATGCCTAAGGGAACCTCATCTTCCAAAACTCCCTCCTTATCCTCATGGGGGTATCACTAACCACCCCTCTGGTCTCTTTTGGAAGTCTCTGGTGCCCCCACCTAAGCAGTAGGTCCCAGGCTGCCACCTTACTCCTGAGAAGCCCTGGATGCTCTTCTGTGCATCAACCACAACCAAAGCATGGTTCCTCATCAGACGAGCTCTTCCTTACTTGAAGAGCTGCAGCAACTGCTGGCCTGGTGACACTGCCACAGCCTCAGGAAGGAAAGGCATTTACCAGCCTGTGCAGCTGGCAAGCTGGGACAATCTGTGCCTGGAAGCTTGTGACAACCCTGTGGTCACTACTAAGGCTCACTCAGTCCCAGATCGTACAGTTCAGGCATTGGTGGCAGCCAGTCCTGGATGTCTTTATCTAAATCCACCTCTGCTTTCCTGTGGGTGTTCCCATGAGCTCCCAGGGAGCTAAATCAATGCCATGATGCAGGAAGCTCAGAGCATCTTAAACTCTCACTCTGCCTTTGCTGCAGTGGAGCACCTTCAATCATTCACCAAACAGCTACCTGTCAATACAGTCAGCATAACCACACACCAGCTCCACACCAGGGACAGAACCAGGGGAATAAAAGCTGGGGAAGTTCTCTTCACTGTCATCCTGAGCACAGGGAAAGCCACAAAAAAATAATGCTTTGTGCAAAACAGACAGGGAGAGGTGGTTACCCTCCATGCATGTAACAGGCAAATCCACGGGGAGGTACCTGATAACCTTTGCTAAAATTGAGGTTTTGGGGGCTATTTTTGGGAAGGTTTTTTTGTTGTTTAAAACAGGCACTTCAGGTTTGGAAAGCATGCCATACCCATAGTTATTGTGGCATAAATAACGCCCTCAGTAACCTGCAACCCTGGCCTGGGTCCAGCCGCAGCAAGCCTACCAAAAAGACCTGCACAGTCAAAAAGAAAGAGAAAGGGAGACAAAGAGAGAAAGCCACAGATAAGAAAATGCAGAGAACAAGGGCGTCAATCCCCTCTGCCAGTGAGGCTGTCCCATCCCTGCACCCTTACGTAGGCTGGGACTTCAACCCGGGACAGCATTTTCAACCCATCCCCTCAAAGAAGGCAATTCCCTTTAAAACAGAATCATCGTCACCGTCATTAGCAGCAGCCAGGGCCGATGAGCTGTTCCAGCCAGAATAATTACTGCTCAGTTGGCAGCCACATCCCCCCTCTCCGTTTTCACTCTGCCCCTTATCGCACCCTCCAATTATGCAAAGGCTGCTGATAAGGGTTTAACACATTTCAGCCCGAGAGGGAAGGGAAGCAGCAGCCTCTGCTGGAGCTGGAAAATGAAAGGCAGAGCGTCCCCAACGGAGGGGTGGGAATGCTGCTGGTGAAGGACGGGCCCCGAGACCCAGCAGACCCGCCTGCTTGCTTCCTTTTAATTAATTCACCCACGGTTTGCTGCAGTGCCTGGCAGTCCCACCTCTGATGGTGCACGAAACCTCTATCTCCTCAGCCCATCTGGAGGCTTGCTTTGATGTCCTTTCTTGGCAGTGCACCCACTTATTTTAGTGGTGTTCCTATTTTTGTCTGATTTCACTACGCCCATTTGTTTGGGGACACCTGGGTGTCTTCCAAGGCTCATGCTGTAACACTGTCAGAACAGCATCACACAGGGACTTTTCACAGGGGCTTACAGTGACAGGACAAGGGGAAACGGATTCAAACTGTGGGAGTGTAGGTTTAGGTTAGATTTTAGGAAAAGATTCTTTACTGCAAACATGATGAGGAACTGGCACAGGTTGCTTAGAGAGGCTGTGGATGCCCCAGCCCTGGAAGTGTTCAAGGCAAGGCTGGCTGGAGCTCTGAGCAGCCTGGTCTAGTGAAAGGTGTTCCTGTACGTGGCAGGGGGGTTGAAACAAGATGATTTTTAAAGTTCCTTCCAACTCAAGCCATTCTATGAAAGACCACTAGCAGCTCTCTGGACTGCCACCCCCTCCCTATCCAGCTTGTGGGAAAAGGCACAGAGGGTTTGGGAAGTTACTGGGGCCAGGCTTTAGCATCTTTGCTAAAGCCATGCATGTCCAGACTGCTCTTTAGCAACAGCAGTCACACCGAGGTCCCAGGTCATTTGCTGGCAGTGAGCATCACTGTGTAGGACAGGTACAAAGTACTCCTGACATCTGATAGGGCACAGGGTGGGGCAGGGGGAAGGGATGGGGAGCTTGTGCTTGCTGAAACCAAGGGCAAGGCAGGGACCTGCAGGTTTGCCCACATGCTGCAGCCTGATCTCTTGAGGCAAACCAGGGCAGCAGCATCACTGCCCAGCTCCCCTCTGCACAGCACACCACACTTCCCCTTCTCCTGAGCCCCCAAAGCCTCTCCTGCCACATACCTGCTGCTCCACATCTCTCCCTGCTCCTCCTTCTGGCTCATCCCACAAGGAACCACCTCCAACATGAGGTTGCCAAAGAGCACAGAGATTCTCATGATGCTTCCTTCCTCCTCACACAAAACACACATTGCAGCACACCAGGAGGTTTGTGTGGAAGGGATGTGGTGGGGTCTGCAGAGGGGACCAGTGGCTGAGCAATCACAGGATGCAAAGGCACCACACACCTCAGTGGTAAGGAATCACTGGAATTCCCTGTCCCACCTCTGCTGGCTTCACAGGCTCCTGTCTCCACTTAGAGCTGTGACAGTGCTCAGTAAAACACTGAGCCTGCTGGTGCAACAGCTGATCACAGCAGCCACAGACAGCCACCCAGGGCTGCCTCGTTTGGACAGTGCTCCCATCATTTGTGCTCTTCTCTTTCTGCAGAGCTCTGATCTCTCATTTCCTGAGGCATCTGAGTGACCTAGATTTTGGTGGGTGATGGGAGTATTTGTGTCTGGGAGCAGCAGGTTACCAAGGAAAAGCAGAGGTGGGAGCTGGGTGTGCACTTCTCATTCCTGCCAGCCAAGTCTCTGAATTGAGGGTGGTTTATGGAGCTCCTGGATAACACAAGCTGGATATTCAAGCACATGGATCCATGGCTGCATTCCAGCTAATCTGGCATGTGCCTTTTTGTGCCATGGCTCTTCACAATTTATCCCCTTTCCCAATGTGCAGCGGGGGGGAAAGAAATCTCCTTTATCTTACATTGCAGGCATGGGGAGGAGGCTGCAGCACCCTGGGCTGCCCCAGCTGCAGCAGGGCTTCACAGGGCATCACAGCCCTCACCTCAGCCAAATGACCCAGAGCCTTTCAGCAAAACACAGGGCAGAGCCAGAGGGGCTTCTCCTCTCCTCTGAACAGCACCTTTCACCCTGGCCACCATGAGCCTGAACCTCTTCCCACCTGAGCTGGGCACCAGCTTCCTGTTCACTGACACAGAGCTTCAAAGCCCAGCAGTTCACACTGGGGCTGGAGAGGACCAAGCTTTTTCAAGATGAAGCTCAGGTTCAACCGCCAAGGGTTTAGATCCAAATCTTTCAGCCTTAACTCTCACTTCTTTGTTTGCCTCAACTCCTGCCACTCAGCTCTGCCCATGCCACACACTCTGCTGCAGCCAAGGCTGATGAGCAGAGATCTGCCTCTCCAGTAGGGGATATAATCTATCTCATATGGGCTTAAAGGGATTATAAAGTGATGACAAGATCAGCTCTGCTATCAGATCCGAGGAAGGCAATCTCTCAGTGAAGGGTGTTCAACAATACATCATAAAAAGAGAGTGTGGGAGCTCAGCATGCAGCAGCCTCCTCCCAGAGGGGCAGGGAGCCCACAGGGGACAGGCATGGGTGGCACTGCTCCAGGACATGGCTGGGGTGCTGTCCCAGGCAGTGTGTGTGCAGGGAGCCCACACACCTTCCCCTCACACGAAGAGTGGCTTTCTAATCAAGTTTACAGATGGTTAAACTGCCACAAGAGACAGAGCTGAATAAAGAGCCAATTACAAAAGTGGTTATCATTCCTAACAGCCAGCAGAGCCATGGATTTTGAGCCCCAAAGGGACAATTAGAGTGCCAGGACACGAATGCAAGCCACCACAGCTTCACCACTCGGTCCTGAATAGAAACTTGTGCTTGACTGCAGTCTATCTGCCAGAGAACCACCAAGACAAAGAGAACCCACAATGGTTTCTCACATTTTACACTGATGCCATATTGACCCAAGCATATTATTAACTTCTACAGCAAAGTTAAAAATTGGAGTAATTCAGCAGTCCTTGCTTTCCAGCTAGCATTGGGTCTGTAATATCAAGTGTGATGACCAGAAGAAAACAAACTTGTCCCCAAAGCTGTATGAAATATCTGTGCTTCCATTTACTGTTTCTCACAAACTTCACGTTCTCCATCTCCCACATGGACGCCCTCCCACACAAACCCCCTGAGCTGGGATATACCATTTACAGAGACATCATAGGGCTCAGCCTCCTCGTAATATCCCTCTGGGGATTCAATCTTGGGGACCGGAGGTTGTTTTGTTTCGAGAATCTGCAGAATAAACACATAAAAGAAACATGATTTGAGGTAAAACCAGATCCTTCAATGGGGCATCCTTTTCCCTTTTTTTTTTTAGCACTCAAGTTGCATCCCAGTGGATGAAATCTTTTAGATGTGGTACAGTTAGCTCAAATATAAATTGAAATTACTGTATAATTGCATCATAAATGTTACTTTCTTTACTCCTAGACCAATTGCAATCCATCAGCCTTACCCTGAACTGAGATTTCTGCCTGCTGCACTAACACCCCCCCCCACCCCGCCCCGAGATGCCCATCATAACTGGGGATGGTCCTCTGTGCCATGGATTATCTTATCAGGGAATCAGAAGGGAGAACAATTAGTACAACCCCAGCTTTACACTGAAAACACAACCTCAGGAGTCCCTGGTTGTGTCTCCAAGTCCCTGACTGATAGAAACTAACAGCTAAAAATCTCTGCTTTAGGAACTATATTGGGAATCTTTATTGTGCTCTTAACAAAAAGTGAAGGAAATGGATAAACAACACCAATGGAAAATAAGCCTTTGAAAAGAGTCCAAGTGCTGGAAAATCCCTGTGGTGCCTGCCAAACCCCTCCCTAAACATAAGCAAGGGCTGGCAGGAGAAACATGTCTTGATCCTTTAGAAATACCAATACATGAGGGGAAAAAAAAAGCGAAGTTAAGAAACAAATTTTTATTTTTCAGGTGATTCGCACAGATGTTGGACATGAGACAGCAGAGCAGCAGCATGAACAGATCAGTAGGATGAGTACAGAGCTTACGTTCTTCCCAAATACCTGGCACCCCACCTCCCAGGCTGACCTGACAGAACATTCCCTTGTTCCCCATGAGGTGTCCCAGCTCCTCACTGAGGTCAAACCACCCCCAGCCATCTAACAACAGGATGCTCTGGCTTGCAATGCTTCAGCTGACCCAACTGAGGCTGTGCTAACCCTGACAGGACGCCCAGGGTTAAAGCCCCACTCCCCCCAGGAGGAGGGGCACAAAAGCAGGTCTCTCTGCAGAGACAGCAACACTGAAGGTCACAAGTTGTGCATTGTGCCAGCCCACGATTGCTCCCTGGGGAAGAGGGGCCACCTGTGCATCAGCACTGCAGAGCAGCCTGAGGCAAGATCAGTCATTTGCAGGTCATGCACACATCATCAAATGCAGGTGCAAAGCTGCCCATCCTGCCCCGGATGTTTCCACCAGCAGCTACTGGTGCCCAGAAGCAGAAAGGAAGCTTTGAAGGAAAGGATTTTCTGGCCAACAGCTGCCCACAAAGGGAAGCTGCTGGGCCTGTGGGAGTGAGGAACCTCAACCACACCAAAGTCAGGCATCTGTTCCCACTTGGGCGAGCTGCCCATGGCTCTGCCAACCTCCCAAACTCCTCCAGAGTTAAAACTCCTCCTCACGTGGGTCTGCCAGATGCTGTCAGCAGACTGAACTTTCCTTCCAGAGGCACGTAGAACACTGCTGGAAAACACTTGCCCTCCCAACACTTTAAAGCTTTAGGAACTTCTTGTCCTAATGTGCTACATTAAAGAAACAAAAACAAACCCAGTCACTCCAGGGCTTTACTTAATCCCTTCCCTGGCTAGGAAATGTGTCTGTAATTGCCATCTGTGGTGGCCTCCTGTGTGTAGCCAGCTCACTTTGTGCTGTGACCATAAATAAATTGCCTACACAAAGAAATGCTCTGGGGTTTTTTGACACCATCCCACAACTGTCAGGGAAGGGGCTGCTCTGTTTTGTTTCCTACAGACAGTGAAAGCCAACAGGGTGCACCTTGGCTGCCCCAGAAGGTATTTGTTGTGTCTCCTCTTTCCCTAGGGCCATGGAGTGGTTTACTCTCTAACTTAACTCAAAGGCTGGATATTGTGTTATTTAACCACGCTGGCCCTTGCAGAACATTTGCCTGGTGCATTATGGCACAATGAGCATGCAAATAAAACTACCTTGGGTGTCTGCATCTGTACCACAGGACTTCCCCTGTGGATGGCTGTGGGAAGAGGCAGAGCTGCCAGGGCTGCAGCAGAGGAGAGGTCACCAGTGTCTGAGCCATGCCTGCAGAACTCACTGTTTAAAGGTTGTTTTGGGACAAATCCAAAGGAATCAGTGGGATCCAGGTGGGCCACCCCTGTTGGGTTGCCCAGTGACTGCTGGTGTCTGTGGGTGCCAGGACAATCTGCTTTGCAGAGCTTTATCACCATATTTCTTCTGTGCCTCAAAGGCAAGTCTAGAGCAACACCACAGATGCCTGAGTGTCACCAAACCACAGAAAACTCTGCAGAGCTAAAATAGATCTAATCTGAATTCCTCTCCTAACCTCCCAATTTCTGTGCAAGGAGTTGTGCTCCACCTTCCACTGCCCAGGTGGCTGTGGCTCCTGCTGCACTGGGAGCTGCAAAGGCAGACAGGGAAGATCCCTTTCCCCCTAACAGCAATTTCCACTCATTAAAGCTCTCCCCAGCCCTGCTCCTTGAAGGACACTCAAGATACCTTTGCTGCCAAAGCTCACTGACACTCACCATGGGCTTGACTGCTGCATCCAAGGGAGGTTAACTCCAGTGGTAAGCAGCTGGGAGAAGGTAATTCCCAGCATAGGTCTGGGAGAAGACAGGTGCCCTTCTCAGCTAAAATCTATTTTTTTTTCTGATTGCCTCATTTAGCTTCCTGATTGCCCAGTCAGAAAGCTGGGCTGCACCAAGCTCAAGAGAAATGCCTTGGGGACACCCAGCTGCTGCTTCCCCAGTGGTGTCTTCATTCTACCTCCTGCCCACCCTGGAATACAGAGCTGAACAGAGATTCCTGCTCTGGCCACTGCTCCCAGGCACTCCAGCTCCAGCCATCTGTGTGGGCAGAGTCCTTGGGGCTGGAGCAGCTCCCTGCAGGCAATCACACTGCATCCAAGGGTTTGTCAGCTGCATCCCATCCTACCCCGTGTTTTCCCAGCTCCTCCAGCTGAGCCACACAGATCCCTGGGCAAGAGTCCTGGGGCCTCACCCTGCATCCTCCTCCCTGGGAAAAGAACAGATCCTCCTCCATGGTTGATGGATGCACCACCCTATCCTCCTCCATGCCTCCTCCTCCCCATGCATGCTCCCTGCCCTCCTTTCCTTTCACATCCTGAAATCCCAGCTAACAGCAATTCCCACATTGCATCAACCACTGAACAGCAACATTCAGGGTCTCAAGGATGACCTGTGTCTAGGACAGCTGGGCTGGCTTGCTGGCAGAGACAACATCCCACTGAGAGCTGATGGTGTTTAACTTAGAGCTGCCCTACAGAAAAGTCTGTAGAGCCAGCAACTCCTGCTCACAGACCTGTGGGCTGCACAGCCAGAACAGCACCAGCACCCAGTGCACAGACACCACCTGGTGCTCCAGTTGTGAGCAAACCTCTGCTAATGGCCAAACTGAGAAAGGCTCTGGCAGCAAGGGAGGTCCTGGTCCTGCCCAGGGACCTCCCCACCACCCTGCAGCTGAAGGGTTCCTGGCTTTTTCTAAGATCATGTCAGCAGCCCAGGCACAGCTGATTTACAACTCTGGAGAGATTTCCAAAGCAACAGCTGAGAGTCATGCCCGCCTCTGTTTCTTTGAAAACCTCACTTCTCCTTCCTGAAGCCAGGAGTGCCATGCAGTGGGTGTGGGTCTCCCTGGCAGGGAGCACAGCCCAGGTTGCACACTCATGGGGAGCTCCCACAGCTGCCTGCTCCACCTGTGCACAAGCTTTGGGAACCACAGGGCTTCCTGAGTGTCCAGCCACCTTCCAGCTGCACCAACCACATACTGCCCCACAGTATGTACACATAAAACATACAGCTGGAAATCCCTAGGTCAATGTTTGGTTATTATTTTTAAAATAGAGCTCACCAGGACTCTTTGCCTCACTAACATACATGGGCACAGGTCTTTCCACCCAGCCATGCTGCACAGAATGTGCCAAAAGCAAAGCCTCAAAGGGGTTCAGAGCCCAGGCTGAGGCAGGGAAAAGCAAAGGGTGTGAAAAACTTACCTTTGGAGGAGGGAGGTCTGGCAGGCCCTTCTGAGGAGGTGACAAATGCAGCCCTGAGTCTCCATTGGTCAGGGAGTTCTTCCTATCCAGCACTGCAAGGCAGAAACAATTACAGAGATGACATGTGGCATCTCTCAGCAGAGCACTTGCTCCTCTGGGCTGTGCTGGAGCAGCAAGATGCTATTTCAGTGGGGAGCAGAGTGACAATTACAGGCAGGGCTGCAGGGCCATCATGTCATTTCAGGCCATAGCCAGGAACGTGGCACTGGGAGACCCAGCAAAAGAGCTGACCTCTGGTTTTAGGGCATGTGTTTCCTTCTGGAGGGAAAACTGTGAAGGCCAGATCCACTGCTGAGGCTTTTAAGGATCTTGAGAAGCAGTACAGGCAGACACTACACAGTGCCTGGAAACCCATGGCACTTCAGTCCTTGGCAGCTCTGATCCCTGCTGCTGCGAGCAGACAGGTCAGTCACTGTCTGTTCCTCTGCCACCCTTCCCAAAAAATGCATCTAGCACCCCACCCTGCTCCCAGGGCAAACTGCAAAGTGGCTGCTGAGCTGAGTGCACAGTGGCTGATGAAAACCAGCCATGACCAGCAGTGTAATCACTGCCCAGGGGAGGGCTGCACCCAGAGCAGCCCAGGCCAAACACATGCACAGGCATACGGCAGCAGAACTCCTCCAGGTGATCTGTGTCTGCCTCTGCAAAGTCAGATTTTCCAAGCAGCTGAAAGCAGAGTGATTTAGTATCTGGAGGGGACATTGAAGGCTCAGAAAACTTGAGTTCAGTCCCCTTCTTCTCCTATCACAGAACTCCTGGGTGGCCTCAACGAGTGCCCAAATCCCACGACCTCTGAGACAGTGCAGTGATGGATTTAGCCCATCCTTCTCCAGCTACACACACCAGCATCACAAAACAGACTGTTTCCTTACTGGGCTGGGAGGGAAGGAATATTTTTTCCCTAGACAAGCATTAACATTCTGCAGGTGTCCTCTGATAAAGATGTCTCTCTAAAACCTGCAGTTGGAAGAGGATTTAGAAGAAGGAAGAAAAAAGAAAAACCATCCAAAATCCTGCTGAAAATCACATCTGTACTATTACTTATCTGTGCTCTCTGTTCCTTGTAGAAGTGAATGTCACCTGGCATTTGGGCTAAGAGGATCACAGTGGTCACACCAGGAGCCCTGCACATCAGTCCCACCTCCCAGACTGCTGCCCCTTTGTGCTGACTACCAGAAGGAGATGGCATTTGGCTCACTGAAGAGGGCTGTGGACTTGCAGGGTAGAGACTTGCTGCACCTCTCAGGTAAATGAGATCCAGTAAATTACAGTGCCTTCATCACCCAGTGCAGGGAATTCAATTACTGGGCCACAGGAAGGCATCTCAAAAGTAGTGTCTGTTCCACTTAAATCCTTACCACTGAAATTGCAAGTAGATACAAGGAGCAGGGAAATAGATTTTTTTTTTTTTTGTGCAGAAATTGCCTATTTTAAAGTTTGGAGGGGTGACTTTTGGAGCTGTTGGACTTTGGAAAGCATTTCCCCCTGTGCTGCTGGAGCACGCTTGAGCACAGCTGTTGTGGGGAAGAAGCTCTGCAGAGCACGAGAGGTCCTGTCAGCTCAGCCACAAAAGTGTGGTCCCCAGTCCCATTACAGGCATGGGATTGCAGTAGGTAAAAGGGACAGAAGAGGTTGCATAATCACTGGAAGATTGACACCACACCAGTGGGCACTTGGGCCTCCTCCACCCACCAAACCTGAACCTGCAGGCACCTCTCCATCCAGTTACAGGGGCAGGATCAGGGCTCTACAGCCAGCTGCAGCTCTGGCTGAGATCCCACATGTCTCACTGAACTTCAGCACTTCCAAATAACTCAAAAGTTTTACTTGGAATAGGGAAGTTGTTGAAAACAGAAAGAGAGGAGTTTCAGGTCCTGCAGGGAGTGACTGAGTGGGCGGGGTCCTGGCCTTGATAGGGAAAAGTCTGAAATAAAAGAACCACCTCTAAAAATAAATTGTCTGAAACTTTCCCTGTGTTTGAGCATGGTTCATGCTCATCCACCCAAATGAGAACTTATGTAAAGAGATGTTTCTGTTGCTGCTCAGCTGGTGTGAGCTACTGGGAGGCTGTGTGATCCTATTATAGAGCATTACAGCATCACCCAGAGGGCCCTGTCTGGAGGTCACACTGGGGCTGCATGTGTAATCTGGGAGGACATCCTGTCTTTAGAGGCATTTGAAGTTAGCCCAAGTTTGGCTGCAGGTAGTTTAAAGAACAAATCAAACCAAATAAACAAACAAACAAAAAAACCCACCACAAAGAAACACAACAAAAACAAACAACTGTGGAAGTGGAACAATCCCAACTATTGCAGGACCAGCAGATCAGCAGCAGGCTGCACTGGTGAGTCCTTGCCTCATCCCTCTGCATTGGAAACTCTGGGGTAGGATCAGCCCCTGACTAGGTATGCATTTAAAAAAATGTGTGTCACTAATAATTTCACTCCATGCAATTACCAGCAACCTCTTTCACGGTGAACTTCAAAGAGGAAGAACATTTTTAGACAATTATGTTCTTTGCCGTGTTACAAATTCAAAACCTGGGAAAACTGATTTGGAAAGGAATATTTTATCTAGGTTTAATTTCCTGGCTTTTACTCTGCAGAGCTCTCACATCCCTGGGAGTTGAAGGTGCTCTGCCCGTGCAGAGGGTGAGGGCTGAGCCCACAGCCTCGCAAGGCTGTGACAACACAGACCCTCTGGGCCAGAGCAGAGCAACACAGCAAACAAAAAATACACTTTCAAGGTCTCAAAGATGCAAAAAGTGACTTGTTTTGTGGCCAAAGAAAGCATGAAGGCCTCCTTGAATATTTCAGGCACTGGAGCTTCAAGCCTTAGAAGGCAACGTTTTTATCCCAAAATAAAGACCTCCAAAGTGCTACTTCCAGGAATAACCTCACAGTGCTGGCAAGGACCACTATTTCCAAGGGAATGTTATGAAAATGGCCCTTCTGCACCAGCAGCTGCTTCAGCCCTCAGAGCTGCCAGAGCAAGGCTCTAACCTTGTGTGCCTTCATCATCCCATGAGACGCAATGAAACCATTAATCTTCAGCTCCCTACCTTTGTCTTGTTTCTCTTGGTCACCCTGCTGTTTATGGACTGTCACTTTGTTCATATAAATATACTCCTCATCACCACCTGCAAACAAAGGGAAAAGTGAACTCTTTACCCACACGCTGCTTGCACGCTGCTAAGTTTTTCCACAAAGGCAGATGTAAAAAGTGTCTCTGCTGAGCACATTTGGAGAGAGCACGTTGGTTGAGGCAAATGTGCAGGAAAAACCCCAAGCAATAATAAAAAGCAGAAAAATTAAGTGCTTTATGGTCAGGAAATTCCGTAAGTTAAAATTTCTACTTAAACATTGACTTGGCCAAACAGTACATCCTGTGTATCTTACAAAGTGGATTAAATAAACTTAAGTTTTAATAAGGAAAACAGAAAGGATCAAGAATCTTGGGAATCCTTTGCTTGTAAAGCTGGACACATAACTATAGTAATTTTACATAAACAATTAGAGGTCACTGCAAAAATAAACTAAGTTTCATTTTCTCCTTCTAATTTTCATGTCTCCCCTTCCCACCAGCCGCCAGGAAAATATTGCTTCGAGACCCCGAAGCAATTCCCATGACAGCCCACCACCCCATCCTTGGTTTTCCTCATCTGTACCACTGGACTTGGTGTAGACTTTCAGAAGGTCAGAGAGGAAGCTCTTCTTCACCACAGCAGTGCTGCTCAAATTCTCCTTGTCCAGTATCCTCAGAAAATCTTCGAGTTCTGTGAGCAGCTGCTCGAGAGCTGCAACAGAAACAGAGACAAGCGTTGGCAAAGCAGCTGGCTGCTGTGTCAAAAGAGGACATCTGTTAATTCCATGCTTTCCAAAGTCCTTTGCTTTTTCTGCCCAGGAATAGTTCATATTTAATTTTCCAGCTTGAACCCTGCCTCTAGCTTTGGAAAGAAAGTGGGTCTCAAACCAAAAAAATCTCCAGCTTCCCTTATGATTTCACACATCAGTGAAAAGCCATGTAAATACCTGTGCTTCTTCCATTAGGACTTCTTGCTCAAGCAAAGACAACCTGAAGAGATTTTGGGCATTAGGGCTGAGATTACACAAAGGCAGCTTGCAAGGTCTTGATACAGGCGCCTTGAGTGCTGGCAAATATCATTCAAACCTCATTTGGCTTGGGACCTACCAAAAATCCTGGTTTTTGCTTCCTCTTTCTAAGCCTCCTCCTTATCTGGGAGAGAGGGGGCCCCAGCAATCCGGTCGAGTGGGAGGTGTCCTTGCCCATGGTAAGGAAGTTGGAACTTAGATGATCTCTAAGGTCCCTTCCAGCACAAACCACTCAACAACTTTATGTTTCATTCTGCCATTATTTCTCTGTATTGATTTGAAAATGTTTATGTGTGTATTCCAAAAAGAAAAGGGGAAAAAAAATCTCCACCTCCTGAAACCAGGGAACTCCTAATTAAAGTGGGAAGCCAGTCAGAGCAACACACATACGACCATCATGGTTAGATCACGTTTATTCTTCCAGGAAAGGGGGTTAAATATAGTTTCAGATAGTTTACAGTTACAGGTATTTTCTAATTGGCATTCAGTATAAAAAAAAAAAAAAAAAAAAAAGTAACCAATTTCACCCTTAAGGAGGTCACCATAACCACACTATAACTATGCTATCTAACACTTAAACACACCTTGAAGTGAATTTCTAACTGCGCCACAGGTCTGTCTACTTCTAGACAGGCCTGAAACCGAGGCCCAGTTTGGGGTAGTTTCAAATCTCATCCCAAAATACTTCATGTCCACGTTCCCTAAGAAATTCCGCTACAACCTCCTCACACAAATAACTCACAATTCAGTAACTTCTCAAGCCACTTTGCCTAGGCAGTGACCACAGAGACCACTGCATCAAGTGAAACTGAAGACACGAGACTCAGCAGCATCTCTCAGCGCCTCAGGAAGCCCTGCTGTACCAGAGACATCCCTGCATCCCCAAAGCCAGCAGCTGGGGCACGCCACTGCCCAGCACCAGCGACTCGGGCAGGCTGATGGCTTTGTTTTCCTCCCGAGGAGGTGCTGCACAGCCCTGCCACCAACAAATCACTGCCCTGGCAGGGCTCACGCTGAAGCAACAGGCTCTTAATTGCTGGCTTTTGTTCACACCAGAGTTTATCGTGGGCTGATTAGCAGCAGGGGCGGGAGGAGGAAACAACAGAGTGTTATTATGTGGAGAGAGGAAGCGCCGGGCAAGAACCAGAGTGTGTGGGGAAAACGAGCCAAACCCAGCCGGGGCTGCTGCTCCCCTGCTGCCCCTCTCCATCGCTCCCTGCTGCCCCTCTCCATCGCTCCCTACTGCCCCTCTCCATCGCTCCCTGCTGCTGGGGTCTGCAGAGAAGGTGGGCAGGGAAGCTTGGGTCTGCCACCAACAAGCCAGGCAGAGACTCCTTAGCTCTCCACCAGGTAACTTAGGGATAACTTGAGTGGGGCAGAGCTCCAGTCCCTTCACTTACAGCATTCCCACGCTGGATGAACCCATGGAGCCCCTGGGAGTTGCATTTCACACCCATGAACTGGAAGAGTGTTTTGGATTCATAATACAAAGCATCTGAGCAGCTCCACTTAAAGAGCTACCACATTTAAGGGCACAAAGAACACTTTTTTAAAGGCTACCACCTTCCTACTCACCTATCTTTAGCCACCAGGCAATCTTCCTGGGGTAAATACACGTAAGAATATTGATAACTAAATAACACTCTAAATGTTTATGTTGCTAGCCATCAATTGAAAAAAAAACCAACTTGCTACTGCTCTCAAACTGAATTAATCTTCACCAGACTGACTGTAAACAGCCTAATGACTCCAGATCAATCAATAACAGCTCCAGAGGAACCAACCAACTTGTAGTTATTCACACTTCATTCTATACCCTCTACACCAAATTAATTCTCTTCTGGTCTGATTTAGGAGCAGTAGGGAATGGAAAACACTTGCATCATGCTGTGTTAACTCAAATGTCTTTGCAAGCTTATCTCTTGCCCAGAGAAAACAAGAATCACTTCAAGAAACAGCAAGTTTGTTTTTTTTTTTTTTTTTTTCCCATAAGCTGTGAGGAAACAGGTAGCATTTGCTGACAATAATACTGGATGCTAATCAGCAATGAATGGTGTCAAACCTACTCACAACTGGCTTCTCTAAAGCTTCAGGGACCCTGCTTCTTCCAAGTTTAAGCAAAACCCTGAGGGTAAATCACAGCCTTGCTATACTAATCTGCTTCAGTGGCCCACTTCAGAAAACTGAAATTGAGGTCAGGTCCTGCTGGTCAGGCCAACTGCACAGGACATTCACGTGTCAGGGATGATATCAGAAAAAACAGCACCAAGGACACCTAACCTTAATCTGAAGCTTCAGAAGGAGGTCATCTCCCAACAGCTGCCCACATGGGAGTCACGACAGTGGGTTTGCAGGGTAGGGGGTACAATTCCCATTCCCTCCTCCACTCCCAGACTGCAGAAAATGACTTTATTCTTCTCCCAGGCATCCACAGCTAGCACATACACAGGGCTGAGCGCTTATGAATAGCAAAGCCCATACAGTAGGTTACATTTTCCAGCCCACCAAAGCTGAACTCAGGCTCCCAGTGACTCAAAGCAGTTCATTTAGGATGTGATCCTGGGGCTACAGAGGTCAGTGGAAAGACTCTGTCAGACCTCAATGGATTCAGACTTCAGGGACTCAAGAGAGATTAATTTTGCTCTTCTTTTGCAAGAAGCAGTACACAAACCATCTGCTTCTATGCAAGTATCTCTCTGAACTCAGCTGGAAATTCCCAATCCAAACCTGATACCTGCAAAAAAAAAAAACAAACCTCCACTGACCATTCATTCTCTCCCATCAGAGGGAGAACAAGCTAACACTTATCAGAGACTGATGAATGTGAGAAGTAAAACGAATTAATACAATGAGGGACTGTAAGATCCTCTGTGCAAGCCACTACCACAGCAGGCCCCAGCAGGCCAACAGCACTAAAAACAATTGAGAGCACTTGTACATTAAACCATCTCAGGATTCTGAGTGCTGGAAGTCACTGCTGGATCTCAGCTAAAGACCTATCATGCTGTGCTGGTGATGTATGGAACAAGCTCATGGTGAAATCAGGTTGGTGGCTTTTCAAAGCAGCCTGAAACAAATGGTTCTCCCTCCAAGCAGCACGCTTTTGCTCTCCTTATCTTAGCAGTTTGGAAATGAAAGCACATAAAGAGATGATTCCTGCTCTGCAGAGCAATAGTTACAGATGCAAGGAACATAGCTGCAAAATCGTATGGCTGTGAGCAGCAGGGTGAGAGATCAGAAGCAGACAGAAGCCTAAATCATAAGGCACAGAAATTCTCAGATGCTTTTCTGAAACTTTTTTCCACTGCTATATTGCTCCTCTCAACTCTCACAGCACTTCTTTGTCACTCAAGTAATATTTCTGGCACCACCTCAAACAAAGAGCTTCACAGATCTTACAAAAATTCACCCCTCTTCACAGAAAACAGGGATTACCTCTAAGGTTTAGATTGTCAGAAAAATTAAGAGGCTTGGCCAAGGTCACTGTGAATACCTGCACTGAATCCAGTCCCCTCTAGCACCAGGATATGACCTACTCCAGTTCCCTGCAAAGCATGGCCACAGACCTGGGGTACCTTTAGAAATCATAGCACAGATCATGTCATGTTCTTCTCCATGGCAACAGACATCAGGAGCTGGATAAAACCTGTAGGAATTTCTCAACACATGATGGAGAGAGGTATAGGAGCATCACAGTCAATGGGAAATCTGAGTGATTTGCATCTGCAGTGAGTGGATGATCATCCCTGAAAGGATGGTACTCTGAAATATATAGAAATATCACATTTTTACTGATGTAATAAGAACTTTTAGGGTGGGGGTTACAGTCAGAATCACCAGCTTCTTCTTCTTCTTGAATGCACTTAACTGGATGATATGTTCTCCTTTATTTTACTCCAAGACAATGCAACCTGTTTTACAGAAACTCCTGGGCTGCCCCTGACCACCACAGACTCTCTCGGTCTGAAGGCTGCAACTCTGCAGCAATAAGCAAAGAGATGCTTTAAACACGACTGATCTGTTCCAACAGCAATTCAGTGGCAGCAGGACAGCACTGAAAAGGGCTTCTTTGGTAGGAGTCTGTGCCTTCCTTTGCAGACTGAAATCTCTTGCATTGCAGCAGTGTCTAGCCTAACTCATGTGAAGCATGAGCCAAAAATGAAACAGCTTGCAAAGCCCTCATTGAGGAAGCACATTCCTCGCAAAAGAGCTGCCAATTTTGCCTGACACCAAGGTCACTGAAAGGTAAATGACCATTAAACTAGATTATAAAAGCCATTCCTACCAATAACCACTGATCTCTGTCATTGTGCTACAATAACAACCTACGTCTACATCTGATTACTTCATGTCTTGGCCTTATGAGGAAATGGGAAGACAGGCTCTGAATGAACTTTCATTCAAGTGTTTCAGTAACCACTGGGAAGGATTGTATTAGACCATTTAATCTAAATTCAATTACTTATTTTATCAAGGTAGAGGGGCCCCAGCCACCGGACAAAGAACTGTAATGAGATATATACTAAAAGACAAACTCTTTCCTCTGCTGAGATGAGAGGTGAAAGATAAGGAGTATCATTTACTAACAGGAAACTAAGGCATTGGGAGATTAAGTGATTTGTCCAGGGATATGGGCATATTCTTCAGCAGATCAGAAATATAAGCTAGCTTTCCCACATCCCAGCCTGGAAATTTTGTTTCCAACCCCTCATCCATGGATCCCAAAGTGATGAGAGATATTCCATCCTCCTGCCCAAAGCAGAGTCTGGGTTTTGTACTTTCGGCTTCACCCCTCCTTCCTAGAAGGAGCTGGGCTAACTGCTGACAAACAACTCCATTCAGGCACCAAGTAAATATCTGCTGTCTGTGCCATGCCAAGCCTCTTGCTTCAAAAATCTTGGAAACTCCAGAGACAGTAGAAATGATAACAGAAAAGAGCCAGCCCCCAGAAGCAGAGGGGTTCCTGAGGAGGATCTGGAGGTACCTGCCCATGCCCAGCCTCCCCAGACTGCCTCCACCATGCCCTACATCCCATGGCAGCCTTTCAGCCCCCATTTCCCACTGCCCAGCCCTGGCTGGCAGCACTGGGATTCCCCAGGGGCTGCCTTGGCAGAAAGCAGTTCCTTTCCAGCCCTGCTTTCTTTTTTCCTGAATAGGGCAGCTGAGGAGCGTGCAGAGAGGACAGGCAGGCACAGAGGCAGCATTCAGGCTGCTGAATAGCAAGTGCTGTCAGAAGAGCAGGAGGACCCAGCCCAGGCCTCCTTGGCTAATTTGGAGTCTTACAGTAACAGTTGGGCTCTGCAAGAGGGAAGAGTCACCCCCGGTTACAGCTAGAGAAGGCCATTCTCCCCAGCTGTGAGGAAAGGCAGATGTGTGGATGGTGACAGCTGTAACAGCTGGATGACCCCTGCACCGGGCCACCTTCCAAAGCAGCACAGCAGATCCTTCCTCAGACAAACCAACCCTCCTCGCCCTGCCGGCTGCAGGGCCCTGCAGAGGAGCAGTGAAGAGAAGGGAACAGCAATGCTTTGGCTCCTCTGCAGTGGATGCAGCTCCTCTGCCCTGCTCCAGATGCTGCTGGCTTTGGCAGTGCAGTGCAGGGAAGGACAGGTGGTGGATGGTTCATCCAAACACACTGAGAAGCAGCAACATCTCTGCTGAATCCCAGAAAGCTGCTCCTCTGAAAAGCACCCCCATCACACTGAAACCCCACCAGCATTCACCCAGGGTGATGAGCAGAATAAACCAGGTGAGTGCAGACTAAGGCACTCAGACTGAGCGAGACCAGGTTTACCACCTTGGTTTTGACCATCAGAAGCAATGATTTACTTCTCACATTTGCACCTGTCATGACTGGCCAGCCTTCCATCTTCTTGCTTTTCATGGGAAGAGAATAAAAAGCCCAGCCCACCGTTGTCCAGTTGAAAAGTTTTGGTTTTGTTTTTTTTTTTTACCCACAGAAAAATGATTATGAAAATATAAATGATTGTAGAAAAAAGAAATCTTCCCACTGCAAAATGAGAAGTGCTGTGTTTATCAAAGGAAAACCCACAAAAACCCCCTCTAAGATTCTGGCAAACAATGAACTTCCTCACTGGAGAATCACTGTTAGATTAAACAAAACAAAAGGCGAAATTCATAATCCTGAGACAAGCTAAAATCCTTCAAAATAAGAAAACTGCAAAACTGGAGAACTCCTATCAGAGTCTTGCTAATAAGCCAGACAAGTGTCAGACAGTTATGACCACTGTCACAAAGCTGTCTGATTTTTAGACACAATGAGTGCTCACAGAAAAGAAAGAAAGGGAAAAAAACCCCACCCAGACTGTTCTATTAATGTACCTAAAACCCAGCACCACTTGGATTCACACTCTCCTTGGGAGCACCAGGCTGGTCTTTGTTGCAAAGTATGATTCATGGAAGGACAGAGGCAAACAATGTGCTTGGCTGGCTGTGGGCTGTGAACTGCACAGATGAACCCAGGCAGCTCTGCGTGGGCTGCTCTGGAAGCTCGAACAAGACTCGTATTGAGAAGGGGCAGCTCTAACCCAGGAACTCTGAACTTTAACAGAACGGCAGCAGAAAATGCACACAAAGCTTTTTTCAGTTAGCTGAGCAAACAACAGACTCCTCTTCCCTCCTCTGGAAGGTGGGAAACAGCATCCAAGAAAAATTAAGGAAAAAAAAAAAAAGAAGGAAGAGAGAAGAGAAGCACAGCATGAAAAGTAAAGTGTCACAAGGAGATTTTACTGAGCACTCTTGCATTTTAGTGCCATATTGCTCTTTTATATCATAGAAAAGTTTGGGTTGGAAGGGACCTTAAAGATCATCTGGTATGCAATGGAGGGTGTATGTTTGACACTTCACAGGCAATGCAGTGATGTGCTTCTTTGCAAAGGGTCTCAGCCTTTCCATGACAAGGGAGTCACTGGAGGTTGCCCACTGCCAAACAAATTTGTTGGATGACATCCAAGAGATGCTGGCACCTCCTCCTTTGGAGCAGGCCACCTTAGCAGACTGCCCATCAAACTGACAAGATCCCCAAAGCTGTACTAAGCTACAAACTGCAGGTCTGTGCTTAGTGATGCTCACAGCCTCAGCAGATGGGAACACATCACAGAGGGCCATGGAAAACCGTGCTGGGACCTGGGGTGGGTCAGAGAAGTGCCACATCCTCGCTGTGCAGGGCACCAGGTCACATACAACTTGTACAACACAGTAACTCCTGCTGGGACAGAACCAGCTAGGAAAGCAACTAAAAGGAAAGGAAGCAACTAAAGAAACATCAGTGCAGTAGTCAAGAGGGTAAATAATGATGGAGCCAAATTAGTATGTCAGCTAAAAAGAGTTGGACCAAGTCAGGCAGGGCAGGACTTTAAAGACAACACTGTTTTTAAGGTAAATATCCCAAGAGCAGGGCCTGGTGGGCTCCTTTCCCAGTGGGGAGAAAAACAGTCCCAGCAATTTTTACAAAGCAGAAGTCACGTTTGCTGCCAAGCCCCAGAGCTGAATCCTAGAGCAGCACAACAGAGACACCACTTCCTGTGAAGCTGCCACCACTGATTTCCTTCTATCCCCACAGTCTTTTCTGCTGCTTTCCCCCCTTACTCCTTCAGTTTCCAGCTAAGATTGGTGGTTGGTTGGTTGGTTTGGGTTTTTTCTGCCTTGTGGAGGGTTGCTCTCCTCTCCATAACTCCATGGGGCTGACTTCACTGGAGGGGTTGGTGACCATCTGACCTGCAACTTTAAGCACATCTGCTGTTTGCTGTCTAATGCAGTGCACAGCTGTACCCAGGAAGGGGCTACCATGAGGTGTCTGATCAAATGCAACAGCTGCCTTCAAGAAAAAGAAACACACAAAACACTCAACCAAACGCCACAAACACACAGGGCTCTACTGCTGGAACTTTGTGCAAGGGAAGGCATCCCACAGCTGCCTGCTCAGCACAGCCTTGCTCTCCTCTGCCTTAATGCAGTCTTTGCTCCATGAATGGGGCTAACCTCACCTCAGGTCTTTGCCAAGGCTCCTGCAGCAGGTTTTTAGTCCAAATGCTGTGGCAGACTTCGCCTCATCCCTGCTCATCACTCTGCACGGCTGCATCCAGAGGAAAGCAGGCTTCCAGCCCTGTCCAGGTCACAGAGCAGCAGCAGGATAGAGGCACCCAACAGTCCCTAATGCCTGCTGAGCCCACAGCAGCGGGGCCCCCTCTTTTCCATGGAAAAAGGAAGCCTGGGATACCTCATTCCCAAAACAGCGAGTGAGAAAACACAAGGAGAGATGAAGCGTCACACCGATGGTGAAGGGCAGCCCTGGAACAACACCCGTGCTTTGTGCCACTGCAGTACAAAGAAGGGAGGCCCACTGCCAAATACATCTTGAGATGGATTTCTCTCTTGCAGGCAAGACACAAGTTAAAGGAAGCTGCCAGATACACACAGGGTTGTGCTGGTTTTTGTGAGAGGACAAGCACACACACACACACACGCACACGCCCTCCCAAGGCCTCATATCAAAGCATTTTCCCACCATTCTCTGTTGATCTAATGGCATCATTTCTCCAACAAACAATAGGAGCACAGCAGAAGGGGAAAGCAATTACGTTTGAGAAAGCAAGAGCTCTGGGGTCAGAGAGAAAGACAGACACACAGCCCTGGAGTCCCCAGTCTTTCCTTGTTATTTCCTTTGCAGAAAGGGCTTTCTGAGCCACACTGCCCACGTGAGCCAGGGCTGGGCCTCTGTGCCTACAGCTGAAAAGCAGAATGACCACACCAGGCTATTGCACTGGTGCAGGGGCAGAACAGGTTTTTTAAGTATCCTGAGTGTATCAGGGTAGGCTGGCAGAGCCAGCAACAGCAACATCATTATTGATTGCTAGATTTGTTTCTTAATAATCTTGCTCAATCCCTTGTCCAGACACTGCATGCAGTCCTTATCCATCCTCCTCAAGGTAATCTGAAGCCTGAACACCAAGGGGGAGGATCATGAAGCTGAGTCACTGAGCAATGTTGATGCAGCAATGTTCAAACCAGAGATATTTTCTCTGGAAGTCTGAATCATCAGCAGAGAAAAGTGCTAAAACCCCCAATAGCCATGCTCCCCCCAGAAAAAAATCACCCCCTCCCCTGCAAAATTCCCACATCTATACATCTACAGACATCACTAAGGGCCGGAGCTCACACTCCTTCCTAACAAGATTCAAAGCAAAACAGTTTTCACTACACTTCAGTTTAGGGTTAAGAAGCATAGAAAGACAAGCTTCAGTAATGCTACAGAGAGGTCAAATTACAAACCCTCTCCTGCCATGAGTCACCACTGCTCAAGGAGTACCTCCCAACAGGGATCCAACATCTGCCACCAAAGGAGGCCACAGCTCCCACCCACCACTCTCCCACGTGGGAGGGGAAGGCACACCTGCCAGGTGACCTGAGGAATTCCTCACTCTTGTTTTCAAGAGATGCCACCTTTATTCCTCTCCCACACCTGCAAGATGGTATTTCACTAAGTCAGGGTGGCAGAGCAGCCTCCCAGGAACAGGCAGCTCCTCTGTTTGCTATGGATTACCAAGGCAGCTGGGCATCACATGAGCTGTTTCGAGATATGTGTGCCCTGTTAGGAGACACCAGTCTTGTCCTGATGTGAAGTGATGCCCAGAGAAAGAGAGGCTCTACCCTGCTTCATATCCCAAACATCACTTTCATCACTCAACAGGTTTTCAAATGGGATTCGAGTCTTTGGTGCCATTTGTCATCTGTGTTATTAATTCCTGTTGCCAAGAAACTCCCAAATACATTTTCTTCGTGGAGCTTCTTTGTCCAGTACTCATAAAAACAAGTACTGGTGGCCTTGGGAAAAACAAGTGTCCCTCATGGAGAGGATGCTCAGAAGAGAACCTCTCCCAGGCCACCCAATTTATGCAATGGCTGCACACACATTGATCTTCCAACACAGGCCCACCCACATGACAGAGGTGTGTCCCACTAAAACACAGGTGGCATTACCTGGAGCTGCACACCACAAGTGGCAGGAGGAGACACACGGGCTCCTGCTTGTTTCCCTACAGACCCAGGCCCCACATGGTGTGCTCTGACTCATGGAGCACAGACCAGAGAAGCCACAGACACCTACTGAGATGAACAACTTCTGCAGTGACCAAATGGAGGGCTCCTGGTTTGACTCATGGTGACAGCCCTGCCCCACCACCCATGGATGCTCTACTGCATGGGGGAACCTCTTATAAGGTAAGGTAGAGGTAAGCACCCAAAATTCTGCCAAGAATGAGCAATAAACCTTGATTTACCATCAGCACCCTGAGCTTGAGCTCATCTCCAAGCAGCAGCAAGTCAAGCTCACAGAGATGCCCTGGGGGAAGAGGAGGCTCAGGACAAGACCACCCCATGGCACCTCTGCCACCCTCCTCAGCAGAGCCTGCCAGGAGCCATGGGGGGCTGATTCAGTGCAAAACCAGGACAAAGACCTGCATTTCTTTTTTCTTTCTTTTTTTTTTTTTTTCATGTGAATTGGAAAACTTCTCCCTTTCTATCCTGACTGTGAGGCACGGGAAATGAAAGACGGCTCTTAAACCAACAAAACAACCATTTTCGGGATAAAGAAGATTTTCTCACTCTGTCTTGCACTTTGTTTACAAGAATGAGAGCCAGTTATCCAGACTGGGAACAATACTCAGGGTTAAACCTCTGCAACCCATTACATAAATATGCCAAAGGTATCACTAATCCTATCAGAGATTTAAAAGTCAGATCATTATTTTCATTTACCATCATTCAGCAGAAAATTTGTGACAAGAAACTGCTGATGGACGAGTTCAAGTCTTTCCAGCAAATTCAGCTTCCTTGGAGCTTTTCTAAATGAACTTTTGACTCTTTCATCCTCCTCTTAACACACTTTGGAGACTCTTTCGTCCTGCTCTTAACACACTTTGGAGGCATCCCTGTAACTTGGCTATAACCTACCCAGGCTGGCATTTCACTTTTCTCAGCACTACATGCTAATAAATGCCATCCTTGGTACCCCAGGATCGTTTGTGGGGCAGTGGTTTGGGATCAGCAGCTCAGGCCACACCACCCTCAATCCAAACCACACTGCTGTGCTTTCCATCCAGAAAATGAATGGAATATAACTCAGCGTTGGCACTAGTGAATTAATAACCTTTAATGAGAGTAATAACTCGAAGGAACTCTCTGTTTACTCAGTGCTAAGTGCAGCCTGGGCAGTCCCCACTCTGCCTGCAGCGCTGGAAGCAATGCAGTCGGGACACGAGGAGCGTCCTGCACGCAGGAACAGCCCTCCAGACAGTCTGCTAGTACTCACAGGCAAAAAGAGATGCATATCCTCACCAGTGCCAGCTGGTAAGGCACAGCCAGCCCAGCAGCCTTCCTGCTTTGCAGAGAAAAACTGCTGGCCATTCAACTTGAGGGCCCAGAGAAAAAGAGGAGCAGTACATCTCGGACATGGCTCAAGAGAGATCACAGGCTGCCACTGCAAACCTCTACTCAACCTTCTGTCTTTCCTACCACTAACTCTGAGCTTAAGCCCCAACCCCAAAGGCAAAGCCACAGAGCCTTTCAATCTTCTTGGGCTAAGAAAAACACAAGGATTGCTTTTATTGTGGTTTGTTGCAATTTCCTTTGCTTTACTGCTATCTGTTTGTCCAACCTTTCTAATAAAGAAACAAGCAGGTGAAGGAAAGACAAATGACAGAGAAAACACTCCCCACTTCTAGGACTAGACATGTTGTGTTGCAGAAGACAGTGAAAACAATAAAAAGTGTGGGTGTTTATAAGATAAAGTACCAATACTACTGATTTAACTCGTTTATTTCAGGAAAAGAGACAACAAATAGATGGGGCAGGAAGAGGCTAGATCCCTGGGGCAGCTGTCCTCTCATCCTTACTTCCAAGGTGGTGGATCCTTAACCAAAGGGATTTGAATTCATCTTCTCTGGGGTCTGCTTCACCTACTTATGTTGCTACAGAGGCTAAAAAGCACCAGCTGTCCCACCCAGAGAATCCCACCTCAAACAACAACTGGGATGTAACTACCAGGTGTCTCTTTCAGTTCCACTGAAAAGCTTCTACCTGTGGTGGGGCCTAGTCCTTCATCACTTACCTTTGGTTACAAAGAAAAACAGACTCTTTAGTTTCTCCCCCAAAAAAGGTTTCTTTCAGGCACTCACCCTAGAACAGCAATTTCTCTCACACTGACACCAGGCGGAGTTTGCTACCACCCCACACTCACCTGTGTGAAAAACTACCCAAAGGGGAAAAGTGCTCGGCCTGGCAGCCAGGTGGAAAGGGCAGGAGCAGTGATTAGCTCCATCTCAGCCTTCAGCAGGGACATCTGCCACAGCCACCTGGCTAAGCTGCTAAGCAGGTCATACACTGCACAAACTGCAGACAAAAAACACAGGCACAAGAGCTGCCAAGCTCTCAAGGGCTGTTTAGGCCATCAAACTCCTTCATCATGGCAGTCAAGAAATGTACACTCCAAATTTCCTCTCCATTTTGAGTAACATCTGTCTGAAATTTCCATGTGGGACATGCCAACTTATGCTTCTACAAATTCCAAGGGGCAAGGAAAGTGCAGGCAACTGTTTCAGAGACACAGAAAACAAGCTGGACCTATAGGATCCTCTCAGCAATAAAATAATACTTTTCATTTTCCCTACCCATGATGATCCATCCTTATTCAGAGTTCTTTGGAGGCAGTGCTCCAGCACGTCACCCACATCCTTTGGGTGCCTGGCTCAGAGTAGCACACCAAAGGGGCATTTGAGGCTGAGTGTTGGGTGTTGGCATAAAGCAGCAGAAGGTAAATCCCTGGCACAGGCCAAGAGCCCTCACTAAGGACCAGGGAGCCCATCCCAAGCTAGCTGCAGGCAGATGTAATGGGGGATAAAGGGAGTGGAAGGAAAGATCAGGCAGGAAAAATTCTTTTGACAGCTGTATCCCTCAATGCCACGTGATCCACCTTGCCCTGGGCTGGCTGGTGTGCTCACACAATGCAGCCCCACACAGAGACCATGCTCAGGTGCTGGAAACAGCATCTCAGGACAGCATGGTGCTCAGGAGCTCTGCTTCTCTGCTACTGTAAGGACCTCTGTAAAGAGTGGTTTGCCCAGGGAAAACCTCAGCTTAATGCCCTGGGAAACCCTGTTCTAAGTACTGTAAAGCAAGAGGCTTACTCACATGCTCCCTCCCAGTTCAAGCATGCAAATCATTGCTAGAAAGTTCCCAGTTCTTTGTGTTACCACTGGTTGATTTTTGGTGCAGAAATTTTGATATTCCTATTCATTCTCCCCTATTAGACCCTTCCCTCAGACCCTGCCCTAACTCCTGCCCACACCAGGATGTGTAAGTACCCCTGTCTGAGCCTGGACCCTGCTTTTTGCCACTTGTTACTGCCTTTTCCCAGTTCACTCCAAATACAGTGTACGCCTCCTTGTTTGTTATTTTTGCATTATTAAAATTCTGTTTCTGGACAACTGGATCGAGGCTGCCTCTGCCTATCAAGTCACCATTGGGGCAGAGTCCCAAGGAAACTCAAAGGAGTCTGATTGTCCGGGCTCAGAGCCCCAGAAGTTTCAGATCTCCATCCCAACTGCACACTCAGCCTGGGCAGCGCTTGGTAAGTTTGTCCTGCAAACCTGGAAAAGGCCACTCTGAGTTAAATATTCCAGAGATTTTGCAAAAGTCCACTTCCTTCGTTTGCCCTCATCACGGGCAGCCTTTCAGGCCAAAGCACCAGACTCCAGGGATGGGCTGACAACCTCAGCCCTGCCAAAGACACACACCCAGCACTCGCTGATGCTCAGACTGGTTTCACCAAGATGTGCTTATCCCCTTAACACACCTTCTCTGCATCCAGAGCTCTGCTTGCCACCTCTGCCACCACACTCTGCAGATTTTCTGCCCCATGAGAGGTGCCTGCAGGGACTTGCTCTCCTGGCTGGCACAAGGCACACTACCTGCCTCGCATGAGTCAGCAGGCAGCAACAGGAAAGCCGTTCTTTGTGCTTGAAAAGGAATTAAGTGATTTTGAGGCAGTGGAATGTTTTGCACTAGTTAGCTGACCGAGAGCGTGAGCGCTTCAGAAGAGGCTGCATTATGAGAAGTGAACTTCAAAAGGAGAAGTGACAAGGCCAGAGTGTTTGTGGTGCCTGAGGAAGTAATTAGAATTTAAAAGGAACACAGATTGGACAAGCACACTAGGCTAAGAAAGATGAGCTGCTGCCAAAAAAGTTTCTTTAGCTTTCCCAGCTCTCTGTAGCCCACATCAGAAATGCAGTTTCATGAATATCTCTGTCTCAAAACATTTTTGCAGAAAACCCTTGCAGTTGTTGAAAACATGAGAAAGATGCTACCATCAAAAGCTAGATCCCTCCTGCTCCCATTTCTCTTTTCAGCTTAATAATACCTGTCTTGCTTTCATCATTCCCAAAGAGGAGAGAGTTTCTGCAAACCCCTCAGAGATAAGACATTTCTTAGACAAGGGGTTTTGTATACAGCACAGTTTATCTTCCTTCATCACAGGGTTGGAGATTTTTTTTTTTTTTTTTAAGCAAAGGCTTCAAAGCCTTGCAGGGCCAGTGAGCACTGATGTCTGCTCTGCTGGTGAGTGACCTGCCAGGACAAGAGCACTGCTCCAAATGGAGAGGTGTGATGTCAGTCAAGAGATCAAACTGCACACGTAACCCAGTGGTTTCCAGTCACGGAGGATCATTGCTCAATTTCTGGTGCTTTGAGATCTCTGCTATGGAGGCTTTGAACTGGTGATTCAAACAAATGTGAGACTGCAACAGCAAAGCCACAGCAGATATGTCTGTTCTGGTTTTCCCCAAAAAGCTAAAGCTGATCACAACAAACTCAGCATTTAGCCCCTTCCACCAGGAGGTCTCAACACTTCCAGGAAAGCAAAGGCCAAAGCTAGAGGTGTGCAATAAAATCCAAGGGCAGAAGAAGTGCAGCTCTGGAGTGAAGCCAAAGTCGGTGCTCCACCAGGGCCACTTCTTCCCAACATCTGTTCTCTGCCTGAAGACATTAACACCCATTTTCTTGGACTTTTTTTCCTACAGTAGAGACTCAACAGTTCATATTCAGACAGTGACAATAAAAATGAGTCAACAGCTCTCCAAAGCCAGACAGAGCTCTGTTGTCTCACCAGGTGCAGGTGAGATATGGTGAGTCAGGTTGGAGGAATGAGCTCCTGCAGCAGCACCTGGCACAGCTGTTCACTCCCCATCACCCCATCCCCAGCTCAGTGGGTCACTGCAGTTACGGCTCTCAAACTTCTCATCTGTCAAGTGGGCAAGAAAAACAGATTGCTGGGAGTTTGGCAAGCTTAAACAGGCTTCCAGTAACACTCTGTGGAAGCTCACAGGATGTCATGACACAAAGTATTTACTGAAAATTGTCTCGGCATTCAAATGTTCTTTATGTATTTAGTTCAAGCTGTGTTGGATTCCATCTGCCTCAGGCTTGTGGGTGCAACCAATAATCTCAAAGGAATAAAACTTTTCACCCTATGATGTCACTTATGCCCACAGGTCTCATGGAGAGTTTCTTTCCCAAGCTCCTGACTCAATTTTGAGGAAAAAAAAAAATTCCAATCTTTGTACAAATGTAGCTGCTCCTCATAAGGAGTAGGTCTGCAAAGGGTGCCACATTTTGGGACACAGCAGCAGACTGGCAAAGCTTCTTGCTATGGAGGTGAAGACACCACTTCAAAATCTGCTCCAGGAAGTATCAGTGGTACCATGAGCCTGTCCCATACAGAGGCAGCCACATGGGTGTTTGAGCCATGAATCAAAGGCAATTGGACACACAGCTCCCCCTGCTCACCTCTGCAGCCAGTAACAGCATTTGGCTGTCACTGGAATGGGCTTAGCTGGTCTCCCTGGGCTCTTGGACTGTCACTGGAAGTTGGAAGGTTGTGTTTAAAATATGAAAGGAACACTCCTCTGAGAACACAGAAATGCTTGGAGGATACACAAGTATTGCTGTACTGCTGTGCAGCCACCACAGATATCTACTGGAGCTGTACCCTCACCTCATACAGATCTGTGCAGCCCCACTGAAGCTTACCAGGGCTTGAAGTTAAGCCCAGAGAAGAATACTCTTTCATGGGGAAACTCCAGGTTTATGCAGGCACAAATGGGCAGTGCAGAAATTTCCCAGTTCACATTAGATGCAGATGTCCAGCTCTGGGGATTCCAAGACACCAGAGAAAAACCAAGATGAAAGTAAAACAAGTGCAAGCTGCACTTCATTGAAGCAGGAAACCACAAACCACTCCATGTTCAGTGGGAAGCCCAAACTTTGGGATTCTGTTTGTTTTGAACAATAAACCCCACCAGGCTAGCAGAGCCCTCCTCAAGGCTGGGAGGGGCTGAGGACCAAAACCAAGCTCACACTGGGCAGCACCACAGGCAACTCCTCTGCACATTTAACACCAGTTCTTCTGGAACTGCTCCTCTCTCCCATTTAAGTAATTCCCTGTACATACATGAACACATGCTGCTAGTGTTCCTCGGGGTAGGAGTCCCTGCAAAATACAGGCAGCCACCTCTGAGGCTCAGGCCTGGGGACCTGGGTTTCCTGGGCATTAGCATCACCACAAAGGATGTTTTTAACCAGAAATACCTGCCTGGACATGAGGAGCTTTAATGAAAAATACTTCTGTGCAGCTTCACTAAGAAAAAATAAAAGAAAAACCCATCACTGTCCTGATGAGTCAGGATGCAGAAAAATCTTGTACTACTTGTATTAGAGAATACCAGGATCAGATTCTTCATGCCCAGTAGAGTTCCCCTGGGTGAGATTCATCAGGGCAGCTCCAGCAACTCCATCCCAGAGGGATGCTACAAAGCCCTTACAGCTCCTGTTAACTGCACTAGCAGGCTGAGGTTCTGGCCCTTTTGCATTAGCCCAAAAAGCCAAAAGCAGCAGGGAATTACCAGGGTTAGCTACAAGACTGAAAACCAGTGTTGAAAAACAAACAACACCCAAACCAAGAATCACAAGGCAACCTTGAACTTCTTTTTGGAAATATTTAGGCAGGATGTCTTGCTGAGCTGACACATCTGGTTTCCAGAAGGACTTCAGCTGGGAGCTGTGCTGGACTAAAACTTTTCAGGATGCCACAAGAAGTGGGAAATACAGAGCCTGCCACAACAGCCTGGGAGAGTCTTTCAGCAAGACCAGGAGCTGGAGTTAGAGATCCCCAAAGGGACAATTCCCACAGCTACCCATGCTCAGCAAGGACTTTGACATAACTTCAAATTCCTCTAGTCCCTGCATGGACCAAGTACAGTGGCTGGGTGATGTGAAGGCTGTGTTCAACTCATCTAGATATTTCCCTAATCCATCACTAACAAGCCCCTCTTTTGGCAGCTTGGAAGGGCAGACCTGTACAAAGCACTGGTGTGATTGACTTATTGATGGCCCTGGTCAAACTGAAGATGTCAAGCACATGGTTACCTCCATCCCTTCACAGCACATCCTTGAATTCACTCTGAATCAAGTCTGTGGTGGGTTCTGAGCCCATGCTGAGGCTGGGGGAGGGATGTCTCAGCAGCAGAGCAGGCAGGAGCATGCCTGTGCTTAGTCAGTTTGAAACCTCCCAAAGCATCCAACCCAGCTACAGAGAGGAGAGGAGCTCCTGAGATGTACACAGTGCTCATTCTTAGCATATTTCACCTTCCAGTACAGGCAGGAAGCAGGATCCAAATTTTCAATAGGACAAAAATATCTCTTCTTTCCCCTGATACATGAAGTGTGGCTTAGGAACATCAACCAGGTGCAAAAACTAGCTGGTACTTGCACCAACACAGCCCACTCTGCACACCTCCCATTCAAACAGGCACCCTTTCTGCAAAAAGGGGAGAGATGGGTCTCTTGCTTGGTATTTTGTCTCTTGCTTACCTAATAAAAAGATCATAAATCACAGCTGGTTTCCAGGTCCTCGTTATTGTCCAAGCAGCACTAACAAAGGCAAGAAGGCGAAGTGCCCAGGGGACCTGGGAACACCCAGCCCTTCCCAAAATAGGAGCAGCTTGGCCACTCCCAGCTGGAGCAGGGCCGGCTCCCCCTCCCAGCACTCTGCTCTCCCAGGCAGTGCTGCAAGCAGTGGGTCAGGAGGTGCATTCCTCCGACAAAAATACTATGAGAAAAAACGACCTAGAGGCAGCAGCAGTCCCCTGCAGAAGCCACTGGCTGTGCACTGGTCCCGTGCATCTCCGGGATGGTATCAGGACTCAGGGACCCCTGGGAACAGGGCTGCTTCTCACGACATCCCTGCAGAGTGCCTGGCACTGCCTGCAGCCCCTACGGGGGGATGCTGCAGTGCCAGGAAATTGTGTTGAGATCCTGGCTGCGTCAGGAAGAAGGGAGATGTGCAGCAGCACTCATTCAAAAAACAAACAAACAAAAAAATCACACTGAAAAAAAAAAGGCCTAAAATCAGCACAAACCCCAACAGCAATCAGCTCATTGCCAGAGGAGCAGGTTTAGTGTTATGGCAGCCAGACAACTGGGTCCTGTAGGCTGGTGTCCTTCTGGTAACCTTGGGAAAATCATCGGCTTTTAATTACAAATCTGGGGGAACATTGGATATTAGTGCTTGTACTGCCACGTTACATCTTGGCTCTGGTTGAGGCTTCCCTTGGCTCCCAAGGTGCTGGAAGACAAACATGTATTTTCTTTTCATTTCAAGATAGCTGAAAGTCACGGCCTAAGCAATGATGAGAACTGTATGTGATTAGGGATAAATGAATAAAACATTCTTAAACAAACAAACAGAAATCCCCTGGCCTCAAATCCCCAACCAAGACCCTGAGGAGCCAGAGAAATGCAGCAGTGGTGGAAACCATTGAGCCAGCAAGCCTGAATCAATACCTGGTGCTCCACAGCAGAGTGCATTCACAGGCAGCACCTCTGAAACAGCTGGAGGGGCACAGGGTCTGCATTTTGGGGTCTTGGCACAGAAATTTCTGGGTCCAGCACAGCCCAATGAGCAGGTTGATTTTGCCCAGTCACAAGACATGATGCAGACTGACTGCTCTGAGCTCAGGCAGATTTAGGTCACATCCAGTTAGCCAGCCCTTTTCACCAGCAAGGTTAACAGCAGGGATGCTTTGGCCTGAGCAGCATGTCCCACAGTCACACTCAGAGCATGTGAAGGAGCCCTTTCCTTTATTCACTTCCCATTTCCTGCCCATTTGTTTCAGCAGCAAACTCCCTGTTCTCATAGTGTGTGTGTGATATATGGAGAGGGAAGGAGCAATCCCTCCCCTCTGGACTTCTCCCCTCCATTGTCTCTACTTCTCCATCACACACTATCAGGATCATGAACTGTTTCACCCTGCACCTTCCAGGAAGGGGGAAGATTTGCAAACACAGCCCTTCTGTTGAAAAACCAGCTTTTCCAGAGAAAGCATGGACAGAACTAACAGCACCTGCAAGCAAGGCTGGACATGCAGTTTGCACAAAAAAAAATCAATCCAACTCTGCAGGGGGAACTGTCTGCCCTGGGTAAATGGCATCCCCAGGCAACTTTTTTCATTAAGAGGAGATCAGCTGCTAGAGCAGGTGGAGGAAGGAGAGACCCAGCACAATAAACCAAACCTCCCTGCTCTGATTGTTACTCTGGGAGGAAAGGGGATGGAAGGGAATGTGAGGAGGCTGAAAAAGAACCACTTAACCCTGAGCACAGAAGCAGGCTGGGCTCAGCCCCCCTGTGCCACAGCACAGGCTACTCCACTCCAAAGTGCCCCCAGGGGTGGCCCTGCTGCTCCCTCTTGCTTACCCTTATGCAAGTGAGATCAAACCACCTTGCAGCAGGCTGTAGCCAAGGCAAGAACCAGCCAGCATGGCCAGAACTGGACAGGCATCCCCCACCAGCACCTGTGCTGCTGTAGGGGGACTGCAACCAGCCAGCTCAGCTTAGCTGTGAGCATCACAAACCTTCAAAGCTCTTCCCCTGTGCAAGCCTTTTTCCATGCTTGTTTCTGCCCTGAGCTCACCTGTGAGGTTTTGTAAAGAAAGAAAAAGCCAATTAGCCCAGCAGTTTGATGCCTCATCGATGGTTTCCTTGAGCCAGCTCCTACTGCTGACCTCACAGCCAAAACCTGGTGATCTGGGTCAATAACCAAGCCTGAGGACAGGATCAGGGTGTGGGGGGAACCCACAATCCCTGGCCAACATCTTCCAAGTGCTGGCCTCTCCTGGCGGGCTCTGAGTGCTCCAGCCCTTCTGATTTATAAATACACTCAGAGCCAGATGACTCAGGCCTGCTTCCCCTCAGGATTTACAGCCGGGACACGGGCACTGCTGCAGGGGAAGGTGCAGGGAGTGGTTTTACACCATGTGAAAACAATGTCATTTGTTTTGCCGGGCACACCCTCCAGCAGGAACGCTCCAGCTGGAGAAGCAGGGCTGAGCGTGGACCATCCATCCTCCACCAGTGGCTGTGCCAGGCCCCTTTGCAAGGTGCAGCCTGCACAAAGCCACAGCAGGCATGGGGGATCCTGCCTGGCCAGGCCCTTCAGCAGCTTTCCACCAACACAGCCGTGGGTGTCAAAGACACTGACTGAACATACTGTAATTTAAAACAAAACTAATCTCTTCAGTTAAAAAAAAAAGAAAAAAAAAGAATCATCTTCAAGATTTGCTTTCCCCATCCTCCTGAAAAAAAAATAAATCAGATTACCAGGCCTTTGGCTAAGAACAGCTTCGCTGGAGGGATGGAAACCTTGACAGTGGTCACACTTAAGGAGTAACAGATGTTCCTTTCCACTGGAAGTCCTTCCTTCCCAGCTGACCTCCCGTGTGTGTAGGAGATCTAATGTGCCAGATACCCTTGTGAGGAGCATCCCAGGGACACTTCCAAACCTGCAAAAGCAGAGGGCAGCCAAGGGGGACCAACATGGCAAACACTGTGCTTGGCTGGAGCACAACCTGGCCAGCAGCTCTGCCCACATCAACCACAGCTGGCCAGGGCTGGGAGCTCACCTTTTCTTCACAGCACAGGAATGGAAATCAGCAGCTTGGGAGGGCCTGGGAAGTGACTGACCTGCCAAGAGAGACTTCATGCTGAAGCAAGCAAGGAAATAAATGAAGAGAGTGATTTTCCCCCAGCCAAGCAGAACTGCTAACGAAACCACCTTTCTGCTTGACACGTTTAGCAGTGCTTCAGGAAAATCAGGGAGGCAGTAAATCCATTAGCACAGAAAAGCCTCATCTTCCAGCCCTGACAGCACACTGTCAACACTCAAGATTTTCATCTGTAGAATGGCTTTAGAGCCACAAATCCACAGATACCTGGGGTGTTTCAAAAGCAGATCCAGCAGAATGGGATGGCTGTTCATCATGCAGCTGGGCCATGTGTTACAGGAACACAGGCCCTGCTCCAAGAAGCTGAAACTCCTTTGACTGACACAGACTGTGCCACTGTGGAGAAGCACTGCAGGATGGCTGGTGCCAAATTTGTTTAAAAATTCCTCCTCTGTTACCAGGGGTGTATCAAACACCAGCATGTGTCAGGACTGGACTAATGTGTGCTCCCAGATTAATGCATGCCCTCCTGAGGCTGTTGGCCTGCTGCCATGAGGGCACACACTGCTGGCTCGTGTTCATCTTGGTGTCCAGCAAGAGGGTTTTTGCAAAGGTGCATTCCAGCTGGTTGGCACAGCATGGTATCCCTGGGGTTATCCCTCTTCAAGGGCAGGAGTTTGCCCTTCTTTCTGGAACTTCAGGAGGTCCCTGCTGGCTCACTCCTTCAGTGAGGCCCTTCCTAACAGCAGCACAACCATCTGGTGCATCAGCCACTCCTCCCAGTTTGGTGTTACCTACAAACTGCCCCTTCTAGCAGGTCATTAATGCAGGTGGGGAAGTGACTGGCTTCCAGCTGGATTTTGTGTCTCCAGTCACAATCCATTGAGCATGGCAGTTCAGCCAGTTTTTGCCTCACCTCCCCATCCAATTCTTGGGCTGGTACTTCACCAGTTTGCCTAGGAGAATGTTACGGGAGAGTGTTGAAATGAAGTCAATAAACACCCACTGCTCTCTCTTCATTTACCAAGCTTGTTGTTGGAGTTTTACACCCATCAAGACTGTGACATGATAAGGTGTAATAAATAAAGCCAACGTTTTCCCAAGCTGTCTACTCATCAAAACCCAAACATAAGTTGTAAGGTGTGTTTGGGGTTATTTAGAGCAAGCGACATGGTGTATCTGTGGGCTGTTTGTATTTCTGTTTCAGGATGAAAACAGAGAGATAAGAATACCCATATATCATCAGACAGACAGAATCTGGTTCCCTCACCTGTATTTCTAGATGCTGCCTTAAATCAAACAACAGATGCAGTAGATAGATACCGTGCAGGCTCATTTTAATGAGCATTCACCTGCACTCAGTTTACAGCAGAAAACACTGGCACTGTGTCAAGTTACATCACACTATTTTGGCAGCATCTGAATGCCTCCCACTAATGCATCAGACTTTCTCTCTTGGCCTTCCTTTTCATGGGGTTAGAAGAACATCTTGTTCAGAAGATTTGTATAGTGTATACAAAAATCATACAAACAGGTTGATGCTTCTTTGTTAAAGTCTTGGGCTCTTGGCCTCTTGCCTGAGCTTCATCCCAAGAGAACAATTCACTCCACATTAAAGGAGCCTTGATCTGAGTTTCGTCGATGGACAGGGCTGCCACAAGCAGACTGACCTACTCCAGCCTGAGGAAGGAAGTGAGCTTGGAGAGCTCTTGCTATACTGACAGCCCCCACAATCTTTATCCCACTGTGAGAGCCACACACGAGCAGCTCCTGGCAAAAAAGAGCAGTCTTGGACTTTCTGTCCTGATGTGCACGCAGGACTCACAAAATGGCTAAACACAGCTCACATGGCCTCCAGCCATTCCCCCCAGGCAAGGGCCCTTTCTGCACACCTGGAAGGCAAGAGTTCAGGTAGAACACAAACCACAATCCTTTCTTCTTCTTCAGTCCCAAAATCCAGCCAGTTCTTTACCCATCTGCTAGCCCAGACATCCACAGCTCACCCCTTGGACCATAACATCCCAGTCTGGGCACACATTTGAGCTGGACAAGACCTTCCCCACACCTGAACTGCACCCAAAGCCAGGAAATATCCAGTTTTCCACCCAGAGACAGGCTTTAAGAGTGGGGCAAACATGTTTCTTTCCAATTTACAGCTGACAAAATCCTTGCTTTGCAGCAGTCAAAACACTTCATATAAACTTTTCGCCATGTTGTAGGATAGGAAGAGAGTGGAAACAAAAAAGCAGATCAGAACAGCTTACTCAGGGAAACACAGAAATTGCATTTGCTAGCACAAAGTCACTTTGACAGAGATCTTCTGTTTGTCTTTCCTGGTTTAACCCAGACTGACAGATCTAGGGCCTAGTTTCCTTGAAGTCAGCAAGCAACTTCTATCAATATTCTGAGAATTTGGCTCTCGGTTGAAAATAACACAGATTATGTATACAATCAGTCAAAAGTGCAATTTAAGAAGCAGTTTTTCAGGTTAAAAACTGTATTTCAGACACAGACATTAACATCATGAGGGCCTTGGAGGGCTTGGACAGCTCCAGCCGTTGGGTAGAGCATAAGAGGTCTACTGTCCCTGGAACAGGGACAGTAAATTCCCCAAGATGAGTTTATTTGTTGGCAAAGGCAGCACAATTCCCTTCTGATTTATTTCTACATTGAAAAAGACATTGAACAGCTTCCCAGCACTAAGGCACTTTCACCCCTCAGTCCAAAAAGGGCTTAGAGCTATTTATGCCCAGTTACTGTACATATCCACAACAGTGTGGAGCCTTGGCAGGCTTCTCAACCAGCTGGTGAGCCTCAAATCCACCAAAATGTGAGGAATAAAGTATTTTTCCTCCCAGATTTCTGAGCAGCTGTTTCTCAGGAAAGACACTGGCCACTTTCAATGAATCTGCAAAGCTGCTGGGCAGGAAGTAGGCACTATCACATTAACCTTGCTCACAAATCCAGGGGTGTCTTCACCTCCCTAACATCATTTTAGGAGGGATTATTCCATACCACAGGGAATATTTTCTGAGTTAAGATAAACAGGCCTTCTAGAAATTCAAAAGAAATGTCTGAGGAACTGTTTGGTTTCTTCGTGTCATAGTCCATTCTGAATCTTTTCAAGAAATCCACTTTGGGAAACATCAGTGTTATTTCACAGCCCCATACACCTGCCAAACAAGGAACCCATAGAGCTAGTGAGATCCATGTGCTACTCTTGTCTTCTTCCTTTTCCCTGCCTTTGGTTACACTGCTTCAGCCCTTCCTTGCACTTGCAGTGGTGAGCTGATGACAAGCCACATTAATTCTCATTCAGGGGAAGATATATGCAGCAACAAAAGGATTTAGTTTTTGTTTTGTTTAGGTGTTTTCCCCAACAAACAGGTTGGCCAGATGATTCAGCTCAGAGGGTGGTCTGACTGTCAGAGCCAGCACAGAGCAACCAGCAGCAGTGCCTGGCTAGGGAAGAGCAGGTACTGCAACTCCCCTTTCCAGTGCTTGAGAAGTGTTTAGCAACTCAGGTCCTCCACTCTGATGACCCACTTAGAAACCTCACTCACTTCAACCTGCCCTTCAGGCCCTCACTGGACTGGAAACTGTCAAGGTCAGACTTTCCCACCACTTTTTATCTCATTACTCTCCCTACCTCTGGCATCTCTTAATTGGAAACCACCCACACACTCAGCTCATGTGACAGCTCCATCCACTAACGTTTAACAGCTGACATTTTCCCCTCATCTGTTGATTCAGAGGCATGTTTTCATACACAGTAACACTCCAGAGTATCAAACCCATTTCATGTGGGGAAAAAAGTCTCTCATGAAGCCCACTGCTTCCCAGCAGAAGGTCTCTTCTAGTTAAAATGTGCCTGATGCTCATCACTTGAACACACCTTCAGTAAGTCCTGGTGGAGTATCCTGATCACTGCCACACTTTCCAAGGCACCCAGAGCATCCACTTCTCACTAAACCCTTACATGCTGTGTCCTCCCCATTATCCTCACAAGCCAGAAAGAAAGCCATCAAAACCCAACCAACCATAAAAAAAAAAAAAAAAAATTCCCCACAAAACCACCAGACTCAGAACCTCCCCAAAGCTTCCTCCTGGCTCTCAAACCAGCAGCCTGGCTGGATTCTCAGGACCAGCAAAGTGCCCCACAGCCAGTGGCCAAAGAAGGGCTGCTCCTGCTGAACCCAGGCAGCCTTTCCAGGAGGGAGGCTCCTTGGCTGGGTGCACTCCTGTGCTGCCAATTCCCTCACACTGCCCAGAGCACACATGTGCACACCCAGCACGATGCACTGCTGCCCCTCCTTCCCAAGGACAGTGGCACCAACCAGAGCATGCTCAAGCCAAGGAGCAGCTTCTGCTGTTCCCTGCACAGCTGCCAGGCTAATGATGGCTTATTTTCAGGGAGAAGCTCCAAGCTCAGCTGCTGCTGCTGCTGCTGCTGCTGCCAAGCCTTGCCACAACAGATCTTCAAGCACAGGACCCTGCCAGGTGCTTTGGCTGCCTGCCCTCCTCCAGGAGCTTTTCTTCTGCTCTGCATGCCTTCTCCACCACATGCTGTGTCTCACAGGATCACAGGAAGGTCAGGAGGGTGTCGGGGCAGTTTTGCAATGCTGTTGCTGTCCAACACTTCTGGAGTCCCCTGCCCTGGGTATAGGGGACACCCCTCTCTCCTCCTGCCAGGTAGAGCCCCATCCAGTCCAGCTGGGGGGTTTGGGCCTTACCTGGGCAGGGCCTTTCCAAGCTGTAGGGCCACTGTGGCCCAGTCTAGAGGGACAGACAGGTAACCTGCATTGCAAAAGGTTCAGACAGATGGAAAAAAAGGGGTAAGTTTCACCCTGAACAACCAGTATGAGGTACATGTGTATCCCACACTCTCACTGTTTGCCACCTCATACAGACCTTCTGCCTTCAGACCCCAAATGAGTTCCAGGTTAGTGGAAAGCTCATTTACTTCTGCTAGGTTTGGATCAGGCCCCTCCTAGGTGATAAAACCCAACAGCTAATGGACATGTGACATACATGGAGCTTCCACTCCTATTAGCAGGTCTCTCTGAGACAACACAATTTTCCACCCATGCATTAAGCCAGTCCAATACTGACATCAGCTCATTTCCATTGATCCTGATTACATAAGAGTGACTTAATTCTCCACAGAATTGAATTTTCCATATGTTTGGATCTTTTGCAGTTGCTACATGACTTCCTTGTTCCCTGCTGAATTTATAATTTATTATCTCTTTGTCCTGTGCTTAAAAGGTATGGCCTTTTCTGCAAGCAGAAATTTCTACAGATTTTTTTGGGGTTTTGTTTCCTGATATGTTTATCACATCAATTTCCTTCTGTCTAAGAGACCTCCATGACCCTACTGCAGTATGGACACCCCTGTAGCTTCAAGGATTGGCATCAGTTCTGGAGTGAAGTTACATTCTGTTACAGCCTACATTAAGAGTACCTCATAACCATTGCGGCACCCAAGTCTTTAGGTTTATTTATAATTCATAAACATCAATTTTATGAGATCTGAATGTTGTCCAAAAACCCCAGCTGATTGTAAAGGTTATGGTTTTATGGCTGCAGATGAAAATTCTCACTGCATGTGTCCCACCCAACAGAGAGGAATCTCTGTAAAACTATCATGGTCCATCAGCAGCTTCACTTAAAAAAAACCCCAGTAACACCTCTGGTTCAGTCCATTTCCTGGAGGACTGGACCCTACATTTCCAGTCTCTTTGAGAACACAGACATTTCCAGTGCTACTCACAAGAAAATGTTTCTCCTTTAACATTCATGCAATGCCACTGGGTAAAGCCATTAATTATCACAATCTTCTTTTATAGCAAAGGCAGTTCTGTGCACTCAAGACAGGAGTAAACTGGAACAAGGGAACATCAAAACCACATTTTAAACTATTCTATTGAAAAGACTGGGATTCAGGGGAAAGACATAATCTAAATGAAGGATCCCTGGGTTGGAGAAGCCTGTTCTGTGGCAGGAGAACCATTGCCCACATTGAGACTATTAAAATACAAAATTAACCATCTGCTCCTTCACAGAAAGGAACTCCTGCCTCTGTAGGTCTTTGAAAATGGGTGTTAGTTCCTGGAAATGCATCAGCAAAACAAATCATTATAATGGTATGTGCAAAAGGAAGTTGGAGAGGAAGAGAAGAATGTGATGACATCTGGGAGCTCTCAGCCCTCCCCACTGCAGGGTGGACAGCAGGTGCCATCTCCCTCCCACACAGCCCAGGATGAAAGCACCTGTGACCCTGCTCCTTTCTCCTTGAGGAAGGTCCTTCAGCCCTGTTCCACACCTGCCAGAGGCCAGTCCCTCACCTGCACACCCTGCCAGAGGCTGGTGGGGCTGCCCTGGATGCACCCCTAGGAACTGCAGGGAGCAGAGAGCTCTCCTGTCCCTGGTGCCTCCCTGAAGTTCAGCCAGTGCCTGGCCAGCACCTTGCTGCCCTCCAGCCACACTCTCAGCACTTGCTGTTTTCAAGCCTTGAGCTTCTGACCCCTCTCCAAGCACAACTTCTGCTCTCATTCTCACACCAGCTTGACAAACTCCATGGTGACATTACAGTGGGACAGCCACTGCCCACTGAGTGCAGGCTGGCTGTGACCCAGAGCCAGGGCAGCTCTGATCTGGTGACAGCAGGCAATGTGGGTAGCTGCATCCTCAGCACATCTCCTGCTACAGACACACTGTCTGCAGCTCTCACACCACAGCACTGGCTGTTCTCTGGCATCAGTGAAAATGGCTTTTTGTTTGCCATGCCAAGCAAGGAAATTATCTGATTCTTCCATTATATACATCCAATGTGAGTAACCTGATGCCCTTATACATCACACCAATAAGAGTAACAGAACCTCCCAGACCATGGAATAATCCTTAGAAGAACTGAGGCAAGTCACCCCGCTGGGAATATTTTGCATTTAAATGGGGAGAATCACATATTCCAGACCACAGGATGAACTAGATAACATAAAGGATCTTTTTCTCTCTAGGAGGAGGTATGTCACCTCCAAACCTGCACAGCTTGGGCCAACTAATCAGACTCCTATTTTGTAACAAATTCTGTGACCAGGGCTACAAGACAGACCAGGTGAGTCCGCTCCCAGGCATCACTGAAGGACCTGTACATCTTCAGCATCCCAAATGAGCCCACCTGACAGAGCTTTGCTACCCAACAGACTGGCTCCTTGCTCCCATCACTGTCCAGACTGCCAAGTTAAGCCAGCAGAATAATAACCTTGTGATAAGAGCTGTCTGCTGGTGAGGAGGGGAACTAATGCCAGAGATGGTGCAGGTCAGGAGGTAGGGTTGTGAGACTGAGGAGAAATAAACTCTTCAGGCACAGCAGAAACAAACTCTTAGTAGCACAATACTTCACAAGGCAACTGTGCCCAAGAAGCCCCCATCACCTCCTGCATGCAGCCACCAAAAAGAACCAAGAAGCATTCTTCAGGCAGAGACCCGTTTGTTCTTAGCCTACACAGGACAGCGGCACAGAACCAAACAAAGGTCAGGGGCTGGATGTAGAATAAAGCTGCAGAAATAATGAGCACCAGTGACACTTTGCTTTCACACTGGGGACTGCCAGCAGCCCGTTGTGTGGAGCCAGAAGTGTTTCACCACATCCCCAGGACCCTGGCCACGCCACACGGCTCTCACTCCACGCGTGTGTGTGCAGCAGGCGCAGAGACCCAGCCGCGCTCCAGCTGTGTTTGTTTGGCCAGCTGCAGTGCCACAGAACACAGCTGCATTGATCAGGGCCGGTCACCTGGCTCCAGATAAAAGCAGCTCAGTAGCAGGAATCTGGCCATCCCTGCTCTGTGCAACTGGAGGCAGCCCAGTGACCGAGCGGGGTCGGACCGCGGCCGCCTTCTGATCCAGAGCGCTGTGAAAGGTGACAAAGGGGATGATGATGCATCGAGGCAGGGTGAAGGGCAGGCAGCAGAGATGGATTATGGAGCCTGACTCGAGGCCAGGAGATCCCAATTTTCATCCTCTGGCTTGAGCTGCACTGCAGGAAGTCTTTCCCCTTCCTGCTTTGTCCACATGGCTCATTATTCCTATCTCAATAGGAATGATCTTACCCCACCCCCAGTCCTTTCTGACTTGAGGAAAACTCTTGGCAACCAATATCAAAAATGTTTTGTTATCTTTTGTTTTTTTCTCTCTCCTCAGAAAAGCCTCCACACTTCATTTCAGATGTTTATGGTTTTCATTTTCACATAATATACGCTATGACTGACGTGTCAAAGCCATCAGAGCCTAAATCTTCAGGTTTTATTTCTAAACGCACTAAAAAGAATTGCTCCCTGCTACTGACTGAGTCATCTCCTCTAGATCAAAGCCTGTCCTGCTCAAACTGAAACAAAACAGTTTGGTATTTGACTCTTTCATCTAGAAGCCAGTTCTGTCTGTGCTAAGCAGCAACTCCCTTTCCATATTCAAAACGGAACATTTTCCTTCCTTCTGGCAGTGGGATGGCAGAGCAGGCCTGCACAGTTGTCAATAAGCAACAAAAAGCAACCACATGAATGAGGAAAGGCAACCATACAACCAACGGGTGAAAGAAAATTTGAAATTCCATCCCCGAATCTGGGATAAGCATTCCCAGGAGCACCATTTCATCAGAAGCTGGAAAGGCTTCAGCCTAGAGGATCAGAGAAGGTGAAGATGTCCTTGCTGAAGTGTCCACAGATGATTTGGCTGCATTTTCATGAAGCATGTCTCCAGTGCAGTAGAATCTCCTCCTCTTTCATGGTCCAAATAACTAACACAGTCCAGACCCTGGTCTGGAGCAAGGGTCAGCCACGCCAGTGTTTGAGCACCTGGAATTCTGAGCATGTCTGCTTGGCTAAGGAGTTGTCAGCCCTACATCCCTCCTCTATCACAAATCACAAGTATTTAATTATATTAAATTCAAAGGCATCTTTATCAATTGCACCAGAAATGCAGTTAAGTAATGTATCAGTAAAAACTGGTGAAACTTGCAGTCAATCCGGTGTAAATTTCAGACCCAGTCTGATCTTTGTGGTCAGCCCATTGCCTATGCTGGAATGACACCAGGAATTAATCTGGCCCTTCCCACCTCATCTAAATGTGGGCCAACAGACATGCATGTTTATCAGGAAAAACAAGAACATATGCTGGAAACAGAGCATTTCCAACAAAAACCTCAGTCCAGGATGGGAACAAAATAAAACTGCAAAGATTTTGTAGCTAATCAGAATGTCAGAGTGAGTTTGTCTGATCAGGGTTAAATGTTAGAACACCTTCAAGAAAGTATTGGAGCACCATCCAGACCTACACATTTTTTAATGGAGACACTGAGCAGCCAAAGGTGTAAGAATGTGTGAGCTGGAAGTGGTACCCCAACAGCCCATGGCTCTTATTCTGGGTTTGGGGCAATGCCCCTTTCAAAGGGACAGCCAGCAGCCTGTGTTAACTACAAGGATGGTGCATTTTATCCCCTGCACAGCACTAATAGGACACCCTATTTATGATCTTCAATCCCTCTCAGACAAGCACTGCTCTCTGTGCTCAACACCCATCTCTGCTCCTGTCAGTCCCCATGGCTTTGGCATTCCTGTGGGAGCTGTAACTGACCATCACACGAATAAAAGACTGGCCATAGCTGGAATGGCATCAGCAGCAAATAAAAAACCACCCCTCCAGCACATAAGCTTAGGGGATGCCATTATTTAGGCCAAAGAATTGAAGGAAGGCTGACGTAGCCAATCCAAAGGAACACGAATGTGAAGTGCTGTGCTGTTTAACACAGCTCTCCAGCCAGAGTCAAACCTTGCCTCTGGGTGCTGCCCCTCCAATTCAGACCAAGCTCTGGCTGGGCTGGACTCAGCAGGGCTCAAATGTCTGGATGAACCTGCCCTCCCTTCCTACAGCACTCCAGGTTTTTCAATCTCAGCATCACCCAAGGCTTGCTGCCTTTATTTCTAAGTAGTATAATAAAACTGTCACTGCTCTTTTGGTTTAAGAGCTGCAGTGAGCTCTCAGAATTAAAAATAAATCATTCTGTTTCGGGGAATGCTGAGCCTCCTGGGTCTAGAAAGCATTTGTTTCTCCTCTCAGCCAGACATGGGAATTCAGCCTTTAGGATAAAGTATGGGAATTTTGATTGCCATTTCACTTCCCCCACTCTGGCAACTCCCACTTCAATTTCCAGAAATAGATCTCTTCTACACTCAGAGAGCATCTGTTTGAATAACCTGATAGGAAAACTACACTCACTGAAGTTAACTAGTGCAGGATGCCAACAGGCACAGGCTTCAAGCATCCCTGCCAGGTCTGGCTTCACACATTGCCAGCTTACACTGGCTCAGTACAGACCAGTGTAGCCCATATAAACAGATTCAATCAGTATTTTGGAATACACAGGTGATTAAAGCAAGAGACCACTGAGTTGAGAGTGTGACAAGCTACTATGATCCAAGTGCTCAGATGACAGACCACATCAGCAGTGTCTCCAGAGCTGCACATCACAGTCAGAGACAGAATTACACTCCAATGTCCCAGAAATCAAGAGTATATGTTGGCATAATTAATACACTTTGTGAATGATTTACTGGTGAATTTTCCTAGACCTTGGAGTTCACACGGACTCAAACATAAGCCAAACCACACTTGGAGCATTGATAATTTTCTGACACGTTTTAATCACTTACAGGGTCTGTACAGAACTGCATTCAGGCAGCCAGCACCAAAAAAGTCAATAATTCCTTTCAACACCTGGAAGACAACCTCATTTTTGAGAAGCATCACCTCATGAGAGGGACACTTTCAAAGCTTTAGCTATAGCAAATTAAACTGGTGTGGCCTGTAGGCAACTAGATCATATCATCAGCTAGCACTGCTCACTAGAGAAAGGTGAGAGACAATTGTGCATGGATATGTGTATGTATCCTTCAATACAACTAGTAGAGAGCAAATGGAATAAAGTTGAAGCAGTAATGAAAATCTCTGTTTATATAAAATAATACCACGCTTAACTCAAGAGTAAATAATTTACAAGCGTTGCTTTGCTAAACAGTTTGGTAGCTGACTTCCATTGAAGCCCTTGCTAGCAGAAACTGATTGTATTATTAACTCCTTAGTGTTGTGATTGCTTAAGTTATAGACAGAAGCCAGTAACCCTTGATTAGGATCATCATGAGAAGTTTAGTGCTCATGCCTTCCTCCAGCTTTCTCACAGCCTGGCCAAAGGAGGTACTGCTGGATGAATTGGTGGGTGAAGGGTGAAGAAGCTGCTCTGCAGACATAACTGACTTATTCCAGAGGTTACTGGGTTTTAGGTCACTGTGACCCTGCACAGGCTCACCAACAACTATATTCAGCTCTGACACTGCTGCTCAGAGGAGCAAGACACACGTAAGTGTGGAGCACAAACACTGGCGTGGGAGAAACCCAAAACCACCCCAAACTGTCACATGCACATCTCCCTGGTGACTGCACAGCTCTGGGGCACTTGTGACCATCTTCCAACGAGACAGGTGAGGTTACTGAACTTCAAAAGCACCTGCAGGCCCAGCACTGGCTACACCTAGAGCCCCAGGCACCAAGTGCAACGTGCCCCAGATGAGGTAAACAACCCACATGGGCTGAAAAAATCCAGGAGGAAAAGCACGTAGCCACCGTGCTGCCCAGCAGATTCCAGACCCCTGCAGCAGTGGATGGTGAAGCCAGAGGCACCTGCCCAGTGTGCCCCCAGCTGTGACCTCAGGCTTGGGAAGGAGGGCTCCTGACCCCTGGAAGCAGCCAGGGTTGCCTGCCTTTTCCTGGCACCTCCACTCGGATCTGGTTTATACAACTTCACACACATCTTAGCAAAAGAGATGCACCCCAGTGCATGGGTACTGAATTCCCAACAGAGACCAAAAACCTGGCTGTGGCTGGGTGATATGAATGCACATCCCACCCCCTGCCCAGGTAACCACAGCAAGGTAAAGGCAGCTCAGCCTCTCTGCTAACTGAGCTCAATTAGTCTCAGTGTTCTCTTCTTCTTTATCACAGCTCAGCAGCTACCAAGATCAGGCAATCCTTTAGCAGATGTGGAACTGTACATGACAATCCCAGCTCTCTGCCTGATGCTGCATTCCCCAGAGGCATGGAGAAGTCTAAAAAGCAGGACAATAAAAAGAGCAGACGTTCCCACCACTCAAGACGACGTGGCACATTTTTAGAGACTGCAGCAGAACACAGAGGATCCTTGAAGATGCTGGATTTACACAAAGGAGACAGGACGTGCTTCCCAGCCAAGCAGCCTGGATGAAGCTGCTGATGGGATGGATGGAGCAGACAGCCTGCAGCTGTCACAAGCCACTGCACAAGTCTGGGCTGGCCACATCTCCACTTTTAAAGTCAGCCCCAACTTCCAGATGTGATATTTTGCTGCCACGAGTGCTGGCCCCCTAACTGCTGCAACCACGTTTGGTACCTGTTACCAGCAGGCACCAAAAGGTCTCTCTGCATTCTGCTGATTTCAGTTCATTCACAGTGGGACCATCAGAAGCCAGAGCTGTTTGGCACTGGGACTGTCTGAACAAATACGTGGGTTCCTTCCAGAGATGACAAACTGACAGTGCTACTGGAAGGCTGAGGGGCTGCAGCTGGCTTCGTTGCATTCCTCAGCAGAAGAAAGCCCCAAATTTCACACACACTTGTGGAGGACTTTCAGCAAAAGCCACTTGTGACATCATGTAACCTTGTGCAACTCAGGTTCTCAGAGAAACTGGGAGCTGCGAGCCAGCTCCTTCTCCCCAGCCTTAATAGTTGTCATACTTTGCAGTGACAAAGAGCAATGATGAGATCTGCAGAGAGACTTTGGATCAGAGATCTCTCTGCAGATACCTTATCTCATCTCACAGGAGCTGCACACACACTTCCCCCCACCACCTGCCAGGCTGGCTGCCCCAGAACACACACAGGCTGCAGGACAGAGATCCCCTCCTTGCAGCACACCAAGACTTGCTCCCCCTCTCACTCAGCCCAAGAGGGAAGGGCTCGAGCCTCAACTTGAGCACGAGCTGTAGGAATCTCCTGGCTCAGACCCACCTCTTTTGAACCCCTGCTGCCAAAGTGTTATGCAAACTTCTTCAAAAAGCATCCCAACTGCTTAGCTGCCCACCTCTACACCCCAAACTCAGTGCCAGCTCTGGAAAGCCTCATTAATTATTAGCAAGATTGGGAATCTAAAGATATTTTTTAAAAGATCCACTCTCCTACAACACAAAAGGAAGTAAAAAAAACCCACATGCATCACACCAGTGCTGGAAGTAGCTACTGCTCCTGGTTATCTCTGGAGGAGATTCCTACACTCAGAAATAAGAAGCCCATAGGCTAAACTTCCAGCTAAGACTTGTGAATCCCTGTTTCCCAGGCTTTTTCTAAGCTTTGTGCTATAATTTTATCCTAAGCAGATCCAAAGTGTAAAAATGAAAAAAAAACCCAAAAACAACAACAAAAAAAAAAAAAAAACAAAAAAACAAACAAACAAAAAAAAAAAACCAAAAACCCAAGAAAAAAGAAAAAAATGCATCAGAAAATCTTTATGCAACACAGAGCACAGAGTCCACCCAAGAAGGGGAAATACTTTTATTAAATTACAAGTGACCAAGTCTGTATGTTACGTGGGAGTTTCAGTCTGATCCCATAATTCTGAGATACTTACTTCCAGACAGAGACTGTTTACAACCAAAGACAATGTTGCCATGCTCCAAACCATCCTCAGGCTTGCTTTCTATGGAATTTTGCCCATGGAGAAAGAGATAGGTCAGTGGGGAGGCGGAGGGGAACTGTATTTTATTAAGTGCTGGCCCTTGTCCTTTGAACTTCAGACCAACCCAGCACATTTCCCAGCACCCTGAGACAGCACAGGTCCTCTGGATGGGGACACCACCCCTCCCTGCAGTGGGAACTGCCCTGCTCTCAGCTCCTCAAGCAAGGGCTGCCCTGCCAGCATGGCCCAGCAGCGCCAGGGCAGAGCACTCTGGGTGGCTGCAGCCCTGGCTGTTCCCTGTCCTGGCTGGGTGGGAAGGCTCAGCCCTGCACAAGGGGCACAGGGGCACAGCGCCGCTGAGCCTCGCCAGGGCTTCGCTCCTCTGGCCACCCTTAGCAGCTCCTGTTTGCTTTGGAGGCTTTTCCCTCCTGAAGCTCTGCTCCCTGGATTCAAGCAAATTTAGTAATTTTATTTGTTTGGGGGGTTTTCTTTGTTTTGTTTTTTTGTTTGTTTTTTTTTTAAAAAGGAATGTTGGGTACCAGGAGATCGGTGGCTTCCTACTGAATACTTCTGAGACTTCCGAGCAGATTTTCGGTCTGTGAACTTCTCACAGTCATTCCTCCAGTTCACACAAGGTTTTTAGCCATGCATCGTAGCACACAGCAAGGAGTTCCCAAATTTAACCCCTCCTCTTCACAGGGCAGCACAGCTCTTACAATGGAAATGCCTTCTCTCAGCTACTGCCAGGGAATTCACCAGTTCACTGACACTTCTTCCCAAAGCTCCTTGGAACAAGGCCCTGTCAGACACATCTCTGACCCACAGGGCTGTGCTGACAGGCTGCAGCACAGACTGGACCAGTCTGTCTTGTCTGTTGACCCAAAAGAAAAGCACAAATGACTCAACTTCCAAGATGAAGTAAACAATAATATGCAGGTCATCAAACTGGCTGTGTGACTGTAGGATCCCAATTCACCTGTTGGGTCTGAATCTGTGCTTCAGCCAGACAGCTTCAAAGAGGAACACCTATGCCCTGGGTGCACATGCTCTGCATCCCCTTTGATCATAGATGCACCTCTTATTTTTTGGTTCCCCAAGATGTCCCCTACAGCTCTGGGCTCTCTGGTTGCTATTGCCTGAAGATGCACTTCCCTGCATTACATGAATCCTGCCTTTCCAGAGGGTACAGCAAATGAGAGTTTACAAAGACTTCTCAAAAGAACAGCATCCCTAATTTCCCTTGATCTAGGGAGGATGGTTGCAAGGACAGCATTGGCCACTGTCAAGGAGCTTGGGATTCAGGTCCTGAACTTGCCATGAAGTCTTAAGGGATTCAGTCAAGTCACTGAATCTTTCATATGTGCTGTATGTTGAGATGGAAACATTGAAGAACAGGTATGCAGCTGAGCAGGTGTCCAGAACTCAGATTTTAAAGCCTGTGTGTCTTTGGTGCACAGCCCTGCACAGCCTGGGTGCCATCAGCTGCCCAGTTCCCTGCTTGCCCCCAGCCCACCGTTGCTGCTGGCAGCTGGAAGAGCCACGATGCTGCACACAGAGCAGCACAAGCATTTTTGCATAGACACTCCCTGTGTGCCTGGCTGTGGGCGTTCAATGAAAGCCATCAGTGAGAACCCAGGAACAATAAACTCATTCAGGCAGTGTCTCCAGTCCCCAGCCAGGCACACAGAGCCAGCCTCGAGGAGAGGTGAAGGTGTGGGGAGGAAGGGGAACCAGACTTGCTTACACACAAAGCTAAAGGAAGGGCTCGTGCCCTGTCTAGAGCATTTCAAAAGCAGATGCCCAAAGGCTTATGAGATAGCTTTTGTCCTCTTTTTTCTTCTTCCTTTAGGAAGAAAGCTTCTCCCCTGGCTTTAGGAGCAGGGCTCTTGGCAATTTTGGTAGTGACACAGATGGGGCACAGACCCCAGAGCAGCAAGGGTGCAGGGGTACTGCTCCCCTGCCCTTACTCTCAAGAGATGGAGCCAGCCCCAGTGATCATTTTGGGGGTAGTAAAGGAGCACCCCAAACCTGGCAGTTACACACACACCTCCCAAGGGCCATCACTGCTCATGAAATGGGGCTGGAGCCAGCATCCCTACAGCCCATCTGCAGTGAGTCCTGGAGGGGAGAGCACTGGAGAGCCTTGTGTGTGTGTAATACAACTCAGAGCATCCTCATGTGCCCTGTTCAAACAAGAAGTGCAGCTGTGCTAGGAGAGACAGAAGCACTATACTGGCACAGGTGGGATGGCTTGGAAGGGTGGGCATGGCAGATGTTTGAGACAGGCTGTGGTTTCAGTCACAGAACAAAGGTTTCATGTCCTCAAGCCCTGCAGAGTAAATAACTCTGCACTCCTGAGTCTGTTCCATTCTCCAAAACCAGCCAGGGTCCCTCTCACATTAAGAGAGAGTTACTCTGTGTGTTATGAGGTTATGCATAACACCAATTTTCATCTGCATTTAAAAGAAGGCTGAGCCCAGCAGCTGAAAGTTGTACTGGATTTGGCACAGAGCAGTACACTGCCCTGCTTTCTCCAGTTGCCACACCAAGACAATGAGTTAAACACAACAGCTGTGTGGACAATCAGCTGAGGAGAAACCACATATATCTGGAGAGAGCCCAGATCTTGTTCATATGAACCAATCCATTTCCAACTCTGATTAACAATAGTTTATAAAGCACCTCAGACTGTTACCAGGGCTCATATCTTTCGTTCATGTCTCCACTTTTCAGTCTAACCCCAAGTATATCCCTTTGTGTGTGCAAGAACATGCCCTAGTCCTAAACAGACCCACCCCCTTTTCCCTCCCAGTTAAAACTTGTTAACTTAGCAAGCAGACACTTCTTTCTACCAAGTCACCATTTCACTCCTTATCAACACTAACCTGTTGGTTTCTGTTAAGAAGACAACCTCTCCTTCATGGGCAAACAGTGTTCATCTCCTTGGGGGAGCACTGCAAACACTTCCAAGGACCCTCTGACAAGGAATGTGAAGCTTGAATCTTTGCTCAGCAGAGATAGTAAAACATGAATGCCAAACACTTCTCTTTGAAGAACTGGGCTGGAAGTTGCTCTGATTTCCATTACAGACCTCTAACACATTTAAAATACAATAATAATCTTACAAAACTCTCCAGGCTCACATCACTTGACATTTTAGACTACGAGCATAGGGCTGCATCACCCATGACTGCAGTGACAAGGGTGTCAGTCTGAGAAGACTTGACAGAGATGGCAGGTAAATGAAGGTGTCACCAACACATCCCTCATCAGTAACAGTGCACTCAGCACCTCTTCCCCTCCCAGGGTCTGCAGATGGTTGGTCATGGACCAGCCAGACATGTCTGACAAGTGTGGTAAGGAGTAGGCAAGAAGCCATAATGCCCCTAGAACAGGGAGCACAAGTTGGGACAGTTGTCATGTTCAAAGGCAAAACACATGGGAAGGGGGTGAGAGCGCTCACAGGAAATAGAGGAGGAGCAGGAGACCAGCAGCTCTGTCCTTGTCACTACACAGCTGTGGGTACAGTGACCACCCTCAGTCACACCTGCCCTCTGCAGGTCTCCCTCTTGTCCCCTTGGGTTCTTGGGTCTGTTGCTCTTTATGCCTCACACACACACACATCCTAATCACAGGGAGAAGGTGCCTTTTTAAACAGCATCTTCACCAACAGCAGACATTCTTTAGGGAGGCCTGGCAGAGAAAAAAAAAAAAAAAACAAAACCAAAAACAAATCCTCCTGCACATCAAGACTATCCTTCAGAGCTTCAATAGCCTCAGAGGAGTCAAGAGGCAGTGTCCTCCCATGCAGCTGGCCTTGCAACCTCATTTGCAGTGGCTGGGAAAGGAAACCTATTCCCAGGAGAGTTTCACAATCTCTCCTTCACTTCCCACCACACAAGTCCAACAGCCCCATCCCTTCCCACTCCATTGGTGCCACCCTGCCAGCCACCAGCCCCAGCCTCCCACCCCAGCTGGCTCTGCACGCTCCACCCAACCAGATTCCTGTGGCTGCTTCACCTGCCATTGACACAGGAGAGACACTTGCACGTGCCAGCTCAGAGTCTGGATTATTGCACATCCCTACCTGTGTTTAAAGGAAAGATGCTGCTCTTTGCTGATGCTTGCAAACTTAATTTCATAAGTAGTAGGACAGATCTTGCAGTCAAATTCATTTTCCCAGAACACCAATTCATTGCTCAGCAGCCCTCCTCGAGTCCATCCACCTCTATCATGACAGGATTTCCCTGCACAAGCTCTCTGCCTGGCTAGTGGCAAGGACAAAGACTTCCCATAGCAAGGCATCAACAAGTTATCTCCACCAGAACGGGCACATATCCCCTGAGCTTACTAACAACAACTCACTTGTCTGCCCTCTCCACCTGCTCCTCAAGGCTCCCAACTCCCACATTCTCTTCCAGCCCAGCCTTTCCCCCACCCCTCACCAGCCCCAGGTGACTCCAGCCACCCTCCACACTGGGGACACCTCCCAAGCAGTGACCCAGCTGTGCCACTGCCTGTGGCTGCCCCGCAGGGCTGGCAGTGCCTCATTACCAACCCCACTCCCACACTCAGCACCCACACAGAAAAGCAGTGGCAGGGCTCTGCCATCAGCCCTGCTCGCTGTTTATTCATCACACATGTGCACAACATCCCCGCTGCTCTGAGGGAGCAGTGTGCATGTTTTAAAAAGACAATATACAAAACATAGCTGAATCTTAATGAATCCACTGCTTTGCTACTGGAACTGAATGGAATTGTGCAGACCCTGCCAGGATGGAAAAAAAAGAAAAAAGAAAAAAAAGCCCAAACCAACTGCACAATATTTGATTTGTAATATAATCCTTAAGATCGCTTTTGCAGTGTATTATTGTGCTTATCAGGCCTGTAAAGCACCAGTTGTAAGGAGGAAAGGGATCAAAATGCAACAGGCAGCACAGTGCCAGCCCTGCCAAAATGCTAAAGTATTGCACAGTGAAAAAAACACCCAGTCCTGGCAAAAGTTAGCTTCACACAATATGATTCCTCAACATATGGAGCCCCACCAAAGCAGGATTAGGAAATGAGCTATTAGTTCAAATGCATCTACTGAGGTCTAAGCAAACCTTTCTAGTTTGACAGTAATAAGTACAAACTGGGTCTGGCAGAAATACATTTGTTTAGTACCGAGTTCCCCACTTCAGTGTTCGAGTTCCATGGGGAGGACAGCGGTTACAAGGAGAGTGACATTTCCTCTCAACAGGTAAAATCTACCGCAGATTTACTCTGTGCTACACAAGTGGGGGATCTGCCTCCTCCAGGGGAGGATTCTCCACATCGGCAGGAGCAGAAATCCCAGAGCACCGCACACATCCCAGTGCTCCGTGCCCGGGAACCTCATCCCACCTCGTCCCTCCTCAGCTGGCAAGGAGAGCTCGTGTTTGAAAAGTGTCCAAGAATGCCCACGGACCTCAGATGTGCCAGTCTCAGGCAGCATCACACAGGAAGCGCCAGAGCCATTGATTGAGGGGAAATAAATGGGCTGTGGGTGACAGCCAGCCCGGATGAGACCTGCCAGGGAGAAAGCCGGGAGCTGCTCACCTACCCTCTCCCTAACCACCACAACTATTCGCGTTTAGGAAACAGGACACTCCGTGCGGTGCCTGTTCAGCCGGGGAGGGTGCAAGCCCACGCAGACGGGCGCTTTAGGACGAAGGACGGAGCGGGCAGTGTCAGACAGCTGGGCGGCTGCAGGAAACGCAACAAGACGCCGCTTTTAAGAAGCAAAAAAAAAAAGGGTCCCGATCTCCGGATCGGGTAAACCGCGAATTTTCCCCACATCTCCCTCCTCCTCCTTCTCTTCCCACCCGGAGCCCGGGACTTGGCACGCCCGGGCGGGACCTGCCCCGCACCTTCCCCATCGCTGCCCGCACCCGGCCCCGCCGCCGGGCACCGCTTCCCCTCCATCCCCGGCCTGAGCCCGGCCCCACTGGCGGAGATCATCTCCCCGGGAGCCCGTTCCCGTCCCCGCTGTCCGCCCGCCCTCTCCTCGGCGGAGCGGGACCCCCGCCCTCTCCGGGACAGCGCCAGGAACGGGGCCGCACTCTCCGGGAGCCCCTTCCCCGCAGCCCATCCCGCTGCCACTCTCGGGGAACGTCGGGAGCTGCCCCCGCATCCCACCGCCGCCTTCCCGCGGGGGCACAGCGCTCCGCAGGGGCCCGTGCGGCGGCTCTGTCACCCCCCGGACCCCGGCGGGACACGGACACGCGTGACGCCCCCCTCCCCTCACCTTTGTACTTCTCCATGGCGATGAGCGGGCCGGCAGCCCAGCCACTGCCGAGGGCTCCGGGACACGGCGCTGCCCGCAGCGGGCTCCGCTCCGCAGCCTCTGATCCCAGCAGCGCCGGCTCCCCCGGCCGGGCCGCCCGCCCCGCCCGCCCGCCCCGCCCCGGAGCCGCGGCACGGCCCGGATCGGATCGGCTGCCAGCCAGCGGGACCTGCCTCTGCCGCCGACAGCTGCCACCGCCGGGCAGAGCCTCCCCGCAGCCCTGGGGCCCCGCGGGGCCGGTCCCCGGGGAGAAGCGCCGGGCTGGGGGCCGGGGGCGGGAGAGGAGGGCACCGGGTGCTGGGATGAGGCGGGGGGCGGCTCCTGGGGATGCTCCGGGGTGCGCAGGGTTTGGGATGGTGAGCTCTGGCTGCAGTGGGGCTTTGGGCGCGTTCGGGGAAAGGTCCTGGTTATCCCGGGATAGCCACGTGTGGTCCCGGTGCCGTGAGCCCAGAGACCCACCCACCTCCTCCCTGCTCTGGGCTGCCAGGCTGGGAATTGGGCTCTCCTTCCAGCCCGGGGCAGCTCTGTCCCGGAGCCACTGAATTTGCTCTCTTCTTTCCACTGATTTCATGGAGGCTTCCTGATAGGACCTGGCTCCTGGGCAGAGCCAGTCTCACAGGAATGTGTCCCTCTCCTTGGGCTGCAGGGACATTTTTGCCTGACTTGTGCCGTGGCAGCCAGAACTGTCATGTGCAAAGTGCACAAATGTGACACGGACATCCAGTCCGACCTCAATAGGAGGCACAGGTGACAATCTGTCCTCAGGCTGAAGGAATTTAATGTGCATATCAATAATGGGAACATTCAAAGTAAATGAATGGCAAAGTCTATGAGGGTTATAAGGGAAATTTTATCTTCAAAAGTAACATTGTTGTGGGGACAAGGGAGTCATACCTGCCCATTACAGGGCCTTTATAGCCTTATAGAGGTGAGGCTGAGTGCCTGACCTGGGTGTGCAGCTCCACTGTTCCTGTGGAAAAACATGCAACCATTACCTAGAAAATGAACTGCTCTCCTTTGTACCTGTTAGATTAAGCCAACAGAAGTCTCACAGAATCCTTATTTCCCAGCTTTTGGACCTGGCAGCCCACAAACCATTGACACCCGTGGTCCAAGGCAGCCTGGAAAGTGTCACTGCTGTTTGTGTAGAAAAAAACCCCAAGCCTCCATCATTTGGCCCCCCTTACATTTTCTGAAAATAGCCATAAGCAGGTTCTCTTGGCTCACATGGAAAGCAAACAGCCAGGCTGGATGGAAGAGCATTTTCCTGGCACTCCTTGGGTCCCCGTGTGCACCTGCTGTCCCCACCCTCCCAGGAAGTGCTTGGCTGGGGTGACACCTCTCAGAGGATCTCTGTGGAACCAGAAAGTGACCTGTGCCACATGGGGACTCTCCATACTAGAACAAGGCTGGATAAAGATCTGTTGCTACTCAAGGAAGATGAGGCTGGAGCATCTCTCACCTCTTGCCAGTGCATGCCCACCACACACACAGACAGACAAGCCAAGTGCCTGAACCATCAAATCCAGCAAGCAGATAGCAGCCTGCAATAACTGGAGAAAAATAAGTAAATATGCCTGCCATGTAGGAATACTCTTAGAGCTCTTCCCAGCTGCTTCTTGGCTATAGCTTTCAAAACCTAGCAGGGTAGGCCTTGGTCTTGCAAATCTTTGAGGTGTGCCTCTATCTTGAAGCAGGTGAGGAGGCATTCTGAACTGAGCAAGGCTAATTAAGGATAATACCAGTTACACAAACTAATTAAAGATGATTTGAAAGATCAAAACATCAGATACCTGTGATTCCTCCTTCAGGACCCAGAGCCTTTGCATTCTCTGCTTGTCCCTTCCTTCCCCTCCTATGATAAGGATGCTCTGGAATTCCAGGACTGCTGGTTAGGCCCGTGGCAATTGCTGGACAAGTGACAATGGGACAAATAGTAATGCCAGAGGAATACAAGTTCTTCCTGTTTTCCCCCTTCCTCTTGCTGTAGGAAGTACCCAAAATACTTTGGAGTATTCTTTTTCAAACAAGCTGTTGTGTTCTGGGCTTTAATAAAGCTGGGAAATACTCAGACCCTGCTTAGAATTAGGAATTAATGTTCCCAGTGTTGGTGCTGAAATCTAGATGTTTACCACTGTGCTCAAGTAGAGCAAACACTTGCAAACTGGTTTTCCTGGTGGAGCTTCTTGAAGCCAATAAAATAACAACCATCTACCTGTACACCCATGTATTCCTTGCCTTTTTCCTTCTTCTTATTAGTGATGCTTATTAACGATGATGACTATTATCATTAATGATGACTCAGGTGTGAAAAGCCTGGAGGGCCAAGCTCATCTTGTTTAATTCCTTTTTTTATGCAGCTGACATTCTATCCTTCAGTGTGGAGTTTCATACTATAGTTGACATGTTTTCATCCTTTTTCCCCTGCATATTCATGCTGTATTGATAGGCAGTCTGGCTGCCAGTGAAACTGGCACTTTTGGCCAAAGTTTTCCTGTACCACGCTGTGGCTTTCAACTGATGTCATTCTGCTTCTCTGGACTCACTGCCTTTAAGCTCTTTTGCTTCCTGTGAAATGGAGCAGGACTCAAGAATAAATTTAGAAGCCTAAAAAAACTCTATGAGCAATTACAATGAATTGCTAAACACCTTGTGTAGTAGAATGAACCTGATCCTCTCTTTTCTCCCCTGGCAATGCTGAACACTTTGCCTTTTTTCCTAAGTACACTAAGCAGGTGTACATTGTTTCATTAATATTATTGATTACTGATTATTATTGAATATATTGAATATATAATATTATTGAAGTTGCACCTAACTTTTGCATCAGCAAAGTCTTTAATGTCTATATTTGTCTAAATCTTTGCTATGACTTGCTTCTCTTTGCTTGCATTTATTTTGTTTTTTCCTGATTTAAGCATGATTCAAAGTGTGGTGAAAGTTATTGACCTCTCCATGGTGAAAGCCAGAGGGAACCCTGCCATGAGAACTTGTGTGCAGGTGCCCTCCACTGATTTCAGGGGAGCTGTGCTTGATGGAGACTGTCAGGAAGAACCACACCTGACCTGGATAGTGCAGAGCTGCTCTCTGGGGTGTTTTCTCCCAGATATTGCTCATGCCAGCTGCAGTGTTCAGACTTCTTCCTTTCTTCAGGGAAAATATTCCATCTGGCAGAACAAAAGGTAGAAATTTCCTCCACACTTGGAGCGTGTGTGTTCTTTCATGAGGCTTTTCTTTCTCTCCTCCCCATGCACTTATCAATGCTGTAAAAACCTCGCTCAGGAGTTTACTCAGCGGGACCAAGTTCAGTCAGAGGCAGAGTTAACTTGGTTTTGTTAAGCTCCTGAAAGATGGGAAGTTGTGTCAAATACTCTGCTTGTGCAGACACCTGGAGGACAGAAGGAGGAATAAGATGGCTTGGCAGACTGGGGTTAGAAGGGAGATCTCAGATCAGTGCTATTGCATTTGTGTCCTCTTTCCTTCCAAACAGCATCTTGGGTACCTACTTAGATAAGGGTGTAGCAGTTGACAGTTGTGGTCAAGCAGACAAAACCTTTTCAGGGAGATTTGAGCAGAGATGGGTTTTGTGGCAGACCTGAGATTAAAGCTGAGGTGTGTCCTACAAAATGCCAAGAAATGAGGAAGCCAAAGATTTCCTCACTTTGGAGTCCCTGGCTGCAATACTGGGCTGTAATGCTGCCAATAATCTGAGGTGGGAGAATTCCTTTTGTCCATTTGTGGATCTCTCTGAACAGCAACAAAGCATGTGGAGCTAGGGACAGCTGATCCAGCAAAACAACATTGCTCTCTCTGTTCTCTGACAGGGAGAAGTCTCTGTCCCCCCACCCTGCTTCTGGCCAAATTATCTCTCTTCTTAATGCCATTTTCACAGTTATTGGACCAACTTCCATGCTGAAATGACAGAAAACTAAAATGACAGATTCTTGTCCCACCAGGGCAGGATGAGTTTGGCTGCAGTACCACCAGGCAGGACTGGGACAGTACCAGGTAAATGGCAAGCACCTGCAGCTGGATGGAGGGAGGAGACCACTGAGCAGCTGGGAACACACAACTGGGGCTAGATAAGGCCAATTGTCAGTCACAGCTCAGCTGTCTCTTTGAAAGTCCCCCCAGTCTTCCTTTTAGTTGGGAGTACTGGCAGGAGTTCAGGATGTTTATGGAGCTCCCATCAATGTCTTTGAACCCTGATCTGCTGAATCCTGCTGGTTTCCCAGATTTTTTGATTTAGGGGATGAAGGGAATAGTTGCTTTTGGGAATTTGAATGGAGTCCTCTGCTTATTCCCTAAGGAGGTCTAAACAGCTGGACTCTGCCAGCTATCCTTATTCATGTGATCAAACACTCTGCATCCCATGCTGAAACTCTGAGGCACCCAGGCCCTGGGAACATGATTTTCTGTGAGGGGCTGTGGTAAATGGCATTGCCACGTGGCTGACTGCAAAAACATGTTAAAGATCCTGGGCTACCCACCCAGGAGCATGAGCAGCAGTCTTCCCCCAGTAGTAACCTCTGTGGGTGCCTTACACCAGACCAGACTAGTTCCTTGGTTCCAGGAATGACTGGGGGCCTGCCAGGGCTCAGTCAGTGAAAATGGGCCAGAAGAAACAGAGAGGCAGATGGGTCACTAGGACAGCAGGGTTGTTCCAAGCAAAGCTGCTCACTTGAATACTCCGTTGGAGAGCATTGATCCTTCACCTCGAATGATTTGCAAGTATGCTGTCTGTGGGTGCCTCTTTTGAGGTCTTTTTGCTTCCCTGTGAAGCATTTCATGGTTCCAGCCATAAAAGAAGTGACTAAATTCTCCCCCAGCTGAAGCTGGCCTTAGACCACTGACTTCTGTCCAGCCATTTCTGACTCTCACCGATGAAAGGCAAGACAATCAACCCTAACACAAACAAAACCAGAGCTGTTTAGCTGCTCAGCTATACAAAAGCTTCATCACTGATACATTCCAGCAATGTTTTGGATTCTCTCAGACATTAACTGTTTCAAAAGAGCGTGGCTGGGAAGAGGGTGGCTGGAGGGAGGGGGGGATTTCCCATTAAGGACAGCAGGACCAGATGTCTTTTTGATGAGCTTCTCTTGGCTTCCCATTCTTTGACATTTCCTTTTCAGTTGTTAAGTCCAAACTGCTTGTAGGCCAAATTACAGGGAGTCCTAATAGCTTGAATTGTTTTCTTTCCCTTGACAGATAGAATACCTTCTTGTGGCCAAAGTATGAGGCATGCTGACCAGACAGTGTGCTCAACAGCCACAGCATTTGTTCCTCCTGAAGCAATTTCTTCCCTGTACTTTTTTACCACCCCAGACCCCCTACCCACTCCAGAGAAGCCCCTCACCTTTCCTTTGACAATGTTCAATATCAGGTAAAGGAGTCCAAAGCTTTCTCTGCAAACTCCACATGGGGATGCTGACACCAACCAGCAGACCTCCCCCATTATCACTGCACTGCATTGCAGCTTGGAACACTCCCAGGCACCACAGGACGTGGCCATCAGCTTCCCAAGAGTTTCTGATATAAAGTTCTGGTCTGTGCTTAGCCCTGTGTGGTGGTACATCATCCCCCCATGAACCCCCTGGCCCATGATCTCAGAAATGCTCCTTAGGTCTTGGCCTTGAGGAACAGCTGGGCTGAGCTCCTCTCAAGCTTATCAGAAGCACTGTCTGCTCCCAGGAATTAGTGCTGTCTAACGAGCTCCTGTTTTTTACAAACAGCCTTGGAAACTTATTTTTTTCTTGCCTGAACAACAGCCCAAGTGGAGCAGCATTTTTGTAATTGAACTTTCAAAGAAAGCCACTGACCTGAATTGCAGCCAGGATGGAATATTATGTGGCTTAAAGCCAACTCTCTTGTGACCCTGCAAGCAGCAGTCCAAAGGGAGGCCCTGTGAGCTCTCCTAGAGCAGAGTGGCTGCCCCAGCACCTCCCTGGTGGTGGGGCCTCTCAGAGCCACAAACTCCCAGGTTTGCTGTTCTTGGACAGCACCAGACACAGACAGATCCTGGGCTGATTCCCCCAAATCCTCGAGGCTCAACCTCTCACCTGTTCAGAAGCTGCAAAGGCATCCAACATGAGTGCTTCCCTGTTTCCATGGGAGTTTTTCCCAGGGATACACCTTGCACAGGCTCCTTTGTATCTGTGTGTGTAAGTGTGAATATGCCATAGCAGTACTGGGAATGTTGCTCTCCCACACTCTTAAGTACTTTGGATTTCTAAGTAAGCTAGGCCTGTGAGTTGCTGTCGTGCTTATAATAAATTCTGTATGAATGCTTTGTTAAATTGTTGAACTTGAGCTATTGATTAAGTGCTGTTAAGTTTAAATGCTGTTAAACCTTTAGGCCTAAACCACTGGTGAATTCTGGGGCTCAGTTTTGGCAAGGGGGTCCACTGTGAACCTTGTGACTGAATGGGAGGGTGTCCCTTACTCCTTTTTATCCTTTCCCTATCCTATCCTTAAGCTTTCCCCAACCTCTCCTCCCAGGCTCTGCATGGATAATTTTGGAATTGATTTTGGTTTTAGATTAATTGACTTGAGATTTTAGTTTGCTTTTTCTCCGTGTGCTCTAATCACCTAGGAACTACTACAGTAAACCTTGCCAGTGAACTTTGTTGCACTTTCTCTTCCATATTAAACCTGCTTTTGCTGGTGCCTTCGCTGATGATTCTTCAAGTCACCAAAACACTCACTCATGACAACATGGTCTTATTTTTGAGGGGATAGGATTTGGAATCATGGCTTTCAGCTGACTTAGAAACTTCACCCACTCTTACAGGTTTTACCAGTAAGCCAGCATTGAGTAAAATCTCTCCCAAGTTAGAAGAAAAACATCTGTGTGGACTCTCAAGCTGTAGATGGAGGACTTGCCTGAACAGAGCTGAACTCTTGGCACCTTTCAGAACCAGGAAAGCTTACCCAGGTGAGAAGAAAAACTAATTTTATCAAAATATGGGAAAACATTAATTTTTACGTCTTGCTACACTTTCACTGGGATTTTTTAAGCCTCCCCCATCATCACTCAAACTGTGGTCTGATGTCAACTGTGAGCTTGCAGAATTTATTCTGACATTTTCCCCAAAAAGAGTGTTTTTCAGTCTGCAGCTTTTCTTTAGGCCTCAACCAGTCCTACTCAGTCAAAGTCAAGGAGCAGAGCTTCTGTGGTCAGCACTGCTGAGGTGGGCAAGGGGAAGGAATGAGAACCTGTGGTCATACAGCACCAAGGAACTGCAGTTTCTTTCAGTGGAGGCTGAGCACTATGGAGGAGTCCAAGTTTCCTTCCTTTCCTGCTATAAATATTAGATGTTAGAGTATGCTGAACCACCTACCTGAGTAGAATTAACTAGCAGGTAATAAATAAGTTTCACCCATTGTCAGTTGAGTCTTCCACTTTTTTTTTTTTTTTTTTTTTTTTTTTTTTTTTTTTTTTTTTCTGTGAAAAGAGATTTAACCAAGAATCAGGAAATCTGCCTTGATAAATACCAAAAAATGCAATTTCTCTTTTCACACATCGAGCTGTGGAGCTGAATTTCTCCTGCCTTCCCAACCATCATTAAGTATTCTGTTTAAATAGGCCAGCTTCATGCCATCTATAATGAAGTTATAGTGTATTGCTCTGTTATGAATGATGAAGCTGTTGTGTCCTACGGGGAGAAAAATCGCTGTAATCCAACTTTCCTTTTGAAAAGGCCTAATGTATCCACATGAGATCTTCTGGCAGAGACAACTGAGAGAATATAAATAGAAGCTTAAAAGAGGAAGGAGGGGAAGGGGAAAATAACTCCAACAGGGCTGAGTAGCTGAAATTCACAAGTTTAATAGGAAGATGGATGACTGAAGAGCCTGTTCTGTGACACAATTAGGACTTTATGTAGGCCTTTTTCAATTATTTGTAGCTGACAAAATATCACACAAAGGCTGTTTCACACTGCAGGCCAGGTGCCCAGAAATGGTTTTTTTGGAGGAGAGGAGCAACTGGGAGAGTCGCCCAGGACCATGGGCCATTCGGGCTGCCACCAGCTGCACTGGGCAATGGTGTGTGTGTCACCTCGTGTACATGTGGCAGGAGGGAAGAGTGTCCTGCAGTGCCTGAGGCACTCAATCCCTCCTCTGCCCATCCCCAGGGAGCAGGGAGCTGCAGCCATTTACAGGCTGTGTGGGGCAGGAGGTGACTGCACAGGTGCACATGTTCCAGCCCGGACTCACCTTTCTGGTGTCCCCCCAGACAGATACAGCAAGGGCACTCATGGGCTCCTGCCACAGGAGGAGGTTTCTGCTGATAGGCAAACCTCAGAACTGAGGCTATTTCAAGAGACCTTCCCTGTTTTGCCCCCTACTTGCTCCTTGCTGGCCACCCACCAAACTGTGTTGTTGTGGCACTTGGTTTTCAGCACAAAGCCACAGCACCACCAAGGAACATTTCCTGAAGTAACCTGCAAGTGTTGGCACACAGTGTCCACATCTTCAGAGGCATCAGTGCTGCAGCTGCAGGAGGTGACACAGCAGAGGAGTGGTGGTGAACTGGTGAGCCACAGCAGCTTTAGTATCTCATAAGAGATGTGCAGAACATCCCACCAAACTAAGATGTCTTAAATTTGTTTGGGTTTACTCCATTCCACAGTAAGCTAACCTAATTACAGGCATTTGGGATGATGATTAGTTAATTCGGTTTATTTAAGTTTAGTTAATTTGGGGTGAACTTTCCTGGGTGTTCCCGTGAGGAGAAGTCAAATCCTGGGATCTGCAGGGTGGGGGGTCAGTTCTGCTTTGGTGAAACTTGCCAGTGAGTGGTAATGCCTTCCCTCATCCCTTCCCTTATGCCAGCACTGGCAACGGGCTGGCTGCATGTGGAGGCTGACAGGGTTGCTGCTATGATTAAATGTTACTTGCTTTTTCTTCACAGGGTCAATTTTCCAGCCAGCTTTACCCAGGTGATCTGCCTGCCCTCCATTTTCACTTAAATTGGCCAGGTCCAGGAAAATTCTCTGAAGGGTTTTCTGTTGGGATTGCTCCCAAGGGAGAAAGAACACAAATGTAATTTTCGGGAAGCTGAACAATTAGTTAGTTACGGAAAATGCAAACTTTGATTGCCAAGGGGTCAGAGCAACACCAGAGCATTGAAGGATTATGTCTGAGCACCACAGCAGACCAGCTATCATAGAATCATTTATATGATCCAATATTTAGTGGCCTCAGAAGAAGCTTATTTTCAATTACCTACTGTTGTTTCACAAACCTAAGTGGCAGGAGGATTTTTTTTTCCTTTGGAAAGGGAACAGTTAGAGGGAACAGCAATAGCTGAAACATAAAAATAGAACACACACTTTAAAATCACTCAAAATATCAAACACTGGCATTCCTCCTCCCACAATATCTGTGGTCTTAAATGCATCATTGCAAGGGGAATTATTCATGTAGTCTCATCAATAAATCTTACTAAAGTCCTTTATATTGCAGTCCTCATTCATCTAGCAACTCCTCTGTAAATGGTAATTAGGGTAAGAGCTGAGATACCACAGAGTTTGCTCCTGGCAGTCATTGAACATCCTGAGTATATCAAGGCTGTAAAGTAGGCATTTCTCAGCAGCAGTTCATTCACTGAGCCCTGATTCAATTATTACCTTGTCTCCTGTTTCACAGCAAACACTTTGGTTCACTAAAGCCTCAGAGCCTGTGTCAATGAATTCCTTGAATGGAGTCAGCTGCATTTTGTCTCCTCTGCAGCATCTAGCCTAAATCCAGGAGGGGCAGCCAAGGGGGAGCCCTGTTTCCCTCTGGCAGCCTTACTGGGCTACTCCTGCAGAGAGGTTGGTTCTACCATTGACTCTTCCCTCCACTGTCTGGAGCTGTGGGGGCTGGGATAGCCCAAATTATGGGAAAGAGATGACTCCCAAGTGTAGTGATCCCAAGCAGCAAAATCAGCCTCCAAATCTGTCAGCCTGTTCCTGCCAGACTGGCTCACCTTTCAATGCTTCTTCACTGGCTGCCCAAGGATGCACTATTAATTTACATCCAGCCCCTTACTCTTGCCAACTTTGAAGGAATTGGCAACTGGGAATTTCACTAAGAGGAATTCAACTCCATAGAGATCATCTCGTCCTGACCAAAGAGTTCTGCCACAGTTTTAGCAAAGGCTTTATAATAAAAAGCAAGTGTGCCTGGGAGGGCTCTATCCCAGCTTCTGCCCTGAACACCAACCTAGCAGAGACCATGCAGCTCTCAGGGTCTGCACCTGGCTTCCTCTGCCAGCAGAACAGCCATCTCCTCCAGAAGGTGCACGCTGAAGGAGGGATTTAGTCCACCCCTGCCTTCCCTCTTCCACACTGGAACAGCTGAAACACCCAGGACTTTGCACAAACACCTGACTCCAGCAGCGTGACCCTCCAAGGTCTCGAAGACAAGGCTGCCCTTCTACACTGACAGTCACAGGAGGTGTGGTGCTACTGCTGGGATTGAAGGGAGAAAGGGAATGCCACCAGCTGCCCTCTCTGCCATAGACCTGAGACAGATTTCATGTCACACAGAGTGCAGCATCACTGGCAGTTTACTGTGCTCTGCTTTTTCTTCAGACACCACTCTTCACTTGTGCCCACCCCATTTCTCATGCCCAGCACAATCATTTGGGGAGGCTAACTCAAAGCAGGGAACTGAGTCAGTTTAAAAAGATTTTAAAAAACCCCCAACAACGCTGTGCAATGAAATAAAAAGTAAAAAAATGTTTTTTTTAAGCAGGATCAGTTCCCGAATGTCACTGAGAGTGACCCCACAAGCAGTCATGCTGACATATCTGATGGCAGGAAAAAGCTGTGGGGGCGTGGGAATACCTTAAGCTGGCTGAACAGCCACCCAGTGCTTTGTTTTATGAAATCCCAGCCTGAGGAGAGGCTGTGCTCTGCTGTTTTCCTGCTTCCCCCTCTCTTCCTTTCCCCCCAAACCCTTGGGCCCCCATCACTGCCATGGCTACATCCAGCCTGGGATGTACATTTTAATCTGCAGTGTGTATATAAAAGAGCTGGAAGCAGTGGCTGTCTGAGACCCACCTGACCTTTGGATGTACAGCAAACTTCCTGTTCCAGGGCTGCCGGCTCTTTAATCTCCCAGCCTTTAAAAAATAAAAGTGAGCCTATGTGAAAAAATGCTTTGTAATGGGGACTCCTGGAACAACTTCTCTCTCTTGCCCTCTGACTGAGCCATAGAAAACACTAAATATCTCTCCCAAGAGTCCTTTTTTTTACAATAGAAAAATGTCAGGCAAAACTGAAGTTTCATTTCCCAGCCTTGGACTCCGCAGCAGACAGGCACAAAAGCTAAAGAAAAAATAAAACAGCAAAGGGAAAAAACCTCCACTCCTATTAATTCAGAGTTTGGAGAGATTTTTAGTGGAGAATGAGTTTCTTTTGGGGGGGAGCAAGACACACTTGGGAACTGGGTCTCTTTCTTGCAGGAGGAAGTGGTCTTGGGCTATACTTGACAGCAAATTAGCATTGACATTTGACTTGTTTTGATCTGACTTATTTACAATGGTATTATCTGTGTATTTTTTACATGCTGTGAAGATTCCCATTGCCAGATGCCTCGGGATGGCTGTAGGATGCAGAGCATTCCACAGTCATTACTCAGGGGTCATAAACTTCACATTACTTGTGGGGAGGAGGGGAGCAGGGGGAAATGGGCTAACAATTAAAAAAAAAAAAAAAAAGAAAAAAAAAGAAAAAGCAATCCTAGACTTAGATTTCAGTGGGCTTATGTATTTAACTGGAGAGAAATTAAAAATGTGCTTAGGCAGGCTGGCACTGTCACACCGTGGGGCTGATGCCTGGAATGGATCCTTGTGAATTTGCTCTACACAGAGAAGTGCAGTCAGGGATAATTTTCCCAATGCTCTGGTCTGGGGGAGGCTGTAATGGAGCAACTGCTCCATAACACTGCCAGGTCAATGATCCCCAGAAGGGGATTGCTGCTTGGGATCTCCAGAGCTCGGGCTGGCAGGACATGTCCCAGGGCTGGCACCACATTGTGGCTGTGTTGCAGAGGGAGCTGACTGCCAGCTGGTGCACTTTCAAGAGACAGAGTGACTCAAAAGGGAGACTTTGGGGTTTGAGTTTTTTCTGTGTTTGGGAAACTTTCAAGAGAAGTTCCAAGGCCAAATCACAAGCATACACTTGTGGTTTTTTAAGCAGGTACTTCATGCACAGACCTTCCTTACTTCCTAAAGCAATGAAGATGCCCAGGGAGGTTAACAGGAGATGCCCAGAGATGCAATCCAAAGCAAGGACAACTCTAACTGCCACCAGGGAGTTTTGCTGGATTTGTTCAGAGAGGTTTCTCTTGTGCAAGTCACAGCACACACACAATACAGCAAAAGTCCAGGCATGGCCTGGGAAGTGAACAGGGCAGATATGAACCTTGCTAAAGGATAACTTCACAGTGGTATCAAATTCCCCAGCTGTTGCTCTCTCAGGCAGGAACCTGAGTCCTCATCTCAGCTGAGACTCAGTCATTAAACACTCTCAGCACAGCACATTGAAGTAAAACCTTGGGGAAGCTTTACCTTTGTCATGAGAGAGAACCTGTGTAGAATATCAAGGAGGGGGAGCCTCAGAGGGTTGAGGAGTGGGAGAGAAGATGGAGAACCTGGTATCTGCAGGGCACGGATGCTGGTGTTGCAGGGGCTTTCTGGAGGCTCAAGGACTGTGCAGGGTTTGTGCTGCATTGCATCCTCAGAGGTGCTGTGTGCTGAATTCTGCTGCCACGCTGGTCTGCTGGACCCCAGGTGTTCAGCACATTATGGGTGTGATAAACACCCAATTCCCTTGGCATCATCCCCCCCCTTCCACACCCACACCAAGGCTAGGCAGGCTTGAACTCCAGATGATAAAGCCAACACCTAACTTAAAATATAAAATATTTTCAAGAGGGGGATTCACATTTTAGCTGAATTTGTGAAGATCAAGAAAGGAAACCATTTAGCCTCTGAAGCTGACACAAGAGCACAGTCTATCTGTCCTTGCCGGTATCTCAGGTCATTTTAAACCACAATTGACAACAAAACTACCACTCCTATGTGGTTTGCATGAATATCTACTTCTAGTGCCTTAGCTATAAGAAGCCTTGTGCCAATTTTCAAACCTGTAACTGTCAGCTGTCTTGCTCTGATCACTCGTATCTCACCTCTCTGAGAAGCTCTCTTCTTGAGAGCACATCCTATTTGGTAAGAGAACTTTGTTGTAACTCTGCAAAATGAAAAACCAAAAAAAACAAGGCAACATGAATCCAGAAATTAAGAATAAAGCTCCAAACTTTATTCATTGACTTGAGTACAACAGTGATGCAGATTACAGTGGCACAGGAGTGCAATATGTGCTGTTTGCAGTATGACAGTGGAAACACTAATTGTACAGAACAGCAACCCAGCTCAACTTCTCATTATGCATACAAGCAGACTTACTGTACAGACAAGACATTGATTCACTTTTACAGAGACTCAGAAAAAGAGACAGATGAATGGAAAACACAGGGACACCTCCCCAAAACGCTGGTTTGTAACATGTGGAGGGAGGAGAAAAGAAAAACAAAATAATAAAAAAAAAAAATCCTATTGCCAAAATCTACTGATTTAAAGGAAAGTAAGCCTTTAAAAAATTAGTTTCAGTTTCCAAAGCTTAAAAAAAGCCCCCAGCTGTAAGGCCCCCCTTACAGGAAGAGTTGTCCACAACGACCAAGCCTCACTGCTTGGCCAGGGCTGCTCTGGGAGTGACACACTGAGCTCCTCGCTGTGGGCACACACAGCAGCCAGAGGCTTCCCTGGCTCCAGGGGTGCAGTGCCAGTGAGAGGCTCCACTGCTGCCAGTGGGTTTGCATCTGGGGGGAAGTGCATTCTGAAGGTGTTCAGTGACAAAAGCCCAGGCAAGTGTCCAGTGGGACCTGTCAAAGCATCCTAAGGGAGCTAGAGACTCAGCCTGGTAAGGCACCGCTGGGATTCCCATAGCTGCTTATGCTGCTGAAATGCTGCATTTCCTAATGCCCAGGGGCAAGGTCCTGTGGGCCTCAGCTCTGCCAGTCCTGGGAGCAACACTTGTACTAACTGTGGTGATCCTGGCAGAACAGGTCCTGTTTGCCTTCAGTCATCTCTTTTATACCTCAAAAGAAGGACCACAGTGCACATGGAAGTATTACCTCTTCACAAAGACGAGCATTTTTGAGCAACTCATTAGCAGAAATCTATTTCCCTGTTAGAAGCCCTTTGGGCAACAAATAATTTATTTTGCATACAGGCAAACAACATTAATGGCCAATTACATTCCCACTTCCTGCACTGATGCTTACATTAAAATAAGCAACACTTCTGCCAAATGTGGGCACCACATAGCTCCTGCCAGCAGAGTGGTCTGATTGAAGACTCGGTATCTTTGCCTTGTGATGGATTTTTTAGTTGTTGTTTCTTATTTTATTAAGCACAAAAAAGGTGTGTGGGAGAAATCAGAAGGCAGAACTCACCAGCCAGAGCAATGCTGCAGCCCACAGTGATAGGAGTGTTTCTACACTAAGGGAAAAAGGTGCATTGTGCTACTGTCACAGTGCTCAGGAGCTCTCTCCAGCTCTTCGTTTTGCAGCAATGGGGTAAAAATGTACCACATATTTGTCAAGACCAGCCCTTGCTAAGCATCTACCCTGAAGACTATGCTGGACTCTAGTGGGTGTGTTGACAGGGCCACAAAGTTTGACAGGGCACAAACCAGACTGTGACCTGGGAAGAACTGAATGGGGAAGGGGGCAGTGGAGACAAGCCCTAAGCATCCCTCTGGCATGGAAAGAGGAGTGGCATTTTGGACAGATTAGTTTAATTCTTGTTTCCTGCAAGTGTTTTATTGCATTGTCATTATCACTGACTGGTGTTCCTCACTGCTGTAGGTAACATGCAGGATGTGGACATCCTCCTTCACAAACACATTCCAGAGGAAAGCAATGAATCATGGAGTGAGAGAAAGGGTGGTTTTCATTTGCCTGTCCTACGAGGCTATGGTCCAAATATGCCAACATCTCCTCCTAAGTCAGGAGGAGCCAAGATAAATCATTCCCAGACGAGTTCAGAGTATGTTCATATTTTTACCATTCTGGGGCCTATTTTTCCTGTTGCTTGTTCTAACAGCTTCATACCATTAATTTCAGTGTGGGTGCTCACATGCTATGAACTCCAAACTTGACTTCCTCACAGTTTGAAACAGGTACTACAGGCTCATGGCAGTGTTTTCCTCTAATCCTGCCAAGCATCACCCTGGCAAGCCCTAGAGAAATCCAGCTTATGCCAGCCCTCCACCTTCCCAGACCTTAACCCTTCTCTGTCCATCAACAGTACCCTGCCAGGAGACAGGGACTGTGGAAAGGAATTCACTTCAAAACATGTCTAACTTCAGTGTAGCAAACTTAAAAAAGAGGCTGCTGCTGAACTCCCTTGAACAGCAGGACATCTGAACTACATGGCTGAGAAAGGATTTCCCAACTGCAACAGGAAAAGGGCAGCAAGCCCTTCAGTGCCTGTCCCACAGATTTAGGACTACAGGACTTTGTAAGGAGAGATGACACCTGTCTTGACAGAAGTAAAAACACTACTGGAGCCACAGAGATGTCTTATCCCAGATGAAGCTATTGAGCTCTCCCAGCCTAACCTTTCACAGCACACTGCAGTACATCCACAACACACCACAATCCACATCTAATGAGCTCCAAATGGGGAGGGTGTGTGCCACATGTGCATCTGTGCTCAAGGATCTGCATCTGTACATAATCCCATGTGTACCTAATCCCATGTGTACACTGGGGTTATTCTGCAATGCTTGACTGGGCCTTGCTCTTACACCACTCCTAAAGCAGAAAAGGAGAAAAAAAGAAGACAGAAGCAATCAGTTTTTAGTCCTCTTGGTAATGACATTCTGTTGACAGCATTGATGGGATGGGACTTTTATCAGAAGCTCAAACACTTTGCAGGAGATAGAAGAACACAAACATGTACTTAAGGCATAATCACAGAATCATAGCATGATTTGGGCTGGAAGGGACCTTTAAAGATAATCTAGTCCAACTCCTGACATGTCCCAAGGGAATATCAAAGAGGGGAATTACTAAGAACTGCTACTCAATGGATACCAGGAGAATGATTAATTGCTTACAAAGAAAATTCTCCCTGGGGCTACATTTTGTTTTCATTAGGTGGGAAGACCAGACAAAGGAACAGAAAATATTGCAGTGACAATCACTAAGAGCCCACTGCAGATATCCTCCCTCCCCGTGGCTGGCTGCAAGCGTGGGTTTTGTGGAGAGATGATCTCCTGGGTGTGTCTACATGTAGGTGGTGGAGAATTAACTGCAGGCATGAAACTGAAGCTCAGAAAACCCTTCCTGTTCTCAGTCAGGAATAAAGCAATAGTAAGTCTAGTGTAGAGGGCTGTGAACTGCCTGACTGTTCCACACCAGTGAGACAGGAGCCAGCAGTGGCCCAAAAATCCAGTCAGAGATGAGTTGTTTCTGCAACATCTAAGCTGGCTTCTCTTCATTCCTTCCCAAGCTTAAGCTGCAGTTTTAAATTCTCAGTTGATGAGGCAGATCCAAATTACCATGACATTCTTCAGAGGCTAACAGGCTGAGTATTTTTTTTCTTTTTTTTTTTTTTTCTTTTTCTTTTTTTTTTTTTTTTTTTTTTTTTTTTGCATAGGAGGGAGAGGTAAGAAAACAACCTGGCTTAGTAATTTCTGAAATGACTGGGTAGTGTGTTCATATGTACTGTGAGAAGTTCAGCAGTAACCTAGAGATGGAGACAGAAAAATGCAGACTGGCAGCTCACATCCTTGAGAGAGCAACTCTTCAGGTCTAAAAGTGGTCGAGGTGGCTTGAACTGGAAGACCTGTAATGCCTCAATAGTTTGAGTGTCTGTAGGATGTGGGATGACAAAATGTGGAGAATTTTAATAATTTAAATGGATTAAAAGCCAAATGTCTGTCTCAAAGTTAAGCCACACCTTGCAGCTGATCAAACTGAATTTCTGAGACCCCAGCATTGACAGAGTCTGTGAGTGTAAAACACTGCTGTTCTTTCACTGTATGGATTTGGTTTCAGCCATCATTCAAAAGTGCATTTCAACCTGCCCAAGCCCCTGACACTCCCATTTACTTCTCAGAGCTCCTCTAAAAACCTTTCAGATGCATGTTCTGAAAAAGGAGGTGAAACATGCTACCCTGATCCCTCCTGCAACCCGGGTGCCACCCAGAGAGCTCACTCACAGGTGTGTGTCACAGTGTCTCCAGGGACCTCTGTTCAGTGGGGATGATGCCAGATCCTTGGTGGCACGTTCTCCAGCTTGTCCCACAGACCCACATTCCCTTAGCTCTAGGGACAGGGAGCAGGCACTGAGCTCTGGTCTCTGCCTCTCCCCTACCAAATCTTCATCTCAGATTTTATCAAAGGAACCACAGTGATGTGTCACACCAGGACTTCCTAAACCAGCACAGAAGAGGCAGGGTTTGGGCTGTCCTGCACAGTTGATGGTGAAATGTCATTTGGTGATACAGAGAACTCAACACAGTGATACTGAATCTCAGAACTACACGGGACTGTTTCCTCTTCCTGACTTCCAGATTTTAACACCAGTGTCTCGTGTAACAGAAAATACAAAGGTTCTGATGTCTCCAGTGCCTGAAGTTTCTGCATGAAAAAGGAAACCTTTATATTCTTTGACAGACACAGAACCTAAATGACTCTCTCCCATCAGGAGACAGGCTCATTAGTGCAGTTATGCATTGGCAGTTAAGCACCAAGGAAGAGAAAAAGCTGACCTGGCAGCCACAATGCATCCATTCAATTACTTTGGTGCTCATGTCTTCCCCTGTATAGGACTTGCCCAGAAGCAGTTAAGGTATATACAGGCAGTTTTTCAAGCTGCAGCATATTGGAAGAAGACTGAAAGCAATAAGGAGTTCAATGCAGCTCAGAAACTGTCTTGCATGATTACTCTGTCTTCAAAAACCAAGTCAGGCACAAAGGGAAATAAAAATAACCAAGGCTGGAGCTTTGATGCTTCAAGAGAGGGAAAAAAAAAAAAGAAAAAAGTCTGTGCCCTCTTTTCCAAGCACAAGTGAAAACCTACATTAACTAAAATGAGTGCTTGGCCCCATGCACTGTGCCATATTGACAACAGCTACTGCAGTTTAATCAAAAAGCCTCTATTGGCAGAGCTTGGCACCTTGATGGTACCTTTTAATTCATAAACATTCCTCCCTAAGAGGGATGAATTTGCATGTTAGCTTGCAGAGAAACCATCCTCCCTGCCATTGTAAAATCCTACAACTCCACTGCAGCCTGATGAGCTGTACTAGTCATTACTAGCAGGGAGTTTGTCCTGAAATCTCTGGGTGCAAACCAGGGCACACTTAAAATAGCATTTTCTCACTCTGTCACTCCCACCCCCATCCACCCACCTCCTGGAGTAAATTACAAGAAAACTGACTCTTCTCCATCATTCCCATTACTTAAGTGATCTTAAATTATTGAAAGGACTGGTTAAGCTCCAGCCTTATCAATTCAAGCAGAAAGTGTGGAAGAGAGGAGACTGACAACACACACACACAGCAATTCACTTCTTAAATCCTAGCAAATATTTACAAGGAGTCCACTTTCCAGAAATCCCAGTGGTGTGCCCTGCAGGTGAGCAGAGCCACCACCACCACCACGGTGTGTGTCACACGAAGGAGACGCCGTGTCAGGAGAGTGCCAAGTAAGAAACAGCTGGGTGAAAGACTAAATGTGACCACGTGGATAAGCTACAAGGGGGCTTCTCCTTCACTACAGACCTACCTATGTCCCTCTCCATATATACACACATATATACACACACACAGAGATAGATGGAGAGATATAAATACAGGTGTGCACACGGGCAAACACGCATACATATATATATATATATATTTATATATGTATATATTCTCTTCCAGTTCTTGGAGTGGTTACAACTACTTTAAGTCTACAAGGCATCCTAAGGGCACTTCCTGGCTCTAGCAATGAAGTCCATCATATTGTGGAGAGAAGTAAAGGGAATATCACTGAGGGAGAAGAACAGAACAGTTTTCTATCTTGTATAGTATCAGGTAACGGGCTGACACCTCTGAAAACTATCATTGCTGTTTCTGAGCCCAGATATTTTCTCCCTGCATTCCAGGAGGGCAAATAATTCATCTTGTTCAACTGCAGAGGTGCCACTATGTTGATTTTCCCTTTTTGGTGGGTAAGTAGTTGCTTCCAAACAGTTTGGACTGTGTGATACAATATTCTATGCCTCATTTGTGGTTGGTTTGTTTAAAGTGAGATTTAAAAGAGTTTTGCTTTTTTCTTCATGTCGTTGCGTCTCCAGAGAGGTAACTTGTCAAACTCCTGTATCGTCATGCCAAATATTTCCTGGAAAACTTCAGGTGCTAAGTGACGCTTTAAAAAATAAAAAAAAATAAAAAAAAAAAAAAAAAGGAGAGAGAAAAAAAAAAAAAGGAGAAAAGGCAATGGTCAGTCAAAGCCAAAGAGACACAACGAGAGGTTGGAGTGCCTGAGGGATTTCATGTCGCTGTCTAAGAGCCATTGCTGGAAAAAATACTGCTTTGGCAGTACACATATCCAAGTCCTCGTGGACTTGGGTGCCCCAAGGAACCAATCAGGGAACTATTTCACTTGCTGAATAAGGAAGAGACAGAGAAATGATTGGTCTGAAGCCATCCAGCAAGCAGTGAGAGACCAGAGAACAGGACCAGCTCCGGCACGCCCCTGTCCCAGGCTTCAGCAAGTCACCTCTGCCTATGGAAATCCCAACAGACACTGGGTTTTTAGGAGTGGTCTGCAGAGGGGCTGCAGCTTGGCATGCTCAAAGTTCTGAAAAGGAAGATGTCTGACCAGGCCAGCTGTTCAGCACACTTCTCTACTGCTAAAGAAATACTTTTTGGTGTTGTTCTGTGCACTTCTTGTTCAGCCACTTTACAGTGCACTGGATGGAGAAATTGTCTCCCTGTGGCACTAATCTAACACAGGACTGAATTCTGATTCTGTGGCCACATATCTAATAATAAAAATGGGCATAAACCCAAATTGTTACCCATATTGTCCACATTTCTGTGGCTCCTTCCATTCATCTCCACAGAAGATTAACTGACTACAAACATTCCACTGTGCTGTTTAAGTCTTCCTAATCCACAAAGTTGTAAACCATATTTGTTTGTTGGCAGAGATTTGGATCCTTGTATTTTTGGGTATCAGCCAGTCCTTCTAACTAAGTCACAGGACTCATGATGAGTTAAAGAAAGCTAGACTTTTGATCCTCAAGGATGGCTGACATTGACTCTTAGCTAAGAGATGGTCCAAGATCAAAGAAAGTATTGCTCCATTCCAATATGGACCTCATGAAACTTGTGCAATTTGGGGCTTTTAGCAAATCTACAAGTATATAATGAAAGGCCTGAAAACATAAGGGGCTTGTGAGAAGCTCAGTCCATGAGCAGGGAGACAGAGATGTGGGAGATTGTTTGAGGAGATGCAGCTGCTTCCTCCCAATGTCTGATTCCTCTTCCCCTGATTAGTGCTGAGAAATCGTCCCACATTTCTCAGGACCCACATTTCAGTGTTTCAGCTTTCACAGACAACAAACAACTTTAGCAGGAAAGAGCATTTAGGAACTTGCTTCTCTTACCTCCAGCCTGGTTCTGTCTACATCTTTTAGTATTTTATTTCGCCCTCTGTTGGTCACCATGAGTATTTCATATGGAAAAATCTGTTAACAACGTATAAAAAGGGGGAAAAAGAGATATTTATATTTATAGTCTAAAGCAGACAGAACAAAATGTGTCTCAATTTCACAAACACACAAATATTTGTTTTCTTTTTCAAAGCAAATATCAGTTGGTGGGGTGTGGGTTTTTTTGATTGTTTGTTTTTTTTTTACCTCATCCTTTTTTTCCTGAAGTTGTATAGAAAACAAGCTGATCTGGACAGAGCCAGAACTTGTTTAGCAGTGAACTACCTCATATTGTAAAACCTCAATTTTTATTGTGTATATAACACACCAGCTGGCTTTGGTCAGGCAGAGTCCTTTCTAGGGAATATATTCCCTCATCCATCAATGTATAAATTCATTAAGGTAATTGCATTTGTCACTCATTGGTCTAAATAATGGCTGCTAGAGTGTGGATAGCCCTAAGGACAGACTGTGAGTGGGCTTTAAAAACATTAAAGTAGATAAAAAAAGCAGCATCTCTGAATAAGCAAGATATTGATTAGTGGGGGCCACTGCGTTCAGTAGAATTTATCACATGGTTTTCCTTGCCTTTTTGGACAGTTAAAGAATTCAAACAAGTGATAGAAACAGTGCTGCTTGGAAAGGATTTCAGAAAATATTAAAATCAGTTTCTGGAATCATCCCTGGCAAATAAAACGCTCTTTTTTTTTTTTTTTTTTTTTTTTTTTTTTTTTTTTTTTTTTTCCCTTGGATAGACACTTCCATGCCTGGAATGACTTAGGAGAGCTCATGTTCTGTCTGCCAGAGCATCTCTAGAGAGCCCTTCCCATTGCATGTCTCTGTGGAGTAGGAGAGCAGCATTCCCAGACCCCTCATCCAACCCCTGCTCATGTCAATGAAGTTTTTCTGGAAACTTCAGTGGCAATGGCTCAGCCTTTACTGTCATTTATGGGTCTTGTCTTAGCTGCCCATTGGGAACACGAATGAGATCACCAAAACTCTCCTGGAGAGAGCTGACCTATTATCAAATGCTATTAATTACACTATTTCAACATCAGAAGAAGTTTGACTTAATCAACTTCTGCACAGTACTCAGCAATTAAGTTAATTTCATTGTTAACAATTATCCCATTTTTATCAAAAGCATAATAAATAACATTCAGGCATCAATGAACACAGCACTGATTTTATTGTAAGTAATAATAATTTAAATAACGTGGACTTACATACCAATTGTAAGATATGGTTCTTATGAGATTCTGACATTGTCACAATTGTACAATTAAGTCTATACTTGGAATTACATTTTTTATGTTTGATAATGGAAATGGCTACCATAAACAGCATTATAGGAAACTAAAATGTAACTTTTCATATTTAAACAGGCAGAGTTTAAGTCAAGATGTATGGTCATATGTACATTTTATATTTAAATATTCACAACAAGGCATGTCTCAATCTGGGCTGGCAAGATGCACAAATTCTGTCCTTTCTGGAGGACCATTTGGTAATATCTGGTCATTCTTAGGATTATTAATTTTTACTTTTCATATGTTTCATGCTGACTGTAAATTGGCTTATTTTATTTTAGCAGGTGGAAGTTAGTATTGGACAATTGACATGAATTAAAACAGTGCCAATTCACATATCCTCAGGGTCTGGCATCACCTTTATAAATAGCAACAGAAAGTGATCTATCATCTCAGGAAATTTCCCATAAATTTTATAATTAAAATAACCATTAATAAATAATCATTAAATTTTATCATTAATAATACCGACAGAATTTGTCACCCAAAATAGCATCCCAAATCACTGAATACATCAACAGCAGTGGTGACTGTAAGAATTTCTATTGCACTCAAAGAGAAATTATTTGGAATAAAAAGTAGTATCTCAGGAGTCCTCATGGTCTTATTTATATAATATATAAAACCACTTTTAACTGCACAGTGCACTGGGGTCTCAGCTTATAAAGCCAGGGTTATTGCCTTGTACAGTTTGCCTGGAGGTGACTCGGAAGCACAAGAAGTAATCTGGTTTGCAAAGTGAGCTCCTCACTTAACTGCAGAAATTCTGATCCTTGTAACTTTGGCAAAATCATGATTTCATGGAAGGTTCACCAGCAATAAAGTTGTAAGATTTAAAACACAGCCCTGGTTGAATTCCCTCTATATATTATATTCAATTTTGACTCAGGTATCTCTAGACATAGACACAGCTGTAAAAGCATTTTAATTTGTATGTTAAATTACAATTAGCAGACATTGTCTCTTTTTCCCCATAAATCTCCTGTAGAGTTTCTTGTATAGGGAATTCAACACTATGGACAGGTCTGGGGATAACAGTGCTGAGAGCTAAGGAACAGATCCAGACAGACATGTAGGTATCATAGCTCAAGATACCTTTGATCAAGTCAAAGATTTTCCATAATCTTTGGAATTAAGACAGCCTCAACACTGTGCTGTGAGCCACAATACTCTGCAGCACTTTTCAAACTGCACAGATCTGAGACCTTCCCGTTGAGTTTGGTGTGGTGCTTTGGCTGGTGAAAGCCTGGCAGAGAACCAGCTATGGAGCACCTTCCATATCCATCCTTTTGTCCCTAAAAAAGCATCCTTAACCCAGGAATCACACCTGGGCTGCCCTCAGCCTGCCTGAGCACTAACATCTGCAGAACAAAGTGCAGAACAAAGGGAGAGGTTTGGCACATAAGGAGCAGGGACTGAGGTGACGTGAAGGAAAACAAGGGAACTGAGACATTTCCCATTATTTTATCTGCATTTCACAGTAAAACCTTCAGTGTCTTGAAGGAAAGTGAATAACATCTGCACTTGCCTTTGGCTCCAACATGTTAGGCATAGATACTCCTCTGTCCATTCTCATTCCAGGGACATGACCATCCGGGAGGGACTGCATCGGATACAGGTACACATCAGACACAAAGGTTACACACACAGAGGGTAAAGGCACTCAAGCAGTGGTGAAGACAAAGGTGAATTTGCCCTGAGACCTCCTTCAAGTCTTAGTTCTTGGTCTTTATTATTTCAATCATTGCCATGGCTACTGTTCACTTCTCCTCTGAGGCAGGCAGAGGGATCCTTCAGTCCTCTCAGCCACCACAGCTCCTGTCCCTGCTCAGGCTGGTGACAGCCCCACTGAACTGACCAGCACCACTTTCCAGGGGGACCTGGGCATCCCAAGAGAGTGGTGGACCCTCTCCCACCCCAGTGACTAGGTGAAGTTCTTCCCTAGCATTAATTCAGATCCCGCCCAACAGCACAGAAAGTGCTCTTACACTTCTGGGCTTTCCTTCTTGTAATTTACTGTATCAGCTGAGGGTTTGTTTGGTTTTTTTTCTTTTTTTGTCTCTACAATGGGAACTTTTTACTATGAACACACAGGGATAGGGTAAAAAGGTGCTGTTTTGACACAGGTACTAAATCTAAGGAAATAACATTTGGAGCACAATACATGGACAGCTCTGCTCCCCTCCCATAATCTTATTCTCTTTCCAATCATCATGATTTTGATATGCCATTAACAAAATTATCCAAGTAATTAAACAATTTCTTAAATTGCCATTTCATATTGTGATTGTGCTGAGGAGCCAGGCAGGCTCAAACCCTTCTGAGAAAAAAAAAAAACAACAACCCTGCAGGCAGTAATTGAAGTAAAAAGGTTTCTATTTGCAAGCACACTTCTTTCTGGCTCATCTGCAATGGCAGCACTGTAGAAAACTACTGATCAGCCATCTTGTCTGGAGAGCAAATTTCTGGGTAAAAATGAGGAGTTCAAAGCTCCTGGAATGAGAGAAAATTTCCTCCGGAAGAGACTTTCTATGTGTCTCTGGGGTCAGTACTAGAGAGGCTGAAAATAAATCCACCCTCACGTGTCCAGAGAAGACTATGACAGATAACTCATACAGGAACAGGCAGTGGATTTTACAGAGCAAGTCACAGAACAGGTGTCAGCTGTCTCAGCCCAGCTCTGGGGAGGTAACAAGGAGGAGTCTGAGGCTGTGCCTGTTTTTTGTTGATAAGGATCTACATTGGTGATTATGCTTAAGCATGCAGGAAAATCAAAGCTATGGTCTTAAGAAACCCTTCCCTGTAGCAGAAATTCAGAGTTGAACAAGTAGCTGCTTTAGGTTCTGCTGTCAGTTGATTGATGAAAACCCGTACTCTACCTGGAAATCTGAAAAGCAAAAGAGAGATCTCATCAGCTTTAGAGTGTGGAAAGATAGGAATCAGTCACAATCTACCAGAGAATCCTTCTCTGTTTTCTGGTCTACCTGATTTTTCCAAAATGCCATCTGATTCTCTAAGGTCAGCAACATTTCTAATTTTGGACATAGTTTGTAGAGTCAAATACTCCAAGTATTGTAGTTCTTTTCATTAACTCTCCAAGATATGTAACTTTCATAAATAATATTGTCAATTTTTGTTTGGCACTGATTGGTACCACATCCAGCTCAAAATAACAAAGACCATGAGCAGCAATGGGGATTAGAGAGCATTATCTCCCTTTCTTCACTGTGGCATGTTCTTTCAGACTGCACAGTGGATGGTAATTTTCAGAGAAAGCAAACACAAACCCCACAGAACTCAGTTCATGTTCCTGATAATGCACACAAACCCAACATCTTTAACAGGTATTTGAAGTGCTTTGAGTTGAGTTTGGCAGAGAAAATTAAGTACTGAGAAATACAAAGTAATGACATCCACAGCCTTAATATAAAACAGCAGAAATGACCAAACATCATAACATTTTTACATTTATTACTGCAGACTGTAAAAGGCTCCTGATCCTTACCTCTAACAGCACCACTCACATCCCCATAACTGTTGTACTGACCAAAATCCGTAGAGACCGGCTGTAACAGGGAAAGAGGGACAGAACATAAATTCACAGTTCAGGACTTTACAAGCAGGTCGGTACATGGGGAGAAATAAATTACTTTCATTTTTTTTATTTCCCCCTCAATTTTACAACATTTCTTGCATTGCTTTCTTGCCTTTTTAACAAACTAGTTTGTGGGAGGGAAAAATAGGTTTGGTCTGACTTCAGGTGGTTTTATGAGAAACATGTATCAAACTGAAAATCCAATAAAATTGATATGGGAAAAAATACCATGGATAATTAAAGCCACCTTTCACTTCTCAAAATCACCATTCTTACCCTGTGAAGTCCATTTTTTCCATACCCAGGGAGAGAAGAAGTTTTGGAGGCTGAAGCATGTGCTGTTGAATGAGGAAGGGAAAATACTTTACTGGAAAAATCCCATGGAAACTAAAAAACTAGAACATTTGAGGAATCCATAGTATAAAATACAGTTAAAAGGGCCAAGCATACACACAACCAGGACCCACTGACTTTAAGAAACTCAGTCCCAAACTCAACACAAACTTCCACACATTCTGTAAGTTACAAATAGCTTTATCATGCCATGGTGGCAGCCCATTAATAAGGGATACTGATTTTTTTCAGGCTCAAAATTAAGGTGGTCTCCACCTTGGATTGAAAATAATGCTTTTGGATCATCTGTGGCATCAGCTTTGGCATCACACCTGATTCCAAAAGACAACTGAGGACTGCAGTGATTATCCCTGCAAAGAGGGATGGACACATCTCAAATAAAAGAGTTCTCCAACCTCTGCTAAGGTTGATAAAAAATCACAAGCTCTGAGCTGAGCAGGTAGACTCTGGCCCCGTAAAAATTAAAGACAGTGAGTGAGAGCCACAGGAATCCTCTCCAAGGCCATCAAGGCAACACATTTATAAAAGAGGGAACACAAGGAAATCTTAGTTTGCTTGGCAGCTGCTCCAGTGGATGACTCCAGAGAGACTCATCTTGTCTCTTGGCTCAAAGTACAGCTTCTGTGTTACAATGGCTGGTGAATGAAGAGAGTAAAATAAAACCCCCAAACCCTTCTCTGGAGATGTGAGAAGGCCACAGCTGTACATGAAATGTGCAACAAGGCAAAGAACCTAAGTCATCAATCTAAGTTAGCTTTTGTGCTTTTGCTTTGGAACAAAATACACCAAACTAACATGTCAGTCCAGGTGAAAACAGTGGCTGTGTTTGGAATATGCAGCCCCACTGGTCAATAATGCTGAATTTCTTTCCCTGGGAGAAGAGACTAAACAGGGATAGGAACCACCAGTGTAAGCAGAATGTGTTGTTGTAATTTAAAACCCAGCCTACTAGTGTGTGATGCCATAGTCACTGAACACTTCACCCCACTCCTCATCTATATTAAAGAAGCTCCCTCCTCAAAACTGCCTGAAAATCATCAGCCTCATATTTCTTCTAATTCAAAAACAACCATGACAGTCCTCCCCTCACTAAAACCAGGTGATGAATCAGGCCACTCTTTCAGGGCAAATCACCACATACACACATATCAAGCAGTCTCCCCAGCTGCCTCTCTTCTGGGACGCTGCTTGATGTGTGTATTTGTGGTGTTCAGGACCCAGTGTTCAGGATCAGCTTTACTGCCTCCATGAATTACCTGGAGAATCGTAACGACTGGCAGAAAGGGCTGACCTACCGCGACTCTCCTTCTCCATCTCTTCCTTCAATATTAACTGCCCCAGACCAGAGTTGAGCTACAAATGGCAATGAGAAAAATACCAGATCAATAAAATAAGGCTGACCAAGACAGGGGTAGGAATTGCTTACAGAAAGCAAAGGGGCACTTTTTGGATGGTGTTCAGACAAGCTTATAACCACCTTCATGAGCTGCTCCTCCTGCAGCTGCCGGCGTCTCTGCAGCTCCTCGTCATCTTCCTCCCTTCCACTCGATCTGCGTCTCATGTCAGCTCCTGCTTCCACAAAACCACACAACAGAGGGAGCTTTGTGCATCAGTTCAACTGCAGCTTGAAGATTTCAAAGCTAGTTCAAAGTACTGGTCAGTCTGATTTGCTGAATAAACAAAGCAGTATTTTCTCGCAAAGTTAAAAGACTTTTTCAAAACTCCTTCTTAATAAAACTCACTTGGGTAGCCTGCCCTATGGTTATCAGGCTTGTTATAAACCAAATAAGAACTTAAACTACACGAGTTCCAAAACTAGCAATGGTCCTGGACACAAAAGTCATGATTCACTGTAACAGAGAAAGGAGCTCACGTCGCTGATTCTGCAAACATAGGGTTTAATAACACCAGCAACTGGATCACAGCTGAAAACCTAAAGTCTGATCTCCATTTACACCTTTATCTAGACTCAGAGAAGCAAATCTGAATTATCATTTCAAATGGAAAACTAAACTACATTAGTCTCCTAAATGAACACTTGTATTTGAAATAAATAAGACATTGGTTTTAGTCTAAAATGAAGTAAACTAATTTTGGATAAGGCTAAAATAAATTTAGGCACAGGTGTTGTACATTTTAGTTCCTTAGTTTTTATTGAATATTTTTTATTTTCTTGAATATTCTTAAGAAATAATCCAGTCTGGATGCCAGGACAATTCCACGAATACATAGGATGTGCCGCTGCTGCAAGAATTTATACAGCAGTTCTATTTTCTTCCACACAAGGCTTTGTGTGGAAAAAACTAACTATCTGATATAGTTATTTGCCAACCCTAGATGAGTTTGTGCTAGACAAACTCAGTGTTTAAAGTATGTAGACATTTCAAGCATGTAGATGACAGAGCTTCAGGTATGTTGATGTTATTCCTGTGACTCAGGGACTCTACATGTTTGTCAGGTTGCAATCCCAACTAACAAAAAACTGCTGCTACACGTGCAGCCCCTTCAGTTGGTCTCTGAGCTCTCCCACCCTGTGTCTCCTCCCCCAGAACTTCTGTGAAGCTCCCATTGTCATGAAAGCCATACATTGCCTCACAGAGATGTGAAACAAGCAACACCTCAGTGCCTCAGACATGACTCCAGGAAAGAACCAGGCCAGGTCACTTATTTTATGCTATAGGGGTCAATAAAAAAAAACAAACCAACAACAAAGGAAAAAAATACAAAGAAAAAAAATTAAATTGATGATGCACATGGATTAAAGAAAAGAAAATAAGATATGTGTAGTGCCACAACACAGAAGAAAAATATAAAGTCTGTAGAAACAGTAACTCTGAAAATCAGGAATTATTTAGTCTGTTAATTTTTCCAATTCAGTTGTTGGTTCTTGCCATGAAATTAGTCATGTGGTTGGAAACAATCATGTTTTCTGTGGAATTTTTGCTATTAGTTTAGGACTAGAGGATTAAATAGAATAACTGAAAGAAGTCAGGACTGTGTGACACACCACACTTTTTAAGCTACTGCACTAGAGTTCAAAAAATTTCCTTATGGGTTAATATCTGTGTGAGCAATCCCAAAGACAGTCCTTTAGCAAAGCCTCTTCTACTCAGAGCAGTTCAACAGTTTTAGAGGCAGACACCCAGTGGCCTCACCAGGAGAACTGCACTTTGTGGTGAGCATCTGGAGAGGACAGCACCTTTCCTACACGTTTTTCCAGCTGCACTGTTCATGTCCCTTGGTCAGCAGTACCTTCCGAGCCGCAGAGATGAAGGGTTTGTGTTTGCATACCTATGGCAGCCAGGGAGGGAGGGCCTGGCCAGTGGTCAGTCTCAATCTTTGGTATCTCGTTGGGTGCTGGTGCATGAGCTGCTGGGAACTTGGAGGACTTGATGATATCCTCGGAGGACTTGCTCTGTGCTGCCAAGGCAGCTGCATCTAGATGGCAATCAGGGAACTTAGCTACGTAATAATCTGGAGCAGTACAAAGGTCAGCCTTATTTTGGCAAAATTTCATACTTCAGAGGAAGTTAAGGTTTCAAAAGTAGACATTTTCACGTTTTGCTTTGCCAATTGCAGTTTGAAGCAAAGCAATGCCTTTTTCTCTTGCCAATAGATTGGAATCAAACCGTCCTCTCCTCCCGCAACCCCACCCTAAAATAACCCCATATCAGCTTTGGATTTTACCAGGGTTTCACAGTGTAAGAATGATTAGGCAAGAGTGAGAAAATGCAGCAAGAGTATTTGCCAATATCTCCTAAGGACAGCTGATTATTTATGAAGATGAACTCAGATTTATGTACTAATAAGTTTTCCCTCTAGGGGAAGCAAAAAAATAGATCAGAGTAACAGTACAAATGCTAACACTACTGATGCTAATTATTTCTTATTGTATCTGTGAAAAGCTGCAAAACAAAGAAGAAAAGAAACCTGAAACAAACATGTTTAACTAGGGATTTTTTTTCATGCTGCATGCCCTTGCTTAGAGCATGCAGTAGTAGTAAAAGCAGATATGAACTCATTAATAAACACTAAACTCATTAAGATCAACTTGGCATGGCAAGGCACCTCACCAACAAAGCAGCTTGGCTGTAGGGCTTCCACTTAAATACAATTTTAAGCCAAAGCCTTGTAAAAGCATGTGAGGATGTGCATTATGGCTTTCTCTTCTTGACATAAAAAAATAAAAAAAATAATCTATTAGGGTTCAATGTACATTAAACCCAACCTTAACTACCTCTGAGCTGGAAAATGTCAGCTCAAATCACCTGTGCTTATATGAGGCTATTGTATCAGAAGCAATGGTTCCAGAATTTTCTTTCCTTTTCTCTCTCTCTCTTTTTTTTTTTTTTTTTTAAACAGAAAGACATCTTTTAACAAAGTGATGCACTGTGTTGCTCAACCAACACATTCCAAGTAGTTAAGCAACATCAGTGTTAGATATCATTGGGAATCCTGAGCAGCTGATGATTGGAAAACTCTAATCATAATTGCAGGCATGGAGGAAGCTGGTCAGAGTTTACAAAAGCATGACTTCAAACAGTACTTACGTAATAGAATTGGTGATGTCAGTGGTTAAACATTCACATGTTAATGGGAGGTGAGGAGATACATTAAAACCATAAAAATAAACAGAAACAATGTTAAGACTTCTTTTTTTCAAAATGAACATATGGTTTGAAACTTAAAAAAGAAAGAGGGGAAAACCCTTATGTGATACCAGAGCAGTGTAATCTGCAGTGCTCACTCCTGACCACAGAATGGACTTGTGAGCTTTCCTGCTCTTCCCAGCTCTGTGGCTCTCAGCCAGATGTTCACCTAAACCCTGCAGTGTTCTGATTTGCTACTTAACCCTAAATGCATTTCACTGGATAAAACATCTGCAAAGGGATGGAAATTCAGAGTCTGTGAATAGTGGAGTCACCCATCTTTCACTGAGGTAAATAAAAGCCATCTCCTATGCACAGCTTTCTGTTCACAGCAGGAGGGAAGAGTGCACACACTCCTTTATAATGCAGCCTTCCCCTGTGGGGCTGAAGACAGGCAAGGCTGTGGGCTTCTGCCAACATTGTCATTTCAGACTTGCTATGACAACACCAACACCAAAAAGCTTAGAGCACTAACACTGCTGTCCAACTCAGAACCCAAACACCTGGAAAAACAAGTACAGCAAACTACCTGAGCTGTATCACAGGGTTGAGAGTCAAATTAGCCCTGTCAGTGATAAGTCACCTGTAATATCTTCACTAATTAAAGATTCTTATTTAAAGGCTCATTGAAGGTACATTCGGAATTCCAGTCTGATAACAACATCTCCATCTTTGCTGTTGAAATAAATTATTGTACTGTATCTGCTTAAAATAAGGCTATTTCATGAAGTCCCTGTCAGAGATCAGTCTACTGTTAATTCATTTTAACATGACCAGTACTCTTAAAATATAAATTTAAAGAAGAGAAATGCTGGAAGGTATCATAATGCAAACAGGTAAATCTCAGCTAATGGCAATTTTGCCATTAATATCCACATGGCAAGATTAAACCATATAATCCAAACAAAACCACAGGCTTTAAAACATCATCACTTTCCAGGACATGCAATTACAGCCGCTTCAAGCTTGGATTACTAATTTTTATGCTTGCAAAGTAAAAACTGAATGCTTTTCACTAACTGCACACCTTTTAATTCAGTTGACACTCCAATGTTGAAATAAAAAGGGAAAGGTCATTTACCGTGTTGTTTGTAGATGGGTGGCTTCCTGTAAATGTTGACACCTTGATCTGTGATATTAAGAAACAGAAAAAAAGGAATGTGAGAACTACTTCAGTTGTAGATAAAGATAACTCCACCACTAAAGCAATAGATAGACCAAATCAAGGATGTAGCACAAGAAAAAGCCAGAAAGCTATTTCTAGTATTATACAAAAACAGATTATTTAAAGAAAAGAAAACATAAGAACAAGTGAAAAGTCAAAGACATGTGGTATGAAGTCCTTTGGAGCTGATTCTGTAACATGTGGATGCATCAACTCATGAACCACCAATTTTAAAGTGGGATAAAAGAGAAGAAATGTAAGCAGGCAAGACATTTCAATGGTGAAGATACAAGCCATTTGGGGAAAACTACCCCAAATAACTTTTGTGGAAAATTGTGCTTCAGTCAGAACAGCTCAATTTTATTTCCAGCTGACTGGCTGGATTGAACGGAGGAGAATGCAGTGAGCCTACAATTCACTTCCAAATCCAGAGAACAAAATAGCCACCTAGGACAGTGCTTTGAACAGGCAACAACAGCCACACTTCAGTGAGTCAAAGGGATTCTTTATGCAGTGTTCACTGATATGCTACTAATTCTCAAACCATAAGGACAGACTTTCTTTCTTTTTTCTGTAATTTTTTTATACAAGGCCCACCATATTGCATATTAACTCTGTAAATCAGAATAAAAATACTTCCCAGAACTTTAATGCAGTAAATCTACAGCATGCCTAAATGATACCATATTTTTCCAAATAATAATCTGAGACAGGAACCATTTTGTTCTAAACTATCTTCCCACCCCAGCCAACACTTCATGTATTCAGCACAGCTACAAATACAAAAGCTAATCCAAAATCAGCACTACAGTGCACAAATGTGCCAAAATCTTATTAGAAGAGCAAACTGAGCTACAGGGAGCTAGAAAATTAATGTCAGAAACCCATTTTGCTACTTTATGCTGCCTGAAAAAAGTTTTCAGTTACATTAGAGTGAAAGATGAAAAGGAATTTCAGAAACACATGTGCTGTATCACAGATCCAATTAAAGTGTTACAGGAGACAACTTTGCTTTTGGCATTAAGGAAAGTTAACCCTAAAAATCTACTGAAACAGAGGCAAATCTCACTCTGCAGAACCCTGCATCCTTAAATAAACAGGCAAACTCACAGCACACAAAGACTGTGGCATTTCATTCCTGTATGGGGTCTGTTATGGCCACTTGACCAGCAAACAGGTAGGAACATTACAAGGGTAGTCATGCAGTCCTTTTGCACACACGGACACCAGAAAGCTCCAGGGAGGGCGGGAGCACAGCTCCTTCTGTGGCTGCACGGCCCCAGCTGGCAAGGAGAGCTCCCCCACCATGCTCCAGGTCATTTCTCACAGCCATTCATGCAATTAGGCTTGAGTTTAGGGGAGGCACTGAGAGCCAGGTGAGCTTAAGCAGTTAAAAGAGCTGACCTCAGCCAAACCAGGTCACCCTGACTGAAAGGGGGTGTGCACAATGTTTATCTGCCAGATTTGAGGAGAGGAGAGGGGCAGTAACCTCTGGCAGTGAGGAGGAACACTATGCTGAAGGGAATATGAAAATAACTCGATAGAACAAGGCTTTCAAAGCATGTCCAAACCCTAGGGACACACAGCTCATATCCCATCAAAATCCAAGACACACGGTCTCCTCAGATGCTGGAACAACTGCAGAGCTCACTTCTAAACAGAGACTGCCCACTATAAAAAGGACATCCTAAGGTACACATATCCTTGTGGCTCTGCAGGTCTCTCTGAGGACACCATGCCATTGCACAAAACAAGAATCCACCTCACCTGCTTTAAAAAGAAAGGAACACTAAACTAGAATTCTTGGGTTCAAGACTGAAACAAGTCACAACAATCTGAATGAATGACACATGTAACAGCTCACTGGCCACCTCTTCTCTGCCTATGAATCACAACCAACCCCTCTAAAATTAGCAGAGCTATGCTGGCGCTCAGCTGGTACAAACGGGAGAAAAATCAAGCCCTGCAGAGCTCACATACAGCACACAGGCCACCAGCCAACCCTGAAAAATGAAGCACTCTAAGAGTGAAACACCTGACCAAGAGAACAGGTAAAAAATCACAACAAACCCCCACGTTCTCTGAAGGCACCACTCCTCTCAGCAAGCCCAGAAGCAGTCCCAAACCCTGAGGGTGCGACCCATGGCAAACGGCGTGAAACGATGGAGACAAGACAGAAGTTACAAAGGCTACATTCTACACTGTGACAGGACAGCGAGACACACACAGTGCCAGCTCCTACCTGGAACATGGAAATGTTTAGGGGCCTGAGCGTAAGTTGGAGTGAGAGGGCGACTGTCAGGCCGATAGGGGACAGGGGAGTTCCGACCGCTGGACGGCTCATTGCCTCCAATGAAAGAATGGAGAAAACAAAATGAGAAGAGGGAGAGCAATAGGGAAAAAAAAAAAAAAAAAAAAAAAAAAGCCCAATCAAACCCAAACAAAACTGGTGGAATCAAAAAAACCTCCAGGGAGAAAAGAAGCTGAACCAAAAAGTATAAATACAAAGGATAAGGAGAACTGGTAGTAGTAGCCCTGGTGACTTTTTTTTTTTCCCCCCCTGATATTCCTGCAGAGACAAAAAATTCATGTTCAGGCTGGAGTTGAGGTTTGAGCAGCTCAGAGTCATTCTGATGGCATGCAGACAGGAGCTGTGCGCTCGTAGCTGGTGTTAAGATGGGCAGTATAGAAAAGAAGAATGGAAGGTTACTTGGCAATGATTTTTTAGTACAGAGCTTGATATTTGGAATTAGAAGGCGCAAACACGGAGCAGAGTAGTTGATATGCAAACCCAAAGCAGATAGAAGCAGATGCTGGCAGTTACTACAGTTCACTAAACCAAAAGTGTACAGAAAACAGAAACAGAAAATAGCTGTTAGGTCACTTGGCCCATATCAAAAGACATAACTGCTCCTTACACACTCTTTCATTGGTTTAGGAAAATTCTGATACGGTAGAATAATTTGTAAAGCAGTGCAGCCCATCTGGTGGCTGCACCCACATTGTGCCGCTCCAAATCTCCTTCAATGCCAAATTTGGTTCTGATGACAATACCACTGCTGATTTAGCAAATCTGAATCTAATACCTAAAAACCTTAGTTCCAGTTTGCACACACAGTTTGTTCCATTTGGAGGATTGCTCTTACTGGCACCACCCCTTTGCCCCCAACAACGCACCACAGCAATCCAACGGCCCTGCACGTTTCTGTGTTTTGTCAGGGAGTGAGGGCTGCTGCACAACCACCATGGTGGATCCCAAGTAACCAGACTTAACAGCCAGATATCCATTCACATCTCTGTGTGTGTACCTTGAAAGAATGCAGCTGCCTCTTTTATTTTACCATTCTTCAAATTAAAACAAACGCACACAAAGAAAAACCATCCACACAGGTGCTTATTTCACATGGGTGGGGGTGACCCCAGCAGTGAAAAGCAGGGGAACATCAAACCCCTTCCATTTTTTAAGGTATGCACAAGGGCTTAAAAAACCCTCAAAATGTTGATTAAGAAAGCAGAGGAAAAAATAGAGGGCAGAGGAGGGAATGATAACAAATACAGAAGGACTATAAAACTTAAGAAAAAAATTCAGGTCTGTTTCCTACGTCCTGTTAGAGGACCCAAAACCTTAGATTCAGCATGCTATTTATCTGTTTGGGGTGGGGAAATAAGTGTGGGAGAAGGAAAAAAGTTTGTTTTACAATTTACACAAAAAATCCTCTTCTACTTGAACAGTCAAGTTAGTTAGCTGCCAATCTAAAAGGCACTAAAGGGGAAAAAATGTTTTTTACAAACCTTGCTGAGATGTACCTGAGAGGCTTCAGCAAGTATGTAAGTTCACCCACTGCATATGAATGTTTTAAAAACTACATGCATAGTTCAGGGGGATTGGCTGTACAAAATTTGTCCAGAAGAATGCATGTGCAAAATTCTGTATTTAGCACTTTGACATTTCATCCCTAAATGACATGATGCTCCTTCAACCACAAGCATTGATGGTGGTTTTCTATTTTGGGTGCAGTGATGCTGAGCTTCTGGCCAGGTAACAGTAAGGGCAAAGTTTGCTAATTCTGAAAAGCAGCATGAATGATTAGTTAAACATTATTGTTATATCTCAATCTATGGCCCTTAGCAATTCCAATACTGTGTTCTACTTCTCTACCCTTTGAGACACTGTGATGGTGAAACACCTCACTTGATTTTACTTTGGTCTCTTGGTTCTACTGAGAAATTATGAGTTACTTTTCAGCAAGATCATTGTTCTGTAAGGAAAAAAATTCCATCAATATTAATATGTCTTGAGATACAGTTAGGTATTTATAGAGAACATGTCACTCTGCCTTTGTGCTTCCTTTAGTAATTACACTCAATGGAAGAGAAAAAACAAAAGGAATTTATTGACCTGTGGACTTGTCACAACAGAAGAATCAGAAATACATTTTACCTGTTGGGAACCAGTAGATTAAATGCGTGTGTGCTCAATCTGCAATGCTTCTATCACCAACACTACAAATTCAGGGAGGAGTCCCTTCTTAGACCTCTCTCTACCTCTAGACACAACTGTGTTCACACCCATAAATGTATGCTGGCTGGTCTTGCATCTGGGACACAGATAATTTGTTTAGAGAGGACTGGAATTGTTATATAATGCACCCAGTACCAGGCAGACAATTACTGTGTCTGACAATTACATCACCTCACCCTGCACGTGATGCTTCACAGATGTCTCTGCTGCCTTGTATTTCCTGGGGTACCTAATGACTCCTGCTAGTAGTGACAAATAACTCCTCTTTACACTTCCTGGGATGGCAGCCTCATTACCTCCAACCTCTGCCACAGGGAATGGTACATCTACTTAGATTCCCATTAGGCCATCCCTGAGGAACTCACTCTCGTAACAACACTTAAGTGCTTGGGATGCAGCTGCAAAACCACCCACAATTCATGGAAGCAGCGCCAACATCTGCGGAATGTGCACAGGCACAGAGGAAAGCAGAGCTCCTGGCTGCCTGTACCTTTCTCTCAGGGCCTCATGGCCAGCCAGCTTGCAGCTTTACATAAAAACCCATAAAATTCGGGTTCCTTGCCTGCACAGAAATGCCTCTCTAACTGTCTCAGCTATGCTGTAACTACTGTTAACTCCCCAGAGCAAGAAGAACACTCCAGTTCACCAACACTGTAGGAAGAACTAATTCTCATGTCCTTAGTATGAAGTTGAATATGTCTGTGCGTAGGAGGGGGGATGTTAAGGGATAATGGAACAAGCTTAATCTAAAAATCAATCACTCGAGCACAGCGGAAGTGAAATTCAGAGCCTTTTTTTCTTTCATTCTCTTTGCTCCATCAGGTGGTTGTTTTCTATAGCTGAGTTTGTCAGGCAGGTTGCCTCAGCAGCCAGGAATAGAATTGGTTGCCTACACATAGCCCAGTGCAATGCAGGTCCCTGCTGCCTTCTGAAGTGCTCACCACTGGGCTCACTGTGGGATTCACAAGCTCAGCTCACAGAATCCAGCCAAAAAGCCCATATGCAACCAACACTGAGCCTTCTGTCAACTTGCAACCAACACTGAGCCTTCTGTCAGCTTCCAGTTAAGTTGCTCTACTTCTGAGTAGACACAGGAAAACAAGCTCAACGGTACCTGAAACCTGAAATCAGGTTTTGTCAAACTATCATTCGTCTTCTTGTCCAGATGTGTAGCCTTTATTTCACACAGAAAACTGAAAGTCATGAAAAAGCCAATACACAACTGCCTTCCAGAGCAGAACTTTCACCTGCATCCACAAAACCCTGGAAATAGTTACCAGGTTACAGAAAGCATTTGATTTCAGAGAGCTGCCTCAGGGAAGGAAAGAGGGAACCTGTGAAAACCAAGGTCCAAATTTCTGTGAAGGTGCGTAGATTCCTCATGGGAAGGTCTCTGAGCTAAGGAATACACATTACTTTGGAACTCTTTTAGATGGAAATCTTATGGAGGCTTTGCAATATTCTTGAATGCCTCTGAAAAATTCTAGGCATGCAAGATGAAATCCTGGCTCTCAATGAGAGTTTTGTCTCTGACTTCAGAAGGGTCAGGGTTTCTTTCATTCGTGGACTTGTTTTGATTCTTTCATAGCAAAGACAGTACTTTATTGAGACAAGACCAAATTAAATGGAGAGTCAAATTAGATTAAATGAAGTCTAAACTGATGCATATTACACACTCTTCCAGCTTTTTCAACATATATGTTACATCAACAAACTCTGAGGTATGTTTAGACCCTTTCACTCTTCCAATTTCTTTATTTTTTGGCTGTGTCTATGAGGCTTACTCATTATGCTTCTTCAAGCCTTATGTTGTAAGAAAGCACAGAAACTGGTCTAAATGTCTTCTCTTCTGGCTTGAGTATACAAAATAACATGGGTGTAATGTGTCATATGACACTCCAGTTATCATTATGCTGCTGGGAAATCATGCCCCTTTACCAAAGCAGTTGAGACGTGATCTGTATTTTCTGACTCCTAAAGGAAAAAAACCCAAAAGTCATAGTTTTGTGAAATCTTTCTTACAAACCAACATCAAGTTCATCTTCTTGCTAAAAGTACAAGTGAGAAAGGCTGAGCCAGTAAAAGGATCACATGGTGCCTCTTCTGTCACGGTGATATTAATTTGAGCTTGCAGGAGCTTTTCTGAGTTATGGCACATAAATGCTGTCCAAGGCTTCAGAAAATTGAGGATTCCTACAACATCTTTCAGGACATAGCTGATAAAAGCCATACCCCCCTCCTCTGTCTACAGCACTTGCAATCCCACTTGGCCTTTTCTACCAACAACTGAAAAAGATACCTGATCTACATGCCAGGTGATTCTCTGAAATCTGAAAACAACAAGCATGGATTTCCAATAGTTCTTCTCATTTATCTGCTGAAGAAGCTATTTTCTCATCAGAAAAAGTATGAAAATGCCACTTGAAAGAGTGTGAGCATTAATTTGGATTTACAGCAAAGAAATGTTGAAATTGCAAGGACTATGAGTTAACTGCATGCCGAAATGAGCAGTATAGATATTTTTAAGGGTCCCAATTTTTTAAGTGAGATTTTTTTTTTTATTAGAGACATAGAAGAAAAGTAGACAGTGCAGGTTATCAAAAATCATCTTAAAAAAAGGCAAGAATAAAATTAGTGGTGGTAATCTGATGAGATATGATGTTGAGATGTTGAGATCTATTAGCATTTCTGGAAACTTTATGGCAACAACTTTCTTGCAACTGCTTTTGATTATCTCCAGTGTATGAATATCTGCATTAATCAATGGTGCCAGATTGGATTCTATGTTCAGTTTATTCAACTTTCTCTTTCTGAGCTCTTGTAGATGATATAAGCTATGACCTTCTCCCCCCAAACAGAAGAGATGGCCCAGCCAAGTGCTCCAATATAACTCAGAGTAAAACCACATTCATAAAAAGTAAGAAACAAAACTAAAAGCTTATTGAGCTAAATGAGTTCCTACAAGGGACACAGTGAAAGAAGAATCCTCCTCCAAATCAAACCATGGAAAATAAAAGATTGGGAAAAAAGGGCCAGATCCTCAGATAATGTAAACCCTTGCAGTGCTACTGGCTTCAGCAGAGCCTGCTGATTTGCACTAGTTGAGGAGAGGCCTAGAGATTTTAATTTTACTTTCTTGGGCCCTAATTATTGCCAAGGTGAATAACAAAGATTAAGTTCCTTGTTGCCATTGAAATTTATATATCCTCTTTTTTTTCTCCATATTTTTGATCACCTTGTTCTCATTCAGGCAATACCTCTCATTCAGGTAATCAATTTTTTCACTGCATGTTTTAAGAATGTGGCAGTAACAATTAAATTTGGCAAACTAACAGCTGAAGGGATTGTTGTGTACAGCTTTAGGAAGAAGCTAAATTAGGCACATAGAGGATCTGAGTAATAAACGACAATGCCTTTCTGTGTACTTCTACCAGGTAAACGCTCGGTGACTCTTCAACTAGGGCCCTTAGAAATGACATATTTCCTCCAAAAAAAGGACATTATGTCTATTCTAAACGTAGCTTCGAGTGCAACGGCACATTTCGAGGCATGCTCAGCTACACAGCCATAGGCAACCTCCCATAGGAGACACGCCTTCTCAGCTCCGCCAGAGCGCCAACAAGATCTCCAGCCTGGAGGGTACTCCCTGGAGAGAGGCCTGGCTCCTTACCTTTGGCATGGGGGATGAAGTGGTGTCGGAAGGGGGAGTTGGGGCGGGAGTCATGGAGCGTGGGGCCGCGGCCGGCGGTGCGCGGGGATGCCACGCGCCGCGCACCCAGAGCCAGCAGCTCTGCGGCAGCGGGCAGGCGGGGGGCAGGACAGAACGGAGACAAAGAAAAGCAGTAAGAGACAGGCAGGGAAGGAGGCCTCGAAGGAAGGAGGAGAAAAGAAAAAAAAAAAAAAGAAGGCATTGAACAGTTAGGATTCTGGAAAGAAGGAAGGAGGAAAAAAAAAGAAACAACAAAGCGGTTAAAGACGCGCCGAAAAGGGCCCGTAAATGTTAAGACGAAATTACAGGAAGTGTTAGAAAAGAGGGTTAGGTTTGAACTGCACGGCTAATTTGGCATAACATCGTTGGCTTAATGAGCTTCTGACCAATGCTTTGTTACCAGAAAGTAGCCTGCTACCAGCATGCAAACATCACAAACACTGACGCTCAATTAGTTAAGAAAGCAGCTGGTTTGAAAAGTGCCTGACCAAAAAATGTCAGTCAAGAGGCATGCAAGCTGTTTTCTATTGTTTTAAGGCATTCCAAAAATGCTGCCAACATCAGCTAGGGCACCAAGGGAGGAAAAGGCTGCAAACTTTCAGAACTTGTAGCACTTGATTTTTGAAGAACCTTTTGGTGACAACGTCAGTACAGCAGTTCACTTCTCTCTCAAGGGCTAGCTGGGAGCAAAGAGAAGTGATCTGGGGCCACTGGGTTTATTCAGAGAGAAATTATTCTTGCAAAGTAATGTAGTGAAAAGAAGTGCCATTAAGAGAAAAAAAATACATATATTTGTGCTATTATTCAATAAATAATTACTGTAGGAAAACGATTAAAGTACCTTTAACAATTACCCCAAAACAGGGTAGGAAACATCAAATGACAAATTGTACACAATTACTTCTGTGCCATATGAGAATCAGCAACAGGTGAGCCCAAGATGAGACCATCTGAACATACATAAGTTTGAACAAGTATCTCTCCAGAAAATCCTTAAGGCTGTGGACTTTGGAAGATTTTACATTGGATCACAACTCTGGCTTGAGCCCATCTGCCCATCACAAGAGTTACATAAACAGAAAATGCTTCTGGGGAAGGTCTTTGACTGAACACATACAGTAAAACTCAATTACAGTCAAGTCTGGAATAGGGCCTGGATTTGTTCATATCCCTGAGACAACAGATTAAAATGGAAAAATCCCCTCAGAACTGGAGAATCAAGGGACAGAAGTTTGCAGCTTTTTCACATTTTCAAGTCTCTTTCAGTTTCAGTTGTAACGTCATCTTAAAACACAGTCATGTTGTCAGCAGTAAGTATCAGGCACAATTTGCTTCTGTCCCACCTCCCTTGGGTCCCCTAAATAAGGCATTCACTGACAGATACAATTGGCTGCTTTCAGCCCACCCCCACTAGGAAATGGCTACGGCATTCAAGTTCCACAGTGGCGGCTCTATTGTAAATCTTTAATTTTAAAAATGCAGCTCCTATTGCATATGGGCTTTTGGCATCACAACTGTTCAGCTGTAATCACCAAGAAAGATGAAACTGTGCAATTATATCACTTAATTTAAAAACAGATCACAAAGATTTAATTCATTACCGTGCACAGTAAAATCAGTCTTGAAAAGTCTTTAATGAATAGCATTTAGTGATACATTTTAATGCAGCTTGGGTGTGGATGAATAATTCATTTCCATATCTTGCTTTTAGATACACAACCAGTAATTTTGAAGGCACTGGGAACCTGAATGACCTGTGCATTTTCTATATTGTACATAGTACTTGTACATCACTGCTAAACCAGAAAGTGAAGCTTGTGTTCTCAAGTGTTCCCAGGCAATTGCCTATGGCTTTAATTAAGAAGATACCTTCTAAGTCCATGTCTTAAAAAATGACTAGCAATTTGGAACATATGAGTGTTTTGCTCCTGAATATGAGATTCTATGTGTGCACCAAGCTTTAAAGGAATTTTTTACAAGGGAGTAAACCTACATTAGGAACTTCTGTACAGTCAAGCCATAATTTTTGTTTCCAATATGTGATACTTTTCCCAAACTCCAGAATAAAGTCTGTGATTCACTACTGCAAATTATTGCTTGCTTTAAGAAACATACAAATATTTTAAAAAGAACTGATTGGAAACAAAACCAGAAGATGCATATTTATGATGCAAGAAACAGTCAGCCTAGTGCAAAAGACTACGTCAATCCAGAACAAAAAAAAAAACCAACAAAACCAAGTAGAAAACGAGACATTAAAATACACAACAATTTTTCAATCCTAAACTTCCACTTCAAAGAGAAAGAAGTGCTTCACTGCACCACTGAGTGGCGTAGCAAAGGAACAATATTTTTGCATGTCTTTGTAATGCAGTTGTCCTTACCAGGTCTGTGGAAGTGCTGGGGGGAACGTGACATGGTGGGGGTGTAGCTGTGCCGACTGTACACGGGAGAGTTAATGGAGCCCTGGCTGGTGGACCTGTGAATCATGCGGTCCCGAATGTCCTGGTAGCCCTGCAGGACAGAGGCATCCACTGATAAATGTAAATGCACAGAACACATTTTTAGCAGCACTTAGCTTCCGTGGATCTGAAGGCATCAGCAGAAGCGACCGAAATAGCAACATCCCTTAAGCTTTCAACCTACTTCATTAGCACTGCTCTCCAAGGATCTGCTCCAACCCATTTTTGCAGTCAGAACTCAGCCTTGGAAGGTTCCAATTCCACCTGTAATTTCTGTTCAACTCTATAATAATCCTAGATTTGCCCACATTCCTCGACTCCATAAGGGAAGCTGCATCCAGAGCATGTGTGTCCTACAGTGTCCTGCACAAGACAGGGGAGCTGGCCATCAGAGAGCCAACTTGGAGATCAGCAAGAATTCAACAGCTGCAGCACAGAGCTCTCTGTGGCTAAATTCACCACGTGCCACCAGCTACATCAGCAGGTATTTATATTCACATCAGATTCCCCATGCATCTGAAAACATGACACCTTGTATAGCAAAATTCAGTTTACTTGGTTTCCTGGGGGTAAAAAAAGCCAATAAATGAACAAACAAAAAAACCTCAAAACAAACAACACCCTCACACCCCCCCCCTCCATGAAGCAAACTAAACCAGGACAAAGGGACATGACTGATTAATGCATGAAGATTTACAAGAAATTTTATAGTCCCTTAATTTTCAACTAGTAGTAATAAGTACAACTTTTATGTTGCAAATAAGCAACAGGATCATCACTCTGGAAGAGCACCTATTGTATCCTGACAAACTACTTCCCAAATCTTTCATGTTATGATGTTCAAATTAACTCCTCTGGCAAAGCAAAACCAAACCAGACCATAGTTATGTTTTCTTCAAGATGAAACTGCAAGTGTTTCAGTAGCAAACATGGGTTATGATTTAGAAGCTGAGAGCAGCATTTTATCTCCTGTAGATGCTGCAGCTCTGGAGATCTGAATCCGCCTGTGCCACAAGGAGCAGGAATGTGCCAGAAGTGACGCCTGCTGGGCAAAGGGCTCTGCTTTACAGACAGCAAGTGGGAGGAGAGGCACCTCCACTTTTTGTACCATCTCTCAATAAGAGCTCCATGCTTCCTTCTTAGAAATGATTTCTGTTAAGTTTCAGCATTGAGAAAACATGTCTGTGTGGCAAACAGAGATGGATCTGACTGACAACAAACCCAACGTCAGCACTGGCTTGAGGGAATAATTCTAATCACAGTAGGACACTGCCCCCAAAGGTTCCACCAAACTTACTTCTGCAGAAGGGGTAGGTGATAATGTCCTTGGAGACTGCAAAGACATAAAAAATACAGTTATGAAATATCATTGCATATGCTGGGCCAGAAAATGGTAATCTAGACATTGCTGCAGATACTCTGACATATGACAATGTAAAGTGGCAATGCAGAAATTACTGAGGCCATTCCAGCACTGGAACCTGCTTTTTCCACACAGCTCAGGGACTGTCCATAAATCACTGATGTTTAAAGTTTCTGGGAAATCTTTATAAGCGTGATTAATTCAGTCAAGTATCATGCAAGATCATCTCAGCCATCTAATCACTGTGGTGATTAAAACATAGCTTTCAAGATCAAAATCAGAAAGAGTTATTAATTTAATAACCATGCCTGCAATGAAGAAATCTTTAAAATGGAAATCAAAAGTAAATAAACTTAACTCAGAGCTTTGCATGGAAAATCAAAATACAGAATATCTTTCAGGGTGAAGCATGTTTTCCCTCCAACGCACACACTCCGGCAAAAATGTGCTTCTCCCCAAGGCCTTACATTTCATACCCATGCAAAGGAGCATGTAGCTGTCATCAACATTTCTTTGATAACCTCCTTTAAATCTCTGTGTTCCTCCATGGTTATGTAAGGAGAACAGACAGGAATTACAGGCATATGTATTGAAAGGACTGCACCAAGGCCAGTGGGCAGAAATATGCACAATATTATGAAGTTTGTGTAGCACAGATAGGGAAACTGAGGCAAGAAATACCTTTAGAAGAAACATATGATTATGCATATGCTGACGGTACAAACAAGAATAAAGGCTATGTGTAATTACCAGTTATGTGCTCTTCAACCACAAGACAATTTGAAGCTGGGAGATCAGGACTTAACTATTTCCTCTGTGCACAAAATTTCAGTATTATTTGTCATAATAAACGGGGCAAGAGATTATGTTCTTAAATAAGACCACAATTATAGAATGATATAGCTATTATTATCTCAGAAGCAAAACTGCTGATTCTGGTCTGACTACTACACTGATGTATAACAGCAGTAGTGTAAAATGTATGGAGAGTTTCTGGTAATAAATACCCAGCTGGTAAATATCCATAAATTCTGGATTGAGAGACCATTCACTCTCATGGAGCTGGTGACACTGGAATGCTAAGTATTCAAACAAAGGAGCAACATTTTTATTGGATATAGGACATCTCCTTTTCAGCAAGTTTCCATAAAACTGTTAAAGACTACTTTTGCTACTTTCCATCAAAGCCTTGAAAGTCTTTTATATTCGTATTTTCCTAATTCCTATCATCTAACAGCAGCAGCTGTAAAAACATTGCTCCAGATGAAACATGCCATACACAGTGCTTTGGAACAACATTCTCTACAAAAACTGAGAGCTAAACTAAAACTTTCAATGTTTTCAATGAAAAAAGCACACGTTGTGAGGTGCATTCCCACATTTTTGTATTAGCAATTCATGTGTTACTCTAAATAAATGAATTCCTATCATCTGCTGAGGTTACCTGGATGCTGAGGGAATGGCTACAGTTAAAGGTAGTCATAGAAATCTAAGACTGGGAAGGTAGGACGCTGAATCCAGGTATTTTTCCTTTCATGTATTCCTCCATCACTAGCTGACATCATCTCGTTGCTTTCTGGGAACTGGAACCTCACTCTGCAGCCAGGTTACTGTTTCATCATGCACAGGTGAACTGTCAGATCTCTGAGGCTGCCAAGGATTGTTTGGTTCTCCAGGTCTTTCAAACCCTGGTCTACCACAGAAGGCCACACTATGATCAGTTTGAAACACTGTGCAGGCGACTGAGAAAATCAGCTCCATTGCAGAACAGCAAGGCAGTGGAAATCCAGTGATGACTCTGGGTGAGGAAGGAGAAGGGGGAAGGGAAGAGGAAAGGGGAAAGAGGAAGAGGAGGAGGGCTCGTTCTGACGAAACTTACATAAAAATTTCTACTGCAACAGGCTCAATGCTCTATCGCTTTAAGATCTTAGAGTCTGCTCTAATACCTAATACCACACAGGTCATTTTGTTGTCTGGGAAATTTCTGCTGATTTTTACAGGTGTCATTCTGCAACACAAGTTTCAGCATTTCACACTGATGCCATTTTACTTGTCTGTTACCTTTTACCAGGTGGGACTCCTGCTCTGTTTTGAAGCATCTATTGTGTTAGAAAAAAAAAAAATCCTTTTTTTTTTTATTTTATGTCTGCTTGTTTAGTGCAAGGTGCTTCAGAGCATTTAGCGTGCTTTCAACACGCAGAATACTTGAAATAAAGGACACAGAGTGCTGCTTCTCAATGCGCATCCAACAAAAGCTGGAGCTGAGAAAGGACGACTTGAGCGCTCATCAGGTTGCTGCTCACAGGGCAAAAACGACAGGTCCTGAAGGACCTGAATACCTGGCAGTTTATCTGTAAACTTTCTCAGTGGGTGGCAGGCAGGGAGTTTGCGATGCGGTCCCTGCAGGGCGGAGCCAGCCCGCGCTCCCCGCCAGAGGGCGCGGGGACCGAGCGGGACGGAACCGGAGCCCCGCCGGTTCCCCCCTCAGCGCCTAAAATGTGTCCTTCGCTTGGTGACAGGCTATTCCCCAGAACTAAGGGTTGTGTCCATCTCTGGGTGAACTAGGGATGTACGAGGGGTACATCCTTGTACATCCCAGCACCCACCCTTGTACCCAGCCAAGGGGTACAAGGGAACTCTGGATGTACAAGGGTTGCCTCTTGTGCATCTCCCCTTGTCCACCCCAAAATCCCCAAATTTTTCTTTGCCGAGACTGGTGGGGCGCTTGTTTGCGGGGTTTTTTTTGGTGTGGTTTTTTTGTTTGTTTTTGTGGTGTTTTTTTTTTTGTGGTTTTTGGTGGGGTTTTTTTTTTTTTTTTTTTTTTTTTTGTGTGTGTGTGTTGTTTTTTGTTTTGGAGTTTTTTTGTGGGTTTTGTTTGTTTGTTTGGGTTTTTGTTTATTTTGTGTGTTTGTTTGTTTGTTTGTGTTTTGTTTATTTTGGGGTTTTGTGGCTTTTGTTTGTTTGGGGGTTTTTGGTTTATTTTTGGGGTTTTTGTGGTTTTTGTTTGTTTGTTTGGGGTTTTTGGTTTATTTTTTTGTGGTTTTTGTTTGTTTGTTTGGGGTTTTTGGTTTATTTTTGTGGTTTTTGTTTGTTTGTTTGTTTGTTTGTTTCTTTGGGTTTTTTGGTTTATTTTTGGGGGGTTTTTGGGTTTTTTGGGGGGGTTTTTTTGGGTTTTTGTTTTGGTGTTTTTTTCCTTTTTCTTTTTTCTTTTTACATCATGGTGAGGGGCATTTCTAGTCTACAAGCATAAACTGAGGGTCCCCTTTTATTTAACGCCACCACACACGCACCCTTCGCAAAGAGGATGCAGGATAAATCGCTCTCTGCACCACTGAATGTGTCACCTTCTTTGCTTTTTAAAGATATACGTTGTACCCAGATTGCTGTCACTCGATTACCACACAAACACAGGGTAAGGGATCACTGCACCCCAATGGGCTTGTGTTCTCATTAGGGCAAAGGGAGGGACGAGAAACAGATACAAAGAGGTGAGGTAACTTGCCCAAGGTGACAGAAGTCAGCAGTAGCATTAAGTGAAAACCCAAGCTCTTCTAAAAAAGAAGTTGAGAGCCTCTTCTGTTTCCAGAACAAATTTCTGTGGTCACTAGAAATTAACTGAATTTCATGCTGGTGAAAATATGGTGTATGAAAACCCCAAAAGCTTTTGCTTATTCCCAGAACAAGCATAAAAGCAGAAAACTTATACCATATTGCTTTATCAGCTCCCAACATACTGCTTTCTCAGTAAGAAGCCTCCCTTTAAGGATTAACATATAGTTCACCTTCTCTGGTGAGATTAGCTCCCCCTGTGTGACTAACAAGAGATATGTTTGTAGCAGGTTTTGTGGAATGGGTCAGGCCTGTTAGAACTGGTCAGAGGTCACCAATGCATCTCACAGTGGTTTTGAACCAGATGCCAGTGGATTCACTACCAACATAAATTGGAGGAGAGAAATTCTGTAATGTTCTGACCTGTTAATATCTTATTTTATTCCTGAGCTGAATTTCCAATTCATGATTTAAAAAACTATAAAACATTAAAGAACAAAGGAGAAACACTGATGCAGTTCTGACCTGCTGGCGGGCAGAACACTGATAAGAAAACAGATTTTCAGTCACACTGATCTGGTCATCTACAGACCACTGGTGGAGTGATTTACTATAATTTTTTCTTCAACTTATCTTCATACTCAATTCAGTTACATCAGTAAGGTCACTGAGATTGCAGCAGTAAATCCATTTCCACGTCCATTTAGGTTTGCATTCAGGAAGTCTGATTCACAGACAGATGATATTACATGACGAAACCTGCTTCCCAGACTGCCCTGGAATCATGTAAATAGTAATTGCAGCTATGGAAATTCACCTGAGAAAACTGGGGACTGACAATCTGAAAGGTATCTTCACATACAAGTTTAGAAGAATAAATGACATAGCTTTTTCTCCTTGCTGCATGATACAAGAATCCTTGCTAAATGTGTCAGCAGGTTAAAATGTGAGGCATGTATTTCTATAACAAAATTAACCTGCTTTCCCAGGTGGAAGAGCACTTCATCCTGACACAATTTTATCCAGTATGTCTGGCTGTGCTCTGGTGCTCTGGTGATAAATACTTCCTTTCAGTACCTGTGAGATAAGTATCCTGCCACTCTTAGTCTACAGAATATCACTGAATTCCTCCTATTCTCCTGTGAACACTGCTCCTCCACAGCACAAGAGAGCATTGGCTTTTGCCAGTCCACAATCTGGATCTTGCCATTCCCAAAGATTAGGATATCTATGGGAGTTATGAGGAAGCACAAAGAGACAGCCTGCAGACGTGCCCCCTGTGTCAATGTAGGTGTCTAATCCTGCAGTTTGACATGTGAGGCAGCACAGTGAGTGTTCCCAGTACCCCCAGATCAGACAGACACAAAGCAGTGTGAACAGCAGCAGCAACCACCTCAGGAGTGCCCACGGAAGCGAAGCAGGCTCTGGATGCAGTGCACAGAGGGATGAGGTGCTGGTGGGTCATTACCTCTCCAAGACTCTGTCTCTCCTGTCTGTCCTCGTAGGCGGAGGTGTAGAATGGCTCATAAGTAATTAGGTCTGGACGTTCAATGTCATAAATGGCCTTGACTTTGGGAATGGCTGCTAAATCCTTGTAATCAAGGATTTCATTGTCTACTTTTGCCTAAAGGTCAAAGACAGAAGATAGATTAACTTACACAAATGCACTGGCAATTTCTGTTTTACACAATTCATGATTTTGTGTATTTGTTGTTACACTGTTGCTATGGAAATCCCTTTTTGGCACCCTAGATGTGGAGTGAATGCTTCTTGTTCTTCTCCAGCAGGCCTCCTCTACAGCAGCTCACAATGTTTTCTCTTTTCTTAGGGAAAAAAAAGTACATGGCATATATAGATCTAGTTACAAAAGTTTTTTATCCCCAGTTGTGAGCTGGAAACTTCAGCTCTGCAAATGATTCATTTTGTGGCCTCAGGCAAGTATTTTCACCTTTCTGCTCTTGTTTTCCCATATGTAAAATGGGTGATAACATCAATTTAGTTTGCGGATTACAGAGATTACAAAAGGATTTCATGCTGAAGACCACAGACAGATACTCAATTTATAACTGTGCACACAAGAGGAAACAGAACTTACTGGAAGGAAATAAAAAGACAAGGAAGACTGTCAGGACTGGGTATCCAGACTCCCACATAAAATAATTACATTGCATTCATCACTCATCCTATGCCCAAGCTTCTGACTAAAGCATCCACTCTTTACCAACCACATGGTGCAAGCATGGACTATTTCTTCTACTAAGACTGCAAGGAGATCTTGACTGGTTAAAAAATAGAAGTAGGAAATAAATTCCAAAGTCAGCTGCACCCATTAGAGGGAGATAGAAAAAGGCCTTACATTTAGTTTAGATAACTAATATCTTTCTTTACTTACAGAAAGACTTTAAATAAATCATGACACATTTTTACCTACCTTAGAGAAATACATTGATGACTAGAAGTGAGAGAGGACATTCAAATTGTTTTTTAACGCTTCTACAAGATACTTTATTCACAGTAGACTGCATAAGGGAACTCACATTCAGTTCTGTTCTTTCTGAGTGCTAGCACCTAGTAATTTCACATTAATATGTATTTGCCTTCACAAGCTCTTTAACAACCACTGGTCTTGGTGGTTCTTGAGCAATGCCTGAAACTAGAAATAATACAAGACCTTTCTTGCTAGAGAAGTAAGGTTTGAAATATTTAGGACATTCACTCTCTACAAATAGACTCAAATCTGTTCAGCTTTTAATTACCAGATATTAAAAAAAATACCTTAAGCCATGTTAATCCTTAAAATATTTAGGTATATCAATACATGTTATTTCTGTAGTATTTTTTACCAGTTTGTTAATGAGGTGCAAATATGTCTGGGTACTCTTAATCCAATATAAATTATTACAGATATTTTTTGTAGATCCCAATCTAGGCTGCCATGTTGCTCCACAGATGGTGGTTTTGAGCAGTAATTAATTTTCATAAGCTACAGTTTATGAAGTTGATATTAAAGAATGGCAGTTCTCCAGGACATGCTTTGTCTCTTGGTATCTGCAGTGTCAACACCCTTCATATATCAGCTTATTTCTGTGGTTGTTGAAATGCATAGAAGCAGAGTTTAACTCAGGACGTGAGATTTGTAATTTTGGACATTTTTTTCTGCATTATTATAAATGTAACTGCCAAATTTCTGCGGTTTACTCTACATTTTCATCTATATAATCTCCAGGTTATCGATAAAATCAGTGATTTAGCATTATGCTTAATAACATTTTTTTCCTAAATTAAAACCACCATTCCTTTCACAACCAAAAAATCTGATTTCTGACTTGGAAGGTGTTAGAAGCCAGGCTTCTTTCAGTGTAGTTGACCCTGCTCCACACCGTCCCCAAGGGCAGAGAGCAGACCTCTCAAAATTTGTGTATCAAAGTGCACAGATTTCCTCACAAAATCCTTACAAAGTTGAATGACCCCTCTGCCCTCTGTCCCTCTTCACACCACTAAGTGACATCAAAAGATTTACTGTACCTTTCCAAGAGAAATGTGACCTGGAAAAGGCCTGCTCTTGAAATCCTATAGCTATGAAAGCTACATGGAAAAGGTTTTAACATTTAAGCACTAAAATAAAGCATCAGTATAAAAGTGATTTATTTTAGCATGAGTAGTTCATGTGCAAGCAAAGGCTCGGGAGCTTATTCATCAGAAGGAATACTTACATAGATAGTGTGGCCTGGAGAGCCAGGTATACTAGAACCTGGTCTGGAATAAATGCTTTCTGATGATGTTCTTGTAGGCTGAAAAACAAAAGGGAACTTTTGAGAGCAATCTGAAGCCATTAGCATTGGCAATTTTAAGTGAAGAATCTGCATACATCTTGAAAATAACTGAATTTAAGAAAAAATGTCAACACAAATGCAAGCATTCTGGCAAATTCCACAATCTTGTGAGGCAAGTGGACTTTTGGTTGGTTTGGTTTTTGGTTGTTTTTTTTTTTGGTAGGGGAAGGAGTGGTGTGAGAGGGGAGGAGGTTTTCTAAATCATACAGTGTAAAAGACTAGACTGACAACAATAATGAACGAAATCAAACAACACCTGCCAGAGACACTGCAGGAGCCGTACAAAGAACCAGCCAGGATAGTCCTGTTGGTCATTTTAGCAACACATTAGTTCACAAACCACTGCAGGGATCAGCAGTCCAGCAGACAAAACTATTGTGAGGAGCACAGCACACACGTTATCTCTTCCCAGGTGTTCAATCCCTGCATTTCCATTAGGAATGAAATCATCAGCCTTCCTAAGTAAAAGGACCTGAAATCCTTTGCTTGGAGCTGTTTCCTACATCTGCAGGACAACCAAGATGCAGCAGGGAAGTCAAATGTTGGTTGCAATGTCATGGTTCCCCATACTGCAAAAGTCATGATGTTTAATGACAGTGTCCTGCAAACTGAAACTCATAAGGACACTCTCATCCCTACAGAGCCAGTGCTGCTAAATTTAGTAGATTTTCCAGCACTTTTTCAGGACTGAACAGACACTGATGACTTGGGAGAAGTTCTGTGAGAGGAGACAAAATAACTGATGACAACGATGTGGGGATCTCGAGAACCTGATACATTTGGTAAGTATTCTATCTGATCAAAAGTCATGTGATGATTACTCCTAAACTTGGCATGCAGCAGACACACTCAGGCAGTCAACCATATCCCAACTGCAACTGAAAAACCATGAACAAGTTTTGCTCCCTAATTGACTGCAAAGAACCAAATCCCACCAAAAAACTTGGTGTCAGAATGTGACTCTGGTGACACCAGTGGGATGCTTCAAAGTCACTTAAAATTAAATCCTGGAAAACAGTCCTTACCTCATCACCTTGTGACATTAGGCCCCCTGGACTAAGGGATCTTCAGGCACACCTGAAGAGAAACAAGGCTTGACAGCCTGGCTCACTCTTTCTTAGGAAATACTGGAGTGAACACAAAAAGGCTACTGGACCTATCTTATCTCTCAGCATACATTTCCTGAAGGAACTCTTCAATTGACCCCAGAGACTTCCTACTTTTAATTTCAAAGCCAGAGAAGGTATTGGAACCATCTGTATATAAAGACTAGACATGGATTATACAGCAGGCTTTCTCTGACTCCACTTTTGAAAATGAAGTCACCACATTCAGGGAGTGTCAAAGAAACAAAAGGCTTGAATATGTTCCACCAAAAAACATCAGATTCAGATCAAACAGAGAGTAGATGTAGCTGTGGACTGACACAGTCACAAATCCTCTCCAGAGCATGTTTGAGAGCACTTTCTCAACTGGACCTTTACATGTTTCTTTTCTTTTCTCTCTGTAGCTGCAAATTCCTACATCTCAAAAGGGAACAAAAAATTCTCATCTGTCCTTAAGCTCCTCCCAAACAAAAAAACCCCAACAACAAACACTTGTTTCATGGAAATGTTACAACAACTGAGCTGGAAAATCTGGCTGCTGTTGAGAAACACTTTATTCCCCCTTCCTTTCTTCCATTTCACTCTGAGTGGAGACACATGAAACATGTTGCTGCAGTTACTATGGAAAACAACTGTTTTCATTACAACATAGGGAACAGTATTAAGTATTTGAGGTACTATTAGGGGTGCCTCTGTTACCTTTGGCTTTTGGCAGACATACTTTGAGAGTTTTGTCTGCTCAATTTTCCCTGTTGTAGGAAAACAAGTGTTAGAGGCAGTTACGGCTTATTCCCATTTGGCAGGCCCTTTGAATCTTTTGTAACTGCCTCAGAAAACAAGAAATTCTCAGTCCTCACTCCAGCTCCTTAGTTTCATCTCTCAGTGTCACTGCTAGAACCCTTTTTGTTTAAGGAAAATTCACTTGCATTTATCACTTCAGTGAATTAACTAAATACAGACACCTTTAGAAGATAGTTTCAGCCATATACTGCTAGTGACTTTCTTAGGTGCTCTTAACCCTGGAGTACAAGAGGAATTGTCAGATGGACTGGCAAGTTGTAGCACCTGTTCTTCATTTCCTTGCTGTGTTTCTGTTCCAAGTTCTCTTTGCCATCCTATTAGCAAGGCCACAAGCCAGAAATGACACCCTTTAAACCAGTTTTCTATTTTCTGTGATTCTTCCTCTGTACATCAATTTTACCTTCTGCCTATTGCAAAGCTCCCCACTGCCTGGGCAGGATGCCCTGCTGCCAGCCACAGCCTGAGCACGCTCTGCTCCTTTCCTGAGCACACTCTGCTCCTTTCCTGAGCACACACTGCTCCTTTCCTGAGGAGCTGAATCCAAGCAGACCTGCAACTCTGAGGCTCCTCCAGCAGCTCCCAGTCCTGTACCTTGCTATGTCTAAACATACCCTTGAAGACAGTGCATGACAAAGGAGTTGTACATCTACTCTCACCCTTCCTGCCTCACTTTGCCCTATTTCTTATTTTGAGTTGCACAGGCAGTTTCCATCACAGATGGCTCTTTCCTACCCAGCCTCTTCCCATATGGTCTGGAATCCTTCACAGCTTTGCACTTTCCCCTAAAGACAATTATATTGCACTTAAAAACATTTATGCTGCTTGCTTTAACAAACATACACCAAAGATTCCTTGATATAAAGGCTGTTCCTCTGGCATACTTTTAGTTGCTATGGTTGGCTCCTCTCCTAAAAGAGGCCCATAAAAGCTCCTGTTTGAAAATCTGTGACCTGGTATGACTTTTATTAGATTGACTGTTACACTCTCATCCCGGACCCTATGTAACACCCTTGAGACTCTGTATCTTAAGCAGCTGACAAGAGACACGCTGGAGGTCAAGTTCTCTATTGATGTAACTGCACTGGGGTGTAAATTCCACCTTAGAGGGGAGCTGATCAGAGCACAGCTAAAACAGAAATAGGGCTGGCCCTGATGTAACCTTTAACATTGGAGATGTGGAGATAACATCTCTTTCACATGTTATTCAAAGAAAACAGGTGAAGAAAGAGGACACAATCTTTAATATGAATGCAATAATTTAGAGGTATTTACTTCCATCATCACAATGGTCCTGTGACACTCCCTGCAACAAAACAAGTTAAGCTGCCTTACTTCTACAAAAAGATCTGAAACACTTTTTATATGACTGTTCTTTTCCTTGAAGGATTCAAATACAGCTTTTTATAAAGCCACCTTTATGTAGAGAAATTTAAAGGAAATTTCTATGAAGAGCAAATCTTTTTTTTTTTTCTTTTCTGGTGGTACATGGCTTCTCCACATTTTCTGAGAGTAGGAGAGTCATCGCTTTTTTCCTTTCCTCTTCCACACAAATGGATGTAACAGTAGTAAATATATCAATATAGGATGTCTGTGCCAAATACAGAAAGTCTATGAAGTATATGAAAAAAAATCAAAAGAAATTCAGTCAAGAAAAATTCATGCATGTCATTAAAGGAGCCAAAGGAAAAAACAGATCACAAAGCATCTAAAGTATTTGCAAGACTTCAGTATTTCCCACTTTATTACAGACTTCTTATTCTCACGTTTTTGTTCTTCATTCCATGCATTTACCTTCAACACAGAAGTTCTTTACCAGTTTCATTTGCAGATTGATAGAGATAATACCAACTGTCATGCTCACCCTCTTAGGTTCACCGTGAATTGAGTGCTCCATTATCATACCACCCATGCAGATGCCCCAAAAAACTGATTAACTTGATATTTCAGTAGTAGACTACAAAGCTTAAGATGTTCATCTGCATTTACCCCTGTTTGTTATGTCATCATGCACGGTACATCATCTAAATGAATAACTTCTTAAAAAAAAAAAAAAGAAAATCCCCGCTAGAGCCATTCACATCATCCAGGTGCTGCTACAATGTGGTGGCTCTGGCATTCTCAAGTACAGATGTTCAGCATCATGCTCTGTAAAAACTTACAGGTGCAGGCAACCAGATCAAAACTGATCCCAAGAACATCTGGCCAAATGGATGCACTATGGTTTTACAAAGGCATCGTCACCATTTACAGTACCTGCCTTAATTTTTTGATAGAGTTCATTATGCAAGGCGGTGATAATAGCTGCAGAAGAATGAATATGTTTTCACTTAATAACATTTAACATTTTAGCTTAAGCAAATTCTCTAAACCTCAGAAGCTTTTCAGTGAAGCATATATATAAATAAACTAATAGAAGATTAGGATGGAATTTCTTCTACTGGGTAGACTTAGCAACAGTAAGGGATTTGACTTTCTCAGTACAACATTTTTTACACTGACTACCTGCTCTATCAATTGCAAGGTTTTACAGTTGATTGTGATTTGTAACTGGGCCTCATAAAATATGGATGTCCTGTGGAGTTCTGTAATTTTCAATGGCTGTACAAGACCAACAAAGTCCCTCAATGTCAGCATTCTTTGTGCCTCTCTGCTGGTTTAACTGTACCCTTCTCCTTACAAGAGTGTTTCCTTCAAATGCACACAATTCCTTATTTCTCTGCACTAAATATGCATCAAGACAAAACTAGTGAGCACATTTAGTTCAAACTCCCACAGACACAGGTATTAATAGGTTACAACTAAATTTTCTTTCCTTTCTGGACACAAAGGCCAGAAGGAAAAATGTATTTTCAGCATGTAATCACTGAAGGTATGTTGGTACCAAACAAACTTCTACAATACTACCCATGCAAACTTAGCCTTCATCCAGAGTAAGTTAAGTGGGAAGAACAAGAATATAAAGTGGGAAGTGCAGAACGTACTGAATTCAACACAAGCTTTCAGAGAATTCAGGGGATTTCACCACACAATTTTCTAACTACAATTTTCACGTAGATTCAAGCCCTTGGCCCCCTTTTTATAGCGACAGCAATGACAACACCTTTGTGTCTACTCTGTAGAAAAAGACTTGAAGCCAAAATCTGCCTTGAGTTACACTTTGTAGAATCACCATGTAAATCCAAACAGAATTTAATACTGACCAAATTTACACAACAGGATATTCATCTGACTTAAGCTATTTGTATCCTACAGTCTACAAAGCAAGAAGGAGAGCACACTTTTATTTCAACATGGGCTGCTCCTATTTTGCCTGGCATAATTTTCTAATACATTGAATAGGATTTGGGCTTATAATCCTGAGGACCCTGGATTTCAACACTGGAAACTCAGATGTGTGTGCATTCTAAGCCAAATACAAAAGGTGACTACACTGGCCTAAAAGATGAGTGAAATGGTCCCACAGTTTGCTGTTCTCAGACTCCAAGAGTTTATCCCATAAAGCCTAGGACTGAAGAGACACTGTTCTCCTCAGGAGCACTGCTAACACATCTTTATGCTGCATTTTCTTGATACACAGAGCTGTAGCTAACAGAGGGAGAGGTTTTCAGTAGTAGTTAAGTAACTAAACCACTGTGCAGGACAAAGAGGAGAGGGCCTGCATTAACCCCCACTGAATCACAGAACTGGATTCCACCATCCAGTTCCATCCTGCAGGCTGGATCTCACACAGACACCCTGCCCTGGCTGACATTTGACTGCATCTACTCTGCAATGAGAGATGTGAAGGCTGCACAAACCAGCCCCAAGGAAATCCAGTGGCATGGACTCTCTGCCTGTCTGCTGCCAGCCTGCAGCAGGTCTGCACCAGTGTGCTCTGACTTCATCACCAGCTGAGAACTACCCCAGGTGCACCTGCATCAGCACAGCCACACATCCCACAGCAGACACAACCAACAAATGAACACTGCCCTGAAGGGGAAGAAATGGAACTGGGTGGTGTTTGTAGGTGCAAAGCAAACTCAGTGAAATCTGGAAGTAGAAAGCTACTCCGGAGTCAAGAGGACAGAAAGGACCTTGCAACTCACACGTTGGATCTGCAGCAGACTAGAGAGGCAAATGCTCTCAGGGAGCACATAGAATATATCCAAACCTGGGATTTGGTAAGCATTTTCTCAACTAAAGTATTCATGGGTAGTTGGTCAATATATATATATAAAAAGGAAGTGACCTAACAGATGGCTTTTTTTTTCTAAAAACGTAAGTCATTGCTGATGGAAAAGGATTTCTTTTTAACCATTGCTTTAAAGTCAGATATTTTTCACCATTTTAATTTGCTTCATATTTGCACTCTAATTTTTTGTTTCAGAAGGAAAACTTTCTGGAATACTAAAAGACCAATACTACAGCCCCCAAAAGCTCATCTGAATCTAAAATAAAAAAAAAGTTAATTTTAAGCATTTCATTAAACAAAATAAAAAAATGTGAGAATTAACAAGCAACACTGAAACAAGTGATGCAAAATACAGCGTCAGTGCCCATGGTGGCAAGTGATAGCAGGAAAGCTGTGTGGCAGGAGTAGTAGCAAGCACAGCAAATGACAGTAATGAAGAATCTTCTCAGTAAAGAAGATCATTATCAACACTATGAAAACACAACAGCAAACCTCTGCAGAGCGTGGCCTGCGCAGAACCAGACTCTTTGGATAAAAGAACTCAGATGAGGAATGCTGTCATGAAACACAAAAGGGAAAAATGAGTGAAAAGGAAAGCAGTTTCCCCAGTTCAGTGGTTAAGCTCTTTTTTTCAATCAAGTTATTATCATCTGCTTGTGTTATCTGTTACTTACTGGCTGCTGCAGAATCGTGAACAGCCAGACAGTTGTAAATAAACACCTAAACAATATATATTTCTGTAACACGCATATGGTTGCTTTGTTTTCTGCTTGTTTTGTCTTTGTAAACTTCCACAAATATCCGTGGGGAAAAGATCTAAAGCAACCATTGCTTTTACGAACTCCCTCTCAGATCTTGACCAGCTCAAATGCTGATTAGTTTACATCACAATTCAGTTACTGAGAGAAAACAGAACTTGCTGAAAACTTCTGAAGTTACTTCAGTGATAAAAGGGTTTTTGTTTTGTTTTGTTCTATAGGGAAAGGAAACCCAGCAAGCAAATAGGCAATGGCACTGGCTTTTTGCAGAACCACGAGGAAATCTAGGTATGACCCTGAATAAAAAACTGAAATTCAATCAAAGTTCAGATCTCAATTTAGTGCTGACATGCTCAAAAGCACATAGTTCCCCCAGTTTTGTTTGTTTCTGTACCTACCTGTTTGCTACTGCCTTTATTTGAGTCAACAGGATGAAGCACATGTCAAAGTCATCAAAGTGAACTCCAGCTGATAGCAGAATAGGGTTTCTGACTTTGCACCAGAGTAGACAGAGGCTATCTATGATATACCACAGAGGCTAAAAACGGTGCATCTCAGCCAGCTTCAGTATGGTGCATTTATCAATGCCTTTCAAGGACATATTAAACCTCTGCACAGAAGGTCTCCTCCAGGAGCGTGGTGCTGCTGGACAGCTGTGCTGTCACATTGCTCAGATGCTCCCTCAGTTTGCCTTCTTCAGCTTCACTTCCTCCTCCTGCAGGAACTCACTTAGGCAAAGCCCTGCAGGTGAGTGAATCCATTTACTTGGCTCACATCAATTAAAATTAGCTGAGGGAGGAGAACACTGACAAAAAGGGAAATACTTGAAGAGGAATACAGGCATTTCCATGGGGAATGGAAATAAGCCAACTGATTTATAAGGTCAGCTGGAGAAGGCTAATTAGGGCCACAGTGTAGTCAGGAGTACTTTGATAAAACTCCTGGGTCCAAGTGAAAGGGAGGTATTGTACTGCAACCAAGTACTAGAAGGCACAAAAGTTCTGACACTTAAGCATGGCCAAAATACTGTCTTGCATTCAAATTGTTAAATGAGGAAGAAAATCCAGTCTGGCTTAATTTTCCATTTTCTTACGAAGAGTCAGGACTGATCAATGTGTGATGGTGTGGTATTTGCACTGAGGTTTGGCAATTCTAGACCACTGGCCCATCTAGGGCCAGTTACGTTTTTTTGCCCACACTAACATGAACTCTGCTCAACAGGAATTTATCTGCCCATTACCTATGACCATAATAAATTCTCTGTGGGGGATGTTTTACAGACCAGTGTACTAGAATAAATGCCAAAGGATGTGGCTTCCTGTGAATGAGACCCACACAGAATGCAACCCACAGGATGTCATAGTTATCTTCATGCCAGTACCTGTTAGTTTCCTTATCTGAAAGACAATTTATTCATATGCAGTCTCTAATATTCATATCCTGGAAAATTAGCAAAATTCAAGAGACCAACTGAGACATCAAAAAGAGAAAATTGTCCAGAGGATGAATCAGTGAATAAGGGCTTAGAATTGCCTGGTTCATGCAAAAAGCCAGGCTCTAGCATTTATCAGTGCAGCATCATTGTCACCGAGGATTTGAGCCAGAAAGTTTGTCTGGATATGCTGATGTAACTCCAAGGGTAACCGTGGCTCTTTTTGGCATTCAAATTAGGATAACTTTAGGTTGAGGCTTACTTGGATGGAAAAGAAAGAAGAGGTCATTTTGTCTAAATGCTGCAAATAACCACACAGAACAGGGGATAACTATAGAGCAATTACACAAATGTGCAAAACCACTAAAATACATGATAGCATTTGCCCTGTTCATATCTTCTCCTTAAGAGTCTCTCTCACAACAATTGAGATATGAAATGAAGTGTCTTAGATACTTGGCCACGTCTGTATGTCAGTAAATGACACTATCTTTAAGGCAGTGCACTGAGACAGGTATGTGAAGGTGGTAAGCCTAAAAATCAGAGCAATACCTCTGAAGTGCCTCCACTGTATATTCTGCCAGAGTTGTGACAGCTATGCGAAAAAAACATGGAAAAAGTCACTCTTTTAAAAACAACATTCAATTACTGTGTGTGCAAAATGTATGGTGTGTCATTGAGCCATGAATTCAGCTTACCCGGAGCTTCTCTTCAGTCTTCGTGGATTGCTTACAGTCGGGATGCCAGACAGTGGAACCTGAGGGAGGGGAAACACATCTTTATTCAGAGCAAAGCAGATGACTTCTGCCCATGACAAGCCAGTTATTAAAGAGAATGTCTTCATTGCATCAGATGCTGAGTCTGTATGAACTATGAGAGTAATTCACATTAAGGTCTAGCTCATGGGAAATACAAGGGAAAAAAAAAAATTCAAATCCTTAGCGTATCTACAGCAGTTTTGTCCTGAGGCTGCAAAAGCACTCTACACACATTCTTAATTAAAACTTGAGCAGCCTCAAGTAGCAACAGGGTCAGTGAGCACCAGCTGGAGGGACTGAAAGAGAGAGGCTTCCTCTGGCAGGATGGAGGGTAAGGGTTACCTGATCTGTTCTCCCTTTATGTATTGTCCCGTGCACAGAAAGGAAGTTCTGATTGTAAGTCCATTAAGCAATAGATGTCATACTCAGTTACTGTAAAGTACTACTCAGATCACATCTCCCCCCATGCAAAATGCAAAAGAAAAAGCAAAATCTAAAAATTCACAGTGCAAGAGCCAGGGCTGTGTGTGACCCACTGGCAGTGGGTGAGAGGCCGGGATGACAGGTGGTGCAAAGCTGCACATGGGAGAGCCTCTCCCCAGATCCCAGAACACAGTTCCTGCCACTGGCACACACAGCACTTCTACCCCGTGCTCTGGTGTGTGGCACTGGTGCTTCCACATGACATATTCCAGCTATACACCCTACTAAAAAAAGTCAAGTCCTCTGCTGTTTGTTTCCCAAAAGATGAGATCCTTTCTTATGCTGTAAAGTAGGAATATCCTGCTGCCCTCAAGGACTGAGCAATGTCAGGGGCAAGAAGCTTTTCCATCCCATTTCAGCTGTCCTTTAAAACAGAGTGTAAACTGTGGTCACTGCTGGAAAGCTGCTGGCAGATATTGGCCAAGATGAAATGGAGCAAAAACCAACACTGATTTTTAACACTGACTGCAGCTGCAATCAAATTCATCCTTCATTCCAGTCACCACAAACCAACCCAGAGCCCTGACTATCTGCAGGGGGGAACATCACTTCTTGACTCTGTCCACAAAGAAACCAAACAGAGCCAAGTTCAGGTCTCCTGCTGGTGACTATTAGCTCAAAAGCAGTCAGAGGAAACCCCACCCTCAGAGGACAGGAGAAGGATGGGTCAGGGCCCCTGGAAACTTTCTTCTAACCCAGCCCTTACATGGCTTGGTGCAGAAGTAAAGGCCAGCAGGAATTATTTCACTCCCAGCAGTACACAGCACAGTCATCATCAGGAGGCAGGAGAGAATGCTGTGACTCTGGAGCAAGGGTCTGAGATGTTTGGCTGTGAGTCTAAGCTAAGGAAGAAGAAACTGTGCGTTTGGCACAGGGAAGCCATCAGACAACAGGGAGAAGTGCACTGAGAGCCTTCTCTGTAAACAAACAGCAGCCTCAGAGCCAGGACCCCACAGAGCCTGCGAGATCAGGAGGCAGCCATGCCCTGTCCATGCAGGAGGAAGAGAGTTCAGGTTATAAGGCTATAAGTTCATATAAGTTAAAAGAAGTTATCTGAGTAATACTCCTCTGAATATGACACCTGTTGCTCAAGGATGAACTAAGGCTCAAAAGATTTTGGTTCAAGTCTCAAATTCAGCTGTGAGATTCCTTCCCTGTGTGGCCCTGAGAAAAATGATCCCTATTCCTCTGTACCCCACTGTTAGATTAATGGCAGGAGTTGATCTTAGGAGTCTTCCCAAGCTTAACAATTCTGTGATTCCTTTCTGTTAAACTTTCCCTAGCATCAAAGAGAAAGCTGTCACTGCATTTTGGGCAGTACTTATCACAGAGTGGCACAATTTAGGGACACCAGGTGAGAATGCTGAAAGTGAACAAAGAAATGCCTGGATGTCATTTTCATGGGGAAACCTAGCTAAGGGTTGTGGTTGTTTTCTTTGCCAAAATGACTAGAGATTTGAAGGATGTGACATTTAAAAATCCAAATCAGACAGAGCAAGCTTAAGAAGTTAAATGTACATATTTTTGTGATTTTCAACTCGGAGCCACCTACATTTGGTAGCTACTATTCATCCAAACATGCCAATCTATTTTGAAATGCTTGCAAGGGTGCAAATTCCCAAGCTGCATCACTCTTCTCTTTTATGACTGGAAACAGTTCAGCAAATTGTGATTATTTCCATTCTTAACATACGTTTGTTTGCTCACCTGGCAAACACCAGCATGCTCATTTATTCAGCTTTAAACTTTGCACATACCATTATTTCAGCATCAGCATTCCTCTAAATGCTGGGCAATCCTAGCTCAGCAACAACCTCGCGGGGCAGCCCATAAAATAATGTATTACCAGGAAGTCAATGGGAAAGAGACAGTTTCTGATGCTGCTTCTTTCTTATTTTCATGTGTTGGAGCAGTGCCAAGCCAGAGTGTTTCTGCTAGGATTATTCCAACCACCCTTAACACAGAAAGCCCCAAGACAGTCAGCTTGTGTGTCCATGTTCTCCTTTTGCTGGTTTCCCACACATTTCTAATACAAGTTTCTACCACAATCCTGCCAGGCTTCTCTATTATACAAAGCAATGCCCAGACAGTGCTTTCATATTCTAGGGACAGGACAATTAGAAGTGAGATGGAAGGCACCTATTTTCATATTTTATCAACAATGTGATTTTTGTTCTAGCTTTATTGTTGTGGTGTTTTATCTCTGTTTTGGATAAATGCTTGGAATGCTGTTATTCTGCACCCTAGGGTCAGTGATTTGGATGGAGTCAGGATATGCTTTTCAGCTGAGAGCTTTGCACAATAAAGGCTTTTAAGTCCTCACACTTACAAGCATGCTGAATTCAGCAAGGAAAGCTTTGGCAGGACAGTCTGGAACACACTCAGCAACTACATTATGTAGTCAGAAAATATCTTGTGAACAATAAAGAAATGCAATTTGAGGTGCTCCTCCCCTGGGACAGACTGAGCACAAGGAACATTGATTCATAACCACAGAAAGAGAGATACACTTAGAAGAGAACAGCAGATCAAGCTGCTGCCTGGTTTCTCTCCTCTCCCCTTTCCTATCACCTGAATTTGTCCAGAACAAACTCCAGCCTAGTTTAAGTAAAAGTGATACCTTCTGTTTTATTTTGATCTGCAGAAATTTGTATCAGAGCCTGCTCAATCAACCTAAAGTCCCACTCTCTGCTAGACTGGTGCAAATGGCACCAGTTGGAAATAGTTGTTATTAATTAATCACGGCAAAGGACGATCTGATGCTCATTTTGAACTCTGCCTGTACTTTATCACACTATTGTGTGAGGAAACTAAGATTTGTCAGATGCTGTAACTGCTGCTTTCAAGTTAGTCTTTCCAATTTGCCATCAGAAAGCTGTGCCTCCCACCCAGCTCCCTTCCAGCCTCTCCCTGCTCCTGCCATGCAGAGCTGCTGCACCATTTCACATCCCATTCTGGGCACAGCTGGAATGAGATGACTGAGGTATAAGGTCAGGGAGAGATGAGAGAGAGGGACTGCAAGGAAGGACAAACTACAAAATAAAACAAGTTAGCTTCAAAGGAATGCCTTAAAAATATTATCTTATTTTGGAACTCCTCCAGTATGAACCTCTCCTCAGGATTTCAAGAAATGGCTGTGACCACACTTGCATAATTTTTTCACTATTCTTCCACATTCCTTTCAAGTACATCAAGTTTTCTAACCTAATTCCACTTAATAAAATCCCAACACGTATCTGCCTTATTCACTTTTATTTCTGGCTTGCAAAAATGAGTATTATACATCCTTCTACCAACAGTAATACTACAGCAAGAAATAAAAATAACTTAATAGTTAGTATACCACCCCCACAGAGAGTAGGTAGGATTCAGATCAAGGATACTTTTCAATCAAAGAAAAGAGCATATTCTTTTTTATGTGAAAAGATCACCAAAAAAAAAAAAAAAAAAAAAAAAGAGAGCTTGGCAATAATTGGGAGTGCACTGCTGTTAACAAGAAAGGGGAGACGAAAATAAACCTACAAGAAAGAGGTGGCTATAGAAAGATATAAGAATAAAGTATATGGGAATAAAAAGAGAGATGTGACCAGAAAAAATGGAAGTAGGCAAGGGAAGCAAATATAATTAAGAACTGAAAGAGAGACTCTGTCAATGAGTGCATGAGGTACGAGGTTTACGTAGCTCAACACAAATTCACTGCAGCTTCTGCAAGATTCTCCTTTGCCTTTTACAGAATAGCACAGAAACTGATCAGCAGAAATCAGGGGAAATCCCTTTACTTTGTCTGGTATCTCATACACCATTCTGGCTAAACTATCCATGAGATCTCAAATTCAGAGGCAGCCTAATAAATTTCATTTTTTAGCAAGCACAGGCTGCTGAGTCCCTGCAAAGTCACAGTTATGGCCACCTAATAGAGCAAAAGGGTATCAAGTGAAAAGAAATGAGAATACTATTGAGGAGAGGATGACTATAGTCCCCCTTGGACATATTATATGGGGATGGTTTATAAACTCCTGAGTTCTGTGACAGAAAAATCACAATGTCTGATTTTCTTGATTTGTAATGGAGACATCCTTACCTTGCAGATACATTTCTTCTCCTTCTGTGAACATTTGGTTGCATCTGCTGCATCGTGCACAGCTTGGATGATAATGCTTGTCACCTGCCTAAACAAAAACAAAAAAGGAACATGAGGGACAAATGCATTGCTCTGCTTTCTGAGCACTCATTATTTGCTGACTGTCCACTGCCCTTTTTCTTCTAGCTCACCTGTTTTGATACAGCACTGCCCCCATGATGTGACAATAGCTCTGAGAATGTAAGCTCTGCCACACTGCCTCCGCCCTGAGGTCAACCCTGTCCTCAACAGAGGCCAGCAGTGACTGCTTGGGAAAAAGTCTGTAAGAGGAAAGACAACAGAGAACAGCCCCTCCTCTTCACACCTTCCCATCCAAGTAATCAGTGTTTTCCTGGCTATGAGCTACATCATAAGGTACCTGTTTTCCATGATTTGACAAACATATTTTTAAATTTTCATCTATCTCACAGTCCAAGGCAATGACTGTCACACTGCAGTTGATTTGTGTGAACCTGCTGCCTCCTCGTTTTGCCAAACAACACATCTTTTCTCAATTGCTCCATTGTTATGGAAGGATTTAGTCAATGAAAGAGTTTTCAACCTGCCATTTTATTCCTTGGCCTTCTTCCCTACACTGCTGATATGGGTATTAGTAGAGAGAGCTTTCTAGAGCCAATTCTGGGACCATTAATTTAATTCCCAGATGCCTGACTTCAGAAGCTACACCAGCACAGAGAGCCTGAGCTGAATTTGAACTACTGATGGAAAGGTCCTAAATACCCTAGATCCTGTTATCCAAATCCACTGAGTCATTCAGTCTCTTAAATACCCATAATAGGTAAAGCTGATCAGATGTATTTTTTACGCCTTCAGGAAAAATCAAGGCATAAATATTAATGCCATTTCTTTTCGAGACCAAAACAATCAATATATTAGCTTCCTCACATCATAAACTAAGCACAAAATGTCCACATCAGGCTTTTAAATAGAAAAATAATTAATGCTAGAAAATGACCCTTCATAGTGACAAGAATTCTAGAAGTCTTTGAATTTGTATCTCACTTTGCAAAGAAATTCACCTCAAGGCCTTTTTCACAAATATTCCCCATCCACTGAGATGCTATATGCACAGAGTATCTGCTTACTCCATAGGTGACTTGTAAAATGTCATCAAAACCATCTCCTACCTCATTATACTTAAGACCCCAGCATTACTAAATCCAACCTTTCATTTTGTCTATTGAGAAGAATAACAACACGTTTTTGGTTCACATTTGACATTCATTACCCAGGCTTTTCATTTAAACACATTCATATGAGATGATGAAGTACTTGGATTAAAGTACTGACAGCTACCAGAAAATCAGCTCCATTCCCCCATCTGTTGTACAGGTAAAGCTGCACCATTCAATTTTAATAACTCCCATCCAGGAACTTCAGCAATACAAGGCCAGAGAAGAGGACTCAGTGTGCTGTTAGTTTAGTTATACATTTCACTGTTCAGTTGCAAAAAGCCTGCACTCCTCTTAATCAGATCCTGCATTTACTGTTGATTCTTGCACTTCAGGGGCAAAATCCACCAAACAGAGAGTAATAGGATTTAGGCATTTTTAGTAAAGCAGATTTAGAGCTATCAGGGTCTTTATTAAAAGTGAGAATGAGGACTCACTACAGAATATGCTTACTCAAGGAAGAATAACTAATGAGGGAGAAAACACAGAACTGATGTTTGATTTACAGCAACAAAGCCAATATTGAACTGAGAGAGACAAACACAGTTGATGTTCGTTCTGTATCATTTTCATTACTGGCTGCTGCCTTCATCTCTGACTCTCCCTAGCAATTATTTAACCTCTGAGGCATCCCACTGGTTTCATTCAAGACTGGAATTTATAGGATAAAGAAATTCAGAATTCATCACATTATTATGCGCAGACCTGTGGCTTCTCTGAAGTTTTGTGTTGCTGGAAAACTTCTGATAAGCTACTGTCAAGGGAATATAGTTCAAACCATGTACACCTGCCTCTTCCAAACAGCCAAAGGGATCAATTTCTAGTTTATCAGGTCTTTCCCTGAGACTGAAACAACTGGTTAAATTTTAGCTTGGTGTGAGTGATGATGAATGAACACCACGCCCCAGATAACACACCCCTGCAAGCTGAAATGAGAACACACCCTGCACTGGAGAGGTTTTGGGGGAGTCACATATCAGAGCAGCTGCAGTTGTTGTTGTTAAACACTTCCTAAACAGTTTTTTTCTCCCTCTGTAATGTTTCTACAACTCATTATTGGGATCCTTCCTACAGTAGGTATTTGCTGGAAAAACATTCCAAGTCTCAAATAATTCAAGACTCATCTTGCTGTGCCTGACTTGCTGTGATCATTTGGGGAAATGGTTGCTAAAAATCAGTCATTTATAATTTGTTAGGACAAACTTTTGCATCAACAAGTCAGTGAAACATTCACACTTTCTAGACATCTGCTTTTGCCCTTTCAGGGCTACTAAACCCTCATTCAATATGTTCAGTGTGCAGCTTTCTGGGATCTCATGCTACTGTGCTGTGCATTAAAAGGTTTGCATCTCCATCCTCATGGCAGTAACAGGTAACATTGATTAAGTGCACATTTGCCCCAAACATTCTTCAGTCAAGGTGAGAGAGGGTTAAAGGCTCTTGTTTTCTCACTCTGCTGAGTTCTCCTCGCCCCTTCTCAAGTTCACATCCAGAAATCCTTTGCAGTTCTCTGTGCTATGCACTGGGATTTGATCTATCATACTGCTTGTGATCTCTTCTGAATAATTCCACTCTGGTTGAGTCGTCAGGACTATCCAAACCATCAAGCACAAACTGTGACCCACATCCTAGAGAACTGTCCCTAAAATAAGATGGAGGAAGCTAAATTAATTGCTGTAAATACCTTGGTTTGCTTAGCTACAAGTGCTAAAAGCAACCAGAATGGTATTTAACATTTTTACTTCAAATTCTTAAATGGAATTGAATGAATTGACAACAATTTATTGTCAAATGAAATATTAAACCTGTGTGTTGCTGTCACTCCCTATAAAGTCTCTGTTAAATCAGACTCTCGCATGTGCCCTAAAAGCAAAGAACATCAGTTATGAATTTATGACAACATACAACCTCTTCTGACTTGCCTATTTATCTTCTACCCACATTGACAAATCTGAAATAGGTTCTCAGATAAAATCCCATTTGAACAGAGCAGACAGAAAGAATTAAATTAAAAAAGTAGAAGTACATTCTCATTTACCAAATACTTCCAGAGCCTTAGAATTGCAGAGTGAAGAAACAGTGACCAAAGGATTTCTACAAGCATAATTATAAATGTAGATAAATGGATGTTAAATTTGAGTAGCTATGGCTACTATGGCTCTGCAAATCTCACTGGTCACTGACTGATCAAAGATATGAGTAGTTATTTTCTATATACTACAAATATATATACTGTCCATAATATGCACATTATTTCATGCACGTTCATGAATGAAATAGATAGAACATTATTTTATATGGTATTAAGGATCTATTTATTCTGGTAATTTCAAGACTTAAACTGGAATCAAGTCTGTATCAACACTGACCTTTAGTTTCCCAGTCTAAAAAGCAGGTTAAATGACATTTAATGTCCTACATAAAATACTGTGGAGAAAAACTAGCAAGGAAAACCATTATAGAAGTGTATTCTTCATAACCAGTCTTAAAAATAAAACCATGTAATCACATCTCTAATGCTTGTGAAGGACAGTTGGAGGGTCAGTGACCAGGATTCACGGATCCACAGGGGAGCTGGATGTGTTTACTCTGCAGAGGACATGTCCCAAGTACCATCAGCAAAAATACAAACTCTATTATGTATTGTAACAATACCAAGACCTATAATAATAGTTGACAATGAGAAACCACATTTTTCTTACCAGATTTTTTATAGATCACCTTTTCAGACTCAGAAGCTATAAATTTCCAGCCTTTTCCCAGCATGCTACTCTCCCAAATGACTTCAACTTGGATGTTACAAATCTTCCTTAGCTGAGAGGCTCTGTGGACTGTTGACAGAGAGTTTGAAGGCTCCCTCTAATGGGGCAGGGTAATGACCCTGCACAGTTGTCCACAGTGACAGAGGTGGCGGAACAGAGGCACTGGGCTACACACTGTGTGCATCCAGCTAAGAGACCCCTACCAGTTTAAAAGGTAAACTGAAGGGTTAGGAGGTACTTGAAGCAGCACTTGAACACCATTCTGTGAGCTCCTGCACAACCTTCTGATGCTCCAACCTATTCACAACATGCACAGTGCTCATTTCCCTTCATGTTAGAAACTTTGCTTGTTTGGGGGCCTCCTGAAGGCAAAAATGTACTGTCACTCCTAGCTGTCAGGGAAGGCAGTGGTGGGTATTGCAAGAATTATTCCATCCCAGGAGCTGCAAATACACCTGCAGACAAGGCAGCACAACACGTCCCAAAATTGCAGCTGAAAAAGAACCTGCACTGAGCTCACGTGCAGCGTTAACCCCGGGGTAACAGCACTTCAAAAGCCAAGAACTGCATTTTCTGAGTCCAACCCCGCTGCCCCCACTTCCCACCAGAGTAACTTTTATTCTCTGAGTGCTTGTAAAGCTCTAGGCTGATTAAATAAATGTTTTCCTCTTTGGTGAACGTGAGAGCTTAAGATTTCCTATTACTCATGCCTTCAGCTCTGTCCTTCCTTCCAGAACAACAGCGAACAAGAGCCAGAGAGAACAATAACAAGAATCCCGCTAGGAGAGCTCACATGCCAGTGGGTCTGGTAGAGGAAGAACTAATTACCAACAGGCATGTTCTGCTGGCCAAAGGACACAATTAAGTGCATATTTGTTGTGTTACATTTGCACAGCTGCACTCCTTCACTCTCCTTTCAGAGATAACTTAGCGGTCACCTGACAGCTATTAAACACGTAGAAAGCTTTACTTTCCTATTTAAATACTATAATAACTCTTATGTAGTTGAAAGAGTACATTTGAGAGTAAAAGCACTCTCCTTTTTTCTTTTTTTAGTTTTTATGAACAGTTATAATAGGCCCATTTGAGAGACAAACCTATCCAATACTTATTTCTATCATGATTCTGAGGAAAATGACTTGATTTTTTAACTCTCTTAAGGACTATGGAGCAGCACAAAGAATAATTCAGACTCATCTTTTAAACCCCTTAAGGAATGTCATGAATTGTAAAACAGGAACTGTGGCAGTAGCCTACCATTTTCCAGTGAAGCTTTATTTTAATTACTTGCAGAGGTCACAGAACCTTCAACCCTGTTTGATGTTCAGTGTAACATCAAATTCCATTGTTTCTTTCTCTGCAGGATTCTGTGATCTCACAAGTGGCTGGAAAAGCAAAAACACTATGAAGACCAAAATTTGCTTCTAATAACATCCTGACCCAAACTGTCCACTCATTTTTCCCAGGCTCTTATCTGTTGAGCAAGTCACTACAAATATCTCTGCTCAGAAAAAATAAAATAAAATAAAAGTGCAGTTTCTTTGCTTCCAAAGGATTTCAGAATCTACCATAAGTTTCTTTATCACTACCAATGGAAGGAAAATGTAATTTTTTTTTAATTAGTGCTTTTCTGATATGCATCTTTAAAATTTAGATCTTCTAAAGCTGTTTTTTACACTTCTGTCACAACATCTCCATAGAAGCAGCTCTCAGCACAGCCTCTGCCTCTGTTCAACCTGCAGGAGGATGGAGCAGCAGGAAGCAGAGCTCACACTGCCAGTTCCCAAGCTGGTGGAGCTGCAGCAGACAAGACTGGGGAGAAGTGGGAAATGGAGCGTGAGGCTGTGACTGTAAATCTGAATGACAACATGCATGGAAGAGACATGGGAGATGCTCTGAGCCCACCACTGATTGCTGGGCTGCCTTGGGTGAGACAAAACCCCAGCTGCCCTGCTGTTATGAACACTTGCACTGTTAATTCATGCCCACTGTCTGATTTTATACAAAAAATACTGCCCAGCATTACAACAGTGACTGACAATGTCATGCTAGCATATTCCTTAATGGATGGACTGTAATAAACTTTGTAACTTATTAATGTTAATTCCATTAACACACAATATTGTTATACCATCAGCTGCTGCTGACAGCAGTGCAATTGTTCACTGCATGGAGTAAGTTTTTTTTCTTATAGCAGAAATGTGAGTAATCATTCAGGCTAAATTCCCATTTGTGAAACTGCTCTACTGGCATGAAGAAACAGCCCTCGTGGCAGCTGAATACCAACTGGATTTGCTTTAGCAAGGTTCTAGAAGTTGTGATTGCACTGTCAGCTCTGCTTTGAGTCCTCACTTTCCTGCAACACTCAAAGATGAGCAAGCCACACACACAGGTGAGATGTTCAGCTATCAATTATGGTCTTTATGGAGCTGTTTATTCTGTCTTTATGGGGCAAATCTATCTATTGCTACACACAGGACCAAAGCTGAGAATTCGTGTTACTTGCACAGTTAAAAGCAGGTCAGTACAAAGAAGGGAATTCCACTCAACTAAGAAATGTACCCACAGGAGCCCAAAGTGGCTGGCTAGAATCTTGTGGGCAGTACAAAGGAGCAAAACACAGCTTTATTGCCTACTGCCAGGATTTCAGCATCATCTCTGTTAGGACTTTATGTTAGATTAATGCACCAGAAACCTAATCCCACTAACTGAATATGTAATTAATCAGAAGCAATCCAGAAGAAATATATGTACTAAACTTTAGATTTTGTTAAGTATCATTTGTATCTAATTATAATACAAATCTGTGAATTCACTGCCTTCATTATCCTTATTTTAGATGCCTATGAAGGCAAAATCCAGCACCATTTATTTTAAACCCCATTTATTGCAAAGATTATTTTTTAATTCTGAACTCCTCAGCAGCAAATATCTGACACAAATCCCTTCTCTATTTCTCAACAATGCTGGAACAGGTACAGTTTATAAGTACAGGTGTGGGCTTTCTATATCTTCTGTAATCTCTAGGCTTCACATCTCTATCTTCACATCTATATCTTCTGTAATCTTTAGGCTTACTCTAGATAAGTAAATATTCCTTTATCTTGTATGCATTTTGTCCACCATGAATTATGACATGAAAAGATACTTGAGAAACTGAAGGACTTGCTTACAGCTACATTCATATTGCTGGATTAGTTTGTAATCAGAATTAACCAGCAAAGCTACTTTACAGTAACTCCACCATAGTGCCAAGGGGCTTTTCAAACAGCCTAATGCTGGAGTAACTGTAATTTTGACTCCAGCAGCCAGAAAAAAGCCTGTGCTGACTGCAGGAGTACAGTGTAGGTGTGCTGAGCTGCACTGAGTGCCCCGTGCCTGCAGCACGGTTTGAAGGCCATGCCAGCCCCAGTTCAGCCTGCTGAGAGCAGAGCAAAGCCCTGGGCTTGGTTCAGTGCTGAGTGCCAGTTCTGTGGCACAAGTGAAGGGCCAGCAGGGAGCCCTGGGGATGGATTTGTACCGGATCCACACGATATCCAACCTTCCGCAACACCGGGGATCTCCCGCTTTCCAAGTCCTCCTCGTGTTTTCCTCCATTAGGCGATGACAGAACCCCTGAGTTACCAGGAATATGGGAATTGAGGAGTGAGACACGATCCTGTCTCTCCTTTTAACTCTTCCATGAAGTGGCTGTTGTTCCCTCGACCCCTTGCTCTGGCTGGAGCTCGACTAACAGAGCCTGACGTTTGTGCATTAGCAGGTCACATCCACTGCAGCTGCATCTGCAGTGCTGCAACAATAGCTCCGAAACAAAGGGAAGTAACTTGAACTGGAAAGAGCTTCCCCAGTCAGCAGAAATACAGCTGACTCCAACCTGCTGAAATTTAGCTAGAAAAGCCAGTAACAACTGACAAACTCCCTTGTATCTCAAAAAACCCCCAACTCAACAGGATTATTTCATAAATCAGAAAGTTTTGCACCTGAGAGCAGGAAATAAATACTGGACCTCATCCTAATATAAAAAGCTTTTTATAATTTTCAAAAATTAGCATATATCTCCAAACATGATTTGACTGAGTGTATGGACAAACAGAAATAGAGAGCAATGTTAGATGTGTATATATAATACATGCATGTGGCATTTGGAAGGAACATACATATTCCTGGATCTTAAAGTAACCATAAAAGGAAAACCAAACAACTTTTAAGACATTCTGCTGGCAGGTCTCAACCATAAGAACTGAGATAATAGTAACTAAAGAGAGAAAAAAAGGCAATGACTAAGTCATTAAATTAGAAATAAATACAACTAATAGGAAAGATAATTTTACCAAAGAAGTAACTAGGAACAGTATATTTAACGTAATTTTAATAAGTATATTAAAAATCTTTATTACAGCATGATGTGAAAGAAACCAAAAACAGATCAGACAAAATTCCCTTGTGAGCTGTAAATGAAAAATGATGAAAAATGACACAGAAAAGGAAGTATTCAGGATGTGTGTCTTTAGGGTCTGCATTTGACAATGCCAATTTCCTGTTTAATACTATTTATTGAGGAAGATTTTTTTTTTGAATCGCGTTTTTCATGAATCAAGATTAACAAATTTTTCAGGACCTGAATAATTTGAACTCAAAGAGGCTTAAGAAAAGTGTATCAAGGCATTGCTCAGACAGATGGTTCTGATAGCAGGGGAGGCTCTGCTGAGCCAGATACCTCAGAGATTACTTCCTTCAACCCACAGCATGAGGTACCGCTGGCCAAGACAAGAATACAAAACCTTCCTGGTAAATCTGCTGGTGACTCACAGGCAGTGCTTGTTGAAGCCATCTAAACCAACCAAGTATGTTCTAAGAGACTGATGTAAAATGCCTGCAAATGGAGAAGGCAAGGCCCTGTGAGGCTGAGCACCATGTTCTGGGCAACAGCAACTGACAGAGGCAGCTGGGGAACATCACTACAATCTCCCAGGAAAGGCTGTCACAGAGTACCTGAAAGGGCCTGCAATTCTGATCATTTGATGTGTACAAAGGATATTAAGGAAAAGCAGAAAAAATTTATATCACCGGTGGGTGTATACTCGGGGATTTGCAGAAGAGAATTCAGTGGAGAGCCACCAACACAAGGTGAGCCTTCAGCTGTGATCCTGAAGGACTCAGAGTCAAATCATTACTCAGATAAAGGCTTCAGAGGGGACCAGATAACAATGACAGGCGATTAAAAGCAGAGAAAGGATGTAATAGCAGGAAAGAGCAGGAGCTTTTCAATCCCACTGAAAACTCTGTGACATCAAAAGAGCTGGAACTAGACAAATTTAACCTCAAAACAAGGTGAGGTTTCTGAAAAGCAAAGGTAATTTAAGCAGCATGAGGGAAATTTTTTGGCCTTGCAATTGTTCTGCAGTTTTAATGACTGGGTAATTTCCCAAAGGATAAGCTTTCATTTGGTTTCTAGGGGAAAGCTCTGATTTTGAAAAGAGAAGGTCAAGCAAGATGACTTTAACAGTTCTTCTGACCTTACAATACATTCCAATGGGCATAACATAGAGTGAAGATTTTACAAATGTATCAGGCAGCTCCTAGGGAACACAGGTCACACTGGAAAAATTTCCAAGAGAGTTAAATCAGTTCACTGAGACCTGGCTTGGCTCAAGAGCAAAATTCCTGGTATAGCAGGGGCCTTGCAGCTGGAAGGCAGCTTTGGCTGATCTGACTTGTGGCTCACTGAGACAGTTCAAGTGCAAGGCCAGGAGAAGTTCTGGGGTTGGATGAGCCAACCTCATCATCAACTGCATCAGCCCCAAAATTGCTACAGACCCTGAGAGCCCAGCACTGTGACAGGGCTCTGTGCCCTGGGGAAGGCTGGGAGAACAGCTCAAGGAAAAACTCATGTTAAACTCTTCAGTGGGCAAGTGCAAACCACTTTCTGACTAGTGAAGAAAGTGAGAGCTAGGGAGTTTAAGCAACTCACCCAAGACCAAAATTAAAGCTTGCAGCAGAGACAGGCAGAGAAGAATTCTCAGAATTCCAGCCCTGGACAGCACTAGACCTAAGTAAGTGCAGCCAATTTTCTTCTTCATCTCACACAGAACTGCCTTGCCAGTTGTCAAAAGGCTGATTCAGGAACGATGCAAGCTTTGGCATGTGATCCAGCAAAGCCTGGGCTCCCTTCTGATATCTGCATTCACTTCACAGGGAGTGTCCCAAAAACAACAGAGAAACAAGAGTTGCAAGGGCCAAAGGAGGGGAGTAAGCAACAAAGCATGAGGTCAGACTCAGTACATCCACAGAAAACAACCAGAGAATATAAAACAAAAGTAGCTTATGAGAAAGAAAGTAGACATGCAACATGCAATTTATGCCAGTTTGTACCATGGAGACTGATGGATTGTTCTGACAGGGAAACATCTTATGTGGGATTTAAGCAGGGAGTATTTTTTTCTATTACTGACTAGAGCCTGCTCTTGTAAGAAATGGATCCTATTGCAACCAGTCTGATCTGATAATGCTTTAAAAAGTCTAAAGAATGGGGTTTTATCCTTGATTAGCTGCAAGGCTACCTACTACCTTTGGAAATCTCTTACAGCAAGAGGTCACAACAAACAACAGATAACAACCTCCGGAAAGGACAAATTTACTTCTAATATTTTTCTTCCCAGGCACACCACAGTCATCCATATCAGTTATGAACCTGTATTTGACTACATCCAGACATTTCTCAGGAATCCTTGCTTTGTAATTCTGGCCAAAGTGTTTATGTTACACTAAATTTAAATTGGAAATAAGAATGGATATCAGGGTAACCAGTGGATAATTAGTGCAGAGAAACAGTTGACTCTTTTTCAAAAAGGACAACTTCAAATAAATATCAGACCACCAACATATACGGTTCTAGAAGTAGAGCCTCTTCTTTTTGGCAGAAGTACTTTTTTATTTTTTTTTCTATTTGTCAGACTTCTAACTGCTGATAAACATGATTTCCAATTACAGCTGCAAAACTATGCAAGTACATTTTTTAATCCTTGCTGGCAGGAATATCCAATCAGAGTATGCATGTTGGAGCCAAGACACAGTAGGGATTTTATTCCCTGTCTTGTTTACTTCAGCTTCATATAAAAATCAAGATTTCTAATTACCACAGAAAAACTATTCCCAGATATTACTGTCATGATGAACAGGAAAGAGCTGATGGACATAAAGCAGAAAGGGATAGCTAACAACATTTGCTGCCATTTGATCTTCAACTAACTACAGTACCTCCATGATTTTGCCTCAAAAGCAGTAGTTCAAGGATGATGGTGAGACAATCTGCTTAAAGTTTCTTACTGCCTGAGTTTTTACTCTCCTCACTTCCAGGAAAAAGTTTCCAGCCAAGATGCCACTGCTTTACAGAACTCTAAGCAACAGAAAATCCACCTTTATGCATAACAAATCTCTCTCTCCAAATCCTACATGTAAAAGTCAATTTCTTAACATTTTAACTTATCCTCAAACGATTTACAGGAGTTATTTTCTTGACCTCTGCAAACCACAAAAAATTCCAGACAGTTTAAATGCCAGAGTATCTGCATCGCTGGTGATGAAAAGATACATCTCTTACTGTGTGCTATTTTTTCCATCTTAAAAAGAAAAATAGTAGATGTCACACATGCCAGATAGTTATCCAAAGAGCTTTTAAACCTGTATGATCTTCTAATGTAGCATGAGCATATAATTAAAATCTACCCATCTTCTACTTCAGGTGGTCACATCAAACATTTAATCACCCATAAAATACTCCCATGATCGTATTTCTTCATCTGTAAAACCACCTGCTCAGTAAAGACAGGTGTTAATTCTGTGGATTTCAAAGTCCCTAGAGATTCCAAACATATCTTTTGGGTTAGTATTTGTTTTTCTTAACTTCTTTTTCCCCCCTCAGGAAAACACCCTGACAAAGCAGACAAAAGAGAGGTGACGGAGTCCTCACGGAGTGAAGGCTGAGCACAATACCCGGATGGAGCCTGTTACAAGCAGGTGACAGCTACAGACTTGCCCCAACAGGCTCTTCTCCACTTCTCAGGTTTCAAACATGTTATTGCTGCATTCCTCCCAACAATTATTTATTTTTTTTTTAATGGGAGATAGGTATAAGTTCTACCCTAATCTTCTAAAAGTCAGTTGTAAACTTTTCACTGATAGGAAGACTTAAAGCAGGAGTCAAAAACAAAACATCAGAATCCTGCAAAAAATATTTCACCACTTAATCCATTTTTCATTGTGATCTCAGTCCAGGAGAAACAAAAAGTAACTGGCTGAAATAATTTCACATTGCTGCAGAGTGCACAGCCACATTCCTGTCACCACATCCCAACTGCCAGTGGGGCTGCGAGGCTGGAGCAACTGCTGGTTCAGTTCCAACACTTTGGTGCAAGGGATCTGGATTAGTTTTTTTATCTCTTGTGGGTGATTTTGGCAGGTAGGACCAGCACAATGCAAAGGTTTAAAAGATGGACAGAAGAAGCAATGGGGGCCACAAAATAAAAATAGATTATTATGTTTTCCCTAAAGGAGCCTGCTCCCACAGAACAAGATGTGTTGTGCAGTACAACCAAGTAATTGGATTCTTAATACAATTATCTAACAGAAATAATAGATATGTAAGTTACTCCTATGCTAAAAGCTGCTATGTGTTCTGTGCACCTCTAAGACATGAAAAAGCTAATTTTATCTGTTCCATGTTACTGGAATACCTACAGTGGCTATTTGTCACAAAGGTTGGTGGTGGTGGCAAGAAACTTTGTGCTCATATAAATGCCCCTACTGAAATATAATTTTAAAGAATTTTGATCAGACTGCTTAGGTTTTTTAGTAATATCTAGTACAAAAAACACACTAGAGAATATTTAACTAAATCAACAAGGTAGATGCTAAAGATGCTTTGCTAGGATATATATAAAATCAGCAACTCTGTACTCACAGAAGCAATTTATAAAGATAAGCCATAATTTTATAAGCACCTGAGAGATTTCACAAATCCCTTTGTGGCAATAAGGAAGCTTTAATTGGTTATTTTTTCAAATTACTTGTTACAACCTGCTCTTATTATTCACCATCTTTACATCCTCTTAACATTCCTCCCCTTCCTATTGATGTTCAAATTGACTGAAGGATGGTTTCCAAACCACTGCTGAGAAGTTAATGCCTTGTGATTATGCTGCCATAGCAACTGAACTTCTGTTAGGGCTCTGTCAACTTCAGATACTTTTTTGTCATCTTTATAAATCAAGTCTTTCCCAACTACAGATACTCCTCCTGGCAAATTCAATCTTTTGATGGGTGGAGAATCACTGAAATCCTTTTAGAAAGATTTTTACATCAAGCAATTTATATTGTTTTTCTACAGGTATATTTATTCTAGATTTTTGATCTTATGCCTGGTGTGGTGTTTTCAGTAATTACAACAGGGTATTTTCCATCAGAGAAGAGTAGTCTAAATTAAGTTAAAACTATGCTGCTACTCACTACATAGGCAACCTGTCTGAACCATTCACCTATATTCTGAGTTATTATTGAACTTTTCATTTTCCTGCTTTTATCCAAACAAACCCCACATTAAGAAAAAAAAAATCAGCATTCCACTGATAAAACACCTTTCTCAGCAAAAACATAGGGCAACTAGAAACAAATGCTGATCTTATTTCTATTAAAAAAAAAACTCTAAAGTCATAAAAAGAGACAAGAAACTCTATCAAGAATTGTTTAAGATAGAGAACTGTATTGTTCCTCCATACAGCAGCAATCAGTTGCAATCAGAAACAGCCCAAACTCAGTGCAATTCTCCTCTCTTCCTGGCACTTTAAAACATGTGTAGCTGCACTCTCTTTATCTAAACCACAGAATTATACACAGCCTTTTAAAAAAAAAATTCCTTCTGGTGCACAGGAACAAAAGTACAAGTGCCCTATTATGATGCCCCTGGCAAGCTATTCAGTCCCACCACAAAGCTGCACCCCCTTCCCTCCCCAGGAAAGCCACGACCCTTTCCAGGTCAGCTCCAGTTCCACAGGAAGGGGTTTACCTTCTGACGGGGATTTTTCAGTCCAAATCCATTTCCTCCTCAGCTCCGTGGAGGCTCGGGCAGGAGCAGAGCCGGCTGGGCTGTGCCTGGAGCTGCACTGGAGCCGCACTCCTCCTCCTGCTCCCTCAGCCCTCTCCTGCACACACCCACCGAAAGCAGCAAATAACCCTCCCGGCACATTCAACCCACCCGGGCTGCAACTCGGCCATCCCATTCTGGAAAAGAACACCGACCCAGGCAGGGGCAGGACCATTTCTCACCGCTTTGTGTGTCACTGTTTGATGTCGACACAATGCAGAACATTTCTCTCTTGGGGAGACGCATCTGCTCTGTGAACTCAGCGCTCTCCTCCTCTGGAAGTTATTAAATATTACTTCCACAGCTTCTGAAGAATTTATACAGCCCCCTGGGTGTTGGTTTAGTTTTGTCAGAAACACGTAGTTTCACTGAGATTGTATTCTAGCCCAATTCAGACTGATGCAGCGCAAGTGCTGGGGCCACTTCCCACACTGGTACCTGTATCCCTTTATCTTGTTTGCACATTTTGGAGTGAGATCATGCTTCAGTCACACTCTAGGAACACTGGATGAGTTTTCAAGGGGCTCTGTGCTCTGACCCTATCTAATGTCTCCCAGGTATTTTCCATAATCAAAAAGGTTCCTGTGCTCTGCTGTATACACCTGACTAAGAGGGCAATTGAAGCAGCATGGTCACATTTTCTCCTTTATTCTAAAGGCAGTAAAAGTAAACACAAACAAAGCAAAGCACAGCAGTAACAAATCATACACTAAACTCTGCTGCTGCCTCTCATACTCTCAGTGCCTTTTTCCCTGGATTACTGTGGCGTGTGTAGATTACAGCAGTGACTGGGAGATACTGGCTGAGAGCAAAGTCTCTCCCAAACCTGTAAGACACCTAAAGCAGAAGATACCTAATGCCATGAAAACAGAATAGTAGCGCATTCTTCAGGGATATTATTTTTCCACAACTTTAACATAACACCAAACCTGTTTGGAGCCATCCTATTAGTCTCTGTTTGGTTCATTAATTGCTTCATTTATAAAAGTGTTTGAATTTTTACTTCACATCAACCTGTATTACCAGTATAGGTTGCATCATTAAAATCCAGTAAATTAAATACTTTGTGATACTTCCTGCATTATTGTTATGAAAACAGCCTTGCTAAATACTTAGTTTGGCAGAAGAATATATGCTACTTTTTCATTTAACATTTCTGAACAGAATTGAAATGAATCTCAGTTTAAGAGATCCTCTACATGGCTCCTCAATCTAGACAGTGTTTTAAGAACACAGGACCAGATACATGACTGTACTGAAATACCTAACTAAACTCTGCCCATGGATCTTTGCAGAAAAGGGTGATGTTTTCACATGAGCTATGAGCCTAAGTCTCCTTAAAATAGATTACTTAAACATGCAGGCTGCTGAGTGTCTCTGAAAGTCAATCAACTGAAGCATCTGAATGCTAATATATGAGCAGAGCTGCTCACATGGGTGAGTGCTTGCAGGAGGCAACACTTCAATAACATAGACAGGCATTGTTCTAATATTTAATGTACAGTTAGTATGGAAACCAGCAAGGTTTTTCTGTGATATTTATTTGTTTATTTATTTAGTATTTAGAACAGACTCATTCAAATCTAAAGAATCAACAGAAACTTCTATGAATCCCTCACAGCACAGGTTTCTAAATCTAGCTTTGAAAACAACATCTGAAGAAATTTACAGGCTCTTCTGGGTCACATTCTTTGCCTCTTAAATACGGATACAATTTTCTTAGAGGAATGTAGCAGCTTTCACAGTTCGTTTGTTTTTCCCCTCCCATAATCACTGTTATTTCCTTCTAACTTCAGAAGTCAAGGTGTCTCAGAATTGGCATATTTCAGAATTAGTTACAGCACGGATGAGACATCTTAAAATTCTGGCAATTAAAGTAACAGTATTTACAAGGACTAAACTTCATTCATGTTAAGTACCACATCTTAAATTACTACTCCTCTTTAAAATCAGGAGAAGTTCAGCATAACTGACAATATCACAAACATATTTAGAACTTGACCTGACCTTGCAGTCTGAAATCAAGGGAACCTTCTGGTGGCCTGGACTCTTTTCAGGTCCATCTGTGAAAATGGCACTGTGCCACTGCTTACAAGGTGGGGTGCAAGATTCAACAGTGCACAGGAAGCAAACCCTGGGCAGGCAGCAGCCCCTCAAACAGGAACTAGAGCTATGCACAGCCAGGAGAAATCACACAATAGCCTTTTTTTTTTTTTTTTTTTTTTTCCAATTAATATTAAGCAAAAAGCATTATAAAAATAAATGTGTGGAGTAGCAAGATGGTCAAGGCACTTAAGAGCAGATATATCTATCTATCTATCTCTATATCATGAGATCAAATCCTGTTTGTGTCAGTTACAGCCAGAAAAGGTGAAAATTGTAAAAACTTGATCTTATTCTCAGACTTTTCATATGATTTCATGCAAAATATGAAATCCACCTTTTTCTGCCCTCATTTCTTCTTTGTGCAGAGCTAAAAGAATACTGCTGAGCAGTGTTGTAAGACATTTTAGATAAGCAGAGATGGAAAACATGGATACAGCATGATCCACCGCTCCCAAGTCAGTTGGAAGCTTCTCAATGATTTAACATATTTTGAATTAAGCCCTGGAGCAGTAGTTATACTGTGTATGAAAAACACATTAGACAAAAACAATTTAGGCCGACATCTTTCAAATGGCTAAATACGTGGTCAAGTTTACTTAGATTTGTGGAGTTGCACACGTCTGCACAGAAATTTGCAGGTTTAGGATTAGATAGGCATCTTTCAAGAGGTGAGCCCTGAAGCTATGAAAACCACTGCTCAGTGGAAGGTCTGTGTAGAAGTCCTCACTCTCACTATGCTGTTATTTGCTAAAAAACATTTTTTTACCAGAGTTAATGGGACATGAGTAATTTTTCATAACTAAAGATTCTTTTCTGCTAGAGAAATCCAAGGAAGAGCACTGATCTCTGTTGCCTTGACAACATTTCCCAAAACATTCAAGCATTAAAGTATCCAGTATGCTCAAGAAAGTTGCAATATCTATTTCACATTGGACATTTACCACATTTATTGTGTTGGCATGCACTCATCTATCATCTGTGAGTATTTGTCACCGAAAGCAATGTGCCAAATAATATACCAGAAATATCTGAGCTGACTTAAACGTACATGGTATTTTTCTTGCATATTTCTATGGCTACTGAAAGTTGTTACATCCACGACCTAGGATAGAAGAGCATTCTTCCATGATTTGTGGATATTAGCAAAGTAAGTCCTGTCTTTCTCCTAATGCATTTCTTAACTGACCAAAGGATCATCTCTACAGAGTGGCTGGAGGGAGTCTGTCCTTCCATCTCAATCTGAACCCAAACCTTGGCTTTCCTGATGGGTTTTGTTGAGGGTACTCCAGGGAGTACCCTCAAAGCAAAGCTGCTTCTGTGATGAGGACTCTTAGGTCCACGTGAGGAGTGGTTGTCTCTCTCACTGGCTGTTCATTGTAGGAGACTGAAAAATCTGACTTTCTCAGAGGTGCTAAAGCCATACTGATGGACAAAATAAGCAGGAGTTTCAAGTCTAAAATGTTTCAAAGAATCTCAATTTCTCTTAAAATAAAAATAAATCAATAAGTGAAATAGGCTTTTACTGGTAAAATCAACAGCACCAGCCTCTGTGAACCCAAAGCTAACTTTCATGCTTTCATTTCCCTTCAATTTTTCTACAGATTGCCCTAGATGTAATAAGTGGAAAATAAAGCAGCACCAAAATGGCTTGCTGCTAATCACTTCTGATCCATTAGGGGGAAGTGTTTGTACACAATGTACCACATAATTCCCTTCAATTGCTTCTAATGATTTCTTTGGATGAAGATGATGAGAAAGCATGTTCTGCTTCTGACATAATGAATTATTTTATTGGCAAATAAAATGAAATGTACTGATGGCTATATTTACTACAGGACATTTGTTACAATCGTTTTTATTAACAAAGGCAAAATACAAAAGGTTTTGGGGTTTTTTTTCCAACTGCATGTTAGGTTTAATTTGGGCTGGGCAGACATAACCTCTACCTAGACAATTCCTGTAAGTGTGCTACTTCACTTACAGGAGTATTCTCAAGGGGGAAACAGCAGGACAAGACACAACCTTCATGATATAAATCATCAAAAAGACCCAAGTTTTCCAAAGAAACATTGCCAAAGAAAACAAAGAGAGGAGATGGTAATCTTCCTGTGAGAATCTCAAACTTCATCTAAAGTAAAACTTCAGGTGAACTGAAAGGTTGTGGGTGATTTCCAGTACAGGATAAGGAGATAGTTAATTGTCCTGCCTCAAACAGGACTGCAGCCCTCCCTGAACTGTGGCATCCTGCTCTGTGAATTATCTCCTGTGGCCCTGTGGCTGCTTCCGATCTCTCATCTCTGTTATTACCAGAGGATTTATGTCATGCTCTGACCCCATCCTTTAAACAACTTCTCCTGCCCAAAGGGGACACACGTGCTGACACATGATTTTCTCATGCTAGCATTTGACTTATTAGTTCCTTGAGTCATATTTAGAGGCAGTGTTTAGTTCTGCCCCTTTGGAACTGTGCATCTCTGACAGTGATGAGCCACAAAACAGCACTTCTGATAAACTGCTCTGATTGTTGGACAGTAGCTGCTCACCTGTACCTTCCAAACTTTTCCAGCACCAATTAAAAGACACAGAGTGTCTGAATGTCTCTCCTGCATCTGCATTCTTAGATGATTCTTAGAGAACTTTAATCATGGACTATTCAGGCTGGTGATACACGCTGTAATTCAGTTAAGCCAGTGTCTGAGCAGCCTCCCTGGCTACACAATGCTAATTTTTTTTTGGTGAAAATTTCTAACGACTTGGCCAGCCTACATCTTACAGACAGCAGTCAGAGCAACACATCTTCTACAGGCTTTTGAGGAATTTGGTCTCAGTTATGTGCTAAGAACCACTGCTGCCCTCTGCTGCAGTATTTTGAGTTGTATCTCTGATAACCAGTGAGAGACACAAATATTCAAGTAAAATTTCTAGTCTTAACCAGAATTTAGCACACTTAATATTTCCATTACTGATAAGAGTATTCAAAAACTGTTTCTAATTCTTCAGAAAAGTCTGATGCTGCAGGGGCCAGGTCAAATAGAAAAAGCTTTATCTTTTTAATCTGATTTTGACTCTTAGAATAGGGACACACTTGCGAGAGTTTGGACATGCTTCCTTTCTGCAGCAAATGCTGTCTCATCTTCTGATAATAAATAGCCATAGAAGAATAGGAACTGTGAAGTGAGAAATTCACCTTGGGGCCAAAATGAATACCAAGGTTCTGCCCAGGATACAACTCTGATAACCTGAACATTGGCTTAAATTATGATGAACAGCCACATTCTAGAAAAATTGAACTAATCTTTCTTTAGTCTCAACAGCTCATGACCCCTCAAACAACTAGGTTTCTTCCTCATTGATGCTAAGAAGAGTAACATGAGTGCAACCTTGCTATATTCACAGCTACTACACAAAAATGTTCCAGATAGAAATAGTTTATTTCTTCCCAGCTCTCTACAGACTCCAATAATCCTCTCTTTTGTCATTTTCATTTGAATAGGTTGCATTGCTTATGGGTGAGAGCAACTGTCATGTACACCTAAAATAATGTTAGACTTATGTTATGTTCCTCAATCTCACAAATCCAATGACTTCTCCCCTGCAGTGCTTCCCGCACAGCATTGCAACCATAGTGTCTCCAATACATAATGTTAAATTGCAAAAACTCATCAGCAGACAGGAATAGATAAGCAGATGGTGGCAGGCCAGAAGAAGAAAGCCAGAGACACAGCCTTCCTACTCAGGGGAAAACTCAGGCTGCTCTCAGTAATTATCTGTGCAGGTCTCCAAAGGAATTATTAGATACACGTTGCAAAGGAGGCAGGCTAAGAGTCTGGCTAATGAAAGAACTGTACATCCTCCCAGTGCATCCTTCCAAATGTCCACACCAGCTCTGAGTCCCTCATGGTGACTGGTTAATGTTCTGAATGCTGAAGCAGAGAACCCTCCACAACTAAAACCACAATACCATTTCATGTCAAACCTGAAACTTCTTACAATAAGACTGGTACAGTCTTACCTTTGTAGTAGGTGGGACACAAAGAAGGGAACCTGTAACACACTTTCCCTAGCAATTTCCAGCTGCTTTTATTTTTTGTGACACTTTCAGGTTTATTTTCAGTTATTCGCTGAAAATCATATATTCCAGCTCCTGACCTGAGCTCAAAGCTTAGGTTCTTTCCACTTTGCAGAGTTTCCTACAGGGACAAGAGGTAAGTTTTGCTTCTCGTATCTCAGTGACAAGGAAGGTCCTCTGCATTTTGGCCCCTTAAACAATTCAATAATGACACAGAGGAATCCATTTATAGTTCAAGGATTGCAGCTCAAAAGGGGATTTACCAGAGCCATGAGAGATGGAGGTTGGTACTGACATTTCTTAAAAGATTTGACTGGTTTCAATGAGAACGTTGAGGACTCCAAATAAGAGTCAATAAAGGAGATTATTCAGATGGATTCTGCCTTCTCATTTCTGAACACATAATTTATCTCTCCAGCACATTTCTCCCTCTCATCTTCTCAGCATCATTCAGATCATGTGTAAATCTCACATGGAAAGTTCTGACAGACTTGTGGTTGCCAAAGGTAATTCCAGTACTCAAATTACTTCTGTAAATACATCAAATCTGACACAGAATAAGCAGTGCAATAAGCTTTGCAGATCACCATGAAAAGAGAAAAATAGAAACCACAGATCTATAGAAACTAGTGCAATTAATTCTATATCATACACTTTTCCTGACGGCTGCAAAACTAAAACACTGAAAATAATTCTGAAAATCAGCAACTTTGTTCTAAAATTAGCAAGAAGTCATTGTATGAGAATTTTTGTATTCTCTGCAGTTGCATGAGGACATAATGGATGGCTCAATTCTTCATAAACTCTAGTTCACAAAACACCTACCTCTAGGACTTTCCCAGTAATGAACTGGTGACATGCTTCACACTTGACTCCAAAAAGAACTTGGTAATCCTTTTCACAGTAAGGAGCACCATCTCTGAAAAAGAAAATTCAAACCATTTTTTATTAAACAGGTTACAGCATGACTTATTCTCTTCCTTTGTCTTCAGTTTGGAACTCCTACACACAAACACAGGTAAATGGAGAGAATTCAATGGAAATACATTGTAGTACAAGAAAAATAAATCATATTCTCACTAATGCCTCTTAGAATTATTCCTTAAATTTCCATCAAGAGAAGGCATCTAGGACAAACTACTGAAATAAACCTCCTTCTTCAGAGCAGACTCTCTACACCTACAGGTGGTGCAGTTCCAGGGAATCAGTGTAACTCTCTCTGGGAGTGAGAAGAGATCACAGTCTGTCACAAGCAGACAGTTTTTGTTCACTTCAGAAGAAAACCCTTTGGTAGGCTGCAAGACTATAAGCAGTTACTTTTAAGTGTAAGGTAATGTAGTATTTCAGTATGAACATACAGTAAAAGTGGAAACATGAGTCAGCCTAGGAACATTTCTCAGGCACCAGCTTTTTATTTCTTTGAGAAATTACAGATGATACTTTTTATAAATATTATACACACCTGAATGGCAGGTTTATGACATGTACGTTGTTCCTTTTTTTTTTTTTTTCTTCCCTATATGCTTGAAGGGGGACAAAGAAACTGTATTTTCATTTCCTCTCTTTTATCACTTCCCTATTATCTTCCTCTACACTTTTTTCCCACTCAAAACTGTCTTCATTAGTTTCTTAAATGCAGATGAAAACTATAATGTCAGGTCAATCACATCATCACATTTACTCTATTATCTGGCAAAGGTAAGAAATGGACAAATGCCTACTACAAAAAACACATGCAACAATCCACCTAATTCTCTATGGGAATATGGAATATTTAATACCATAGTAATACCTCTTCCAGACTGGTATTAAATATAGACTGGTATCATTAAACATCACCTTTCAGTTGCACTTTGCAGTTCACTTTCCCAGCTCAGCTCTCACTGGGAACAAAGACCTTGGTGCCCATGAAAAGGTGGTCAAAACAGGACTTCCAGACATGAATTTTGCTGCAAGCTCTTCTCTGCTAGCAGCTCAAACTGTGCCACAAATTCAGAAGAGAAGCAGGGGTTACTCACTTGCTGATGTATTCCCCAGTTAGGACCTTCCCACAGGCCTTGCACTTAAAGCACCCCAGGTGCCACTGCTTATCCAGGGCTAGCAATGCTTGTCCATTTTTGATGTCTCTTCCACATCCAGCACAATCTGCAAGCAAGCAAACAAACAGATGCATTTGTTGTCAGCTACTTGGTTCATTAACTTTAATTAACTGCCCACCTGTCCCAATACTTGGTAGCCAAAGGGACGAACTACACATCCTAAAAAAAGTACATCTTAAACCCTTCCTGGGACACTCAATCTTTCTCATTATAGACATCCTCAGTAGAGGAGGGAAAGCACTCCAGTTTGTCCATGCTGTTTATGATTCAAAGGCCACCTGGCAAGCTCTGTACAAACTCCAGATTCTGTCAGGAGCAAGCCACAAAAAAAGTCCCCGCTGCAGAGAGCTCCTGTCTTCTGCAGCAAGCAGTGTTTGTCGTTTTGCTTTTAGCCATCCCTGAGCAGCGGCAGGGAGCTGAGCGGGGCCGGGTCCCCGTTGGGTGGCAGCAGAGCCCCGCCTGTGGCACAGCCGGGACCGGCACGGCCCCTCCCGCAGCCAAGGGGACAGCCCTGAGACTCTGCCGGGGCTCACACGGCCTTCCCCCCGCAGCTACGGGAAACTGAGATTCTGCTCTCTAATCGGCGAAAGGACTCAGGAATTTTGCTGCTTTCCTGGTAGTCGCTTTTCACCGCAGCCCTGCAGGACCCTGATGGCAGAACGGAAACCAGAAGCCAGGAGCGCTCTGTCCGCAGGGGCTGCCACGATATCTCATGTTACATCTGAGATCTCTAGCTCAGCCCCGAGCTTCCACTGCTCTCCCTTCAAACATAAAATACTCAGAAAGATTTCCCGTTAAGGGGCAGTCCAGCACATGGTAAGATCTGAAGAGGCTGATGTGGCAGACAGCGCTGAACTGCCAGGGCTGTGCTTCTGTGCCCGGCCTCGGGGGACAGAAGGACTGAGCGAGGGAGGGCCTGGAAGCCCAGCGAAGTGGAAGGGGAATGCCCATCAGCTGAGACACTCGTGGAAGCCACAGAGGAGACAGCCTGGAACAAAGGATTTTCCAGATATTACTATCCCCAGACTTGGTGTTCCTTTGGTGAATGCCCGAAACATCAAATAACAACGAATGGAGACAAACAGAACTGAGCAATCCGAGCTGCTAAAGCCAGCAGGGGAAAGATCACCCTGGCTCCAGCACTCAAGCTGACTGAGCAGGTACAGCCCCAAAACGTTCATCTCCTCATGGGTTTCAACCCAGGCAACACCATGCTTTGCAAACAGGGCAAGTCCAAGTTTATTATCACAACTGATAAGGAGAGCAGAGTCAGTCCTTTTGACTAAAGGGCATGACTTTTGTTTGTTGGGTAATGGGCCAAAAGAGCCCCAAATATGTGCTGCACATTCCTGCTATCCAGGAATCCACCATTTGCACGTCCCTCTTCCTATCAGCATTTTTCTTCTTCTCAAATCCCTTAAAAAAGGAGGGGAGGGGGACTAAACATGGTGGTATCGTGACAAAATGTGAGTCAGAGACTTTTGATTCAACTTGGACTTGAAAAGCAGCCCTGAGATGTCCTAATACCAGGACTTTGCTCTAGAGGACATATGTTACAAGCTGAAATCATGAAATGATAAGGAGTGACACCATGTAATGTATCCCTCTGCTCTGCCATGACAGCTGAAGGCTCCATGCCAGTCTGTGATGACAGCAAAGGCTGGAACAGGTCACCAAGGGAGGCTCTGGAATTTCCAGCACAGGGCTGAGGAAGGGACAAACACGTGTCAGAGTGGCTTTGGCATGCTGATCTCGCCTTTGCTTTGGGAAGGATACTACATCATCTCTTGAGGTCCCTTCCAGCCCTCATTCTCTTAAGCTAAATCTGAAACCATGCAACATGACTTTGTGAGAACAAATGAGATCCTCCCCCCAGTCCCAGTGTGCTGAACTGCAATTTTAAAACAGCACCCATTTCTCAGCTTCCTAGCACTACTGCTTCTTCCTAGTGTGCCAGCTTCCACAGCTGACCTGGGGCCTGTCACTGTGATGCATTCCCTGCTATATTTCCCTTCAAAAATGCTGTATTTTCCAGGCTTTTTTTTTTTTCATTTTTATCTGGGAGATTTCAGTGAAGCTGAACTTTCCGTGAAGCTGAAATTTCTCAGAAATGGAATCAATAAAGAGATTTTTACAACACTTAATTTCCGAGGCAGTGGGAATAGAGAAACCGCCTTGCACAAAAGGTCTACCTAGTCCAGCATCTTTATTGATGCCAAAACCACATACATGGGGGAAGTAGGGATCCATGAAGTACCTCTGACTGTTTAATTGTTTCTTTGTAAGCCAAAATCACAGTAAGTCTGAGCAACAGACTTAGTATTGTGCTTGTGTTTAATACAAGGGGTTGGCAGAAATCCTTTTATTATTCTATAGCACCAATGACATCTACACTCTTCCTGGGTTCCTTGAAGTGTTTTGCAAAAGGAAATTAACATCATTTCCATTCTCCTAATACAACAGACACATTGAATGTCTAGAATCAAAGTAAACTAATAGCCCAGTACTGTCGTTATTAGGCTGAGATGGCTTTTAAATAAATCTGATTTTAATTCTGGCAAAACTGTTGGGTATATACATGAAAAGCTAGCAATTATCATTATCTCCTGAAATAGAAAGCAAATAGGGCTGGGCTGGGCTAAGAAAAGACCATTTGTTCATCCAAATTCTACAAATAAAAGCCAGTATGATCTCAGGCCTGCATGAGGCACATTTAAGCCCTTGGCTGAATGTCATCGGCGTATGCAGGCAGGATCTCAGTATCACATTAAGCACAATCTGTATCCTTCTAACCTCTAACCAGCACATGCTGCAAATAAAAGTGCTGTGAGGTAAGAATAGTGGTCCACAGCCATATGCCAGAGCAGACTGAAAAATCTGACAATCCTTCCCAAATTAGTGTACAATGGTTCCCACCACGGTGCTCTCTGGCTTCATACCTGGGTCTAACAGACTGCACCCCTTGAATCTGAGCTTCCTTGCATTTTCTTTTTTGCCATATAACCTGGATTCTTCCTTACTGCCATTCCTTGCACATCACACATTCACAGTGCCAAGATAACAAAGAGGAGGAGGCAGACAGTGCAGTGTGCTGGTTAAAATGCAGAGTGAGCAGTACAGTTCCCCTATGCACTTAGATATATGTCAGATATTGACAGCTCTGGGTACAAAAGAAAATGCCTGGACAAAAGGACTGTGCTGTGGAGTCAGCCAGCCCAAAAGCCTGAGAAAGTGGGGGAACAGGGCACGCCACCACAGTAGAATAAATGAGTTAGACCTTCACTCTCCAACCACCTTTAGCAGCTCCACTAAAAGACACAGGTCAGGCTGAGCTGCCACTCATGACACCTTGCTTGTAAAGATATGAGGAAATGTGTTTCCCTTTTTAGGTATCTGCACCACCCCAGACATCCAGGAGTGAAGCATCCTGCACAGCAAGCCATTTGTCACTGTCTAAATTAAGCAGTGGATTTTCTGCCTTTGCCTCCCTCCCCTGCTCTCAGCCAATAGTGCACAGGTGAGCTCAGAGCTGATACAGCTGGATTAACCCTCAGCACACAGAGTAGGACTTTACCCACTCCCATCTGGATTGCTTTAAAAATTTAATAGCCAGTATACCTTTATCCCACATTTAATGCTCATTCCATATGATTTATGAAAGAGAAACCACCTCTACATGCTTTTGTCCTAATAAAGAAGGTTATGCAAAGTCAAGTGAATGATTACACCAACTCTGCTCCATGCAAGGTTAGCTCTGTGAACAAAGCTAATAGCAGTCTGATTTAATGATGAATAATTAAGTCACCAAAGAGTTCATTTCAATACTGATGGCCATCAGAATCGCATATCTAATAGATTAAGTCTGAAGCTGCCACAACCCCCACAAGTCACAGGTATTTTGTACTCTTATTACACTCCTTTTGTAACTATTTCCCCTCCTTATAAAACATTGATACGTGAGCTTTACAAAGACAGCACCAGCAGGCTTCTGCTCTGAAACAGGAAAAGCAGGGAAGAACTGGGGGAGATTTTTTTTTTATTATTATTTTAATACTTAAAAGAAAAAATAAGTTTTCATTTTTGCTTACACAGAAATACATTGTTAAACATAGCTGGACCTAAAGAGCAAGTGATTTGGAAGTGATGAAAGAGGCAAATATTATCACTGGAGTCAAGGTCAAGAAATCTCTGAGTATAAATAGCTCTTAATCACCTTGAAAAACAACTTATATCCCAGTAATTCTTCTGTGGCAATTTGAAGGTTGTGCAATTACAATTTCTCATAGAGGTAGGGAGACCAGAGTTTTTTTCTCAGTCACCCTTTAACCACAGATTAGGCAACGCCTCCCAAAGCCTTGCTTTATAATTGGAAGGTTTGATGACATCATGCAGGCTTTTCCAGATCTTCAAGATATTTCTGTCAAAGCTAAAAATACAAACTCACTAAGTTCACAGCATGACAAATGTTTTCAAAGTTTAAAGCATAACCATTTGGTCATTGGGACTGTGGTAAGTCCTGGAAGTCAGAGAAGGACATACAATATTGGGAATTTTACATGCAGGATTTGAATTTGAGCATGTAACTCAGGAAATCTTCTGCCAAACCCCTTCTCTTTGCCACTAAAAGGATGGGAAATGTTTGTCAGAACAAATTCGCTATTGCCCTTTTGCTGAAGGCAAAACAAACCCACACAGGCAGCCTTGTACTCCTGAAATCTAACAATAAGAGGCTGGGCACATACAATGGAGGGAAATAAATTTCCCATGGGAAGTGCAGTATAGCTTTGACAGTTTATTATAAATGGCAAGTTGGGAAGAATGATATTTTCAAAACAAGTAGTTCAAGAAAATAAAACTATTTTAGTTGATTAAATAGGGAAAGAAATCCCAATTGCATGAACTGGCATTCTTTGCTTGCAGCACAAGTCTCTGGAACCATCTGAGTGCCCAACACTGACTTGTTTTTTTAAGAAACATGTTACTGTACATCTTGGATGTATCATTAGACCAGTCACTAGTGCTGTTCCCCAGGGACCAGTACAGGGCCCAGGCCTGTTTAATATCTTTATTCATGATCTGAACTGCACCAGGGTAGGTTTATGTTGAACATTAGGAAGAATTCCTCAGAGAAAGGATGAATGGACATTGGAATGGACTGGCTGGGGAGGTGCTGGAGCTGTTTAAGGAAAGCCTGGACAGGTGACTCAGTGCCATGGTCTGGTTGACACAGTGGTGTTGGGGCATAAGCTGGGCTTGATGCTCTCAGAGATCTTTTCCAACCTAAATGATCCTGTGATTCTGTGATTACTATAAATTGCTTTTTCATCACCTGATTTAATTTGAAGATATTCAGAAGGTTGAATGCTCTCCCCCAACTCCAGTTGGGTCTGTATTGGCTTAAGTATTTAACAGACAAAGGCAATTGATTATTTCCACATCTTTCTATTCCTCATTCCCAAAGGAGACCAAAACAAATGACCTTCTGACAGATTACTCCTGCAAACTGTCCCTGAAAAAATCCTATCACCAAGTTAACCTTTTTCCACATCAATTTCAGTTCCTTCTTCAACCCAATCTTTCACACAGCTATCTGAACTGAGAATGAGAGGGTGGATGAAACAGGAGGAGGAAGAAAGAGCAAACATACTACACACAATGATAGAAAAGAATTTTTAATTGTCCTATAAAAGAAAGATAAAGTTCTTGGGTCTTTCCACCTCATCACCTCCAGAGCTCCACCTGTACTTTACTACTCCAAAGGATAAACCAGGGCCAGGTATAAGCTGGGGTCAGTCTTTTATCCCATCATTTCCTTTACCACATTTCAGTACTCAGGTGGCTCCAGCTGAATTCAGTCACAATTCCCACTCACACTACCCCAAGGGAATTACACCACTACCTCAGAGCTTCATTGTTTAATACCCAGTTCATGGATAGCACATTGTGACTCTTCATTTGCAGACTTTTTTGGATAATTTTCAACTGTTACTCTTGGAAAACAAGCAATTCCAACAAGGTGCAATCTCCCCAAAATAGGAATGAAACTTGTGACAACCTTTAGGAAGGTTTTTATGCCCAGATAACATATGGCAAACTAAGGTCTAGCTAGCAGCTAATTCACTTTTCACATTCTTTTGAATTCCTGACTTACTACCTGGCAGGCTTTCTGAACATGACAATTCCCAGATACTCCTGTCCCTGGGGATCTCCTCTACAGTTGTGTTCTCCAAGCCAGTGATCCCTCCTCATGCAACACCCATTGACTGAGGAACTCCTTGCACCTCCCCAAAACTTCCTTTGGAATTGGCTTTTGAGTAGCACTCCTCAGTAAAACCGAAGGAGACGGATGTGTTTTGATTTCCAAGTTCAAAATGAGGTTACACTTAGGCAAATAAGAACTGATACATATTTAGTTCTATCCAATTTATTGTAACACAAAAGCATCCAAAAGAAATGGGGAAATTGGGACTGCAAACACCTTCCCGATGAAGAGTTATGTTTTGAAAGGAATTTTCTGACAGAAAACTTATAAATCAGAAACTTCCTGCCCTGCCCCAACTACATTTTAAATACAGTTGCTGCTCTATCATCCAGAAGTTAAGTTTCTAGCAAAGCTTCTATACCTCCAGAGAAAGATCTAATACAATTTATAAAGAAGCATTAAAATACCAGTCTTTATAAACTAGGAAATAGCTGAGCAAATGGAGGCTACTTGAGTAATTTACCCATTTTTCTGAGTGAGAACATAAAGTGAGGACTAAAATTAATCCTAGAAAGTAATTCAAATTATGAGAATGCCTCAAAAACTGCAAGCATTCTTCAAAAGAATAAATCATCTTGAAATAATCATACAAATTGGCCAGTGTCATTAAAAGAATTGCATATTCTTAGGCACAATCTAATGGCTTTTGCTAGAAAGAAACTCTGCTTGGGTTTGCATAATTTCTTTGAACTTTTATCATGTCATGAACATTGATTTGCTTCTTTTATTATTAGAAGGGGGGATGGGGTAAAATTTCAGACCCACTGTATGCTGTATTATGTCATAAATGTAGCTGCGCTGAAAGGTTTTTACAATCAAATTTGGACTACAGAAATGGAGAACTAAATAGTGACATTTGAAAAATAAAGGATTTCATTTAAATTCTGAATTTAAAGTTTTAATTAAATCAAAGCTAAAAATATGATCTGAAAACACAGGGAATAAACTTGCTTTCCTTTTCCTATTTATGAGCAAAATTAGGGTATATAAGATGTGCCACTTTCAAAATTTTTAACGTCACAGTGATTCAAAGTAAATAGCTGTGTAAGCTACAGACTCTTGAAATATATAAATTCCAAAACTGAAATATATTTTTAATGCATTTACATTCTTCATGTGTCTAGAAAATTTCTGAAAGTAAAAAATATCCACAGATACTTTATGCAGTCTAAATAAAATTTCAACCTTCATTCAAATGAGAGTTTGACAACTCATTAGCAAAAATAGTTGTTAGGGAAAAAAACAGATGTTAAATAATATGATGAGTTTATGCAGAGCTATATTAGTTTAAGTAGATGTATACAGATATGAAGTACCCTCATGTTTATCAATTAGTATTTTATAATTAAAAATCTAAATATAATCCAAGGTTACAATCAGTCTAATCAAGGTTTCCTGGGTTATTGAACAAACCATGATTAAAATCAATTATTTAAATCAGAGTGTTTGAAATCAATCAACGGTGATGTCCATAGTATGGTTTTATTCTATGGTAAATTAAAAAAAAAAGAGATATAGGACTATGTGTGCCTCTCCTGTCAAGTTCCCCAAACCCTCAGCTGAATCTCCAGTAGCTAAACACAGGCTTGAATGGCACAGAGATATGGGAGTGTTTCTGCTTAGGTAAACAGACTAGCCAAGAATGAAATGAGAAATTTTTTGTGTTGCTGCACACAAAAAAATATTAAATGCTTAAGGTTCAAAATTTTAAACATTTAAAATTTAAAAATGCATGTTCACAACCAAAACTGTTGAGCCTCTCTAAGTTCCTCAGGGCACTCACTGAAGTTATGGATATTGTGGGTGAATATTCCTTAAGACAAACTGAGCTCAGTGTCTCACACAAGGCCCATCTCCATCTCTGCCAAGTACCTGTGTTGCTTTGACACAGAGTGAAATTGGAGAATATTTCCTAAGAATAAGCTCAAAATCATGTGTTGGATGTTGCCCAACATGTTTTAAAGCCAAAAATCACTGCAGATATCTTGCTTAGCAACAGTCAGCCAACTTTCCCCTTCACTTTTAAATTCTCTATGGAATTGAAGGAGTTTTCAGAGAGCTCCAGAAAAAAATTATTAAGAACAAAATAATGAAAAATTAATCAAATGTGGCTGAACAGTTACAAATCCAAGCTGAAGACTTTTCCTAAGAACTATGATTAAAAGGAATTTTGCACCCATTTTAGCTAATTTCTAATGGAGAAGTAGTTGATGTTTATACATCTGCTCTGACATTACTTCTGAATACTGGCAGCAATCACCTATATTTTTTTTCCAATGAAAGGACAGTTATGTCCTGACTATAGGACTGCATTAAGAATTAAAGAGCCTTGAAAGGAGGACTGCAAAGTAAATTTGCTTCTCCATTTTGACACTCTGTTGTTTCAAATACAAGCTCACTTTCCCACCACTTTCTTTGCAGTGAGGCAAAAGATGACTTCTATTTTTTTCCTTCCCACCTCCTCCTTCTTCAGCAGGTATGGTATGTTGGCTCTGCTTTACTTCAGTATTTCCAGAACCTTGTTGGAAGTTTCAGTTATTTACTGGGAACTTCACTGCCTGCATCTTTTTCAAAGAGATAATGCTATTGAATAATTAACAAAGATATCTTCTTTCCCACAAGTTCATTAAGCATTAAGCTTATTATTTATATCACAATGGAGCAAAGATCCCCAGTTGTGAGGCAAAATCCAACCCTGTTAGACTCCGTACTGATAGGCATGAAAGCATTTGTCCCAAAGAGCTGACATTGTTTGAGCCAGAACATAATGTGCAAAACAGACAAGGACAAACACACAAAACATGATGTGAAATCCCCACGTGGACGCCGGCTGCTTGGGGAACAGCTGCACCAAGGATTATTCATGCACATGGAACACTTTGTTGGTCAGTTCGAAAACTCTGGTCCACATCTTGGCTGTGCTGTAATGCTCTCAACTCACAGGAGAGACTCTTACAAAGAAAGGGAAGTTGAAATATCTTCCCTCTGCTCTTTTCCAAACTGTATCACCAGTGGGACATTTACAGGACACAAGTATCTATTTCACTGAAAAGAAACAGTGGTGGAAGTCTTCGTCACCATTTCGGAAGATGAATTTTTCAAAATGAAAACTCCTGTTAGGTGATTGTAATGCTTCAGTTTCTTTTGGATAGGGAGGTTTGTCCCAGAAAACACATTTTTCACTTGACATGCAATCTCTTAGCTAGTTCATGTACACCACTGAAATGATCCAACCTTTCAGCAAAAAGATAATCAGGATTAACTAAAACTTCCAGACCAGCACCCAGATAAGGAACCAACAGAGAAAGGGCTCAACTTCAGCTAGAAAATGACATAGCATTCTCATTACTGAAGTGCTTTATTGTGGAAATGGTGAATTTCCCAAGGAAAAAAAACAAAAAACCTCTGCTTGAGGAAGAGGGACTAAACTATATTCAATGACATGTAGTGTCTGGATTTCAAAGGTGATGCCTGAGCCAGAAGAGTGCTGGCTCGGGCTCCACAGCCTGCTGGCACCACCTCCTGTGCCTGTCCCAAATGAGGGGATCTCTGTACAGCTGCTCTGCTCTCAGCTGGACTTTTCACAATGTTCAAGAAAAAATGGAAGCCAGTGTAGTACTTTTTAAAAATGAAGGTCTGACTAAACTGGAGACTTTTATTTTTAAAGTCTGCAGCAGTTAATTTACCAGCTGCCTTGGGGAGAATTGACTGATAAAATGCCCTAATGGAGGGCTTTTTATGCAACTATGCAACTGCACAATTTGCAGTTTTGCCCAAAATTTAGAAATAACAGGTGCCTGCACAACTGGTGTTCTGGAGAGACAATGTGGACTTTAAACACAGTGTGTTACCATGCAGCCAGAACCCAACAGAGAGTAGAAAGAACTAAAGACAGTACAAACCAGGCAATCATGATACCAAATACAAAACCTGGACACTGTTTAGAACACTAATAAATAGTGAGTACCGGGATACATTATTGCATTACTCCTTTATTGGGCCCCAAAGAAAAAAACTTCATGTCTTTGACAGGATCTTGAAAACCCTGAATTATCCAAGGCATCAACACCTCACTTTTAGTCAGCGTTATCTACTTGTCCCCTGTTTCTGTGCTGCTCTACATCTGTCTCAGTCACTTTGCTTTATAGTTCACATGCCATTTATCAAGCTGTCATATGAAATAAACCAATAACAAAACCAAACACCACTGATCTCACTTGTCTGCAAAGTTATTTGCAGGTATTTGTTATTAGATTTCCTGCTGAATGAATGAAGATCCCAAAGTTAGTGCACTGTGCATTTCCAGCAGTAGCCAAGGAATAGGATTGATTAAATTATAAATTATGATTACTCTACAGCATAAGCTCTTCTCATTTTTATTTGTCTGTTTTGGAGCGTTTTGCACTAAAATGACCTGAAACTGTATACTACACATTCCTACAAGTCTTTGTCCATAAAAGAACAAAATGCAGGTGCCTACAGATTTCAAAGCAGTGCACTCTAAGCTGTTGAGAGCAGGAGCTCTCTTGCTGTGTGTACTGGCAAACCAGTTTGTCAGCAGGACACACTTATGATTAAAAACCCCCATAAATTTCATCACAAGTCACACAAAATGTTGTTTTATAATCCTTGCTACCTGTGGCTTCAGTGTGGAAGCCAAGAAGCAATTCCAGTAGACACCATGGCTGTGGGGAGGTGACTATCCAGCTCTTTGGCTTGCTAAGTATCAGACAAGTTTAATCTGTCATTTTCTAGGGGCATTCTGGAACCTGGAGTCAGGCATGTGGCAAGTGCCACACTGCTGGACAGGTGTGCCACCTTTGGAGAGCCAGACCCAGATTCTTCTATGCTCTGGCATGCTTAGAAAAAGAATATCAGTACTGTCCAAAGTCCCTATGCCTTGCAGTTCCTCACCAATTATGCCTCCTAAATATTAATTTCCGCATCACCCCTCTGTCTCAGAAGGATTCTCTGGGTGCCTGAAGTCCCTCATAAATTTTTATGTTGCTTTTTAAGTCTTGTGAGCCTTTTTGCAAGTTCCTAAATTCTTCCTTAACTGATTAGGCCTGCGCATTTTCAGCTGCAAATCTACAATTATAATGGAAAAGCACCATTTCCCAGACAGAGAGGCGTGATAACAAAAAAAGTCTCTCATTTTCCCTTTGTCTAAGGGTTTGATTATATGTTCTCAGGCAAATCAGATAACCTGGGATTCACTTGACTCAGACACTGAGCACTAACATTATCCATCTTTGTCTTTCCATAGCACTTAATAATCTCGGGATCTCAAAGCCAAGCACCAGGAGAAAATACACAGTTGCTCCCTGAAGGAAAACTATCTGGTGTCACAAGGAAAACTGTAGCCATTTTGATTCACAAAATTACACTGGGGGAGTGCTGAGTACAATCCAGCAGGCAGAGAAAGAAATCCCCACAGATTAAAAAAATTAACTACCAGAGGCAGAGATTAATATCAGTAATTTACAAATTACCTTTTGAAAATGTTAAAACCCAACAGCAAGCAAACTTAACTTCCCTCCTAAAGTTTCTTTATTCTCTGTCTTTCCCTGTAATTTGCTTTCTGTGTCTTTTATAATGGTTTCCTGAGGTTCTGATCACAGTATCATTGTGGCATCAGTCTACTGGAAGCATAATCCTGGAGATACTCCTTTTAAAGGATAATTTAATTGAATTCTTAAATAGGAAAAGAAAATTAATTTCCTCTGAATTCAGCCTCATACATTAAAGAAATAGAACCTATCAACTTTGAAACCTCAGGTTTTATCACTTAGGTATTTTTCTGGTGCCTATCAAACCAAAATGAAAAAAACCCCATCTTTTTAAAAATCCAGTCACTGGGGAAAAGTCACTTTTCCCACACTGAAATGTCTAAGTGTCTCTTCCCATCTAAATGAAGAGCAAAAAAAAACCAACACAGAAATTCCCAGAGATAATTCACTTTTCTAAACGTGAATAAAAATAAAAAACACCAAAAGGTTACATTATGTTAGTTTCAATCAAATGTTGATGAGCCTAGAAAAGTGAGAGGCTTCAGAAATGAGATGGCAACTTACTGCTTGAGGCAGACAGTTCTCTTGGGCTGGAGGACATCGGCTGAGCACACATCTGGCAGAGACAGTCCCTTCCATTAAAGGTAACTCGATCTCCTGGTGGAAATGGACGCCTGGAAAGTTCAAGAGAAAAATGTATTTTTGCAAAGGTTACGCCAGAAATTTTCCTCTGTTCCCCATGCCTTGAGTTTTCTGCCTTCCTCCAGCGCAATCAATATCTTACAGAAACTCAGGCCAAATAGTTTCTGCAATGTGGCCTTGGCAAAGCCAGCCACTGGAAGAAAGCCAATCCATGGATGCAAGCGGAGCAGAGGTTAGACTTGCCTGGTATTTTCATTTAAAAAAAAATAAAAATTATCAAACATGTTTTATCTGAATAGCAGAGACAGTGAAATCTGCTAAGACACAACAGCTACATTTCTGATGGTCTCAGCGTGATGTTGTGGATAGCAAATGATACAGAGGAGAACTCAAAGAACCAGAACTCTTCTTGAGGCTGGTGAAGGAATGTGGAGCTAGTCACTCATAAATGTTAAGAATGTGTGTTAGGCAGAAGCTGGCACTGCTGTAAATTCTTATTTGGTGCCTAAAGCAGAGGATGAGCAACATTTTATAACTCCACATCTTTAATAAGGAGCATTAGCTGCTGAGTGCAGACCCCTGCTACACCCCATCTCACTCCAAAACTGCTTAGCAAATGAAAAACTGCTGATTTCAACCACACAAAATGTTTCAGGCATTATTTCCTTTCCACTGCCATCTCTAAGTGGGCCAAAAATAAATCAGCAGCAATACTGAATTTCATTAATCTATTTCAATGACTCATCTTTTGTTCATTCAGCATAAAAAGATTGATGCAAGTCAGTCTACAGAAAATTGATGTCATGTTTCACGCTGTCCCTGGGAAATAAATCTGCAACATACACATTATATGATTACCAACAGGCAGTAAACTCACACACTATTTAAAAACAGAAAACAATCAAAATGCTTTCACTAGAAAAGGGCTAGAAAAATGTACCTGGCTAAAGGACAAAGTACATCAACTACTCATCAGATATAGGAGTTTAAAATGCCACCTTTCTCCCTTCCACAGAGCCTTAGCTAACTCCTTTTTACTTGCTATAGCACTGAAAACTGGCTCTCTTACTGGGGACAAAAAAGAGTATTTGGGAAGAGGGGGAATCCCAGTAGTCCCAAAGCCACATGCTCTTAGGTGGTTGTTTGACTGTCCTCAGAGTACAAATGTAGCATCCAGAATTTTTCTTCATTTCTCCCACCAAGCTGGGCTGACCACCTGAACTCAACTCAACTATGTCCATCATCTCAGTGTGTAAGCCTGACACTTAATTCTTTCAGACATGAGAGTAACTTACTGAGAACAGGGAACTAACTACATATGTCCCCCAAATAAATGAGAGGCGTTTTCAAGACTTTTAAAGTCAGACCCATAGCAGACTTTTTATAACAAAATAAATGCATCCTCAAGAGAAATACTGAGACTGGTGTCTCATGGAGATACCCTTCCTTGTGTTTTCCTTCAACTGGGCTCCCACCATGTTATTTGAAGGGATGACTTACTTGCAGACAGTACAGGCAAAGCAGCTTGGATGGTAAGTTTTTCCCAGAGCTGTCACTACTTCGCCCTCCACGAAGTCCCCACAGCCATTGCAGCGGGTGCCGTACATGCGCTGGTAGTCCAAGGTGCAGAGATATTCTCCATTCTTAATGAAAAAGCCTCCTTGTGCCAGGTCACAGCCACACACTGGGAATAAAACAAACAAACAAACAAACCAAACAGATTAGAAAAATATCACTACTAAGGATGTTAGCTGCTCAGTTGTATCAGTAAAAGGGTGAAAAGCCAGTCACGGATTTCTGGGACTTGGCAGTTTTTCCACTGTAAAATGCCTATTCATTTAAACCAGAACACATCACAACCAGGTGCCTGTTTTGCTTTGAGAAAATATTCAGAGTCCTACATTGGCATTTCTGGTCAACACAGAGAGAAGAAAGCAATCCTACCTTTAACAGCCAAAGCCTGTGAAGAGAAAGTGCCATGGGAGATTGAATTTCACACTGTGCCTTTAGCTTGGATTGAACAAAGAACTCGAAACTATCTATTTAGTGTTCCCCCATATCACCAAAAACTTATACCCAGCTGCTCCCAGGCACTTTGGTTCCTGGCACTCCTCCTGCTCCTCTCTATATTGCTGTATCCATGTAATTCAGTAAGAGAAACCACTCTTCACAGCAGTCTAGCATGTTAACTTAACTCTGCAAGGAATTCCATCTCATCCCCCTTCGTAAGATTCAATATGTTCAGATCAAATATCAGAAATATTGAATATCAGAGATTCTGAGTATTAAGGAAAAACAAATAAGCAGGACACTAGGTCCTTGCAGTTACATAGTCCTTGAAAAATTAAAATATGAAATACAGAAAGATCATCAGGGTGACTGGGTTCAATTCCTCTTTCTGCCACAAGTCCCAAGCACAAAACTGTGCCCAACATTCATTCTCAGCCCTGTTATAATGGGCTAGTATTTTATTAGCTACCTGCCTTAAAAACCAAAATTGCAAGGCATTTGGGGCAGGGATTGCAAATTTCCCTAATGACTGCTACTGTAACAATAATTAATAGAACAACAATAAACAGTACTAAAATGCAGCTTAGAAGGAAAGCAGTATCAGTACCAGCATTTTTCCGGTTTCACATTTCTGCATAGAACAGTGATAATATTCCATGTGCAAACAAATTACATTTCATGGTGGCACTAAATCCACAAGCAGCCAAAATTCAATTATCAGTGACTGAAGAGAATTACAAAGAACTACTGTTAAGGCTCTGCTAAAATGCTGGAAAATGTTCCAAGCTGGTTTTTTAGGTACACTTCCAGAAAAAAACCCAACCCTTTCAGTCCTTCTTTTCCTTCTACTGATCTCCATTTTGTTTAAAGTATTATTTTCAAACTAACAGTAAAATATCCTGTTAGGCAGAAAATACAGGTGACCTCTACACCACAGCACCTTAGACCCTTCCTGGGTTGGGAACCATGTAGTAATTTTCCACTGGAGGTCCAGAGGTGAAACATCAGCCTACTTACAATAGGTTTGCTTCTCTAAGTTACTTTGGGCAGATCCTTACCATTAAATCATGTAGAAATTGAGAATTCTGCTGTAATGTTTAAAGATGCTTTGGTTGCTGCTAAATTTCATGAAATGCTATGGAGTACTCATGTGATTGTTTAAATTGTAGTTTGCAATTTATCTTGTAGCTTTAACATCCAAGTGTATCTGGTTTTCAGCCTCAAGCTGAAGGTGCTCGTTGTGCTGCTGGAAGTTTACTCTGGGTCTTTACTGTGAGTTCTACCAAAGAGTCACTTTTTGAAGAGGTCATTTGGTCATTGCAGCCCCCTTTATCTGTCTAGGCAAGGATCTAATAAGCTCAGATGATCAAAACTCACTTTCAATGCCACCCCTGTTCTAGCTTCTTCTAAAAACCCAGCTTCAGCATCATAAAGAGGTGGCAGATCATTGCAAGAACTACTACAAACTTGGAAGGAAAGGGTTCATGCACTCACAGTTATTAGGCTCTACCCCCTTTGCATGCATGGCCACAGGAATTCAAGGCTATCAATGAAAATGGGGGCTAAATATTTCACAAGTCTTTTACAGACAGCAATTGCTATTATCAAAAAGCAGCTCCTTCTACTGCCCTTTTCCTTATGAAGTCTTCTTCCTACCCAATCCCTAACTCATTTTGCAAATAATTCTCCCACATTGGCAAGCCATGAATTCAGGCCCAAGCAATGAAGTGCTCATGATGTGAGCCCCCAGCAGATTCATCATCTTTGGTGTACTCACAGCAGGAAGCACACAGCAATCTGCAAGAATTAGAAACAAGCCCTGGCAACCCCACATTACAATGGATTTTTGCAGTCAATTTAGCACATGTGTTCCTACCACTAATCACAGCTTTAAGCTACATGGGAAAAACAAGGGTCACCCAGACTGTTAACATCCATGGTTGGAAAAATGCTCTTCCAGCTGGCTGCTCTCACTTTGAGTTAGAGATCAAATCAGAAAGGACGAACATGACTGTACCCACACTCTGTGTACAATGTGCTGTGTAACAGGGAAGGGATTTGAACAGCTCTTTTTTCTTCTTTTTTCTGCTTTTTGCAACTGTGCAGAAGTCATGGCTCTGACAATGCATCCCCTCAAGCTGACACATATTGCTTTAGCACACATATTTATGAACACTGTAGAAAAAATCACAAAAAAGTAGGGACAAATTGCGATTGTCTTTTATTAAAAAGAAAGGCCATATGCCCACCACCGTTCATGCCTCAAGCAGCAGAGGCAGTGAAGAGAAATCAGCTGTGAACTCTACATATGTACAGTGCATTCTAATGGTGTGATCTAAGTAACTGCTGTGGTACACAGATCATGTCATCAAAGAAAAATTTATACCTAAATGATGGCAGTTAACCATAAACATGAAACTATTTTTTTTCCTATACTGATGGGAAAAATGACTTAGAAAGAATTACTTTCTGGAGCCAATAGTGAGGCACAAATCATGTTTGAGAAGGCAAAAAGCAAGAAGTGTTCTGTAAACATCCATCACATGGAAATAGTTCTACAGGAGAAAAACATTTCCCCAGCATCCTTCCTGTTCAGTATGATAGGAGGAATTCTGTTTTACATGTCCAAACCCCTCTTTCTAAAACAGGAGACACTGGGGAGCATTTCTGTTCCCTAAGGTACCACAAGCACAGGGACAAAAAAAAGCCAGCATTTTTCTTTAAATGAAAAAAAGCAACCATTATCTTCAAAAGCTCTTGGAGGAACTCAGCCTTTCTCTCGGAGACTGTATATCAAAGAATTTCATATTCCAAACAAACCATCCTGCTTCTCTTGTGAATGGAATAAACTGGAATACAGTTCTACCTCCCACTATATGGAAAAGCCACCCTTCCACTGGCTTTTTCTGTATTTTACTCTCTGGAGCTGCTATTTTGTATCCTTGGAGCACAAAAAGATTGGAGATACTGTCAGGGCTGCTGTCAGCTCCCAAAGCTCCAGGGTCTGTGTATGGAAACCTGGGCTCAAGAGCAATCCAGCTGCCTGTGGATCCAAGAGATCTGGACTATTCTTAAGCTGAGTCACTCCCAAGTTTTAGTGGTGATGATAAAAATAAAGAGATCAGAATGTTTCAAAGAGAACAAAAGCAGGATTTGATCTTACTGAGCATTATTTAGGATTTCCACAGCCTTACTGTCAGGGAGAATTGAACTCGGTGTTGAAGTTGAGTAAAAAATGTTTCAGCACTGAAGAAAAAAAAAAAAAAACACACACAAGGAGACTCTGTGAATCTAACTCTCAATCTGCAGAAGTGAATGCTATTCATTAAGAAAATTCTAATGACCTGCTTTGTTACCGTGCATTAAATAAGGTGCAAATTTGATTTCCTGTTGGGGTTTTATTTCTTTCTCACATTTTTCAGCTTCATAGGATAATGGTGCTGTTTTCAAGCAGGGAAATAGTCATACAACAGTTATTCTTAGAACATAATGGATCTCTTGTTTGAAGGTAGAAAGGAATTTGGAAATGTTTCAGTTTATCACCTACATCAAAACAAATACACAGGGAAAATCTGGGGGCTTTTTCACATAGGAGTTTAACAAATCCCATATTGATGAAAGCAAGGTTCAAATTCTTATCAGAGTTTAAAGTTTCTGTATTTCAAATGAACCAAACCTCCCTCTGCCTTTTCCTCCTCTTACCAACACTTTTCTGGCATAAGTAATTTAAAGAATGAATATACATCCAAGCATCATCAGAAGAGCACAGAGGAACAGGAAATCTCAGAAGCTGTGCTGCAGAACTATCCTGGCAGGGAGATTGCAAGGCACTAGGAAGAAATGCATCCAGCAGTTTGCAAAAGCTGTAACAGAGATCCCAATGACCATTTGTCACACTCCTGTCACTGGAGATTTTTTCTATCATACACTGATGAGAGATGCATTTTGATTGAAGCTATTTGGAACTGTGTCCAGCATTCCCAATGGTTCTGGAATCTCTTCTTTCAGCAGATTGACATTAGAAACAATGTTGGGAAGTCAAAGCACATAAGCATGGAACAAATACAGGTGACGTTAAAATCTGCTTTGATAACTTCAAACTAACTTTAACATCAGGTAGAAGAAAGGTTTAGCAGCTAAAACACCTCCTGAGAGAAAGACAAGATTGTATTTCTCCCCTCTTCTCCTAAAGTGGTTTGAGATCCCCCCTGGGAAGCATCCTCTAGCCTCCAGTCAGGCCTTTCTCCTCTTCCCATGAAAACCCTGGTGCTCCACTTCAAGCATCCTGCCTGCACCACTCCTGAGTGCTGCTGTCATTGTGACACAAGTAATTCTCAGTGGGGCACTTGAGTGAAACCCCTGGGCATTCAATGCAAGCATTCACTCAACTGAAACCAAAAGTGAATTCTGAGTCTCAGATGAGCTCAGTTTTAACTTGATCAACTTCCCAATCTATGCCATGACCTGGCCTTCAGTCCTCCAGCACTGGAGACACAAATAATGCTGCACTGGGAGTTGTTCCAGTCTGCATCTGACTTGCACAAATTTCAGTTTTTCTAGCAATCCAACAGGCAGCAGCTCATACCTGAGCTCAACAGCAAGCAAACAGCAGCTGTATGTAGTGTAGCAATGTGACAGCTTCCCCACTTCCCCACTGAAATATCAATGGATGGAAAAAATGGCAGGAATCATTCAACCATTTAAAACACCTTTCACATTAAACTAGGCACGAGGTGGAGATCAAAGTCATTTACAGGTCTGTGGGAAATGAACCTTGAAGAAAAGGCAATCGGTGGAAAAATGTCGAAGTTTAGCCTCGGATCGCTTGACTGTAACTATCTAGAAGAAACATCACTCTAAAAAGATTTTAAATAAGCAAACCAGGAATTTAAGGATAGAACAAACCCAAACCACATCCAAGCCAGACAAATGAAGGATGCACTGACCACAAAGCCAAGAAACTTTCTGTATTCTTGTAAGGATGCTCTGCCCCACTCACCAGGCACCTGTTAAGCATCCTGCTGCTCCTCTACTTCCAAAGGCATCCAGTAGCTTTTTAAAATCTGACATGGCATCTGTCAGCATGCATCAATATCAGCCAAGTAGTGCAATTAATTTCATTTCCTGTCAAACATTTGGTCCCTGAAGAGACCTCAAGCCCAACTAAACTAAGATTGGTATCAATCACTTATCATTAATAGTATTCTAACCCAAACAGAAAAGTAAAGATGCACTTCAGAATGGGAAGAAACTGAACCTGAAGTGAAATGCCAGTAGGAATCACTAGTAGGAATGCAAGAAGAGCAGTCTTCAACACATAGCATTTAAGATATGTAAATGCAGAGATGGCAATTAGTCTCACAGCTGCAACTGAGGTTTGATTTCACATCAAGCTACCTGAATGCATGAATTCACATTTGAACTCCATTCCCTGGCATGGAAGAAATGTTAACCTCTGCTAGCTTCCCAGAAAAAACAGATCCCCATTTCTACCTGGACCTTGGTTCAGTGACTCAGAGGTTCAAGTGACCTCATATAATTTCATGATGCTCAGGAAGGGGCATGTTCTACCCACATGTGTATTATCACATCCACACATCAGTTTCTGTTACAGAAGAATCTGTGAAAATGCAGACAGATTTCAAACACTGCACTGGACATCTACTACAAGAATGGCTTCATATTTAAACTTCCCATCCACTGACACTGAACTATTTATAGCACTACCCAGCAGCCTGTGTGCAGCCCCCTCCTGCTGCCACTGAAGGAATCTGATGACAGATCAAAGGTCAAAGAACTAATGATTTAAAACACATTCCAACCTGTTGATATAGTGTCTGCTTACATGACCCTGACTTCTTCCCAATTCTTCAAGGGAGGAAGATCCAGTTCAAAGTCAAAGGATTACAGAGCATCCCAAAATCTAAACTTAGGAAGCCTCCCCCTTCCCTGTCAGCTTCATTGAACTAGAGATGATGTAGCCTTGAAAAGTCATCACATAAAAAACCCAGACCTGTGCCTGGAACCTCAACATACCACAGAGGATTCTGCAAGTTAAGGTCAAGAGACATCTAACTGAAGAGAGGAAAATGACCACATTTACTCCATAATTAAGAAAATGCTTTATGCTGATTTATAACAATGTTTTAATAGAAGCTTAATATTTTTTTTTCCTGTGGAATAGTCTAGGTTTGTGGAATGCTTCCTGGATGCCAAGACTTGGCTTTCCCTTATAATTAGCAAGATTATTAGCAGGTAATTGCCTTTTGATATTTGATATCACTATAGCATGTGAAACATTGTTACACACTGAAATATTTTCACCTGACCTTTATGCCACATAACTGCAGATATCCCGTTCCTGGAAGTGTTCAAGGCCAGGCTGGACAGGGCTTTGAGCAACCTGCCCTATTGATTTGGCAACCTGGCCCATGGCAGAGAGGCTGGAACCATATGATTTTAAAGTCCCTTCCACCCCAAACCATTCCATGATTCTGTGACAGTGAGGACTAGAAGACTTAAGGACACCATCCATATTCTTATGGCATGATTGCTTATTTAAGAGATTAAATTTTTGTTTAGTCTACATTACTATAAAAAAATCTAACTAAGTTTCCAATTCATAGTCGACATCACGAACAGGGACATTCTCTTCTATCTGAAATGCTCCTACCACAAACACCTCACTGTCTTGCTAAGATAATTCAACCAATCTCTACATGTACCAAAATCAAGCTATGTAACTTTTACATTGTTACTATGAAAGCTTAAAGCTTTTTCTGTTAAGCAATACAGTGTATTGAAACCAGCTTTTCCCTCTAACCCAAAAGATGAATCACAGGCTTAATAATAAAGCCCTATTATAGCAATTTTGCTAGCCTCAAAGTTTCCTCTGCTAGTACATGCAATAGGGTAAAATGAACTGTAATCAACTGACAATGGTAGAAAATTATCATTTGTATCAGATCACAATTTAAATTGAGATATTAAAATCTCTGCTCGTGCACATTGTAATTTAGGGCTTGATCCCACACACATTTACATATGGAACAGCACTGCAGTGAGTAGTCTCACTTTTTCCAGAAAAGTTATTCATGTACATAGATACTTACAAGAAAAACTTCTACTTCTTCATAAGCCACTAATTATTCCTGTTAATGGTAATGTTTATTTGAGACAAACCCAATGATGTCTCCAGCTCAACCTCCTCATCTAACCTTCCCTCCTCTCAGCCTGCTGCTTCCACTGCCTCATAAAGATAAACAATTTGGTATGGTAAGAGTAGTGTACTCCTGCTAAAACAGACCTTAAAGCTTATTTATTACACCTGGAGGTATGCAGAATCCTATTAAATTTGCATTTGTAACACAAACCAGTATAATTCTCTAGCAAGGTAAGGGACTTTGTTATGAAACAAGCCAAAGGCAACTGCTCTGAATGGTGTTTCTGGAGCTGCACTCCTGAATGTTTCTTATCCCTCCTCTGTCCATCATTCCCCTGTTAACTACAGCTCCGAGTCAGCTGCTGCCTGCCTGAAATTCTTTGCCTATCAGGAGGGTGGCAGAGCTCACCTTCCTGGGGACAGCCACACCATTTGCAGCTTTTTGTGTTCCTATCAGCTCTTATCGGGAGCCACAAATAGAAGAGGCCAGTCCAGCCAGGCAGATAGGACACACCAGCTGGAGACACATGGCTGTCCAAGGCAGAGCCCCAGAGAGCTCCATCTTATCATGGGGGCATGGGAACACGTCAGTCAGGGGAGGTTTTACTTGTCAACTTTGGCAGGGAGCAGTTCCTCTGTTCTTAGAAAGATTCCAGAGATGGACAGAGCACCAAACTCCTGGGGAGGATGGCTGTCTGATCACATTACGTGATGCATGAGCACGTCCTGAGCTGGCTGATGCACATGGAGACATAAATCACCGTGTTCCTGCACTGCCACAGCCACCACTGACATGCATGCCAAGCAGTCACAGAGTTCCAAAGAGCCTCTGACACAACCTAGGGAAGCAGGACTACAAGCATATCAAATACACTTAACAAGTGTATGTTAATAAGTATGATGTAAACACAAAGTTGAGAGTGTGGATGGCAATAATAAAAAGGAATCTCATACAGAGCAAAGAACAGGACCACACAGAAATTCTGTGACTACAGAACTCGTGTGACACTGTTTCTTGACACCCTTATCACGAAATGGATTTTTTTCCACATCTTCTAAGTCTATGGATAAAAGTTTAAACACTTTCAGCAGGTATGCAAACAGACAAGTGTGAGCTTGTTTAAGTCTTTCACGCTGTAGATGTGAGTTGCAGTCTCAAGAGCAAAGTTTAATATACAAAAAAAAAAAGAAAAAGATAACTAAGCCACCTGTAGATGCCCTGATATGTCCTGGCCCCAGTATCTGTTGGTTTTGCTGCCTAACAACATACTTTATAAACTGAGGGGTGTCTAACTCCACCTCCTGTCGAGTTGCAGTCATGTCAAATTAAAAACCCATCAGACTAAGAGGGAAAAAAACACTCACTTGAACAGCTGTGTCCCACTTGTACAAACCATATGGTCAGACAATATGCAATGTGAGTAAATAACTATTTGGCTTAAACAAAAACTGCTTAAATACCAGAGGCTGACACTAAACAAGATCTGCAGGTAAAAGATTCAAAACAGGACTTGGAGCAACCTCCCATACACACCCTTTTCTTTTCTCCCTGTGAAAACAAATGAACTCTAAAAAGATAACACTCACTTGCTGGCAAACCAAACTAATAAGGCACAGACTGAATGAACAGCATGAGAAAAGTCTCTTAACATTCAGCTCTGGCCCTCTCAGTTCAAACTGGATTTACTTTCCTCCATTTCCTTAACAAGCTAATGGTACAAATGATAGTTTCATTTCCCCCAGCAAGAGTTATTTCTATAGCTTTCCCTTCTCTGGTGATCTTCATGCAGCACTCATAATGTCAATAACATTATAGAATCTTAAACTGTAATCAGGTTGGAAATATCTCCATAAACAGAAGCCACAGTAAGTTTAGGCATTCCTCTAGGGAAGGAAAGAACAAAAAACAAAAAAGTGTACTAGTAAATCCAGTCTTGCAACAGCATAGTCAAAGCACAAAAGCAGCTTATGAGTAAGTAACTAAAACACAAGTGAAAGAAGAAACTAGACCTCACCCCTCCTAAAAAAAGCAAGATTAATGTGGTGCATTCATCAGGACAATTCCAAAGCCCTGCTCCATCTGGACCACTTTGAGGAGGTCCAAAGGACACTGTTTGCTGCCTGGCCTGAATTACCACTCTCCTTCGTGACTCAAAGGGTCTCAGATGACCTGATGCTGAAAATATCCTAATCCAGTGTCTTCTGTAAATTGAGACCACTACCCACTACGGACAGGAACAAGAAAATAAACAAATAGTTCCTGGTTATGAACTGCTCAGGGATTATATGATATCAAGTACTGCTTGAAATACAGGAGCTGTAATAGAGAAAGATATTCCTTTCCCCAAGCATTCCAGAAATAGGGCAGACAGTGCTCCACACTGCCCTCTTGGTTGGGCTGATGCCACTCCAGATTGGCACAGACAAGATATGTTAATGTCTAGGAGAAAGGTAAGCATTTTTTAGTAATCTAGCTGTATTTAATTAAAACCCACAGGTAACAAACAGAATTTCTTAGATTCTAGACAGAATTCTTAGATTCTTTGATTTTTCAGCATACAAATAACTCAAGTGATCTTCTAAAAAAATACCTTTAGTAACATAGGAAAACAACTATTTCTATTTTTTGCTATATTCCATATATTCAGGAAATGGAAGAACAGAGCAACCACACAACTATTCCACCCACATTTGGAACATGAAAAATATAACTGAAACTCAGGAACTGGGCTGGAGACACTCTTCAAAGTCTGAATCTGCAGTATACATGCCAGCTATGGACTTTCAGAAAAGATAACTTAGGTTTGATAGAGGTGGAAAACTATGTGGTATGTTCTGTGTTTTGGTTGCCCAGTTACTCTGATTTATTCCAGCACCTTTCTCCATGTTTGCCACCAGCTCTGCCAAGTTCACCTGGAGCCTGAATCCCTTTCTGTGTTGTATCTATCCTGTGCTAAGCTGGGACTGACTGTGGCAGACAGTGGTTGCACACAGACCTGGGTATTTCTCCTTATTCTCACCTTTCATCCCACGTTTTGTGGTTACTCAATTCAACCAACTCTGCATTGCTGTTCATTAAACAGAAACTCTATGAAGGAGCCAGGGTTGCCTCCTGCTCCACGACACCCATCTTCAAAGGCAATGAATTCACAAAGCATAGTTTTACAATTATTTAATGCTTCATTAAACCTCTGTTTCACGAAAAAACACAGTAAGTCTTTGTTGTGGTCACAGAGGGCTCAGTGGCATGAGCTGGAGTTGCCAAGAGCCCTTCAGGTCCTCTCTCTGTGGAATGGGCAGCATTATCCCCATTCCCAAGGCAATTCCATAGCACAAAGCCTTAGAACACCTCTGCAGAAGCTTTTCAGTGGGTTTTTTGAAAGCAGGTACTTTCAGCAGTCAATTGAGTACAAAGGACCTTAATTTTCATAACTATCCCTAATGAAAGACAGTCATTGCTATCAAGAGTTTAAAAAAAAATTTCCAGATCCTTGAAAAAGCATTTAGACCAAAAACTACAGAAAGATAGAATTCTCCTAAGTATCACCACCATTCTTTACCCTTCAGAGCCTTCAGGTACCGAGCAAAGAGAGTATTAGTAGTGGGTTGATGGCAGGAAGCACAACCCTCCATCAGTGGTTCAAGGCACATTTGCACAAATGGAGTCATTTCTAACAGAGGAATATCAAGGTTTTACCTTTGCAGGTGAAGCATTTGATGTGGAAGTGTCTGGCTTGAACACGGAGCACTTCACCTTTACAAGGCTCCCCACATTTGTGGCAGTGGATGACTGGCTTTTCAGAGGGGTGGTGGGGCTCCTGAGGATGGGCCACTGTAAAGCAAACAAACAAAAAAAATATTTCAACCCAAAGAAAAGGAATACTTTCTCCTACACAAAACTCTGTGTTCTCGGACACTTTACATAATGATACAAATGTATCTGGTCACATTTTATGCTCATCTAAAAAGTTACCACTGTTTTATTTAAATATAGTCTTTTCATAAACCAGTAGTTTAAGACGTTCACATCAACTACTGCTTCTTTCCATTGAGACTGTTACAGAAAGATGAGAAAAAATTCTCTCCCCAGTGTCAGTGTCACAAAGTGTTTCAGAATGCCTGCCATTTTCTTTCCAAGAACACGAGTGTGTGCAAACCATTGGATAAGCACACAAGGAAACAATAACTAATTTAATCCAAGAAAGAATATAATCCAAGCAAAAAGGCTTGAAAGAAAGCAATTCCAAACCAAGTTCTGGAAAACCAGATGAACCAGATAGTCTGTATGCAAATGACTACACTAAAAATAAACTACAAACATCTCTTTTTTGCTACAGCAGATACCTAATGAAGGGAAAGCACTCCTGAAGAGGAAAGAAGCCAATATTACTTGTCTCTACTGCCATCAATTCTAGCAGGAATTACTCTGCATGCAAATTAGAGATACTATGAGTAGGCAGAAACTACCCACGTATTTGCAATATTGTCAGGGAGACACAATTCCAGGTAGTGGTAATCACTTACCCAACCACCCATAGCAGAGCTTGGATAAGAACAGGAAAAGTTTGTGGATTTCACTGTCATAATAAAAGTTTAATTGCTCCACATTTGGCTTCTGTAAAACATGTTTAACTTTCTCTTCAGATGTGGCAGCTTGGGGCCCTAACAGAAGTGCACGGGTGTAAGCTGGAGCAAGATTTAATCTCAACTGAACTGTTTGAAGTGGAAAGGATTACCCAGAATGTTCCCAAACAAACCTATGTTCCTCCAATTCTCCCTCCCACATCCCATTCTAGCAGTAGAAAGCTTTCCTCCTTGTAATATTGTTCTCAAACTAGTGGTGCTCATCAGAACATTTCAGAGAAAACATGCCTCTGCCCACGCCTCTGTCTTTATACCATTCCTGTCCTACTTTTCCCGGCCTGCAAAGGACTGAGTGCTGATACATCACTCTCACTGTCACTGGGAAACATCCTCATCATTTTATCTCAGAGTTTTCTTGAGACCTTTTCCTTCCCTGATCAGTTCCTGGCATCACCCCAGTCAGGGCTCTGCTGTTTTTCAGGTTACTGCTTATGCAGCAATATAACAGATACCTTGTGCATATTTACTGCACCAGATTCCTCCCCTTCTTCAATGGATTTCTAGGGGAAAAGCCTCGTTGCTCCATGAAGTCCTTTTATATTAATCTCCTTTATAAATGCCTCACTGAAGAAATGCTGCTATCATTTTGCATTACACAAATACAAGATTGAGGGAGTGACAGCATCAAGAATAGAGAATAACAAATATTCTAAGCAATTTCTGCTATACACATCCAGACAAACTAATAGGGTAACTATTACTCTCCTCCTATCACCACTCATATCTTCCCCCCTCCCCCCAAACTTCAAAGAAAATGGCCAAATTCCTCTACTCAAACTTGAAGATTTTAAAATCTCCTTCTCTGGTAGCCTCACTTAAACTATTTCCCCTGAGCATTTATTCAGCCCATCCTGGTGAACAGAATTCAGCTGGTAATGCCAACCAGTATTTCAATTAGCAGCTCCACTGAAGTAAAAGCTCACTGAATGCCTTACCTTGAGTGAACCTCATCTAATAAATCTGCAGTGCAATATTGTTTCTGGAGTGGAAGTTATTATTCTTACAAACAAAACTATTCACTGGCAACCAAGGAAATATAAAGGAAAGAAGGAAAGAAAGAAGGAAAGAAAGAAGGAAAGGAAGAAAGAATAAAAGATAAACATAGAGAAGACTGCTAACAAATTAAGTTATTATAGGCGAAATTCCCTCTCAGATCCAGACAGCCTGAGATGGGCCTGTTGCAAACTGAAGTTAACAGTGTGGACTTTTAAAGTTGCTTACAAGAGGAAATGGATATAGAATTTGGGAAAATGCTCCCTAAGATTTATATGGTGCAATGTGAAATCTGTACCTGCACATTCTGCTTATTCCAGCTCACATGTGTAGGACACCCTGACATTCTGCACACCAGGTTCCAGATCTTCTGGTATTGATCTGAAACATAAGCCTCTGCTCTTCACAGGAGAGTAAATAACTGGTCCAATGATACAGCTTCTTTCCAGTTCTGCCCTTAATGCCATTTAAATGAATACAAATACTGTTAGTTGCTATTTCCAGGCTGATCTCTTAAGTGAAGCTAATTATGGTGCTTGTCTTACTGGCCTCCATTTGGCATTGTAGGTCAAAATGGAGTAATTGACTTTCACCCTCCTGCAAGGAATTGCTTGTAAGCTTTTTCCTTTGGATGTATGCAATACACACAAGGCTTTTCAGTGGCAGAGGTGACCTTTCATAGTTACTGGTGAGGACAGAACAGAGAATTAAAGAAAGAGAAATATCCTTACAAGAAGCTTATTGAAATGTTTCTGACAGAAGTCCAGCCAGCAAACTGGACATGTCAGTTTTAAGCTGCTCTGGGTCTGAAACGGTCTGAGTCAGGAGCTGGGTTCATCTCCTTGCAGGAATTTCACACCTTGAGTCCATATTTCAGGCTCTGCCTGCACCAACCCTCCCCACATCAGCTACAGGATATCTTCTTAGGCATCACAGATGCACATGATGTAATAAGGCAACCCTAGATCATGTCTAAGACAATTACAACAGACTCCAGACAGTATAATCAGTGCCAGGACATTAATTTAGAATCTGGATAACCCAGATTCCAACCTCTGCTCCACAAGAGATATCTGGGCTCTTTGGATGATATCCCCAAACCCTAAAGGAATAAAGCCATATGGTTCAGTTCAGCTAAGTCACTGAGCCTGGGACCAGCCTAAAATGAAGTTACCTGAATGTTTTAGTTTCTCTGTGTCTTCAGTGTCTGGGACTGTAAACCAGGTGCAACAGCACTGTTAACCTCAGCCTACTGTGAGAATAAAATAGCATGACAAGGTTCCCAGGGACTGGGATGAAGAGTCACACAAGCACCTAAGACAGTCACACTCTTGGTTCAGTACCAGGGCTCACAGTTGTCTTCACACCACAAAGTGCCCACCCACAGCACGGGTGTGTAACACAACACAGGTTAAGCATTTGCCAGCTCCAATATGAGGATGTGAACTGACACCTGTCTCCACACAAAGCCTGTCACATCCCAGTTTAGCCATTTAGCCCAACCAGCATGACAAGGTGCATGGGTGCTTTATGGGTGCTTTTGTGTTAAAAGGATCTGGGCACTGCCTCAAGATCCTTTTTTTTTTTTTTTTTTTTTTTTAATTAATGACTAAAAACTCTGCTCAGAGATATACAAAGAAGAACTTTTCAAGACAAGCTAGGTTGAGACTTCCACTCCTGCTTTCAAGACCAGCTTAAATGAATAATCAATGAATAATTAATGCTTTATTAAACTCATTTAGGTTTCAAATAAGACAAATCAATGTTCCATTAAATATCCAATTTACCCAGAGTAACACATACACTGACTGGGACAACTGGGAAGTCTGGATGACATAATTTAAGTCAGGGAGAAATAAAATGAATAGAAAAAAATTACTAGCACCTTCATATGTGAGTAAAACAGTCTTTGTCACTGGAGTGTTGCTTTGTGCTAACATCACTCTGCAAACATCATCAATACTCTTCTCATTCTTTATGTTTCCTTGTGAATCAAGCAATGTTGATTTCATTACTTTTTGCAACTGCACTATCTGGATGTAAATTCAAAGCAACTCTAAAAGCTTGAGAGTGCTTGTTACTGCATTTTGTCTAGACATCTCAAGGCCTGCAAAGAAACAATTAAAAACTAAAGGAGATAGAAAAGACCACAACCCAATGTTCATATGAGAAACCAAAGGCATTTTCTGAGCAAAATTAAAGACTTAATTTGCTGTGCAAAGTTCAAAACTGTTCTGTTGGGGTGTTTTCTGTAGAGCAGATCATTGTCTGAGGGTTTAAAAACAATTATTTTTTGTTGCATCAGCTAGAAATTAGACCTCAGTATTCGTAACAAACCTTTCTGAAATGGAAATTACAGCAACTACCTGAAGAGTATGCAGTTGAATAAAGAAATAAGGAAAAGAGTGAAAATAAATACTGCAGTTTTCTTTATTGATGATTCTCTCCCTGAACACAGAGCTGCTAGGAAATCAAAGGCTCAAGCTAAGGGATTCTTAGCTGCAGATTCTTGCTGGCAAGACTCCATGTATCTGCTACAAGCCAGGAAGTACCTTGGCTTTTAACTGGAAGTCTGAAAAGCTTCTGGGAAACACCTTGCTATGGGAATGCTGCAAGGTGGGGTCACAACAAAATATTTTTAGTCCAGTTCTACTCTAAACTGCAATGACAAAAAAGAGCTTCCTCTAAATGTAAAGAAGATGATATGGGCTACTGCTCTTTTAAAAGTGAATTTTTATCATTGTTCCATTTGCATGGATACCTCCACAAATAAACAGAGCTATGCTCAGTCACTCCACCCATGTTGTAGAATGTGTAACTTCAAGCTGCATGCCAGGATACAGAACCTCTGTGACTTGCAGCTCCACAGCCTTTGGGCTCTGGTGCACAGCACTGAGAACAGGCTGTGTACACTGCAGCATGGGCAAGGGGATCCTCAGAATGTCACAGCTTTTCCCTTTACATCTTAAGAGTGGCCTGACACAGACAGCATACTCTCTGAAATGCTGATTTTCAGCTGCTGTGTTTTCTTGGCTGAAGACTGAACTATCAAGGATAAAAAATAAAGCACAGATGTAATGGTGTGAAACGACTCCAAGTTTTTTGCTAGCCTGTTTTAAAATTTCCTCACCCCTTTCTGCTTTCAGGAATAAAAGTAAAGAACTATGCTTGAGATTGCCATGGCAGTAAATGCAACCAAAAGCTTTCTACAGACAACTCTCTCTCTGCCCTCCTTCTCTGTGTTACTTGATATGGCCTTTGAGCTATGATTTCTTAAACTAATTTAAGGACTTGCAGTCCAAAACTTGAAGGTTTAAAAATAAAATCCCTTCATTGTTTGATGCTACCAAGCAACTCCACTGTTGATGCAGCTGGACAGCCCCTAGCTCGGGGCAGGACAGAGGGAGGCAGGTGGGCACTGTGCACAGGATGACAAGCTGGGAAAGAGCTGAAAAATGCTGGAGGGACACCAGAGAATCAAGTTCAAGAATGCAATCTGCCTTATCACTTCTTCTCCATGGTCTATTGCGAAGAGAGAAGTAATTTTCTCCCATCCTTTGTGCTTCTTTCAGAGATAACTGTCTCTAACCCCTGGTTTGTAAAGCCTGTGTCTATAGCCCATACAGTCTCCAAGGAATTCCTCTTTTGTAAAAGCCCAGCACAGTGGAGGCTCGAGGAGGTACTGAAATACCTATTTAAAAGAAGAGGTGAAAAATGCAGTGTCATTTTGCTTATCTGCAGACTCAGTTCTTGAATCTCAAATCTGTAAGAATTCTATCAGGTAAGGTGACCAAGCAGTGACTGAGACGGAAATCAAAGCTCCCAGCTGCCAGGGACTGATAAAGATATTACTGCAGCCATTAGCCACAGGTATCTGACAGGGATCTTCAGGAATTCCAGGAAGTCCTGGAAGGAGGCACTCCCATGAAGAGATACTAGTGAGCTGCTTGCCTACACATGTATGAGAAAGCCTAAGGGAAAATCCTAGACTGTAGCTAGCTCATACTACTGCCATTCAAAGCAGATCTGAAGAATCATTATAAAGCTCTTTCTTCCTGCAAATTTATCTGTATCACTCCTACAGTGTGCCAATTTGTCTCAAAACTATTTGTGCTGTCTATAGATATCCAGAGTAGCTATTTTTAAAACAAGGCAGGAAAAAAAAAATCTTAAACTTGGTAGCTTTCTGCCACAGTTTTGAAATGTTTTCTCACATTTCCCATAAAAGTATTATCATTTTCCCCTTACAATTCATCTGCTGCTGAAAACAGCAGATGCAACAGGACCATGGCAGTGCAGCAGCTCTTTTTGCAGGAGTCAGTGCCCTGATCATGGTGAGGTGTGGCACTCACACCCACATGAGAGCACAATGGGCTGACCAGTGCACCCAGGGACAGCACAAGGCTCCAGACACTCCAAACACCCCATTTTACTTCACACTTTTTTTTGGGGGGTGTTGGTGGGATGGCAGTTGCAGCTCAGCAAGAAGGGCAGCACAGGGAAGGATCAGGAGAGAAAGTCATGTAAAGAGGGACAGCACAGTCCAAGTCTGCTCTGGTTTAGATCCAGAATGAATTACTGCCAGTCCCCCAGTCCTCTGTCTCTGGTCTGACTCTCTACTTGTTTAACAAAGAGGAGACCTAAGAAAAAACTGATCTTACAAATCCAATTCATTTCTGATCACAGCCAGTGCTTCTCAGCTTCAGTTCTTCAGCTACAATAAACAAAGTACACCAGAGTTATCTATCTTCAAAATAGCATCTCAGGGCCAGAAGTGGGGCTGACTACAGGACAGTAATAAACAGACTGGTATCCATTCCCTCCACCCCATCTTCCACATCTCTTGGCAGCTTCTGCAGCAATTAAAAGGTTTTCACAAAATGCTGAACAGAAGACATGGCACATATCCAGTCTAGAAACCAGGTGCATTGCTTCCTCAAAAAATGGATTTTTGTAAAAGGAAAAATAACCTATTAAAGACATTTACAAGTTTAACTAGATAAATTAGAATGATAAGTTGGGGTAGCTCCTAAAAAATAAAAAAGAGAAAATGTTGTAAGCAAAGATATCAAACTTACTGCATGAAAATAGGATGTGAAGGCTCCAACACCAGAAAGTAAATTTTTTAAATGGGAGATGAAACATACATTATTTTTGAGTAAGGAAATCAGTATTTAAATACTTTACTATTTTTAGGTATACATAACCTGTGAATAGAGCTAATGCAGCTAAAAGAATGAAATACAAAGATGTAGAGATATAAGTGCCAGGCAATAACCCAAAATATTAACAACTGTAACTCGAAATCAATGAGAGACAACTCCTATGTTATTTACATATTTACTGTTCATCCTGAGATTATCTGAGGAGGAACACTGACCTGCATAAGTCAGTGGTCTCCCAGAGGCTTTTTACACATTTGTAAAAAGGCAAGGAAATAATGATCTTTAAAAATACAGCACAGAAAAAAAAATCACATTTGTTTCAAAGTTTCAGAACACAAGTGCAAAGATGCTTATTTTCTCTCTATTTTTCCTGCTGTTTCCTATCCTCCTCCCATGCCTCTTCTGCTGTCTCAAGCTTTGGTACTGCAATTAATTCCCCACAGAACAGCATACAAGATCAGGGCCTAAGGCCTCAGCCCTATAAAGATTTATGCAGATGAATGGTTCAGTATGAAGTGAAATATTTAACACCAGCACCTGCTTGATCCTATCTGAAAAAAGATCACCTTCTACAACAGTACACAAAATAAAACAATGTAACTGTGATGGGTCTGCCATTAAGAGAAATGTGCTTGGTGGATCCAGTTTTCCAAGCCTTTGATAGTGATTGAGAGAGAAGGAAAATTAGGTTGTGTTTATGTAGGGGTTATATCCTTATCTGGACACTCTGGGGAGAGAATCACCACAGATTCTGACAGCTTTAGTGCACAATTTTCACAGTTTCTCAGGGATAAAGCATGAATGTGACTGGGTAGGCCCTTGTGGCTGAACAGGAACCTCGGGATATCCTACTCTTGCTTTGGACCCACCAGGAGCCTGAGTGCTTTCTCAGTTTGCCAGGTAGAAACACACTTCAGTGCCACCTCAGCTCTGCAGTCCAGTAAAACTGCAGCAGCTCAACTCATGCTCTTCTCAACACAAAAGCCTCAGAGCCTATTTTGAAGAGTCTGTCATTCTCTAAAATAGCAGCAAGGAGAACTTCTGCTGTGTCTGTCCACACATGTTTGCCTTTGATCACTTGGCAGGTGAATAAAAGCACATTCTAGGGCATCATCTATACTTAAAAAGAACAAAAGGACTTGACAAAATTATTACATTTATATTTGCTTAAGAAAAATTATAATCCTTTCAAAGAAGAGTCAAGAACAGCTTCTAATGGAGTATGGTCAGGAGTTGTTTTAAGCTCAAGCAGAAAAAGCAAGAGGGAGTTTTAAAACTATTTTCAGTAATGAAAAGGCACTAATCTTGCAATGAAGTATGCAGCAAACTAACACATGCTGAGAAACAGATGATGATCAAACAAATGTTGACTAAGCCAAGCCAGTCTTTGAATCAAAACCTGCATTCCTGCATTACTCAACGTAATTGTTAACAGACAGTTTGCTGATTAGTGGTTAGCAAGCCAAAGGGGAGAAACACAAAGTGAATTTATTCTGCCATATTTCTACACTGGTACAGAGTAATTTTTCACAAGACAGATCACCATAAAAATTAGGTAATAAAGAGACAGTGAATCCAGACTCTCTAATCTGATGCTCTGGGAATGCTCTTCTCGATCTTCATCACATCCACAAAGGTTCTCTGCACTTGGTTCCACAACCAAGTTATTGAGGGACAGTGTTTCAAGATAATCAACTCACCCTTCCAAACTCCTTGCTGAAGGGCTGGAAGATCATGCTAAACGTTTGCTTCTCACACCCAACATCTGCAAGTCTCTAAATGTAGTCACTGTTATAAGCCTTGTAAGTGGCAAAAAAAAATTGAGTTATGCCTTCAACACATCTGATATACACAAGAGGATCATTCACTATTTCAAAAGTGATTTTCTTCTAACATAGGACAGAGGTAATTAGAAATTCAAGAGCTCCTCGGCATAATCTGAGCAACCATCTCATACACATCACTTGATGTCTCTATCTTTAAAAAAAAAAATCACAGAATAGTCTGAGGTGGAAAGGACCCACAAGGATCATCAAGTCCAGTATCTAAATCTTACTCACAACAATGAATAAACAGAAGTGTCAAATTATTCAGTGCAAATCCTTAAGGATCCTCAAGGCTACATGAAAGCTAGTTGCTGAAGTTAGTAGAAAAAACAATTGCTTTTTCCAGACAGCATGGAAATTCTGGCTTACTGATGAGTGGTGGTTACCCATAATAGCACTCAAATGTCTATCAGGCCTCTCAGCTACCCAAACAGCATCCCACGTGGGGATTCTGGCAACAAACTCATCACGGTTCCCCTATGCATCCTTTTTAGAGGCTGCATGAGTATTCCAGGCAGTAAAATGAATTCAATTTCCTTCTGAAGTAAGTCAATATAAAAATGCTAATTTTAATAATCAATTATCCCACTGTTCACCCTGAGATTATTTGAGGAGGAACACTGATCTGCATAAATCAGTGGTCTCCCAGAGGCTTTTAAAACAGAATCTGTAGTAAAATCTTCTCTCAGTTACCACCAGGAATCTCCCCAAGGGTTTTTTCACAAGACCCTTGCAGAGACCTGTTCTCAGCCAACCCCTTTAAACCACAGCTCTGTGCCCCATGCTTAGAAACCCTCCTTCAACCAAGGATCTTGTAAACACCCATCATTCAGTACCAGCCTCACTTGTGGCATTTCTAAGGACTGAGTTACACAGCCTCAAACTAAAACTAGCCAGCCACATTCATGAGCAACATGAGTCTTCACAGGGCTCCTGATACCTGGGATAGTTTGCCATGTCCAGAGCTGATAAACCAGACATTTCAGAGGTCCTGCCCTGTGCTCAATTGGCCATGTTGGCACCCAGACCTTAAAAACATTACAGCATAGAAGTCAGTTTCTGAGGTAGATTATTTCAACAATAAATAATTGTGCTCCTAAAGACATCAAGTGTTAACATCACATGGCAAAAGGACTAGCACAGGGAAAGCACTGACCAATATAGTGCCCCTGAACACAGCCTGTTCCTCTGGCTACCTTCACTGCTGGATAGCAAGTTGACACCCTCAAGTCCATCAAATCCTGTTTTGAGGTGCTTTTGGAGAAATGAAAACACAAATGCAACTGCTTCTTTGAACAAACAAGCAATTCATTGACTCTCGTTCGGTCCAGCAGTAATAAAAAATAACACTCAATGTTCTGCAAGGCTTCATTTCTATTTGGATCACTAATTTGATATAATTTTAAGATACTGCTTCTGAACCAGATTCTGAACTAAAACAAAGTTCCACAATACTGCTATGTAAATTATATTGACATATGTGATGCTGAAGTACTAACAGCAGAGGGAATTGGGGAGTTACCCACCCTGTTGACAGTGTTTATAGAACCTTGCCTAGTATTCTCTTGTACAGCATAAGAGCAACAACATTTCACTTCTGAACAGCTGGTATTAATAATAGATCCTGTACATGACTGATTGACAGCAAGGCTTGTATCATTTCTGGGTTTATATCACTTTATAACCAGTGCATATAAAATCCAGAACTATTTCTCAAGCTGTCTCTTAAAACACAAAATGACTTCCATGACCACCATTAATATATATATATATATATATATATATATATATATATTTATTTATTTTATTTTTTTTTTCATAAACATCACACAGTCTCTAAAAATTTGGTCCAGCTTTGGGGCAATGCTGAGGCACTTACTTAGCTTTAATTCCCAGTGATTCAATTAGACTCAACAAGACACTCTGCTGAACAGAACAGGCTTAAGACAATGCCTAAGTGTTCTCCTTAGACAGATCCCTAGTGAGCCTGAAAGTTATCCAGGCTCAACGAAGGCAAGGATTAATCACTCTTTTGGGGATACTGACTGTCCTCTAGGTGGAAAACCAACTTTGTTATAAATAATCCTTTTTAAATTAGTTATGGATTGCCCCCAGAACAGAAAAAAAAAAATCCTGTTCCCTGGCTTCTCCTACCCAAAGGGCACAAGACATTTTGATTAGTGGAACTTGGTCTTTTCCCCTGGTATCCATCCCTGGTATCCATTAATATTTCTACAAAAATAATTGACTCTCCTACAGTGGCAGGCCAAATTATCCTCTTAACTTGTAAATTCTTTCCTACCAAGATTCCTACCTCCCCTTTGGAAAAAATATTTTTCTCCTCTAGCTTAATGTATTTTTAAACCATTTTACTATGCCAAGATGCTATGTATAGAAGTGTTGCCTTTTGAATTCTCATCCAAGGAAAGAAACCATATCATTTTTTATTCCACTCAATTGTATCCACCATAACCAGCAGGGCTTTGGTAGTGATGGTGCTGCTGCAATGGTGACTTGTGTAGGAGGTGGTCAAGGGATTGTGCTGGTCACTGTTGGTCCAACCAGTTCAGCAAATGGCAAAACTGACCCACCCACTGCACAGGACCAGAGGAACAGAGAGAACCTCTGCAAAAACAGACATAGCAACAGGCAGTAAACATTGAAAGGACATATGGCAGGAGACACCAGGGAGAGACCAGAGCGTTTCACTGTGCACTGGCACAGACTGCCCAGAGAAGTTGTGGAGTGTCCCTCACTGGAGATATTCAAGAGTCATCCAGGCACAAACCTGTGCCCTGTGCTCTAGGATGATCCTGCTTGAGCAGGAGGTTGGACCAGAGGAGCCATTGTGGTGCCTCCCAACCTGACCCTCTCTGGGATTCTGTGAGATACAGGAGACAATGCCAGGACAGAGAAGACATCAAAGCATGGGGAAGAGAGAAACAAAAATGATCCTGGGGCAGGAGAAATGCTGAGGCAGAGTAGCTGCCCTAGCACAGGCAAAGAGACTTGGGAGGAAGTACAACTCCAAAAGGACTGTGGCCAGCAGAGGAACTCATGTGGAAATGTAAGGAAAAAGCAATGAAAGGAACAGCAATGGCCTGGTACCAGTGTCCTGCCCTACCCATGCCCCACCAAAGGTACTGAGGATAATGAGTGGCATGGACTGGAGACCAGCAAGGCAAAAGAGTACTGTCCAGAGAGAACATGAGGTGTGTTTCTCTGAGCACATGTGTTTGCTTGCTTTTATCTTCAAAACCAGAATCAGCAACTAGAACTTCGTTAACTTTGAGAAAATGGAGTTGATTGAACCTCCCCTTATCAAAACTGTGTTTTTTTGGCTCACACCACTCGCTGCTTCAGTTGGAGGAAGAGCTGCCTCTACCACCACCTGAACCCATGAACTCTGTGGTCTCAGATTTAATGACTAAACCCCCTAAGCCCTCCCCTCCAGTGAGATCAATAGCAAAAGTTCTCCCATTTCTCAGCATAAAATATCAGCCATCTATCTTCAGAGAGCTGGCTCCTACACACAGCTGGGATTCAAGGAATGTATGGAATTCCACTACTGGGAAACATGGGAAGTGGTCAGGCATGGCAGTACTGCACACTGTGCTTGCCCAACTCTTTGGACATGAGTATTTGTACCCTCATGTGAACTAAGTGCTATTAAAAAAAAAAAATAAAAACTCCAGTAAACATGCAGTGCCTGAGCTGGCATCTCCTTGGTTATTTTTGTTTCTCTCAGTATCAGTGCTGCACACCAGAACTGGAATTTGAAACCTAATATTAAAAATAAATTTAGAAACAGAAAGTACAGAAAAGCAATGCCATAAATGTGCCAATAGAAACATGATTCCTTTACAATTGCATTACCTTTTAAAAGTAATAAGATGTTTATAACATAATCACATAGCACTGGATATTCTTTTTTTTTTTTTTACAAGTACAAGTAGTAGAAGAACTAAGACTACCTCGTCACAGTTGTGAAGCAAGGTAAAAGCAACTCTCTGCTCCGAAGACCTCTAATTTAAATAATCAAGGCAGACAAGAGGAATGTTCTTATCCTCATTTTACAGATTAACACAAGAAGAGATCAAATTACCTCCCCAAGGTCACCTTAAGAGCCTCTAACACAAAACTGTTCTATTGTTTAGTACTTTAACTACAAGTGTATTTTTTTTAACATCTACTACTATGCATATTTATAAAATGAATTTTCTGCGAATTGTACAAGGCAGCACATGCCCTTAATAAAAAAAAAAAAAAAAGCCTGAATGCCCAGCCCTAAAAGCAAACTGCCAAGCAGAACTAAATTTGAAACTAAGTAAACTGAAGCAAAAAGAAAATTAACTCCCCAATCCTCCCCCTGCCAATGTGTGATTGCATAATCTTGTCATGTGCTCCAAAAGCAACAAACTTGGAGACTTTCCTAGGTCACCTGGGGTTAAAAAGTTCCAAAGTCATGAGTTCAAATCAAGACTATGTTTCATCAACGACCATGACACTGAGACAGTGTTAGGGCCCAAATCCCATTGCTCAACATTTTCCTGATTAACACAGGGAATAAATGTTAAGACTGCAAATACACAGAGCACTGGAGAGACAAGGTTCCCAAGAGAGAACACATTTGAATTAGCAGACAGGTAACATTTGCATACACTTCAAGGAAAGTCCCATCTAAAGCAGTTACATTACAACTAAAGAGAGAGACTAAAAGCTCCTTTGGGGGCTTACAGCTGTTGGGATTGGCAAATGGAAGAGAAGAAGGTTGGACCTACTGCAAGCATGAAACCAGTTCTCTTGGTCAAAACCTGAAGGGGTGTCATTATCATGCTTTATCAAAAGTATGAAGAAAAAAACAACAGAGAACAAAATCTCTCTGCAAGACTGAACCAGACCATGGGCCAAACAGTATAGGAAATATGGTTAACATTTTGGTGACCTGCACCTCCTGTGTGGCTTCCTGGGAAAGCCAGCACCAGTGAACACCTACAGAGAAGTTGTGAGAACATGGAAACATGATCAAGCTTGCTGCAACTCGGTAGGTGCCAGCACCTTTCCTTTAGCAGAATCAGTATATGAAGAACAGAAATCATTAAACCTCTGTGCCTGCTTCTTTAATCCAAAAAAATCTTCAACCCTTCATATTTTCTCCTTTTATCCTTCCAAGCATGCAGAAGCATGGCATGAACAGCTACTAATCCACTTTCATAGGTTTGCCCATGGATGATCCTGCCCAAGATCTCATCAGGTACAAAGCTGATTACCAACATGCTTTCATAGACTAGCACTTGAATGCCAGGGCTGCCATCTCATCAACTGCTCAAGAAATCAAGAATCAGGGCTAAATCCTCAGTTTATGTGAAGTAATGGAGGTAAAAATGAAGCTACAACACTTTTAACACACAGAAACCTGGCTAACAGGCTCCCAACCCACACACTGACCTCAACATAGAAACAGCAAGAATGCAGATTATTCAAAATGGGCTTTAAATTGCCAGAGAGAATTAATAACAAGACACATAATGCACATGTAAACTTTCTATCTGTTAAAGGATAAGCAGAAAGTTGCCCTTGGATGCAGCACAGTGATAATAATTTAGCTTAGTAACTAGATAATAAGGGCTCATAATTGGAAATAGATAAGTACACAGAGACATGAAAACGTGGTATCAGTCAGACATAATTTAGGAAGTGCCGTTTGGTGTCAGCAGAAAACACCCTGGCCTCAGGATTTTTTTTGTGTGTATGAACTAACCAGGCAGACACTGAAATCATTCTACAATATGAGCATAATGAAGCATGCTAATTTGCTAAAAACTGTTACCAACCATTTTGCAATTCAGTGAATTGGAGTTGCATTTTTCTAGCTGCAACCAGCCCCTCCAGTGCCTAGTTAACATGTCTGTGAAATGACACTGGACTGAACTGCATTTTCAGCCTGTTCAAACCACAGTTCCAGCAGTGGCTGGAAGGGAGGGTACCAGCTGTATTGTACTGACTGCATTTTGCAAGAGTATCAGTAGAGAGTGACATTTATAGCAATAAATCCTGACCTTCTGACTAAAGCAGAGGGAAAAAAAAACAACCAAAACACCAAAGAAACAAACAAAGCAACCAAAAAAAAACCCACAAAAAAAACAGGAAAAAGAAAATTGAGGCAGAAACAAAAGAGTTAAAAACATTGTTGGGGAAATTATTTGAAAGTCATAACGTATAAAACCAAAATATTTAACAGATACCATTCTTTCTCTCTCTGCAGCCATGAGATATGAAATATCAGTAATTGCACTCCAAAATTAAAGAGAGCATTTAGTTTAGACCATTATCTCTGTGAAGAAGAAGAAAAAAATTATATCCAACATAAATATAAAGAGCCATTTTTAATAATGCATTAAACTTGGTGGGGAGGGGGAAAGGAAGCAATTTAAACACACATCTTTTTCAGATTTTTCAACCATTTATTGTCAACTTCTCCTGCTATTCTATGAAGCTTTTTTCCTCCCATTTTTTTCCTCCTCAGAAATGATGGGCTTATTTTAATTTTTTTGCAGGTAAATGACAACTTTCATGGTGCAAGATGCTAAAACTGAATTTACAGAGTATTCCTCAGGTACAACCCCATATAACACAGGGAATCCAACCAAGTGAACATCAGCTGGGGGAGGGGTCAGAAATATATAAAAGGACCAAACCTGAATGCTACACATATTTTATGTACACTTCAAGAAAACCAGCAGCTCTGTCTTCAATGCATCTTACAAAACAAGCAGCAGTTACAATAAACTGAATAATACACTTATTTTTCTGAAAGGATGATTGATGCAGTTCATTCAAATGCTTGTGAAACCTGAACTTTCCAGGATTTGGGGTGAAATTCCTGTTTAAAACATCCCTGGTAGGGCTCACTGATAGGGGTAGCAAGTCAACAGTTCATGTCTGACATTATAAAAATACTCCTGTAAATCTGAAATAAGGGATCCCAAAGCTACTAAGTAGCCAACAAAATTTCTGCTGGGTCACTGCCTTTCATCAACAAGAATTATCAATAGACTGGATAATGGTTATTACTACAATCCTCCTGATGTGTATGACACACTGTGGCAGGCATTTGTCCTGCTCTCCTCAATCTAAGCATCTGTGAAGCTAATTGCACTCACTTTTTATTTACAACATTTAAAAAGGTCTCAGCACAGGTGTTCAAAGCTGCAAACCTGCTCATTCTTACTCAACTTTACTCCTTCTTATTTCTATTTCTTCCCTAGTTTGAATTTCTCCCACATTATTTTTTTTTTTACAGAATCCTCAAAAGTAAACAACACAGACTCTCCTCTTCACAGAAGAGACTGAGTCTGCATCTGTCTGGGATAATGTAATGCCCCCAAACCACATCCAGTACACTCAAATACAGCTCAGAATGTATCTTGAATTTTTATAACACAACAAATAACACAGACCAGTATTACTGCAAGGATACACAAGCATACCACAACCATTTCTAAATTCTTTAAACTAGAAAATTCTTCTGTAGGAGGCTTAAAATGTTACATATAGGTAACTGAAACTGATATCTAAATTACTACTGCAAAATTCAAGCATTTTGCAAAACCCCATATAATCCATTTATCCATAAAGACTTTAAATATAGCCTCTCAAGTCCAGATTTGAATATGTCAATGTTTATCTTTAAAATTTTAAACTAGCTGCTGTAATGGTCAAAGCTACTTGTACTGTAGCAAATACAAGTAAAGAACTGTCAACTTGGATTAAATCACAGAAAAAAAACCCAACCAAATAAACATGTACACAGAGAAGAGACCCCACTGTGCTGACACACTAAATTAGATGTGTTCCAGATTCTACCCTTATTAAAACAGGTACAATGATAATCAATGCAATCCACTGCAGGGCTTCACACACCATTTTTATAGAAAGGAAAACAACAACTGCCAATCTCAGCATGCTCATCTTAAATGCGAAGGTTTAAACCTCAGGTGACTGTGGCTGGCACATTAGGTTTTGGCTCCAGTCTATCAATAAACATAATTACCTTTTTCTTTCACCATGGCAAATAATTTTTCTTCGTAGTGGAAGCAGCAAGAATTAGCTGAAGTAATTTAAACACAATCTCTTTTCCAGCAGTATTTGGCTGAGGTGGATTAAAAAAAAAAAAAAAAAAAAAGGCAGCTTATTCCAGATAATAATCTCCCCTGGTCAGATTTTCCCACAAGGTCTGATCAGGTCCGATTGCTCATCACTGTCTCTTCCCTTCTTGCTTCTTTTATCTTTTTCCCACTGTGTTCTTTCCCTATGGCTAATGGCAGCTCATCCCTGCCCGCGGATTGTGCCCCCTGTGTTGGAAGCACAGCTCCAGCTGCCGCTGGGAACAAATGCTGGATTCCAGCGCCCCTCATCTCCAGCCCCTGACACCACCTTGCATTCCTCTGCCCTCGCACAGCCGAGCCGCCGCTGACATTTGCTTCCCAGTGACTGGCAAGAGGCTGCAAGGGAGATGGGAGAGCAGGAGAGCTGTTCTAATGCACACACAAAGCTAGGATGGCATTTATGAGTTTCCTATTATTTTATTTGCTTAAACTGAGCCAGGATCAAGAGGGGAAACAAAGATGAGCACAGGCAAGTGCTGAGGCAGGCTGCAGCACAGTGGCTCTTCTATGGTGAGCGCTTTATCCACTCCTGGATTTAGCTTTAAAGCAATTACTGTACCACAAAACATGCTAATAAGTGGTCTCTCAATGCCTACTGACCACAGAACAGATGACAATGGCATCCAGCCTGTGCAAGATGGGAATGCCTATCTATTCTCCACTTCAAACAACAATAAATATAATAAAAATGAGAACCGTCACTGCTCAATGAGCACCTGGGTTCTGAAGACAGGCAGTGCTATATGAATGTTTGCTGTGGGTCAAAGGAAGTGCTGTATTCTGAAATACCAAATAATTGCAAACAATAACTCCTCCTAAGTTATTCCTTTGCAGGTGAGAGCCACAGGTACTCATGGAACTGAGAAGACAGAAGTGTCTTGAAACAGCAGCATTGAGACGGGAATTTCATTTCCCAACACATCCCCAACAAGACAGCACCAGTGCAGAATCTGGGCATCAAACTGGCCTTCCAATTCAGGGTTTTCCAGGCACTAAACTCTACTAAGAAAGGACTGGTCAGTAAACTGCTGCTGAAAAACAAACAAACCAACGCTTTAGAATATTGTCAAGTCTCATCATCATATAGCAACGTTCTGCTTTCTATTAAAAGAGGCAGCTCAGAGTCAGGGGAAACAAAGCTTTTCTTTTACAAGCAAACTCTTATTCACAGATATGAAGAAAAGATTGGAAATATGACTAATCAAAATCCTGGATACCCCTTAAAAGCCACTTGTATTTTTAAATACATATATACTGTCAGCATCATGATTTTGGACACCCTCTATAACTACTCCTATTAATTAATTCCTCATTTTAGCTAGCTACCAATGACTTCCCCAAAATAAATCTATGTCATTCATGCTTTTTCCTAGAGAGTAAAATGTATATTTTTGGTTTAAAGGCAGAGAAAATGGCAAATGGAAATGAACTAGCTTGTCAAAGACAGAGGTGATCTCAGTAGCAGAGAACTGGGTCAAATATAAAGATATTCTGAGCTAAATTATGGACAGATTCATTGAGCAAATGCTTCAGCCTGACCATAGCTCAGTGCAAAATATGCTTTACGTTCCATGATAGAAGTGAAATTACATTCATACTGCACCCTACATTTACACTGCTCACACCTCCACAAGGGAATTCCTTCTCCATGCTAGTCAATGTAGGGAGAGAGATATTAATGTAAAGAAACAAGCTGTAGGCATCAGCCAGACAGAGCAGCAGATGGCTGATACCTGCTGGAAAAAAATTAGACCACACACACAGCGTTAAAATATTTGCAGTAAATAAATTCTAGATGTTTTGTATAAATGCCACCCAGAACAATGGAAATAAATTAAACAAGCCAGTCTGCCTCACCCAGAAGGTTATCTCTTATTCAGTGACATTCTTTAATAAATAAATCACTAAGAGAGAGAGAGAAAAAGAAAAAAAAAAAGCCAGAGATACAAGCACATGCATGGAAAAAAATAGTTATTCTATTCTAACAAATCTAGGCTGGCTTTCTATTGTTAGCAGTCCAATGTGTAAGAGCAGCACAGCACAGGCAGTCTGACATTCCTGCTTCTATGACTCAGTGTGTTACTATTTATAGCATTTGAGGCTCAAGTGGGGAGCTGGGCTGAACCCCACCAACAGGGAGCATAAGCCATTATGTCACATTTCTGACACATCGGAGATGTCAGGTTGTAACTCAACCTGGCCGTGTTCTTTTTCAAGCTGTATTTTGTAAACAGTTAGGGAACAGCCTCCTGGAAGGGGCACATCTGACCTTCATTCATAAATATTTGATTTGATGTGCAGAGTGCAGCCTATGGACACACACCCATGAATGTTGTTAACCCCTTCCTGGGATCCTCAGACACCCTCAAAAGGCTCGCAGTGATGAAACAATTTTTTTTTGTTCCAGCAAGCTGCTGACACAGAAGCTGCATGTTGGTATGTGGACTTTCTGTTCTCTGAGTACATTCCTCCATTTTTCACATGTGCTAAAGATTAGCACTGCTGTATCTCACATCGTTCAGCCACGAGAGCTGCAGTGGTAGACTACAGCAGCAAGCACATAAAATGTAATTTAAAAATACAGGCTAGAGTGAATTATGCTGAAGATTTACGAGTAAAATGTACTCTGCTCCAGAGTAAAGACAGATGAAGAGCAGTTAGTACTGTAAATAAAATCTCTTTGCACCAGGATGTTTTTTGGTTTTAATCTCATTGTTCTAAGTCAAGGCTAAAATTTTTTACCCTGCTGTACAACTCAGAATCGACTCAGATATCCTAAACTAGAGATGAAAAAGGAATAGATAGCATTCTAGAGACAATCCCTTGGCACTTACTGTTATCTAGGGTTATGTATTTTAAACAAAAGCAAAATAACTCTTTTTCTCTACCTTTTCACTGTACAAACTAAATAAAGTCTTCCTTGAACACAGTGTGGGTGGAAGAGTCACAGAGTGCACTACAGCTAAACAACAAGCTCATGTTGCTGTTATTTTCTGGTGAAAAATATATTGTGCATTCAGCAAGAGGCATGAGAGGCATCAGTCCACAAGGGGAAAGAGTTAAACTAGTTTGTTTTGCTATTTCTTCTACCTTGACAATATTGAAAACGTATGAGTAAGATACTAAGCACTTTAGCTACAACTTAAGATCATGTTATTCTCATTTTAAAAGATGGTGTTCATATTTTTATCTTGCAGTAATTCTTCACAGATGAGATCATGGCTTAGAAATATCAGCACACAGGTTTTGTACAATTTCTTCAAAACTGAACTAATATCTCTTGTTCCTAAAGAAATGAGGGAAAAAGCCAGGTAGAAAACAGAAAAAGAAAAGGGAGAAGTTCCACTAAATAATATCCAGGAAAGTATCATCTGTTTAATGTCCTTGCTTCCAGCAAAAAGCCTGGAACAAAGTTTTGACAAAAAAGGCTGCCTCAGGCTTCCACAGCTTAACCACTGTCCAGCCTAGGTCAATTGAGAGCCATCACTTCTAAGAAGTCTCAATTAAAGCATTTTGCAAAATGCTCCCTTCTCCAGGAAGAAAATGCCATTCTCTCGTGACCTGCCCTAATTGTTATCCTGACTTACCCATGCCTGCTCAGACAAAAATTTGGGATTTCTTGCAAAAGCCCCAAGACCCAGCAGTGGTCCCAGTGCCCTAAGGGCTAAGTCTACAGTTCCCAGTTTCAGGATTCTCAAAAGCTATATTTTAAGTATTTCCTGGCTTCTGTTTCTCCTGACCACACCTTTCTCCAGCAACCTGCAGTCTCTTCCTCAGCCACTCGGACAGCTGGCCCATTTTCCATCTTCTGGAATCAGCTTGAGCAGCAGTGCTCCTGAAGGACTGCAGCAAAGAACCAAGCAGGCAACCGAGGGGGAGAGTCAATGGTGCTGGTGGAGATTTTCAGATTCAGCAGAACTCAGGGAGCAGAATTCAGGCTGTAGCTGACAGAACTGATCCCCACACCGGGTGTACCCCAATTCAGGCTGTAGCTGACAGAACTGATCCCCACACTGGGTGTACCCCAATTCAGGCTGTAGCTGACAGAACTGATCCCCACACTGGGTGTACCCCGAATCTTCCAAGCCTGCAGGCATTCTTATTCTGTGAGTCATCCTTGAGCCTTGCCAACCCTCCACACAGTTTCTGCTCTGTAGCAACTTCATCCTGCAGCTCGTGCAATGGTCTGGGGCTGCCAAGCCCTCCTCACCCCCACCTCCTCACCACACTGCCCTGTGTGGAACCAGCAGGAAGTCAAGGAGCTGGGAAGGCCCCACAGATTGACCTCCCCACCACAGACCCTCTGTGTTGCCCTATCACAAGTTTTAAACGAGAATACGACGAGCATAATCCAGAGGAGCATACACAGACCCACCGAAGAGGAGTATGGTTGTTTCTCAGCACACACCATGGTCCTGCCATCCCACACCTTGGGATCACATTGTCCCCATTGATAAGATTGATCTCCAAGCAAATAATGCCTGAGGGGCTGGATTCTAACCACTGCCTTTCTGCTGTGCTGGGCTTTTCCCTGTTCCTGTGTCGTGCCATTTTCAACAAGATCAGTCTGATATATCAGTGTTTAAAATCACATGCCATCTTTCTTTCAGGGTAAACAAAATTAAAATTCAGTAAATACATCAATCACTTGGTTCAGTAGAATGCATAGTGTAATCATCCTGATCTGCCAGGATTTGGGGGTTTAGTGCTTTTTTAGAAATAGAATAATTTCATATTCTTTCAAATCAGATTCCTAAGAAATAAAACATTTGTGAGGTTTTAATCTATCAAGACATCTGGATCTCTTAAAACAAAATCTGATTTTCTGAGATTCTTGGAAGCAGGACTTTCTTAGTACACTGTTATTCAGCAGGACAGTAATAGTCTGCAAAATAGACTAAAGTCTAATCTGTTACAAAACAAAATAAGAAACAAGTACACGTGGCTTTGTTCTAAATATTAAGAAGATTAACACACATACTTATCTAAAAAAGCACCTGAAACTGTCAGAGTGTCTTCAGAAACAGATAAGAAAAGATGGTTACATTATACTGCTTTGCCAGTATATATGGTATGATATGATATGATATGATATGATATGATATGATATATGATATCATTAATATACAATATACATTATATACAAGCTCACTAATGGATAAATCTTCTGGCTGCAGGTATGTACAAACATTTATCTCTGAACATACATTTATGTTATTGATGTAACGACTGGCTTCCAAAGAGCTTATGCTATTGCTAATCCTTAGAAAGGAGATCATGCCTTCTTCACATCTGTATGACCTTTATGCACACATAGTTGGCAGTGAATTGAGATGTGGTACAGCAATATGAGTACAGACAGTGGTTTAAACTTTGTATTTTTTTAATCTACCATATAAATCATCACTATTCACTTGCTATGAACTGAATTTATTGAGCTAATTCATGAACACAACCAATGCTGTCATTGATAAAAACATAACAACCTTCACTGACAGTTCCCACAGTTAATGCTGAAAACTGCAGGAAGGCAGGAATCCCCAACAGGAAAGCACACATGCAAGTGTCATCCTTTACTGTGCATGCCTAAGGTTAAGGAGATTTGATATTGAAAATCCACTTCAGAATTGGATTAACTGTGCAGAATAAACCCCACAGCCTGTCTTGGGAGTTTTTGGCTCAGTGAAATCAGCAGGAATGCTGTAAAGACTCTCTGGTCTAAAGAACTTCTCCCTGAGAGGTCCATGCAACACCAGATTGAAGCAGCTTCCTGCCAATCCATTAATTTGCAGAGTAAAGCAACAAGTTCCTTGTTTTTCAGTGCTGAGAGATGTGACAGTCTCTCCACTAAGCACTAACCTTTAGTGTGTGCCTCAACAACACAACATCCAGCAAAGCATTCCACAAGCCCATGGTGCCTGGAGATGAGGCAACCCACCACGTGGGCACTGGATACAAACCACCCTCAGATCAAGCTGGAGTATTTAATTGTCACTGTGCCAAATGACAAATTCCTCCTCTTCTGATTCCATACTAAACTATAAATAGGACTCTCAATAGAGGCACCTAAATCTGTCCTGCACATGTGTCTCTTCCATCAAGTATTTGCCAGTCCAGTGTCCTATCAAATGAATCACAGAGGATCTCAAAAAAAACCTAAAAAAATGCTTTATACAATTTGGCTACATAGTGTAATATTAATACATTCAAACAAGATTTTACAGCAAATAAATTTTTATCACCTTACTACAGCTTCTGGAATTTTTCTATTCGTGGCTGCGATTTTATCTGCTAGCTAGGAAGGTCATTTGCTTCAGAATGGAAAACCTTTATGTATTTGAACTTCTCTTATATTATTTGATACCATTTCAATAGTAGGATCATCATAAAAGTATTGAGCAGACATACAACAAATCGAGAGTAGGCATAACTGATTCCAACTTCTGCACCAACTGGAATTACTAAAAGGTAACTATAAAAGCTATAAAAGCTGTTTTGCTGCTGCTCCATAGGAAAGTCACATATTTTAAATCATTCTTCTTCTTAAAGAAGAGTTTGCCAACTTAAAAATTAAACAACAGGGTGTATCGTCCAAGTACTGCTGTATACTGATAAGCTAATTTGGTTTGTGTTTTTTGCATTTTACAGTTTAATGTTTCTATGTTTTACATTGAAAACTGCAGACACAGCTGCGCCATCTAATTCACATGGTAACAAACTAGTGATGAGCATCCCCTGGAACCACATGTTTCTGCATCCCACAATAAAGATTTACTCTTTAAAGGAAAATAACTACAAAAAAAAAATCTAAAAAAAGCAGGACAATGCAAAAACTGTAATCACAATCATTCATTCTAACATTGTCTTCTTTCCCTCTCAGCTGCCCTGTGTCTGCATGACCTGGGTGAAGAACATTCCAGATTGCTTTTCCTCCTTTCTCCTCCCCATTAACTATTTGACCACAGAGATCTACCAAGTATCTCAAACTAAGAGCCACTTTTAAGGTCCCTGTATACAAAAGACTACTTAGTGACACCCCACCTCTCAGGCATAAAGGAGAAGAAGACAACAGCCACTAGTATTCATCTTTTCCTTACCCATGCATGAGGGATGCATGGGAGTGGATGAAGCAAGGGAAGCTGGATACCAAGCCCCTCTCTCAGTCCTATTCCACTCCCTCCATCTGCAATGTCAAAGCTGCAGTGAGTGAGAGCAGCCATTTCCTACGCCTTTCTCTCTGCTCAGAAGTTTTCCCATTATTTCACCTTTTCAATAAGCAGACAAGCCCAAGGAACAGCTTTCAGATACGAAGAAACAGCAATTTCTATGTCTGTTTTCCCCATCCCAGTATTTTATCCAGTCAGAAAGCCTAGAACTTCTTCAGCTTGGAAGCAGCTTCCATTTCAGATTTACCTGAATCCGTCCGGCCTGCAGGAGGCTGTGCTGGCTCTGAGCACCCCAGAGCACAGGAGGAGGACACCCCACTCTCCTGCCCCTCAGGGCTCTGCAGGGGAGCCACCCCTGCTGTCCTGCTGTAACCCTGCCCAGGAAGGGGACGGCATTTCTCTCCGCGTTGTTTGATTAGAATACCAAGGTTATGCAACTGCAGATGACGGACACAAGAGAGAGGAAGTCTCCATCAGATAGAGAACAAAAGCAGGACTCCCTGTAAACAAGGCTGGAGGGAAGTAGCCAAAAAGTGCCCCTTCCAGCCAGAGCACCCCTTGGCACTATGGAGTTACCGAGCAGAAGAGATCTTTGCCTCAATTTCGCTTCACACTGCTGCTATTGCCTATTTATATACCATAGAGGAAACCACAATATTTTCATTATTTCTTTGAATTTACAGCTGATTTAGATCATCTTCCTTGCTAGCACCTACTAACAGTAGGAATTACAATTTTGTTCCTGTTTATTGGATTACAGATAACAAAGAATTTAGGAGAAGGAGCAGTGAACCCTACAGAGTAGAATTCAGTTGCTCTAAATGATGCTACCTTAATGCAGATTAATGCTAAACCACTGATTTACTACTAAACCAATTAGCTTAGATTGATCCGAACATTGACAACCACTTGCCAGAATTCTGAAACAGGAAGCCAAGGGCTACAAAATCATTAATTGTTCTAATATTTTAAGTAAAAATATGTCAGTGACTAAATTGCAGTAGAGATATTGAAAATGGGAAAAGGATGAAGAACTGATCCTAACTCATTACTTCTTCGTTTCACACTTTATTAAAAACCAAAAAATCAAGCTAACTCCTCATAATTTGAGAACTAAAGATTATTAAGAGCTAACACAGATAGAGTTTCAGCTACATTTCTCACGTAACACAAAACCACTACTCAGAATTTTTCACAAGGATACTTCTCTGTGCTTCTCAGGACACATCTCCATTTCAGGAATCCCTTACTCAGCTGAAGATTGTCTAAATCCCTCAACTATCACCACTCTTTTAGATTGAGCAAACATAATTCCATTAATCTTTTCTCATCATTCTTTTTTCCTATTACAATTCCCACTGCCTTCCACTAATTTCCCTCGTAAGTCCTTTTCAGTAACAGGAGGGGAGAAAAATTATCCAACTGCTGTATGTATCTCCTGCTAACACATCCCAGAAAAAGAATGGCAGCAGTATTACACAGTCAATCTATATTTACCATACATTACACTTACATTAACTGTATATTACAGTTAATCTGTAGGATGGTAAGTATCATTACTCTCCATGTGCTTTCCAGGATCTGTGTGCATTAGTTCCCACTTCTTATCTCTGCAAGTCCACACTTCACACTTCAGACCCTGAAATTCAACTGCATAGTTACAAACCATAAAGCTGACTTATCAGGACTATTCTGAGTTACAACATCGTCGTGCAGAAGAATGAAATAAAGTTTCTAAACATTATTGGATTACCACAAATTTTAAAAGCATTCTCCCTATTCAATCATTAAAAAAATATATAGGGATTGAGGCCAGGACAGATTGCTCACTTGAAGGAATCAATTTGAAAAGCTATCAAAAAGAAGATTTTCCTTATCTAAAGCACAGGAGCAGTCTGATCAGCACCTCTCAACATCTAAGGAGTACTACCCACACTACAATGCAAACAAAACCTAGATTTTTCTCTCTCATATCACTGCTTGCCTCTTTCGAGATTGCTTAGAATTTGAGATTGGAAATGTGACAAGTTCACACAAGCACCATTAAAATCCTGTGGCTGTAGGTCACATCAAGTACCCACTCTGTGGGGACTTACTAGGAACACCATTAGCAGAGAAGACCCAAGATTAAAATTCTTTTTTTTTTTTTCTCCATTTTTCCCTCTTTCTTTCCAAGTAACATCAAGGATTGGTGTTAAACAAACTGCAGCCTTCAATGTGATCTTGGGCACTCCTTGATACTAAGACTGGAAAATGACAATGGGATATAAAGAGTTTGTTTCCCTAAGTGGGGGCTCTACCTTTCTTGCCACAGCAAAGCAAGAAAACTTTACTAATGCGAAGAAGTTGATGTGTGGGAAATCAGATGTAAAACAGTGGGCAAAGGTCCAACTGTTTTATGCTGTAGCTTGTATTTTATAACTGAGACTTTCATTTCAAATCTGCAAAGCCCATTCCTCTTGAGAACACTCTACCTCTGTGTCTTCCCTCACATCACCATGTTGATCTCCTGGACTCCTCCTCTCTGCAAACATACACACAGAAAAATCAGACCTTCTTTTCCCCAGAACCCTATTTCTCATAGAATAAAAAGTGAATAGACTATTGCAGTTGGAAGGAACTTACAATTAATTATCTAATTCAGCTGCCTGACCAACTCAGGGCTGACCAAGTTATTAAGGGCACTGCCCATGTCCCAGACACTGACAGGCTTTGGGGATCGACCACCTCCCTAGGAAGGAGGTGACCATGCTCAAATAAAGAAATTCTTCCTAATGTCCAGTCTAAACCTTCCCTGGCTTAGCTTTGAACCGTTGAACCCCATGCCAGTGGCCCCAGCACATCATCCAGCCTCTCCAGACCCCTCTGCAGAGCCTTCCTGCCCTCCAGCAGATAAACACTCCCACCCAATTTGGTGTTGTCAGTGAACTGATCGAGGGTGCACTCACTCCTCTCATCCAGATCATCAGTAAAGTTATTAAAAAGGACTGGGCCCAGTACTGAGCCCTTGGGAACACCACTGGTGACCAGCCTCCAACTGGACACAAGTCCATTCTCCACTGCTGGTTCGTCTCAGCCACCCAGCCAGTTATTTTTCACAGAGAAAACTAAATGGGATCTTAGTGCTTCATAAATTTTCCTCCACCGTCCAATTTACTTCCTCTCTCATCTCTAGACTGTTTTCATGTTTCCATGCTCCCTACATTTCCCCCCATGCCTTTCTCATCCTCTTGGATTGCTTCTGTCTCCCTTTACATCCAGCTGATGCAACAGAAGCAGCCACTCTCACAAGTGATGCTTTAAATACATATGGTTACATAAAGAGGTACTAACCTGATACCAGAGGTCGGTTAGGTAATGTGGTGTGTATCTCCTTTCCCTCAGGTGTGCACTGTCACAGCCAGAGCAAATACTTTGCAAGGTTGCACAAGGTGTCATTGATACAAGTGACAGGTGACAGTATCTGATATGAGAAGCAACATCACACAGTTCCAAGACCATTTTCTCTTCAAAATTCCAGTGCTCTTTTGCAACCAGCTCTCAGGTTTTGCTAATCCTCAGAATCTGACATTTTCCCACAGATCCCTTTGTATCAGGGTCTGGCCTCAGAGAATCAAAGCCATGTGCTGAACCAGGCTTTCTGGGGTAAGACAGATTTTGTTGCAGCAAACCATGACTGGCAATCTCTCTCACAAGAAGCCTCCTCACATCTCCTCTGGACACAGAAAGGAAGGTGGCTCATAATTCCTTGGGCAAATGAACTCAAGAGAAATGCAGAATGAAGGTAATTTCAGGGATTCAAAGCTGTGTTTGAACTCCTTTTATCCAGGTTTTCTTCAACTTTTAGAGTGCTTTTAACTGTCAGTATGATGCCACCATTTAACTTTGTGAGACAAGTTTAACCTCCCACATTCCCATTATGAAGGGGATGAAATTTCAGGATGCAAATGCTAGGTAAAAACAAGTCATGGGTTAAATGGATCATACTCCAAAGGCTCTCACATCCTGAATACTAAATATCTCTGCACATGTTAATAATTATTGACCTTCCAAAAACTTAAAATATGGGCTTTTCCTGATGCTTATGATTCCTTATGACCAACAAGAAAAATAATTACTGAGTCTCCAAATGCTTTGAACAGTGCAATTTCTAATCTCTGTTTGCAATGCCAAATAGAGACAGCAAACTGTCCTTCAGCAGGGTTTATAAGCTGCTAAATCTTGTAGTACTTGAGGGACCATAATCCCCAAGCAGCACATGGCCTAAGAGACAGACTTAGGTGTTTTGCATCTTAAAGTCACATACAGCATTTACCCCCAGGCTGTTTCTAAAAAGGCATTCCGCTGCTTTTATTTTAAGTGGGTGAGATTCTGATTCCAATTCTTGTCATTTCAGTAAAGCTGAGGCACCAGACACCTTCCAACCTTTCAGTTAGCATTATACATGGCATTGGAAAGCAGGACCACAATTCCTACCCTACTGAACAGTAGCACCCATACTGCAGAGTGAAAGGAAAAAATCCATAGTGGCCATTTGCATTATCTATTGCAGCATAATGCTAAACAGAACCTGTCCCACTATCTTTGTGATTGCTTACACAAGTGAAGAGCTGCAAAACTGCAGATTTCCAGATTGATTTAAGCTTCATAAAAATTAGAAGACAATTGCCAGCCTGCTATGATGGCAAGAATTTTGTTGGAGTCCTGCACAGATTGATCATATAGGTGGTCACTGTTCATCCAAGTAATTTTCAATTCTAAATTGTGTTTTACAAAAATGCTGAATTGTATGTAGATTTTTTTTCTCTAGAATACCAATAGGAAACACTGCAGGGGCTGGCAAGACAGAATGGTATTTGCTTTTTCCCAGCTCACAGCTATATATGTTTGCCCCGTGTTTTAGCATTGCTTTCATTGAAATGTTACTTTTAAAATAACTGATTACTCAGAAGCAGTAACTATCTGCAACAGCATATGGGTTTGGGACAGTTCTCTTACAAGGTGAAGTTCATTAGGTATACAGAGCTGACCAGCAAAAAACTTTTTCTTGCACAAAAGAAAAAGTGTCATACACCAAAGTAGATCTTTGAGAAATACTTGCCTACCCAATAGAATCCCTCAGCATTAGCATTTTGAGGAGCTGGAGAGAGTGACAAGCATATAGAAGCTTTCTTCAGCTGCTTAGTATAGACACATAAGCACTTTGGGTTATCAACACTGAAGTCCATAAAGTGAATCCTAGAAGATGAAATCTTTGAAATTTATCTGGAAGAGATTAACATTTATAGCCAATTTCTCATTCACAGACAGGAGTTTCCAGAATTTTTTTTTTTTTTAATTTGTAATGGAGTGTAACAAACCAGTTAAGCTGATGAATTCCAGATACAAGTTCTCACATCACTAATAGTTCTAATAAGGAATAAGCTAATGTTCAATATTAATTAAAACACAAACCAAATTTTAGAAACTACAGGGAGGAACAAAGAGCATCACTATGACTCTTTGCATATACCCACATTATGCTACATGATGAACGCAGTTTTATTCCCCAATTTTTTAAGAATTATGGAAGAATTAAGAAAATAAATGTGAAAGGATAATCAAAGGCATGGACTGGCACCTGCACAAAGAGCATCTAAATAAGTTTTGACTTCTTATCCAAAAAAAGGAGGCACCTGGATAAAAGATACAACAGAAGCCTAGTAAATTCACAAATGACAAGGAGGTAAGCACAGAAAGATGTTTAAGCACTTCTTCCAATTCAAGAATGAGGCATTTTCAAATTATACTCCTTGGCAATAGGTGGAAAGTGAGCAGAAGGGAACACAGTTTCACACATCCCATAGGAAGGGCCTGAACACACTGCTTACAGGATGCTGTGCTCTCAAAAGGTAATTTTCTAGCTTGAATACTTCTGAAGATTAAAGCCCCCTTTGTCCCAGGATGGACATATAGAGAGAGCTGTACCTGTATCCACCAACTACAGATTCTAACTTGACTAATTTTATTCTTCTTTCCTTCTGTCAGTGATAAAGTATTTCTTCACACCTGAACATACTATCTGTCATACAGTATCTTGCTGCTACACAAAACATAAGGTCGCTGTAAAGCAATTTAGCCTATTCACCAACCAAAAATCAAGATCTGATGACAGTCCTCACTTACCCAGATGCTCAGGAGTGTCATATAACTGCTCACACAAGTAGTAGTCATCTGGATTCAAGTAGGGCAGTTGCTTCAGCAAGCTCTGCTTGGGAATGAGATACAAGACCTCTGCAATATCCCCGTCCTCAATTACTGACATCCTTCTGACTGAAGTTCGAAATTTCACTTTTTCCAGCACCAGTTCTTCACCTGAGCCACACAGCTTCCCAAAGCTGTTTAAGATGGGGAAAGATGGCATTTCTGTTCAGAAGAAGCTAAGGAAAGCAACCTGTAGTGCACGCAGTCAGTCTACTACTCACGGCACACTGCCCTTTCCAATCCTTCTCTTTTTCTCTTATCCAGCAAAGGAGATTAAGGAAGATATATTTTTAGTGATTATCTTCAAGAGATTAGAACAGTATGCTTGATCAGGTGATTGCCATCTAAAACTATTGTAATCAGTTGAAACTCATCCCTGCGAATGCAAAAATCAGAAACAAACCCAAAAAGAGTATCTGAAAATCAGATTAATATTCAGGACAAGGGAAAGAACGTAACTGAGTTACATAAGAGGATTAGTTTAAAATCAAAAAAACCTTGCTGTGTCAAAAATCTTATTATAGAAGAATCATCATCATCATCATCATAAGCTACAAATGCACATCTGTGCATTTAATCTAGCATGGCCCTCTTCCATGCCAGGTCTGTCTGTGTGCTATGGAGAACAGGCCGTAGCAAAGGTAGAGCACGTTGGTCCTCCTTTTATAGGAATCTAGAAGCACTGGCTGGCACTTCTTCATAAGCAGATTTCTTTGGAGAAATCCTTTCTGCAGCTTTCACTGCCTATTGCAAACAAAAGCACTTAAGCTTTCCCCTAACCATTAAGGATTGGTTCGCTTCTGCTCTTCCTCTCCACCTTCCTGTGTAGCTGACAGCAGAGGCTTTGCAGATACTGTGCCAACCCCTCCTGCTTCACCTACAAGAAGTATTTACATTAATCCAATTCCAGTGACTTGCTAATCTAATCATCTAATGAATATTTCTCCCTGGGTAAAGGCAGAGTTAATCATCAACAGGGCACTGGAAAGTCACAGGAAATTCCAAAGTGAAAAAGACAAAAAAGCCCCCAAACTAACAACATTCATCATCTGTAATGGAAAGTTACAGGTAGACCCCAGACCCAGACATGCTCAGAGGCAACTTCAGACTCTCTACACAGTGAAATGCACAGAAACAACTGTGCAACAAGTGTCTGGCCCTTAACTCAATTCCCCTTAACACAGAGAAGTTAGCTGCAGCAGCAAAATGATCTGGTGTAACCACTGCACTGCTTCCAGCAAGGCTTTTTCTAAATTAGAAGGTGACAAAAACTCTACCAATAGGCTCACTGAGCACAGTGAGAAACTGTTAGTTAATTCTCCCTCAAAACTCAGAGCTCAAGTACTAACTCCAGATGGAGATAGGCTTTGAAGAGAAGACTGCTTTATTTACTGTTTCAAAGAGAAAATATCATCTCATAAATCCAGACTTTGATCATCTATTATTACTTATTAGGTCAATTGCTTTATATTTTTCAAGTACTAGGACTTTTTTATTATCTTGAAAACAAGTGTGCAATTACAGTTCTCCTTAAACAGCCATGTTGCTGGATTTTCTAATCAATGGAGAACACAGTAGGACAAGCCAGAATAAATCTGTACTAATTTTAATGGGGTGATGCTAATGTGTATTTGAAGAAGAGCTGGCTCAATAGATACAGTAACTCCAGTTCTGCCTTAGAGTATCTTGTATCAGATCAGAGATCTCAGCAAATGGTGTGTTTTAAGCATTCCTTCTAGGATATGAAGCTTTGCTGCAATTTTTCAATCTCTCCCAGATTTCTCAACCAACTGACCTGCACTCTACAACCCCTCAGTGGAACAGGCAGCTCTGAAAATCCAAAAAGCTTCTACCAGTGAGGGTGCATCTCCATTCAGAGCTTAAAGCAGAGGGATGACTCACAGGAGAGGCTGGATGAGTCAACACAAGGATATCTCAGTCTGAGAGTGCCATTTGTTGCTGGATAATTGGTGGAGGATGCTGACATCTGCCAACAGCAGTGCCAGCCATCCAGCCCCACTGACACGTCAAGGTGGACTTTGTCCTCTGAGGTGAGGCCAACACATTGCCCAGACATGAACTCTGCTGCAGAAGTCAAACCTCAGAGAGCAGAAAGGTGAGCCCTGAAGAAACTGTTCCAATTGCGACATTTGCTAAAGCTTGGCTGCCTAATATCCAGAAGACAGTCTGTCCTTACACTGGAGTTTGAACACACTGGTTTAAGGCTGACTTCCCATTCTCTGCTGTGTCCATGCTGATTCCAGCCTCCAGCTCAGTTCACCAAGACATTCATTACACCAGCTCTTGCAGCAAGAACTAAACCAGTATGACCTGTATATCCACTACAGAAGCACTCAGCCTGTGACCAGAAAAGTTTGATGATCTGTCCAACAGTGCAGCACAATCCAGCGTTCTTCCACCACCAGAACACATGGGACTGGTAAGGGACAATGGATCAGGATTTAGTGAGCCTAACATGTCACTGCAGAAATATCCTGCTTAATTAAAAATAAGACCCTGCTTCCCCTGAGACAGACCTCTCTACTGCTGCCCCTTTCCAGCCCTGGTATTGCTGTCACTGTCTGAGAACTGCACCTTCAAAGACTCAGCTGCTGCTTAATAACACAAAGCAATATCATTTTTGGATAGTTCATTTCTTTAAGTACAGTGTTTGTCTTCAAAAGCCTCAATCCTGTCAATATGTAATATAAAGGGACAAGCAGTAGAAAGAAGCAAAACAAGACCAGGAAGCATCACAGTGGTTTCTGAGTCAAATAAAGGACTGTTTGTAGCACATCCTTGTGTCCAAGGCAAAGGACAAGGCCTGAGACAGCCTTGTACAACACACAGTTACTAAACCCTGAGATATAGCCTTGGTCTGAATCAAAAAGACAATGGCAATCTCCTACCACTTAAGTCAAGCATTCAATTAAGTGGAATAGGTTGATTTTTTGATGTTCTTGCTGAAGAGAAAAAGAAGAAGGCAGGAATCACAGGGGCACAACCCTGTCCTTATGTTTTGTGAAAGAAAGTCTCAGGAATCCAGGGCGCTCAGTCTCAGAACTAGAATTGAGGAAATGTTCTCAGGATCTGCCAAGTAGCAAAACCTGTTTAAATCACTGCCAATTCAAAGCCTGTCTAATCCAAGTAGTCAGTGCTGGGATCTCGAGCCTTCACAGAGCACAGTGTGAGATATGGGCACTTTCCAGACTGACAGTTTTCACAGGGGGCTGGCTGGATAGGAGACAGGAATTATGCAGAATAGCTACTTTAAATATTTTATCTCATTTCCAACTTTATAAATATTTTATTTATAAATAATTCCAGCCATCTCAAGACCATTTCTTATTCAATCCCCTCTGAATTCACCACACCAATTGGCTGCCTGCATGATAAAAATACATGCATGTTTCATATGCAACCAGGAATAGAAGCATCCCTTCAATGCTCCAAGAACAGAAGTAACAGAAAAAATTGACTGCAATCCACAAATAAATTTCAAAACAGAATAGCAAGCAGTGAATAATAGTAAAAACCAGACACCAAGGGCTAAATACACAAAAGAGGAAATATCCCTCCATGTTTCAGAGAAACACTGAGGATTAGACTTGCCCTTCAGCAGAAATGTGTAGTGCACTAATGCTGTCTTAATTGCTTCTGCCATCAGAGTTAAATTTCTTGCAAACGCATTTCAGTGTGACTTTAGTCTCGCATTAAAAGCAACATAAAGCCCAATCAGAAACCCAAGAAACTGAAGTCAGTCACACTTGATTCAGCAAAACCTAGCTGTAAAAAATAATCAAAACAAAATACAGGAAACAAAGTAAAACAAAAGGAAATTTTCTTTTTTCCTCATCATACCACTTCAGAAGGTAACACATCTATTACACTGGTAGATAGCCCCAAATAATGTTTCAAGCATCTGTCCAAGGCAACAGGATTATCAGGATTACCTTCTCCATGCAAGAATTTTCAAAGATATTGAGAGTAAGGAGAGGAAAAAAGGGCCTTCATCTAAATGAAAAATGAGCAAGCACTCTATCTATTTTTACCATGAAATATAGTTATCCAAGCAAAACCCAGCATTCAAACACACACATACACACAAAAGAAGCAAAACTTTACTTCTGGCAAAACTACTCCACACATTCAGCTTTTTCACTTTTAACACCCACTATTTACTTACTCAAGGCTGCAGGCTGATGTATAAACACTCAGCTATTGACTGTAAACTCGAGGAAACCCTTCATCCACATAATGAAGACTAAAAACTCCTCATGCACACCTTAATTTTTTTACCTAAGTGTCCAAAACAGGCAGTCATCTTCTGGGCATACTGGCAGAAGGCCTTCACCCCATAGGGCTCCTCACCCAGGACCTGCTCACTCATGGCTTCAGCAGGAGCTGCCTCTCTCTGCAAAGTCAACCAACTACTGCTTGTTTAAGGCTGATAAGACAACAGATCTTCCTCTTCCAATTTATCTCCATTAATAATTCAGGTACTACATAAAATTTGCTGAGCTTTAAAAACCGGTAGTGCAAAGCTATTTTGTGGCTTTTGAAGTAATAATGTTATAGCCCTTAAAAAGTATCTCAGCTATTATATTCCAATAGTTTACAGAAATTCTTTTCAAATGGAAACAAAATCCATTCCCCTGCTGCACAAGAGGAAATTTTGTGGGGATTATGCTCAGGTCAGAGAGACATTTAAATGTTAAACCCAGAAACAGAATTACCACCACTATTATGTACTGATTAGTGTTTTCACCAATGACATGGGCAATGGGATAAAGTGCACCCAATAAGGTGAAACACAGCTTGCTCAGAGAGGTGGTGGATGTGCCATCCCTGGAAACATTCAAGGCCCAATCAGGCTCTGATCTAGTGGAAGATGTCCCTGCTCATTCAAACCCTGCTGGTCAAACCCTGCAGAAGAGAAGGGTTTGACTAGAGGGCCATTAATGGTTCTCCCCAACCCAAACATATCCCATGGAATTCTATGATTCCATGATACTCCTGCACGCAGGTGTGTCCACTGCTATAAGAACACCACTAGTTCATCACATACTCCTATGCCCCACTTCTGAATGCTATACACCTTCTGGGGACTCAAAATCCCAACAGAGCCCAGGTACAAACACCACTGTGTTTTCTGGTATCCTCCAGTACACTACATTTCAGAAGAACTGAGGCACCACAGCCAGGAGCAACAGGAACAGGGTATTTTCTCAGCTCACTCATTGGAGCATGAGGCCCATCTAATCTTGTTGTTATCCTGGCTGAGAAGAAAACACACAAGAGCTGACTGAGCAGTCCTGCTGCCAGACAGCTGCAGCAGCCACACACACCTGTCTGTGTTCTGCTCATCTACAGAAATCCACTACCAATCACACTGGTATCAATGAACATCTGCTCAGCTAAATACTGCAGAATGGCTTTGGCTGTACTCTCTTGACTCGGGTGGTGATGGCCAGTGAGGAACAGGTGTTCCTCACAAGCAAATATGCTCCCTGTACACTACACTTGTTTTCTCTCCACTCAACAGTTGCTGCTTCCTCACTGGGACCTTATCCATTCATGCAAAATCGTTTAGCAGTGCTCATATAAGTTCTGCTGATGGCCATATAAAGCACTGGTACTACTGAGCAGTCACTTCAAAGAGAGATCTATGCTAGTACATCTAGATGCAAATTTTATTCACAACAGATTGAAAAGCCTAGTTACTAATATTTAATGTTACTTCCTAGATACTAATATTTAATATTACTTCAACAGTTTACTGTCTAGAAAAGCATATGATGCAGTTAAAAAACAGCTATGGGGCTTTGGTATCTTTTATTGTGATAAAGGCTATGGAGAACCTGCAGAGGTAGGAATTCTACAGTCCACAGGTCTCTACCAAGTTAGTTTACTGGTTTAAACCCACACAAGGTTCTCTGGGGTAAGCTGTACTAGCACCTGTGGCAGGAGGAACAGAAAGACCACAAAGCCACAAGGCTTCTCTGTACTGGCAAAAAAAAAAGAGTGACTAACTGAAAAGGGCTAACTCAGATTAAAGTGGTATCAAAGGTAAAAGGATCTGCGTTATAACTCAGCTGAGCAACACAATTAGGCATGAGTGTCCCATACAGGCTTCTTATCAAGCTGCCACATGACATTTTTTTCCACTGCTTTTATAACTGACCTTTAAGTAATCATTAGCCAAACCCGATCAAACGCCTCTCTCTTTCTGCAGCACACACATGCAAATTGAAGAACTGCTACAAGGTCTGTCCAGTCCATGAAGTCTGTAAATGTTTGTGGGAAAGGACAGTGTCAAGTTCAAGTCTGAATAGGGTGTAGCTACATTTGTATCTCAAGAGTCAAACTTCTACTCTTTGAAAAACCACCTGGGGATCTCTCCAGGTGGCACACTGAAAATCAGACCTGTTTTATACATCAACAGCAAGATCTGCATGCACAAGCTGTTCTGCTAAACAAACTTGGAAATAGGCAAGCAAATGTTGTTTTATGTATTGGTTTCTTGGTATTCATTCCAAAACACACATGAAGCATCACTTTGCCCTTTATTCTCCTGTTACGATTTGTAACCGAGAAAAAACGCAAGAGAAAACACAACTGCATTTCTATCTCAGACTTAACTAAGACCACACTGTGACAATTTCCTTTCCCAACTGATGACATTTGCAAAATCTTTCAGCTGAATTAAAGCATTGTGCTCTGCTTCCTGTTATCAACTATGTATGATAACTTCCATGGCACATGAGCCTCTGGTAACAAAAGCCCAGCTTTGCAGTGCATTGAAACGCTGGACAGGCAGCATAACAAGCTCTTGGGAATGCTTTTCCCTTTTGCTGTATGCTCACAAACTGAATCTGACTCACTTCCCCAGTCCCCAACAACCACCAAGTTTATCCTTCAGTGAAGCAGTGAGCAGAAAGATTAAACAAACAAAAATATCTAAACAGTATGCTTGAGATTACATCTAATGATCTTTTCCTTGGACAAAGGAGAGCAACACCAGCCATCTCCCTTCACATGAAATTATCAGCTGGGCTGAAACAGGACAAAGAAAAACAGTACATAGAAAAATCAATCACTAAATGAAATATTTAAATGGCATTTGGGAAAAAAAAAAAACCTCTAATAATGTCAGCTAGTAAAGTACTGTCTAGTATCTCTGGAAGCCTTAACATAGGATTTGGGAAATATGCTGTCTCTGCACTCCCACAGACTTGCTGTTCATCCCTGAGCCATTCCCTTAATCTCTTTCATTGTATTTCCCCCTATCACTTTCCCCCTCACAAGGGATTTGTAACAATAGGTACATTAAAGACTGAAGTTTTCAGATTCTGTGATAATGGAAACTATAGAAGTACCACAGATAATAACACTAGGGACTAACTGGTCAGCATTAAAAAAGAGGTCATGTAAAGCATAGCTGAGTGCTTCTCCTTGATCATCATTACCTTCCGACTTCATTACTGTATTTCTCAATGATTTTTCAATAGATTGTATCCCTTATTTAACACTAAAAGTGCTTGTTTTCCACAGAAAACCAAGTTATCAAGAAAGTTATCAAGAGTTATCTGTACATCTTCTCCCATCTGAAAATTCCATTTTTAGTTATTCTCCCCCAAACAAGCAGAATCACTGTTACCGTGGTTGCTGTGAGTAGAAGAGTTAGGTTATGACAAAAGGCCTGATTCAACCAAAGGATATTTACCTTACTTCATCCATTCCAATGTTTATTTCAGAATAGTCATGGAAAAAATATCTCTGCTTACATCTATTTTCAGACATAAAATAACAATGTGTGCATTAATGGATCTGCCTATTGCATTATTAGAGGATGAGGTGGCTCAGCATTTATTTCCTGGCAGCACAAGGCTAATCTATTGATCTACAATGTCAAGAACACTGCACTATGGATTCTTACAGCAAAGCCAATCCTTTTCACTTACATGTAGAAAAAAAGCCAAGTCTAATTGCTGACAACTGAAGCAATTTCATAGGCAAGATATAGTGAAAGCTATATGAAATATAAATACAAACACTGCTGCACCCCCAAGACTCAGTATGATTGAGTCAACAACACAATCCAAGCGTTTGCCTATCCCAAAGTTTATAAATAATCCCACGACTTCTGTGGGGCTGAGCTCTGTGCTTGAAGCCAAAGAAGTGCCTAAGCCACTCCAGGGAACAATTAGCCAAAAGGATCCTGGCAGAAGCTGGCAGTCCTTCAGATCTTCAGTAGGAAGCTTTTTTCCTTCTCCTCAGCAATGTTTAGGTGTCTTTTATTAAAACAAGATAAATGTAATTCCTTTAATCATACTCTTTTCTTTACTTTTCCTTTCTTGAACTTCGACATTTTTCTTCCAGCTGAGTCCTTGAACAATCCTGTTCACAATGTAGACTTCATAGTGACTGAGACAGAAATATGTTGAGAAGCAAAGAGATCAAAGTTGAAACCTCAGAGATTTTTCAATCCTCAGTTTATTTCCTGTACCTTTGTAAAGAGTGACGTGTTACAAGCATGACATCAAAGAAAGCACCACTCATCTGGTTATGTATTGAAATAAACTGGGTGTCATTAAACTCTCTCCTGACATGTCACATAATTACAGAAACATACACAGTAACTTTACTAAAATGCTGAATTTGAGTAGAGAATTGTACCAGAAGTGTTCTCCAGATCACTGCAGGGCTTCCTGAACATGTTAGTTTAACTTTACCCATTGTCTCCTAACACTGCCTCTGCTGTAGATGCAGCACCAGCACACACGATCAGAATAATTGTTTCTCTTGCTGCATCCAACTCCCAAATTCTCCAACACCACAGCCATATTTGGAGCATGGTATACCTCTAAAAGGAGAATGCCTGCAGTCACACTGCCCTCTTGTAGCATCAGTGAAGCTCTAAAAGGGAGTCCTTCTTTGTACTATAAAGACTAATTTAAGCCCCTACCATGAGCCAGTAGAAACTGTTTGTCAATGTCCATCACAACTAAGAATAGGAGGTTACCTTTCTATATAGTGGAAAGTATGGCACTGCTACAGGATGCCAGAAATGACATCAGATCAGTTCATCCACTGCCAGCATTCCTCATAAAAGCAGCTTTAAATATGCTGTGTTGGCTAACCTTTGTTTTCTAATTAAATAAATCCTACTGCACTGTTGAACCCTTCCTCTTGTGGTCAGCACTATCTTCTGGTTAAATCAGCTGCACACACACACAAGTGATCAAGAGCCATGTTAAAAACTAAGAAACTGTCAGTTAAGCAAAATTATCACTGTGAGCAGCTCACTTCTCTCACAGGCATCACATTTTGAACAGGCAAAACTGAGGCAAGGACACATCTGAAAATACATTGATGGGACAGAAAAAACACTTGGGATTTGTTTCCATTTATTAATAGCAGGAAATTACATATAGCATATGCCAACCAGATAAAGAGAGATTTTAACCCCCTTGGGTATTTCACAACTACACAAAAAGTTTGCTTGTATTTCACTGATAGTTTAGTGGAATCTCCTCAAACAAGAGCTGTAATCCGGCACCATCAGGAAAAGCAGCAGCCAGAGAAACACAGCAAAGTTCCAGAGCTGACAGTACATAAAAAGGAGAAACATGTTCCTGATTTGATGACAGGTTTGTTCTTTACCAGTGCCACTCAACACAGGACAAGCCATATCTTAGGATATTTCCCTGACATGTGCAACGTTGTGAAGCTGTGCCTATCAAATCCATTGAGAGTTATTCAAAGATAGAACTACATCAAGAGTCTTGATCTTGCTGTGGAAGTGGAGGGCACTCACAATCTAGCAAGCTACGATTTTGAAAGAGGGAATAGGAAATAAGGTCTTACAATAGTGGGAAAAATCATTCCAGTGGTAACATAAATTACTGGAATAGTAAATGAGTCAAATGAAGCACCTACAAAAAATCCAAGACCACTATCTTGACTGCTTGACTGATATTTACCATATTGCATTTGCAGCAATTATTTACAGCAGTATTTCTTCAGCAAGAATTTCTTGATCTTATCCTTCCACTGCATGACCAAATGCCATAAATTAAGGTAGGGATTTTTAAGGTCTTATGTGTCATGGGCTACTAAGAAAAGTCATTTTTCCAGCAGCTGAACTTTAAACACAAGTATAGGATTTCAATTAATCTTAAATTAATTGTAATTAGAACATAATGTAAAATGAAGATGGCCCTGGCCATCTTTGAGGGAGGATTTCTGCTGCATTCTTAGCCATCACCACGGAGCCCCTGTACTTCTTGGTATTAAAAATACATTAAATATTGTATCTAGACAGTTACTTCATGAGATGCCTGATTCTTCAGTTTCTGTAGAATGTAAACAACTATTAATAGTACGTACTAGGAGGGTGGTTGGTTTGGGTTTTTTAAGTGTAAACACTCCCTCAGCCTGGAGCAAAACTTAAGTTTCCTTTTATTTGTGTTGACGTTACCACTGTGGTATTTGTTTAATACACAGATTTACCACTGACACAAATCAATGACCAAAAAAAAAAAAAATCCTTTTTCCATGCAGTTCAGCTTCAACATCCCTTCTTGTATTAACACTCTCTAGGCATCTTCAATATTTTTTCATCAGAGTTTTGTCCCAGTTTGATTGAGATATAGTTCTGCAATTAGAACAGCTAAGCAACAACAAAAATAATTAAACAAAGTAGGCAAGCCAGCCAACCTGTCAGGTTGTGTGAATAAAAACTGATTGATGAACTTCTTTAAGCAACACTAGGCAAAATTTTCAGATGAATCAGTTAAAACAGGTGCTGATCACAACAGTGTTTATCAGTAGAAAACCTTCTGTTATAAACATATGTTGTGCATATTTTCAGACTGAAACTAGCTGGCAGCTCTCAATTATTTCCTTTTTAACCATGAATGGATTAGAAGATAATGCACCATTTTCTAGTGGTTTTCTGGTTGTTATTGAGTTTTCCCCCCAACATTTATGCTTTCTTTGAAATCCAGATCTTCACAGTACTTTTCCTGGAGACAATCGATTCTGAACAAGTAAAAAACTTCAGTTCTCCTGCTGCTTACTGGGTTATCATCAGAATGAGGTCAAGCCTTCCACTCAAAATAGACAGCTGACAAAGAGAATTAGGGGATCATTTTTCTAGAATGAGAAAAGCTAGCTCGTGAAACTGATTAAAAATGGAAGTCAAATTAAACAACCTGTTTTCATTACTGACTTTATTGAAATGACAAACAATTATCTCTATATATATTAGATTTCAAGACAGTTTGACTCCCCTACTAATTCTAGGGAAGGGAAAGTGCACCTACAGAGCAGCAGGGAGAAGGATCAATTGTCTCCCCTGTGCTTTCTCAGTGTGGCAAGCACAAGTTTATCTACTAGGACACAGCAGAGAGAAGAGATTTCCATCCCCACCCAGGAGATCACCAACAAAACAGCATCAACCAAAGCAGGCAGAGGTGCAAGCAAGGTTTTCCCAGTTCTCAGTGTATCTGGTCAGGAAGAGAGAACCAGAGACTGAGCCTGACTTCACTATAATGAATCCCCACAGGACCAGGGATCAAATACTCATTTGATTAAATTCACATAATGATGTGGTGGTTTCCCACATCACAGCCATATCATGGAATCAGAGAAACACAGAATCATTTAGGTTGGAAAGGACCTCCAGGATCATGGAGTCCAGCTGTTAACCCAGCACTAACCATGTTCCCAAGTGCTACAGCTATGAATATATAGAAATAGCTGATTTTAGCCAAATGCTCAATGCTAACCAAATGCATACTCTGCTGAGTATGCATCATTTATATGAATATAATAAATATAAAGTATTATTTTTAAAAGCAAAATAGGAAAGAAATGAGGAATGAAAAAGGAATTTTGCACACCTAATTCAGCACACATTGAGAAAAAGAACCGAAATAAAGCTACTATATCTAAATCAACATCAGGTTAAGTGTTTGGCCTACAAAAACTAAGTAACAATGGAAAGAACCATAATATTTTTTGGTTGGTAGAAAACTTGGGTTGTATTTTTCTGTTGTTTCATCTGGGTTTTCTAAGGTAAAGTGACACTCTTCATAGAGAGGTATACATAATTCTTCAATATGTCTACCTGTACAGTTTTTAATCTCCAGACCCACAGAGGTAGATGGTATCTCTTTTTAAGAGACAAATATTGGATTAGACAATGCGAAGAAGAAAACAGGACTTCACTTCTTCCACCTTTAACCCCTGAAATCAAATGGGCACCCCAAGGGTTTATTTATCTGTCCAAGCATAACAGAGGAAGCAACTACCCACACTCGAGTTACCATGAAAGCTAAATATATCTTTTTATACTTATGTCTTTCCCCCCACCTTTATCTAAGACTGTGGCATAAAAAAAAAGATGAATGTTTACTAAGCAAACTAAGAGTTGCATGCCTCTTGGATACAAAGAGTATTCACTCTGTACCAAAACAGTGCTGAATGTGCTTTAGATGTGGAGGAGCAAAGTGCCTTGAGTCTCACCTCATTGCAAGTTCCTACACATTGGCATCCTGTGCTGCACAGTCATTCCTGAACCAGGGAAAGGCACCACACACCAGCAACAGGCACTGAACAGCCACCCCTCCTGTCTGCTGTGCAGGGACAGCAGCAGTGACAGGTGGCTGCAGGACAGACAAGAACTTGTAGGTGTGCTCAGTCAGTAACACACAGATTGCACAAGGCTTCCCGAGGTTAAACACCAAAGAAATCTGCCCTCAAAAGCACCCTAACACTGACAGGTTAGCAGCTTTTCTCTCAAAGCATCAATTAGAAATACTCTGAACTCTTATGCCACCTGCCACTACAGAACTCTAAAACCTCTTTTTGCAGAACTCACCCCACAGCAACAGCATGCTGTCATCATCTTTAGCTAGAAGATGGGAAACTTCAAAAGACAGCAGTGAATTATCTCTTAAAAAAATACACAGGGAGTCAGAGCTGGATAAAAAGCTTGTTTAATTCCCCTGAGTTGTGCTCTGCTCCCAATGCTCAGATATCCATTCCAGAGGAGCAACACATGGGTCCATGCACACACTGTTCAGCCAAGTAACAAAGTCCACTGTTCATAAAACACACCAGGCTGGGGAGGTGTTTAACTCTTAAATCAGTAAAGAAAAACAAACTGAAATAAAGAAAAACTGTTTTCTTATCAGAAAGATCCCAATTTCTGTCCAACAGAAGTTCCTCAGCCTAATTTCCCTCTGTAAATCCAAGAACCAATGTCCTGTGGACGGCTTAACCTGTCATTTATCATTAGAGGTTTACATAGCAGAGCAATAATCCAGGACAAACCTTTGCCGTTTGAGGAGCTCTGATGTATTTCTAGTTCCATTTGTGCTCTCAGGCAGTATTGTTCCTGCACCTCAAAAGCTACAGCCTCGCAGAGAACGGATGGCAAGCTGGAGGAACAAGTGAGAGCCTTCAGAGGTGGCTCACTCTGAGGCTGCACTCCTACTATTTCCTGGGTTGAACAGCATGAAAGGGAGTGGCCCAAGCAGAATAGGTGTGTCTGTGTTCCCAAACAGTTTAAAGGAAGAGTGAGTGTTTTCCTCCAGATATTATTCCATTACTAATCGAGACCTTGGTATGCTGTCTTTCAAACAATGACATGTCTTAATGTTCTGACCATCTCAGATCAGCTGATATTATTGATAACTTTCTTTTTCATACAAAAGGATCCTAATCAGCAGCCTTAGGGGCTGCAGCCAGAGTTGATTTTGTCCTGAGACTGTTTTCTGTCTATTTTACTCTGCATCTCATCTCCACTGCTGCTGTTTTATGGCTCTACTACACCTAAGCAGAGGAGGAAGAGCCTGTGAAAGAAATCCATTTTCACACACACTTAGAGCAGGGAAAACTGAAGTCCCAGGCATCTTCCCTCTGTTCCCATAACACCCCTCCCGGACAGAGGCAATTAGGCTGACTGTAAGTGCAGACTTCCAGGCATTTCCTTCTACGCAGTTGCACATACCCAGAGACAAACTGTTCCTTGAGCAGCTGAATTAATGAATCTTTTTGTTCTGATTGATTTGCGTCCAACATCCTCAACACCCATCGGGTTTGCCCTACCTCCTTGTACCATCCTCTTGGCAATACCATTCCCAGAATTACTTCCAGTTCCTTTCCACTTGTCTGCTTTCCCAGTTCCTTTCCATGTCCATTAAATCATCCACAGAACCCTTAAGCTGTCTTCTTTAACTGCTTCAGTTTCTTTCTGAATTTCTGCTCACACCTCCTGAGCTGCACGTTCCTTTCTTTCACTCTTTCTCCCTTGTACTAATGTTTAGTATCTTTAGGTTCTGTTCCCCTGGAAGGAGGAGAGAGGGAAGACTGAAAGAGAAGATGTTTAACCCTCATCCTAGGAAATTTGACTGAAAAGCAGCCAAGCACAAGGTGCAGAAACTCAAAAATTGCAGCCTGAAGCCCTCACCAGAACATACTTGCTCTCCTCTGTACATTATTACAGACTGAGAGATGCTGCTGAAACAAGAATCTCATTTTATCACCAAGATTTCACTTCAGATGACAAAAAATTATCCATTTTCCTCTAAATGTGAATGAAATGATGAGAGAAACATTTAAAAACTTTCAGCTTCTTGGTTGGGAACTGCTAAATATGACCAAATTTTGGCCAAGTACTTTTATTGTCTCCTTCAAACACTAAATCCTTAATTTCCTGGACTCCTGACTTAATTTTTCCCACAATGAATTGTCATCTTCTCAGCCAGCTTGTTAGAAATACAGTCATTCAGATGCACAGACAAATGTAAACACAGGCACAAACCTGGTCTCTCTACCTTTACGCTCACCCTGACATTGTTCTCCTGTGGTTTTATAAATTTTGTTTGCTGCCAAATTAAGTGGAGTGCAGGTCAGGGTGTTTACTCCATTTGGACTTTAACATGCCTGACTGAAAATGAATAGCTCATCAGAAACACTACTTTCTTTCCATCCCCATTCTTCTCTTTAATAATCAAAGCACTCCACACTTTAATTACCATTACTAATCCTCTGACTTGGTAAGCAGATACAATTATTCTTGTTCTACAGACAAAAAATTAAACTACTATATTCCCAGGAAGTGTTGACCACTAGAAATTATTTATTTGCTCTGCTCCTAGATAGAACTGTATGTTGTGTTTCTGTCCCAGATAAAATGGTGAAAAGGAGCTCCATGGGCCCAGAAATAAGTTCTTCTGTTCTCATTAGGAGACAAGTTCCTCAAGTTCACCAGTGTGGTTTTTTCTGTTAACCACATTTTTGTATTTTTTGTTTAGGTGAAGAGATGAAGAAGGAAGATGAGAATGATTCAATATACATCTCCATTTTGTACAAGTCATCACGTTCTCTGCAGCTGTGTGTTATTAATACCTGCAACATTAGAAACCATATTCAAGACAGGTAGAAATATAAGCCATCTACATGGTTATTTATGTATAAAACATTACCTCTCTCATACACGTGATTACATATTCACTTTCATCCATGTCCAGTTAACTGATCACACCTTAAGCTTTGTACACTGCAATCACTTCTGGTTGCACAAGTTCTGAGTCCCATCTCAGGACCTTTTGGTTCCTAAAGCTGAAGGTCCAGTCTCCAGGAATTTCAGAGTATTTGAAATCTGCCAATGTGCTGCCATAAACATTATATGTTGTTCTCATGAAAAAAAAAAAAAGCCAAGAAAATCTTGCCAAGTGACAAGACTTGGAAATACTGCAGTCTATTATGCTCAGCAGAGAGATGTTTTTGTTGGCTATTAAAGCTCAGCTGAGAGTTTCTGGCTGTTAGTTCTCCAGCAATTTCATCGGATTTAGCTTATTCCATCCTACACAGTTCTCAGGCTTATTGTAATTCCTACAAAGTGATTGAGAACAATCAATCCCTGTGCTGCAAGGGATACACAGAACTACACTGTTGCCAGAAAAACAAAAAGACAACAGCATTCTCCACAACTCCATCACAGAAACCAACAATCTGACATTTCTTGAATTTAAAAGTTCATTCATATTTTCCTTTTTTTTAATCACCCTTTTTTTTCCCCTGCAGTCTTCATGTAACCCAAACAGAAGCTCCCACATCCATAAACTACCTACTGTCAGAAAACCTACTAATCAAGAATGTTACCAGCCACTTCAGGCAACCACGGATGCATGAATCAGCACATTCCCACGGCATCTACTGGGAGACAGGCAAGGCATCACCGTTTTTCCTTCAAGTTCCAAAATAATTTCTTTCTAGGTGACATTGGACCATCTTAGCTCAGCCCGCTCCTTGGAAGATTTTATCCCTGTTGAGATATTCTTTCCATACTACAGATGAGGAAAATACTGGGCACACTGAGTGATCTTTCCAGGACAACAGATCTCTGTGCCCAGCTTAGAAACTGAATCGAGGTCTCATGAATCCCAACCCAAAGGTCCAGCCATACACCTATTGTTTAAAGAAAATTATTTATTTAAAAAAACCAAAATCAAAAACAAACAAACCCCAGAAGGAAAAAACCAAACCAAACAAACAAACAAACAAAAAAAAAAAAAAAAAAAAAAAAAAAAAAAGAAAAAGAAAAAAAAAACCACCAAACCAAAAACAAAACACCTCAGAGACTTTAAAGGATACCAATAAGCTCTTAACAAAGAAAAAGAACTTTCCCTGCTCACTCATAGTTTATCTTCTTAGGTAATCTCACTTCAAGTCCCTTCTAATGGAAAATGCACAGTCCCTGTGGGTGCCACAGCCTTTTCACCAGAGCTGGTTTATAAGTGACAATGCCACAACCAGCACATCACAGGAGCAAAATTACATGCAGACCCTTCCTAACTATTTCAGCAAACAATTTCCCTCACCTCCCAGTATAGGCTGAGACTTCTGATAGCTGTAATTCTTCTCATTTCAGTTTCCAGGGGTGATTCCTCCAGATTTTTTGCCCCGTTCTTTGAAATTATTACATTAGTGTTATTGTCTCTGCCTTGCAGCAGAAACAAATTTACAATAACTTCCTCAGAGCTGGCACACAGCAATTATTTTCAAGTGTAACTGCTTAGAACAAGTATTATGCCATGTCTCCTGTGCTCCAGAAAAATGAAACTTTATAGACATATAAAGTGCAGCCAAGCAAACACTCCTTTCTTGTGCGTTTCTAATTGCATCCTAATTATAGCATTTTACATGCATTTATATACCTTTCATCCTAGGGCATCCCAGAGCATTTTGTAAACTGTCACATGGTTTTAAAAGGAGGCCTATATTAACCCAGAGCTACTCAGAGCAGACATCTCTAGGATCCAGTGCAGCAGCCTGTAGATAAATTCATTATGAGAGAGATTTGGGCCAACGGCAGAACACTGAATCTCTGTAGTTAGATAAAGATCCTCCCTCCCCCTTCAGACATCATTTGAAATTCTTGCATATCCATTTCATTTGACGGTCTCAATGTTTTAAAAGCATTAATTAACTTGTACAGTATTTTAATTAGTTAAGGCATAAACAAAGATCTAAAACCTGCAACAGGAAGTGCTTAAGGGAAAAAAGCTTTAGAACCAGGGCAAATACTCAGAGATCCTTCTAGATTCTCACATTGCAGCAAAATATAGCTACAGACTACCTCCAGATCAGTGTTTAATAGCACCTATTTCCACATTTTTTTATAGTTCGTTTTGGAATATGTCGCTGCTTTTTATTAATCTACACTCTGAAGTAGTGAGCTCCATCCTGTATTCCAGTGCTGCATGAAGAAATGCTTCCAAAAGAGCTTTCATTTTGATTTGATTAAGTTGAGGCCAAAATACTTATATCCTCAGGAAAAAGAAGAAAAAAAAATTCTCTACATACCTCTTCTGCACAAAGATTCTACAATATTTTATCATGTCTCTCAACACCACTCAGTTTTACAGGTAAAAAAACATAGGAGCTCATTTTTTCCAGCCAAATAATCTGAAACAGGATTCACATCTGCATGAATACAAGCTGTTTATTTTTAGATGCCTAATTTTAGGCAGCTCGTTTTAAAAATTCCACCCATACAGACGCCAAGTTATTTTCCGAGGTCACACATTGAGGCAGCGACAGCCCTGATGAAAAAGCCCAGGCATCCTTGTCCTCACAATCATTATCAAAAGGCAAAGAGAAGGGGTAAATTGCACACTCCCCAGCATATCCACGCAGGAAGGAAGGAGACTGAGTCAATTCTACCGGGATTTCAATCTAAGCTTGTTAGAAATACAGATATTACAGTTGGGTTACACTGAGCTTTAAACAGTTTCTAGACTAAAATGGCAGCCTCCCATTATTTAACAATTTACCTTTCCCTCAGCTAAGCTAAGGGAGGGAAAAGCTAAGCTTGTTGGTAGAGCCACAAGAACATGTAACCTCCCCCTGCTTTTCCATGCTCCAAGGTAGCTTGGAAACTTGCTGATACTGATTGCTTTCCCCTGACTTGGCTTTAATTCAGGCGCCAGGCAACGGATCACAAATGGATAACATGAAGATAAAATTTGGCAGGCAATTGACTGTCACACGCTTTCTGTTGCCAAGAAACAAAACAGGATGTATTAGAATTATCTCATTAATTAACTTTTCTGTAATTCTCCTTTTTATTGGCATCTTGTTGGTTAAGCAAATGGTTTTTCTTTCAGAAGGAAAGTGTGCTAAGCCTAAACAGGTACTTTTAACAGGTACATCAGAGGCTGGCATTTAACAGATCTTTACAATAAAGAACTTTGGGCCAGATCCTCTGCTAGTTATAGTTGAGTTTGCTTCCTGATATAAAAAAAAAACCCCAAAAACTGTCTTTTAGAAAGAGACTAGTTTAGTGGAGAGATCAGTTTACATCAGCTGATAATCTGAATCCTAATTTTCTGCCATCTCTTTTCTTTCAGCTTCAAGGAGTTACTAAATGATTTACTACAGGACTGAAATCATGATTTGTTGTTTCATTAATTGCTTTTAAGAAGTTGAGTGCAGATTTTTTTTCTGTAATTTTGATACAAGTTAGTTTCAACTGTGATCCACTTGCCAAACAATTCTCCTGAAAAAGAAAAGTATCCAGATCCTTTCAGCGGCAAAATAGTGCTTACATCCTTAATTTTTTTTCAAGAAGGACTCAACTTTTCAAGAAGCCAGCTAAGACCTAAATGAAAGGCCTGGCTGAGGGATTAATTCACAATGAGTAATAGCTGTAATGATTGTCAGACAACAAAAAATTGGTCTTTATTACATTAAAATAAAGCCTAGTTCTGTAAGCACTGCCCATGGAAAAAGCTTACTGATGTTCCCTCAGGTATTTTGAACATGTGAATGTTTGCTACAGCAAGTTAAACCAGCCCAGAAATGCTGAAGACTACTTTCAGTGTAACCACTATGAGCACAACAGCATAGTCTTGAAAAAGATGATGGTTTAAACACTTTCATTAAATGTCAGTGAAAACTTTTCTTATGCCCTGAATATTGTTCAGAGTGAGGCAGGGTTCTGTTTATGCTCTGCAAAGAGATGCAGAAAAACAGGGAAGTAAACCCAGTTTTCTCTGTAAATCCTGCATGAAAATGTGGACATTTCTAGCCCACAGCATAAACAATGATAGGCAAAAGTCAATATTGCAAATGTTCTTCTTCAGCCTTAACAAAAGCAGCATTATCTGAGTCAGGGTTTTTAGTACAACACATCATACACGACTGTCAGCTCAGGAGCTCCTCAGGCTGTGACATGATGATACACCAGGACTGTGCCCACCCTCAGCAGCTGGCCTCCCACATGCCATGGTGGGAGTCTTTAAGATGGAAGTTTATTTAATTTCAACTCTGCCTCTGTGACATCACATCCTTTGCAAGAATGGTAATGTAAGCTCTCAGGTGAATCTCTCACTGTTCTTTTGTATAAGAAATTGAGGTGTGGGACTGAGGAAAAGTAGCACACCCAGAGGGAAGAAATGGATACAGCTTCCCAGTGTAGCACAGCTGGCTGTCAGCAATCACAGGCTGTAACACCCCACAGCTCCCTACAGAACCTGATGGACTTCCAGCTCAACTGGACCAGGTTCTGTCAGATGTTGTGTAGTGAGGTGGGAACTGGACTCCTCTCCCAAATAACAGACAAGAGGACAAGAGGAAATGACCTCAAGTTGTGCCAGGGAAGGTTTCAACTGGATGTCAGGAAAAGGTTCCCCTCTGATGAGGTTGTCAAGCACTGGGACAGGCTGCTCAGGGAAGGGTGGAGTCACCAGCCCTGGAGGTATTTAACAGACCTGGGGACATGGTTTAGTGGTGGATGTGCCAGTGCTGGGTTAACAGCTGGACATGGTGACTTCGAATGTCCTTTCCAACCTAAATGACTCTATGATTCCATGTAATGTTTACAAGTTCCATGGGAAAGCTGGTGTAGGGATCAAGCTTCCTTTAGCTCCTGTACTAAATTTATTTATGGGATGTTCATAAACTCCGTTTGTCACAACTTCCTCCATTATTGAAAATGGCTCTTTTTTCTCCTTCACAAGTACCATTTTTGATACTTTTTGATGCGTGTCCTGACAGGTACATATCTCTTTGACTGAACTGAAGCAACACATCCCTGTTTAGAGACCTACCCAGTACCATCCTGTCATCAAACAAGGCATCAGCATTCTTCTCTGTCATTCACACCCCAGTAAACTCCAACTGTATGGCAAAAAATCCTTCTTAGTCCCCAAGCACATAAAGGTCTCTTTCTAGGTAAAACTGAATTTCAACCAATTTCTAGAATCTACAAGACAGTTTTTGTTTGGTTTAAGTGCAGAGGCACCTGATGGGAATATTAAAAATGAGAACAAATGAACAGTGTAGCCCCCCCAAAAAGAAGTTTTTTCTTCAATAACTTAGAATTGCTTCAATAAAACACAAATATATCTAAAGACCAAGGCTCAAAAATCTGCTAGAAGGGAAATATCTCAAAAGTTACAGGTTTTTATAGCCCTACATTTGCTTTAAGTATTAAGCACTGTTGATAGATAAGAATATTGGAAGAATTCAAAATGATGCTCTTTTTTTTTTTCTTTGCTGCAAGGCAATTTTTATCTCAGCCTGTTGTATTATATTAAAAATTCTTTCATTAAATTTTTATCACCACTGGTATTTCTACATATGAGATGTGACTCTAGACTAAGGAATGTCTTTCTTATCAGTGGGATTAAAGCAAGGTGATACAGAAACCTAAACAAAGCAGTTTTTTACAGGCATAAATTTAACATGTCTCATTAACAGGCTCAATGGAAATAGCAGGATGTTAACCAGTAGGGAATTTGAGTAAATAATGTTGGGGGGGTGGTGTTTGTTTGGTTGTTTTTGGTTGTTTTTCTTATTTTCCTAGGGTAAGCTGAGAAAACTGAAAGTGTTAATGTAACAGACCTCAGGAGCATCTGCACTCCATTATTTAACAAATAAGCAGTAAAGGAAGTTAAACAATCAGAATGCACAGGATTAAAATTGATAGCAGTTGTTAAGGCAGAAGAAAGGAAGATTTATTCTTTTCATTCACATGCACATGCTTTCTTATACCTGCATGTTTTCTTTAGAAGTAGGGCAATGGCAGTTGCTTCTAGTTAAAACACACAAGGGACACCTCACAGAATCAGTGGTTCTATTTATTTATTTATCACCTGTGTTTCAAAGGACAGAGAATGAGAACCACGTCCACTGTTACCTGCCATATCTAAGTGGCAGTTCCACATTGCTATTCCTGTTACTCAGTGCTCCATGCATTATAAACCACACACTGGGAGCACAGAGAGCTCATCTGAGTGCAACTCCTTATTCCATTCTGCCCAAATTTTCTGCTACAGCAAGCAGAAATCTGTCAAGGACTTACACGTGGGACAAGAGACCAAAAATATTGAAATTCACATGGACCATCACTCATTTGTCAGGTCACTCACCATGAGGAGGACAAAGTTTAAAAGGAAGAGCCCTGACAAGCAAGAGCAATGCTTGGGGGATGGAGGAGGAGATGTTTGCTTACGTGAATGCTGAAACTCCTCTGATGTCAGATCCTACCTCATGGTGTAGTGCTTGCTTTCAAGCAGCCCACTGACAGCCTTACTGTCACTTAAGATATGAGTAAGGATGATAAGATTTCAGCCTAAAAAAAGCACAGCCTGTGCCTACTGAGTGCAGACCACAGTGTGCAGGTCGAATTGCTGAAGGGCAGGAGCCCCTACATGCAGCAGTCTACTGCCATCAGATTCCCAGAGCCTTAAAGGAGAATCACAGAGCAAATCCAGCTGGAAGGGACCTCTGGAAGTCTCTAGCTCAAGCTTCTGCCCAAAGCAGGGCTAGTTCCAAAATCTGATCAGATTGCTTAGGGGCTTTTTCCATCAATGTCTGAAAATCTCCAGAGACTACACAACTTTTCTGGGTAATCTTATCAAAGGTTTGGACACATGCCTCGTGAAAAAAGATTTCCTTCTATTTAGTTGGAATTTTTTTTGGTGCACTTTGTGACTGCTTTTCCACCCTTCCACTGTGCACCAAGGAGCGTGTGGGAAGGGGTTTATACAGAACACATGGATCCACTCAGGTAGTTGAAATCATCAGTTGTACCTGTCCTTAGCATTCTCTTCCCCAGGCCTACATGAAACCAGTGCCTTCAGCTTTTCCGTGTAGGTCCCAAGCTCCAGATCCCTCATCAGCACTCTGCTGCAGTTGCTCACTTGTCAGCATCTTTTTTGCACAGGAGGAAGAGTGTAAAACAGGAAAAAAATTGGAAACGATTCCAGAGGAAGCCCAGTACTGAACATAGAGGACCAATTACTTCCCCTATCTGCCAGCTATGTTCTGCCAAATCTTGTAAATCTTATTCTACTCTGCAGCAAGATTTCAGTGTCACCAGGACACACTGCTGACTCATGTGCCTGCCCCTCAGGACCTGCCAGTCTTTTTCTGCAGAGGTGCCACCTGGCCAGCTGCTCCCAAAATGGCAAGCCCATCCAATGTGCATGACTGTCACTGCCTTTGCCATCACATAGTCCTTGTCCTGGCCCATTCTTCCAGAATGCTGAAGTCCCTCTGAATGGCAGCCCTGTTCTCACTGCAGTGCCCTGACTGTTTCTCCCAACCTGATGTCACACATGAATGTGCTGAGGGGACATTCTGCCCCACCACCAAGGTCACTGATGAAGATGTTGGACAGAGCAGCTCCAGCATCAAGCCCTGAGGTACGCTGCTTGGCACAGGCTGTTAGCTGAACACTGATACTTTAAACCTGAAGGTCTAGCCAGTTTTCCACAAACTGGAGTCCACCCATTTGGTCCATAATCCCCAGTTTGACTACAGTCATGCTATGTGAAATTGATTTCTTTGTGTAGTGGCTGGGAGAATAGTGAGCACACTTCTCAAAGCTGCACCCCTGCTACACACCAAAGTCCAGACAGAAATGGAAACAATCAACGCTTGTGTCAGCAGCTGAGAATTCTTCCCTGTCCCCTATATTACTACAATAACTTATTCCTCCTGTCCATCTTTTTCCTATTATATTCACAGAAGGGAGACCAGCAAGGCCTTTTAACACCTCGTTCTCTTGTTATTAATTAATCTGCTCTCCGGCAAAGAACAGAAACAGCTAAGATGTGGTCTGTTTCTCCTATTTAAAGAATGGGCTGTTACAGTCAGTCACCCATCCCAGATGAATCAGAAAACAATCCTAGCCTTCAGCCTCTGAGAAGCCTTGGAACAATTTTAAGAACAAAAATTAATACAAGCAAATGAAATTTAGATGGCATTTAACTGAGCATTTAGTCAGCAGTTTATGCACACTGGTGACACCCACACACCGATTCTACTAATTTTTACCATGAGTTTCATATTTACTCCATGACAAATTGAAAGTGAAAAAAACCCCACCCAACAAATAGCTGGCCTTTTAGCAGGCTCTCTATGTGCACTAAAGGGATCAGAAGCTGCACTCAAGGTCAGCTGTGCTGCCATGGCAGGCAGCTCAAAACAAATTCCACCTGGAGTACCTGTCTGCCATCAGCAGTGGGAAAGGCTGAATAACACATTCCTTAAAGACACCTGCAATGGAAACATAAATCCTTTGTTCCATTCTGAGCAACTGTGCTTTTTATGTAGACACCTTTACATGGATCATGTATTCTTGGAAGCTCAGTTTCCAGATAACTTTATTACAGTGTCACTAATTTTTCCAGCTCAGAATTATTTTCAGCTTCAGATCAAATGCTATTTTTAAACTTAAACCCTGGCAAGAAAGTTATCCTGGTGGTGTCTGGACTAAATGTATGATCATTATTATTTTTTTTTATCAATCTAAAATACTAAAATAATAAGGAACTATGGTGTTATCCATCAATGAAGAAAAAAAAAAACCTAAAGACAGCTTAAATGCTATATAGTCTTAGACTCCACATTTAAGAGAGATCCTTTTGTATCAAAGATATAAGACTTTATTTTCCTCATCTCTAGGCCACCTATAACTTATTCCAAGAGGAATCAGAATATGTTCTAGTTCTTTTAAAATCTCCCTCTGATCTGGCCATACTAAATTCTCCCCCTCCCTCCTTTTTCTAGTCATCTGTCTCAGCAAACACAGACATACTCTTTACTATGATCATAAATTAATTTGCAAAGCAGAAATTCCTGGAATTCTAGAATGAAATCCTCATTTTCCAAAAAGTCACATTTAGAAAATTTGAGAGTACAAGAAGCTTCCAAAGTAAACAAATGAGCTGGGTCATCACAGAAGTAATTCTTACTGTTCTTCAATTATAACCACATAAGGAAACCAAAAATCTAATCCTGGAAATAATCAGCAGTACCTCCAGCCCAATATGCATTTCACACTCTCAGAAATTAAAAACACTGCTCTTCTATGCAAATTATGTTACTTTTGGGTAAAGATACATCAAAATTAGGAGAAAAAATAGCCTAAGTGTTTCTGTCCCATTGAAGTTGTTTAAAAAATAAAAAACTTCTAGCATATAATGCAATTAAAGCAGATGACAAATCCTGACTCTCTAGAAGGCACACTGCTTCCTACTCAATTCTGCCGTGCCAGAGCACATGCTCCTTTCTAACACAAACACACACCCAAATGTGAAGGCATCTCCTCATAAATTTAAATACACATTATGAATAAAACTACCGTAAGGCAAGCTGACAGGAGACAAGTTGGGAATACCTTGGAAATATTTTAAATAGCTCCAGTGCCTTGGAGAGGTAATTAACTGTCCTGTCCTAGAACTAAATAATACAGAGGCTGAAATGCATATTTCAAAGCTGCCTGCAGTGAAACTCCTATTTGCAGCTCAGAATAAAGAAGTTCTATTTAAGGAAAAATCTACTGGAGGGGAGGATGGCTCCAAATCTTTCCTTAATTGAATTCTCACTTAAACTTCTTGTGTAAGTCCCATTACCCACTGGAGCAGTCTCTGCAGACAAATAGGCACAGACTGACAAACAAACTTGCATTGTTGCCTGTCCAAGTGACCTCCAGGGTACGTCCCTGGTTGCCCCACTGGGGTTAGGACACAGCACTGTGTTCCCTGACGGTGGTATCTACTCCAGAACTGGGGAAAAATGCCTCTGCCTTTCAAACACGTGAGGGAAGGTCTGTGTGTCCTCAGAACAGTATGAGAGCCACCTCCAGAAGCCCTGCCATGCTCCAGGGGAGCTCTGGGAAGCGAGGGGTGTGAGCCAGGCTGGGCCACTGCTGGCACAGGGCAGCTGCTGCCAGGCAGCACAGCCGGGCACCGCGGGCACAGGAGCACAGCCTGCCCCGACTCCAGCTCCTGGACAGCATCCACACAGAGCTCTGCAAGGGCTCAGCCTTCAGCCTGCTGCAGCTATGGCTTCACAAGCAAGGCATAAGGTATCAGAGCACTTGATGGCTTGGTGGTGTCTCTGACAACAGAGAGTAGCTCTTTAGCTGTGACCCTAATGCACCATCTCATTGCAGCAGATCTCAGATCCACGGCAGTGCTATTGTGGAAACAATCGATTCAATAGCAAGGGATTAAGACTCTTGGGAAGTCAATGCACTTAGCAACAGACAGGATAGAAAATTTGAAAAAATCATCTCTGCATATTCCTCAGAACTACTTCATAAAAGCAGAGGCCTTTTTCAGCCAGCTCCGAGAATAAAAGAGATCTCCTGTGATGCCAATTTAGTTACCATGACCAGCACAAACCTTTAAAAATACCCTATGACAGGGCCCTGGATTTGAAGAGATACTCAAACATCCTTCTTCAACCAGCAGAGAAAGGAGCCTGTCATTTTTTTCCACGTGGCAAAGTGGCACAGGCACAACATAAGAGTCATATTCAAGCTGTAATTTAGAGAGCAAACATAACAAATAGCTCAGAGCAGTTCCCATGCACCCATCCTTTCCTCCCTTTTTTACAGCCTTCCTGAATTTAAAAGGGAGATACAGCTTTTTTAAAACAATCTTGGCTGAGTCACTAATAAGAACAACAGCAACAACAAAAAATTACACGCTGGGACTAACTGGCAAGATCTGGCAGTACAGGAGGCCCTCAAGGCACAGAGCCAGACAGCTGGAGCTCACTGGCCAGGTGGTGCATTCGTTCCTTGGGGAACCTGCCATTAGTCTCACCCAGCAGCTGAACCACAGAATAATTCTGGCTTAAGTGTTGGGAAAAGTGTCTAAAGACTTGCTCTCTCAGCTGTGGGTGAAGGTGGCAAACATCAGAGCCAGGGTAAAGCAAATGTAAATTACTGCACTGGGAGTAGGAGGTAGGCAAAATGTACCAGATTTAGAATGAGTCCTTAGTCCCTGATGCAGGCTTGAGGCAATGGTTTCCCACAGCAGAGGAACTTGGACACTGGAGACATGGCCCACTGGGATACTGCAGTGGATCCCTCTTTACAATAATTACCTACTGTGGTACTGAGGATGTAGACAGGCAGAATTATTTTTGAGTGCTGGCAGTCTTTACACACAGACTGTAATGGGTTTTCTGCCTGCAGACATTTCAGAAAATTAATTCAGATTACCTTCTGAAATGGATTACAGAAACTACTTCAAAGCCTTTCGTGGACACTCTCATTCACAAGTAAGAGTGACCTTTATCAATTTCAGTTAGCTCATTACAAGAATAAATTAGGATCAATCAGAGCCCCTTTAACTCTGGATTCACTTCTTTATTTAGTTTGGATTAATTGTTCCTATGTCTCTCCATCAGACCGTGTCAAACTATGAGGCTGGAAAACAAATGGAAAGAAACAAACATTCCTGCAATATCTTCCTGGTCATTACACTAAGCTCCCTGTAACGTAACATGTTCTCATGTAAGGCTGTTACATTCTTGCTTCTAACACCAAAGTCACTGCAGCTGTAAAACTCACTGTTTTGGATAAAGGGAAAATATCCTAGTATTATCTGAAAGCGATAGACACTGGATTGCCTGGACCACTTGCATTGTTTCATTCATATTTTAGCTTCTTCTCCAGGGCTGCAACATCCACAAAAGTTCTGAGCACGTTTAACTCACCCAGAAGGTCTCAAACCAATGTGAGGAGTAGTGAACAACTGGTAAATCTGTCATATTTTAAAACCTTCTGTCGTTCCACTTCACTATTCCCTAAATCCCATTACCAGAGAACTGGTGCTGCCTTGGTGACTACACCGATGCACATGGGACAGCACAGCCAGGTACCATCTGCAATTACAGCATTGCAGAAAAGTGTAGTATTTCCCACAAATATTTGGCAGCAAAAGCCTTGTGTGCACCAGAAATGCAACCCTTGGAACAGCTAGGGGCAGCCTTTCTCCCACCCCCAGTCCCCTGGAAAGGCTGGGTTATGGCTGGAGGTCAGTGAGGGACAGGGAACACAGGGGGTCAGGATGACAGGGTCCCGTTCCCTCACGTCAGAAGCAGCAGCAGCGAGTGACGCATCTGTCGGGCCCGGCTCCAAAGGCAATCGCAGCGGAATGCTGCCGATGCTGCCAACTGTGATCTGAGCTGCACTCGACAGCCCTCAGCTTCTCCTCAAGTGCAGACTATGCACAGAGACTGCTGAAGGAGCTGAAAGCAGTGAACCAAAACACCCTGCATTCTACACGAGTCTTCAGAGCTGGAAACAGGCTCAAAGATCTGGTAGCAGTCGCTGAGCGCTGAGGGTTTTCCTTATAACCAGGGTTGCCAGCTGCCTCACTTGTGGACAGGAATAACTTGTTTTGACAGATTTACTGCTCTTGCCATTTCCCCCCAAACCTTTAATGAAGTTTTTATGAACCATTTCCTTCAAACACCCTTTCACGAGTTGACAATGCAAGGAAGTTACATTTGCAGAGTGGAACAAAGTCAAACAGACAGATGGGAGGCAAAATAAGCTGAGAAGAAACTCACGCTGCTTGCCAAGCATCTTCCTAATATTTTCCACAACAAGCTGTAAGCAGTATTCCCCACTTTCTCAAATGTCACGTTTTCTCTAAGATCACGATTTTTAAGTCACCTTCTAATCTCTTACAGCATTACTAAATGATCAGAATTAGTCAGACAACCTTTTTGCCTCATTGGAGGAGTAGCTTATATGTGGCAAGAATCTGTATTTATCGCTCATGTACCTGAGGTGATGAGCAGTGGAGGGAGGAACTGAGCAGCCTTCCACTGATCCAGGCAGTGTGACATTGACTTCCTAAGGAAAATCAGCCCACTGCCTGTGTGCTAACTGGAGGCTTCACTTCAGTTACTTTGAAATTCAGATGACTGTAAACCTCTGGGACACCAGAGACTGAGCTGTACTGTCAGTGAAACCTGGAACAGCAGACACCGAGGCGAGTTTGTCCTTGTGTTGGCAGCTATTTTAGTTACTATGGGTGTGCAATATGCATGCACAAGGAGGCTGTGTGAGGGGAGGGGGTTACCGTGATTCTCTCTCCTGGTCTTTAGCTTTGCTCACTGGGTGGTGTTGTGGAAGTGCCAACATTACCAGCACACAGCTGTGAGCAGAAAGGCAGCAGGAGTGAAGCAGGGAAGAGCAGGAAGGAGGCGGTAACGGAATGCCTGCAGTGGCATCCAAGATGTCTGAGCTCAAATCCCACCTGTGTCAGAATTCTTGAGGAATCTTGGGCACACCATGATAAAACGATAAAATGAATGTGCACTGGAAAATGATGGTTGTTTCTACTTGCCTTAGGTCTAACACTAAGACTGACAAAAACCTGTAAGTACTTGAAGTGCTTTGCCTTCTTTAATTGCAGGTTTCCTGAAAGTTCTTATGTAACACTTGTGCAGGAGACGAAAGAGAAACAGACCAGACTTTATGCTGCCTTATAGAATGTGTGCCAGCCATCCTGTCTTTGAATTATACATCTAGCACCATTTGTCCCAAAGAATTCAAAGAACTCTACAACCTTTAGTGCACGATGAAGTAGGCAGACACAAAGTCCTGATACACAGAACTCCCACTTTGGTGAGCAGGAGGGGTTTCACATTCAGAGAACCTGTTGGATAGGACTTGCCAATGCACTGTTGCTTGGGGGTAAATCCAGGTCCTGAGAGCACAACAGATTGTCTGAAGCCTGTGAACTTCATCCTGTGATTAAAATAATTATTTTTAACCGTGAACAAATTTTTCACTTTGTTTTACTGTCCGTCTACACTTTGTAATAGAATGAAAAGAGGTCCAATATTAGGACGTTCAGAAACATGTGGATACCCCTATCATCTTCAAGACAAAAAACCTGAAGACATCACAGGGAGGAAAAGCAGAGATAAAGAGATGTGAGAACAAAGGCAACCTGTCACTTTGCTGAGTGTTCTACTTGCAAGTCCACAGCCTAATGAAGACAGGCTCAAGGAAGGCAACCTTGTGAGGGATGACTTCTACCAGTAAACTTGTAACAAAACAACAGGAAACAAACTGGTGAATGCAGTAACTCTATAAGCAAACTGTAACACTTAGGACCAGAAGCTCTCTGTTACATGGGATACAACTTCTTGCAACACTGAGACAAGAAGTGGAAAGTACCATAATTAAGTAACCAAACTCTATTATCTGTATTAAGTAACTTACTGATACATTTAAAAATATAGCAAGCAGTTTAATGTGGATGAGGAAAACAAATAACAACTACAACATTAAAATTGATCACAGATCTCTGGAATGGTTTCAGGAACTTCAATGCAGTCAGAATCTTGATTTCACATGGTATCAACCAGCACCTTCGCCAGGAGCTCACTGCTACACTGCAATGCATAATTGACAAACATCCAATGTCAATATCCTTGATAGGCCAAGAATCTGTCATATTCCCTCCTCACAGAAATCCCCTGATGAGAGCTAAAAACAAAAAGCCCAAACGAATATATTCTGTGTAATGGTGTAATGGAATGAATTTTCTCTCTTCCTTTCCCTATCACACCTGTTTATTCCTGTACATAAGTGTGTGTTTCCACATTGTCACCGGGCAGGCAAACACTTGTTACAAGTGCTGCCTCCAGACTGACTGGCTTTGGTACACCAGTACTTTGCAATAACTTTCTCCTCTTGAAAAGACTAAACAAGGAAGGAAAGAAGCAAGCCTGGGGAATGTAAAATGCTATTTGTCATGATGGGGCCTCAAAAGAAAACAGTAAGTTATATTTTCTTCTACTATGTTGCATCAGTAATTTGCTAGAAGTCTCAATCTCTAAAAGCTCTCCTAAGAACTGCTGCTTTTGCCAGTTTCAAAGTGAAATGCGTTTGTACCTATTGCCCTCACTGAAAAAAAAGGGAGGTGGTGGGGTTCATCTGCATTGAGGAAAATACATATGACAGTGCTTCTCCTTTCACCTTATCAGCAGTCAGCAAGTGTTCAGGTAAAGCTGATAAGGAACACCGCTCACAGGTACAGATTCATCTTATGATATTTCTGAGAGACAGTTTCAGTTGAATAGGAAATATTTATTCAGATAAAAAAGGCTTGACAGGCCCAGATATATAGTCTTTTTTTAAGTAGATGGTTAAATACTTTTTTAAAAGTATTTGGTTTAAACTACTTTTTTTCTGTAAATGAATCTTCTTATACAGGACTGGATGAGAAGTGTGCACCTAGAAAGCTCACCAAATAAAACACCACGCTCACACTTCTGAGGCTATTCCTGTAACTGCTTAAAACAGACAATGCAGTGTGGTAAAGGAACAAGACAGGGATGGCAACAGAAATGGAAAACAGAATTACCAGACAAATAACTGAATCTCTTGCTTTATCTGATTAAAGATGGTCTGCATGTAACCCCTCAAAAAAATCAAAATCTATCTAAAATTTGCACCTAAAAAAACCATAGTACTTGAATTTACTAGATACCCTAAAAAAATCAGCCAAATATTTTTCGAAGTCTTTTTTAAGGAACCAAAAAGACCCAGCCTGACCATTCTGTTCCTGTTAAATCAACACTCAAGATAAAATCCTCACACACGGACAGAAAAATAATTTGAGAGTATTTACTTAAACACTTTAGTACTCTATCTTTTTCATTTGTAAAATGCCACTCTGCTCCCTTACAACTTCATATAGCACTGTCACTGAAGAATCCAATTACCAGAGTACCCAAATTTGTTTAAACCAGCTTTCAGTAGCAAAATCTAAATCCCAAAAAGTACCCTAAATCTTTGGAGAAAATAGACACAGGCTTATCCATATTGTCCCAGCCCCATGCTGTGTTATTATACACACACCAGAGCCATACACTTGATGACAGCTACATGCTTCAGTAGCAATGGCTTAAAGCAAGTTGCATTTCTTCTAACTAAAAGACACCATTTTTAAAATGAGAGAGAAGTCAGAGTCATCAACAGTGGCAAGTCACTGGTTCTGAATTGAAGAAAAGTGATGCTAACATCCATCTAATCCTCCTCCCTGTTACAGGCATCCTGGGAACTCTGTGGGGAAGCAGAAAGGGAATTGTGACTGCAGAAAGTAAAGTCTTATAAATCTGGCATTAAACTTGTACATCTTCACTCATCAGGTGAACTTTCCAGACAAGATAAAATAAGATTCAGAACTACCCACACAAAGCCTCATAAGGAATATCTGCCCAATTTAACCAGACAGCCAAGAGCAGGGGAATACTCCTAAGTCCTTCTGGTTTTCTATTCCTTAGCTGACCCCATCAATTTGCCTGTTTCTCCTATATGAATTGTAACGTTTTACCTTGACATCTTCTGTCACTTTTTAAAACTTAATTGTATTGCAAAACATAGATGCCTCTTTCTGCTTGATTTTTAAATGGCAGTAACATTTTATAGCTTTCAAAACAAAAAGAAAATTATTAAACACATCGGTTTTGTAACTTTCCGGCTTTTGAATTTTCAAAATGGAAAAAGATTTGCTGCAGTAAATCTTCTTTAAAAATACTGCATGAAGATTTTTATCTTTTAAATAAGCAAATGGGTTTTTTAGTTGTATAGGATCTGGAGTCCATGCTGTAAAGAATCCAGAAAAGTCTAGGCCTCTTTCATGTATGACTTTGATGATTAGTCAGAAGCATAAAATAAAGAGGGCATAAGCAATGCAAGGTTTAAAACAAAAAACACTTCCAAAAGATAAAATATCTTCCTAATGTCAGTCTCATCTACCACCCGACCATGCAGCTTCTGTACAGTCTGCCTTTTGCCAAATCCCTTTTATAACTAGTAAAGGAAATGCTATTCATTTGCATGCAGCTGCAAAAATAAAGAAGGTAAGCTTCTTACACTCATTTGAATATGAAATATAACACAATGGCTTAAGAAGAAAGAATCTCAATATTTTTAAATATAGGAACACAGAAGAGATTATTGATTACCTAATGCAGTGCACAGTTTAGAGAACAACTGCAGCTACTTGTAATGAGGTGTGTCTACCATGGTCCCAGGTCTCATGAAGCTTCTACTCTGCTGCAAAGTGAGAAACAGACTGCCATGAGATGAAACAGATGCAAATGGCAGATGTAATGTTTATCCTCTTCCACTCCAGTGAATCCCAGAGAGCATTGCAAACTTCACTAATTATTTGTAAAGTGTCCCAAATCTTACAAATATTTTGCTAGCAGTGAAGTCATCTTTTGGCAAAGATGCTACTGCTACTACAGGCAGCTCTTCCTGGGCTAGAAGAGTATGGCAAGCTAACTGTACTTACAGTTCATGTATAAGTAAATAAAACAAACAAACAAAAAAATCAACCAGAACACTGGACAGTGTTTAGGGAAGAGGATTGAAAAGAATATATAAATAGTTCTGTATAAGAAATAGTCCAGAAAAGAACACTCTTCTCACTTCTATTAGAGTCAATAAGAGATTATGAAAAAGGCATGCTCACTTTACATGCCTGTAATTTGAGGTCCTTAGATAAACAGTAATAAATGATAGTAATAAAAGAATAATAGTATTAATTAAATTAAATCGTGGTAATTAAAATTACTTTGAAAACCAACGGTACGTCAACATTGCTGACATTGTTGCCTGTTCATTTCACTTCCTGTATTGGCAACATCAATCATTTGACACAGACATCACAGGTACAGATCAGTAGCTAAAGCAGGTTTCCAAAATTGTTTCACACAAGAGAATTCCATCAAGATTTAACCTCTAGAAGAACATATAAGTAAATAAAATACAATTTGCATTTTACTCTTCTCTGCTCATCTTCATGACATTTGGAAGCTTAGAAACCCTACATGGAAAACTTTTAAATGCTATTAAAAGAGCGCCAGCGATACAAGTTAAAGGCACCACATAGCCCAAAACACAGCTTTCTCCACAGCACCAAAACAGAAATGAGAGACAGGAGGGGATTGAAGAATTCACCAACTGCCAGGACACTTCAGACCTCCAGCAAGTGCCCTGTGCATCCCATTTCTGGGCAGTTTCTGGACCATGCCTCTGCCAGCCCCTGCACCCTGGGCAGTGGCAGCTGCCTGTGCAGTGCTGTACACGGCAGCCACAGCACGTTCAGCCCCTCAGGCCCCATGCCAGGGATGTTCATGTCCACCCACATGTGCACATGTCCACCACGTGTCTGTGCCCTGCAAACACAACCAGCTTTTCCACAGGCTAAGGGGGAATGTACTTGGAAGGTGGTAACAAAATTAATGCTGCTATTCCTGAGCAGTATGTTCTAGAGGTGATTAACATGCTTGCCATCATCTGATTTTACTGTATACCAGAGGGGTTTTTTTTTGCCAAGACTTCCATAAAATACAATTTATTTTAGTGAATTTAGAGGGTTGTCAAATGAGAGGTTTATAGGATGCCTAGCAGTGAACTGGGTTTGTGTTCAGAATGCACACCTGTGAAAAGTATGTATATAACACACCTTAAAAGATGTGTTATAAGGCAAAAATTGTGTCAGTGACATTTCCAAATCATATACACTAATTTGGTCTTGAGGGAACAATAAGAGAAGAAAAACTCTATTTTATAAATGTAAATACTATATAAATACATATGTGTATATACATAGCCCTTCTGGACTTTGCAGTAAGTTCTTCAAATGAAAAGGAAAACCTTCAACTTCAAGAAAAAAAGCAAGGAATGTACAGATTTTTTCAGACAAAAAATACTGCACTGATGTTAATATTCTCTAATGATAATGCTTTGAATTTTTAATAGGACACCAAAAGTCTTTCTGCAGGAAAGCAAACTCCTAGGACAGCATTCCTTGGCAATGCAGACAGTTACATAGTTTTCAGGGCTCCACAAAGAAAGCTGATCTGAAGGCTGCCCAAGAGGAGAATATGAACTAGCATTTATTTCAGAAAGAAATGCAGCTCGGGTTTAGACAGTCCTAGAAGCTGAGGTGCCCTGCCCAAGGCTGGTCATGGTGCAGGTATCAAAAATCTGTTTGCTAGGACAAACTCCTGTAAGTTAAAAAAAAAACCAGTGCAATAGCACAGTTTTCTAATTTCACTAAAACTAGGAATTTGGATGGAGTGTCACAGACTTAATTTCTTCATTTATTTCATTAATTTAGCGATTTCATCAAAAGTCTGCTGCAAGGATTTTAAAAGTCTAACCAAGCACTCTTATTTTCCCTTCTACAGGTTTCCCACTATTTGTATTTAACTGAGCACCCTGATATTTTTAAGAGGAAAAAAAATAGATGTTTCCTATCTATCTCATTTATACCATTTATAATTTTAGCAACTGATATGACACAGAAAGAGGATGAAGAATGGTGCCTAAGACAATAATCCCAGGAGGTTTAATCTTTCATCATGGGTTTCCAGCATAGATCATGTTGGCCTCTCTTTTCTGAACTCTCTGGTTTGAATCAAAGTAATTGGAACTGCAAAATATTCCTGAAAAACATGTACCACTGACCAATAGAAATGAACAGTGTTTTTTATATGCCACATTCCCTATTTCCTTTCACCTGGCACTTTGATCCTTCTAAGTAGCCTAAAAAGCAAGGACTTGAAAGATATTAATCTGAACACAGAGTATTCATGATGAATATTTAAGAGGAAAAAAAAAAGAATCCTAGTTTTTGTATTTTCAGCTTCTACTGTACCACCTAGGCAATAGTAAACTATTTCTAGTAACAGCTGCTAAGAACTTTGAAGAGTATTTTTAGGATGTAACCAAGCTCAGGGTATTTTTAATCTATGATTATACATTGTCTAAGTCAGATCAGCATCAGTTAGGAGGTTTAGCCAGACTCCGTTCTTGTTGTTATACCCTCGTATAACCTGAGATTACTTCAAACCAAATCTTTATGACAGCCTCTTGAGAAAGTGTATAACAGAGAAAATTAGGCAGTCCTGCAATTTCTTGGGCAGGGAACATCTTCAGGAGAGTTTAATCTCTTTTACACTGCAATAATAACAGTAACACAATAGGAACTGCAGATAGACAGACTGATGTTTTCCTAACTTCCATAAACCCTAACATTGCTATTTTAGCCATACTGGAAAAATTCATTAGTTTCACAAGGCTATGTCAAATTTTCTCCAGTGCAGTATGAGATGAGAATGTGGCTGGTCTGATGAAAAATGCAGAATTCTGCAGCCTTCAGGAGGGGGTACTGGGTATTTCCTCATTTGTTTATTTCCATACTCTTTCCAAACATCAAGCAGCTGAGATGACAGAATAATGTAGCTTGAATCTTTTGCTTGTATTTCCAGATTCTGCTAAAGATTAGAGACAATTCTACAATTACATTTTTCTTCTCGTTGGGATCCTGACAGAGCATTTCATGGAAATGAAGAAGTAGGAGGTAACTATCTTTGTCAGAAAGGCAACCCAGCTTTGCACTGAGTAGTAAGGGTATTTTTTCCACCTCCACATTAATTACTTTTCACTTTGCGCAGTATTATGTAACATATTGCTGTGAAACTGTCTTGCAGTTTAAATTTCTCTACCCAAAACAAAAAGGGACCTGCTCCCTTACTGCCACTGAAATTGTGCACTGGCAAGAAAATAGAACAAATCAGTTGGAGGTTTCCAGACTGCACTGCTGAGAGGAATGAAAGAACAATTTACTGTTAAATGGCTGCACGACAGAGCAAAGGGATACCATCCATGCCAGTGTGTTTAATCAAACCAAGAGATCCAAAAAAATACTGCTTGCTTCTCTCCTGTTAACACAGAACTGAGGGCACAGGAAGAAGGATCTCAGCAGGCCATCAACTCACACTGACAACAGGAAAAGCAATATAAGTGATTTTAACCAGCCCTCTCGCACTGTTCTCCACCACAAGCTTAGAAACAGGATGCACTTAGATCCAAAAAACCCTGTAACTGTTATAAATTATTTCTTGAAAATCTGATTTTTTTTTCTCTTCTGCTTTTATTACACCAAAGAACAGTAACAGGAAAAAGGAAATACAACAAGGAAAAAAAATACCACTATAGCAACAGAGACACAAGTACTTTGATATTTCTCTATCCTATTGCTTCAGTGTGACACTACTTAGTATCTCAGAATAATTTCAGCAAAGGAAAGCCCAACTCAACTGATAAAGAATAGGAAACTCCAGCAAAGTGTCAGCGTTTCATTTCCATTGCAGCTTCCTTACTCTCTTCCCTGGAATCATGAGCACTTTCATAACAGAGGGGAAGGGTGAGGGCACCAGCCCAGCCAGGCAGACGCTCACCCCTGACACCTTGGTGTTAACTGGGAAGAAACACAGATGCTGTAGAAAATTACTCTGATGGTGGGACACTGACCCTCTTCACCAAGGGAAAGGAAAAGGGATTAAATGAGTTGGGAGAGTCAAAGAAAAGCACACACTGAAAAAATAGCTGGGATGTGGATTCCTCACTCCAAGACTAAACTGAATTTGTGAAAAACTGCAGAAATCTGTAGAGCCTAAAGTTCTTGCTTATATCTAGTACACAGTGAAATAAAATAAGCCTATTGCTAGAAGAACTGACTTGCCTGTTTCTTTTACAGCTGAAGCCTGTAATTCCAGAGTCATCAACTGAAGGAACAGAGGTGCTCAAAGGAGCTCACACAGTGCAATTAAAATCCTGTGATGTCTGGAATCAAAAAAACCCAAAGCTCACCTGCTCCAGGTATAGGCCACTTGTAGATACAGCTCCAAAAGACTTCAGAAACTGAAACACAAACATCAAGTTCCTCTGGGCACAAGAATGTCTGACAATGTCCGTAAGTCACTTCACCTTTCTATAATTCAAACCCATTTTATAGCTAGGAACACAAAACTAGGAGGAGTTCGGTGATGGCTACTGCTAACCATATCAGTATCTACACACAAGCCAGAAAACACATTCATTTCTTACCAAGGGGTGCACTGATTACACACAAGAACAGCATGAAAGCAGGGTGATTAAACTGAGTGGAAACACAACCATAGGACTGTAACTATTTAGTGATTCAAGTTCAAACCTGGTGAACTACTACTCACAGATGCCCAGAGATCCAAAAGCCTTGCACATCAGCAGGGAGGAGGCTGAGATTCAATGCAAAAGCTTCCTGCAGTGATGTGAGCAGGTTCCACATTTACCCAGGTAAAGACTTGCCCCAAATGACTGTTCAGAATAACCAGAGAGAACCTGCCAAGAGAGCTCAGAAAGCTTGGTACAACACCCTGAGAGGTCAGTGTGTGCAGTCTCATATCTACATGATCCCTCCACCTCAATTGTCACTGATATCCAGTGCAGAACACACAGGCAACGCAGGAAAAACTTCGAGTAGGATACAGCTACAAAATGGGAAATTCCCACTAAACGAGGGCATGTTGCATTCAGTGCATACACTCAAACCAGTAGAACCTGGTGATCTTAGAACAACGAGGCACAAAAAGTCACAAACTGCTTAAGAAAAAAAAACACATTAATAATCTATTAAGAGGCATATCATAAGAATATGCAAGAAAAAAGACATCTTAACTGTGGTTATTCTTAACAGAAAACAGCAGAAAACAGAGATCCAAACAATTCTAAATCCGGGCTTCGGCTCTAAATGCAGAGTTTTTTTTAAAAAAAATGTTTATAAAAAAACTGTAGCCCTGTACCCTTTTGGATAATTAATTTTAGGTGAGAAAAATTCAGTACATGTATTTTATGAATAACATTTTATCCGATGCCACAAAGGAAACTATGAGTGTATTTGGAGACGACGGGAAAATTACAGGAGAACAAGGAATCGAAGGGAAGAACAAGACGCTCTGCCCAACACGGACGTGCGAGATGAACGGCAACAAAAAGCTGCGACCCTTCTGGCAGCAATTTTGGGTGCAGAGAACACGAGCGGCGATGGCTGAAGGGGAGCGGAGCGGGAAGCTCCGGGGGCACTGCCTGGAGCGCCGGGGAGTGCTGAACCTGCCCTTCCCCTTTCCAGGCAGGGCGCCACTCCTGTCAGGTGCTTGTGGGAGCATCCCAGCCCAGGATGGCCCAGCGCTCCCGGCGGGACACCGGGACCCGCAGGACACCGGGAGCCCGCAGGACACCGGGACCCGCAAGACACCGGGAGCCCGTAGGACACCGGGACCCCGCAGGACACCGGGACCCCGTAGGACACCGGGACCCGCAGGACACCGGGACCCCGTAGGACACCGGGAGCCGTAGGACACCAGGAGCCCGTAGGACACCGGGAGCCCGCAGGACACCGGGACCCCGCAGGACACCGGGACCCGCAGGACACCGGGACTCGCAAGACACCGGGACCCGTAGGACACCGGGACCCGCAGACACCGGGAGCCCTCAGCGCAGCCCCCGCCAGCAGCGGGCACCGCCCGCGCCGGGCCAGACAAGCCCTGCCAGAAGCACACAGAGGGCTGGAGACCCGGGAACGGGACTGCGAGAGGGGCTGGAGTCTGAGGAGCAGCAGGGAGGGTGCTGGAGGTGCTGAGCATGGAGACAACGAGGCTCAGGAGGGACCCGATGGCTCTCTGCGACTCCCTGACAGGATGGTGCAGCCAGACGGGGGTCGGGCTCTTCTACCCAGCAACCATTCACGGGACCACAGGACAGAGAAGGAATGGCCTCAAGTGGCAGCAGTAGAGGTTTAGATTGGATATTAGGCACAATTCCCTCACTGAAAGAGTTGTCAAGCACTCGAACAGGCTGCCCAGGGCAGTGGTGGAGTCACTATCCCTGGAGGGAGTTAAAATCCATGTGGAAGTGGCACTTGAGGACACAGCTTAGTGACGGGCTTGGCAGTGCTGGGTTGATGATCTTAGAGGTAATTCCCAGCCTCACATCCCATGGTTCTATGAATGCCAGTGTGACTTTCGCCCCAGGCCCATCAGCAGTTGTGCCTGAGGACGAGGGGAGCTGGTCTGTGCTACTCTCTGTTCAGACATACCTGCCTCGACCCATTCTGCCAGCGGCTAAGTCGTATTTAAGATCTGACAGACTTAATACTTACACTCAGAAGTGACCTAAATTCGTGGCCACCATCTGAGGATGGCAAATGGCCTCCATACATCAGTTTCTACTTTCTGTTTTTGAGGAAAATACAGACAGATCAATAGATTGATAGATACTGATGGTCTATGTGATTCTGGCTGTTTCACTAAAAATCAGCAGGAACATTAGATCTACAGTCAGGCAAAGTGCAGTTTTATTTCAACATTGTGATCTGAATAAACCAAAGAAATTTATTTAAAATGCTGGCTTTACACGGATTCTCTATGTATCAGGCTGCAATAGCAAGGCAGCAAAATTAAAAACGTGACAGACATATTAAGGTGTATCTCACAACCCTCCTAGTGCAGCACACCACCAGCACATACCTCTGATTAAAAGCACTCCCTGAAATATGAACAGCTCCATTTAGCTGCAACAAAGAGCCAACTACTCTGCCATGCAAAGTGAATTTTATTAACTTGATTCAGAGTCTGTCACTCACTTTCCAACATCTTACATGTACCTATAATATATGTCATGGTTAATCCATTTGATGGACTGTGTTTGTGCTTCTCTGATGAACTCTTGGCAATTTGCCTGCCAGTACACATTCTTTACAATAACCTCTTGGAGCACAAATTAGCAAAAAAGGCTTTATATAGCTTGATGTATTAATAAATAAGTAAAGAATTAAAGGCTACAAACTGTTTCTCTGTTTCTGCTGTCTATTTAGGTTAGCAAGGCTGCAGGCACTGATCTTTCAGTGTGTAAATGGTGCTTGGTACAATGCCCATCATTCACCTCAGCCTTGCTGGGCTTCCCAGTGCGAATCTAACAATATAAAGACTTTTCTTTAGAGCAAGATTCACCTTATCTATCAGTAGTTGCACAAAAGATAAGTATCTCCTCCACACTAAATCATCAAAGCTTTCTCTCCAATTAACATTAAAAGCTACGCATAGACAATTTATCAGCCTTGTAATATATCTCTTAGGATAAATGAAACTTTTTATCACATTTTTCCTTCCTCAGAAATGAAATCCTGCAACACTAACAAAAAGGTTTTATTCTTCCCCAATTTTCTGTAATGAGTTCTTAAATTCACATGGCAAACTTCATGTTAAAAGTATTTCTGATAATCAAAATCCAGATCTTTAACAAAGCCTGCAATTATAAGTTTCATGACTAAAACTATTTCTCCTTTCAGCAACTGACATTTTCAAACCTTAATGTAGTGAATGAGAACATACCATAAAGAAGTCTACAGTAAAAGATTAAAACAAGGAGCAAAGGGAAAAGCATTTTATGTTTAATTTTCTCTACCCTGCTACAACAAGTGGGAAAAAAAAAACAGTTGTAGGAATTAAGGCAGGGTTAGCAGCACATTTTTGGCTATGGCCAGTGGTCCCACACTCTGCTTGAGCACAGCCAGACACAGGCTCTTGAGGTTGTCTGGTCTCAAAGGAAGTATCTGGGCAGCATCTTCACACTGTGTGAATCCTCAGGGTCTTCACCTGCTGGGCAAGGGCTCTCTCACGTATCACCACCAAAGACCCCGTGACCTTCTGAGTCAGGTTTCCTTCAGGCACAAAGTACAATTTCACTGCATGGGGCCTAAACTGGATGCAACCAAACAAGCCAAAAAGAGCAGTACTGAAAAAAAATCACTGCCTTCATGGATCAGATTAGTGTCAAAGAATGGACAATGGTTTGGAAATTTTTTTTTTTTAATCTCTTGACCTTGATCATGTTTTATATTAGTAAAGTGAAATTACTGTTTAGAAGGAAAGATATATCTAAAGCAATACAGCTGAAAATTAAGACAGCTCTGGATTACGAGAGGCTCAGGAAATGCAGAACCAATTTTCTCCAGTATATTTTTGGAAGTCTGGACTTAATAAGATCTACAAATATGACTGGGTTTGCAACAACAGGCACCAGGACCATTCCAGCAGATACCAAAGCACCTCCAAGGCAGGAGGCCAGGTCACTTTTATTTTTATTTTTCACTTCAAATGCATGTCATGTGTAGCATGATTAAGTACATCTTGGGGAATATTCCAAGCACAGAGCACTGCAGGAGCTTTTCCCAGATCAGACCAGAAAGGTCATTCCAGACTCAGGTGTGCTCCCAGATAATGCAGACAGCTATTTTAACCACAAGCCTGCCATGAAAAATCACTGGACACAAACCAAATTCTGCAGTGCACTACTAATAAAACACAGCTCTCCCCTCTCCACAAGAATCCCATAGAAATCAGTTAATTTAACAAATGAGAACATAATTACAAGATTGTAGGGTATCCTTATCCCTACAAATATGTCAGTATGTTTACCACTGTTTCCTGTCACCACATACAAAGAACATGTCTTTAGTGCAGTTAGTTTAACTTACAAGCTCAAAAATAATAATTTCTCACTTCTATTGACATTTCTAGAAGTGGTTTTTTTTGCCTTAAAACGTCACCATGTGGATCTGTGCGGCACATTACACATAACAGCTTGAGGCTTTTATCTGCCTAAACAACCAAATAATGGTGTTAGAAAAGTGTCTTTTCTGCTCTCAAGCATGTTCAGAAGCAAATTACACAAAGAAAAAGAGTGACCCAGTTCAGCAATGTAAATACATGTCACCTCACTGGCTTTCAAAGTGTAGCTGAAATAACGTTCAGCTGCTGCAGCCTGCACTTCAGACAGCAAAGTCCATAAATATTCCCTATGATTAACAGGACCAGATAAAGAGACTGTGCTGGTTTTGGCTGGGTAGAGCTTTGACAGTCAGGTCACTGCAGGGGTGAACTGACAGAGGTCACTCCAAAGGCCACATTCTTATAGCTGCAGCTTTGCTAGGGAATCCTTTGAGCTGCATTTCAGATGTCTGCATGGCTTCAAGCAGCAGGTCAGCAAGAGGCACTAAGGAAAGACTAATAACCTACAGTGAAATCAGCATCACCAGTGTGTGCAAACTAGTCCCAAAACCAGCTCAGAAATAATCCCTCTACATTTGCCTAAGAAAGCCACTCCGTGTATCTTCAGTTTACTCCTAACAGAATCTGTCTGCTTCACCTGTGCAAGTAATTTTAAAAGGTTATTAAAGCTGTATTAATTTAATTCATAAGGCCTTTTCCTATAGCTGTACTGATGAGACAAAGATGACCTGCTTTTGCAGAGTTTGATGTGTTTCATGTTTCTTTTTTGGGAACAAGGACCACAATGCCTTTGAAAACATGGACACGTAAGACCTGCACATTAGAATGAAGATCCAGCAGCCCCCACACTGTGAAACAGCTGGAAAGGACTTTTCAGTCCTCAAAACCTTCCCATTTCTCTACAGCTGTTTATAATGAGAGTAAAGGAACACATCTTTCCAATCCAGCCTGGATGATTAATTAACTGATGCAACAGCAACGCTGCAGCTGCGTTTGCCAAGTTACCATCCTCAGGACCACAATTAACACAGAGGAAGTTCCAGCGGGAATCAGGCTTGAATGACATCAGTGGTAACAATTAAAAGCTTCTGAAGCTTTTACGGCACTTCAGAGCAGCTTCTTCTCCTCTGAGCAACCCTTCAGTTCTGCCAAATGCCTCTTGGAGGCAGCTAAGGCTCAGTTTGTTTTCACTCGACTCCAGGATCATTCTGGCCAGCCCAAACCTCTGACCTAAGGTTTTGCTTCTAAAGTAACAGTGCCTTGATTATACTTCCCCTTTATCCCCATTTCTTTCATGTAAGCAATGAAAGCACAAGAGGAAAGTGCTCAACTGAAACAGGAATTGGGGCAGATTTCTCCCTTCAGCCTGCCTTTTGGATTTGCTGGTGAATTCTGCAGTTCAGGAGGCAAGAAGCCATAAAGCTGTCTGACTATACTTAGCTTTACCCCAGTGGAGTTTTGGCGTTCATCTGCCCCTCTCTAAAACTTCACGGCTCTAAGCTGTGGATATTCACACCTCATGGCACAAAACCCAAGCAAAAGACTGAAGCGGTTATATTAAAACAGTGGCTTTTAATATTTTTGTCTTATCTAGTGGAGATACTTCCATTTCCACCCTTGATGCACTGACCCAGTGTGCAAGATTCCCAATTCCTCCCAGAGACATCAGTCTACCCACAGACAGCAGCTCCTAATGACGAAACACAGATCTCTCTCCTCTGAAACAAATGCAAAGAAAGGACATTCTTGATCTTTTATTGCCTAAGTGTTTCTGGTGCAATGATCTGCTTGCAGCTGACATTTGAAACTTGAAGCTGCAGATGGGATTTGAAGGTCATCCAAACACAGCTTTAAACCTGCTCTATTTTGCTCCCTAACATAGCCTCCATACAAATCCCTGGTTGTAAGTTATCCTTAGTAGGTTCTTCTCCTCCAAGTTGATCATCTGTTATATCAATTTGTGACTGGGTGGATAAGAGCAAAAATACTTTCACAGAGATTTTCCTAATTATGTCTCCATTTAAAGCAGTAAATGTGGAAAACTCAATTTTGTCTTTTGACTTATACTGTTCAAAGAAAAAATAATTTTTTTCCCTATAGTCACATGATACTTCAATATAAATAGACTTAAATCAGGAAATGTTGTGGTTAAATATCTGTTGTATCTTTTCAGGGAAGTGTGTTAGAGATACTGTGACATTCGCTAGACTACTAAGTGGAATTAAAAGAATTTTTATTTCTAATTCAGAAGTGTAGGTTTTAAACCTATCTACATTTGAGCAAAAAGGCTACCTACATGTTTGGATAAAAAAACTGACTACAGTCCCATGCAAAGGATCAGCCCACATCTGTATGACACTTCAATCCTATTTAAGCCTGTTCAAAATATCATTAAGATTCTTCTTACACAAATAAGACAACACTACTCTGGATTAGGTAATGCTTAGTGTGCTGGACTAAATGACAGAGAAGGAACAACATAGCATTATCAGGTTATGCTATCACCTGTGCTTTTTTACCCCCCTTGGATACATCAGCCTCTTCTTATATAACCTCTCCCATATCATGGCCTGCACCTGCCTTCATAGATCATGCTAACCATTGGAATCTGGAATGCTGAACCCCAGAGCAGGAGAGAAGCTGGAGCATTCAGGAAAGGCTGAGTTGACCTGTACTTAGCAGTGGAGCACCACAGAACTAGGGTCAGCTCTGACTGGCATCAGTGGCAACACAGATAAAACTTCCTAATTGTGGTGCTCTGAAGCCCATTACATGGTCTCAATTACTTGCCATAAAGACTAACTATTTTAAATTACATACCTGCTTAGTAAAACACAAATCCAGCCTCATTTATTCCAAAAATCTAGCGATGCAAGCCACTTCACATGGCAAACTCCAGCATGAATTCAAACCATGAGAGTACATGCTGCCAGACAAGGCCTTGAGCCACCTCATTTGTGCCACATCCTCAGCAGGCAGTTCTGTTCACTGGATGGGCTTGGACACCTCACACTCAAAGGAAAAGGCCAACTTACAGGTGACAACAGATGGCCATGATGGGGAAAGGCCATGCTCAAAATGTGTTCCATGACTGCTGTCAAAATTTTTTTCGTTCTCCAACTTACTGATTTCAAGGCATTTACCATTACCCAGCTGACAATACCATTTGGGATGGTACATGTAAGTCTCAGGAAATGTCTGCTGAGCAGACACTTTACAATGGATTTCTCTAACAGTAGAGCAAGTGTCACCATGTTTTCTCACTGATTTTGTATATGGACCACCTCTGGGATTCTTCACCTCCCATAATTTGCACTCCTTAACATTTCTCCTCCAGCAAATCTGAAAATCTTGGAAGTACCAGGGAGGTGATTTTGCAGAGCAGCTTCTGCAATGTTCCTGAACACTTTTCAGAGCAGCTGAAAAGGGAAGTTGTTCTGCAGCTCCTGACCCCACCATATGGCAGTGGTTAAAATCAGCCTTCAGATCATCTGCACAGTAATAGAAGCACCTGTGTCAAGCCAAGAATGGTTCTTTTGGACATCAGGAAAGGCAGAAAACCACTATAGGCAATCATTTTAATTATTAAAGAGCCTGGTAACCAAATGAGGGAACACTGATTTAACAAAGTTCCTCTACTGTAGTGTGCATTAAAATCATTAATCCTCAAAGCTCTGTAAAATGGACCAACACAGCTGTTTGTGAGCAGCTATCTTCAGCAGGGAAACCAAAAGGCCAAGAGGAAAGAAAGTCACCAGGTGTTAGCTAAACTACATGTTAACAAAATCGAGGTAACACCTGACACTATATACATTTATAATCCTGCTGGTTTTCATTCTGTACAGCTATGCCACACATTGAGAAAATGTTCAGTGACAGGCTGGACATCACACTGGGAAGCAATTTGCAAGAATGCAACCAATAAGGATAGAGGAATTCTGAAATGAATCTCAGGAGCTTGTCTAAAACCACATCAAAGGCATAACCGTGGCAGCAAGTAGCCATGCCCAAGCTCCTATGGAGCCTGGGAAATAACAGCAATTCAGTCATGGTGATCAGGATTTCAGCTCAGTATATTCACCAAATCACACAGGTTCTTTGCTGGCAGTCGAGCCACTGTGACTTCCCTTTTACTGTTTCCCCAAACTATCCCAATTAAAGATGTTATGTCATGTGACATATGGCAAGTTACAGTCACACCCCTGATGTGCAGACAGCAGCAACAGAAGGCTTTGATTCCTGCATACCTGGACTTCAGCAACAGAAATGGAGTTCACACTCCTGTAAATGGCATTATTCCCAGTCTCCTAATCAGACTCTGTTTTCAAGAAACCCTGATAGTCTCTTTCTGGTTCAGTCAAAACACTCATGGGGACAACTCAGAGGTAAAGCACTGTGACAGTAATGTCCTGCCTCACATGGAGATACAACTGCAACACAGCATTGAGCTCAAATGGCTCAGCCCAACTCAAATGGAGGAGTACACAAGATTCTCTAGAGACAGCAGACTGCAGACACAAGCCCTTCTCTGCCTTGTTCCAGGAGGTACAAAAAGCACTTATGGGCTGTTCATGTGACCCAGAGAAAAGAAGGACATCACAGTCATGGAAGGAGGAAATCTCACCAATAATAAAGTTGTGGAATATACACTTTTGTCCAGAAGTGTGTTGACAGCCTCATTTTCAAGGAAAAAAGTACTGTTACAAAAGGAAACTTGTCCACTGTATCTAATGCCATCCCCTGTACCCAAGACACAAAGTCAACTCACAAGCCAACAGTGAATCAATCACCCAACCACCTAATACCACTGTACTCACTAACTTCTGATTTTGGAGCCATCGCTTCTGGAAAAGCTGGGGCAGAGAGCTACAGGAATGCAGTGCTTGGGGAGATATCTAGGGAATAACACACACACCCTAAATGCAGCCTAAAAGTATAGGCTCTGCCAGCACTAGCTTGGGGCCATTTGCAGGTCCCAAGTGCTCTACAGAGCATTACCACGAGATATATACTTATTATGTGGTTGAAGCAGCATAGAAACAAAACTGGAAATTATTTGACTGGTGTGCAGCAATTTAACCCAGGCATCTTTACACCAAGCTCCCTCAGTGCTGAGAAAACACCAAGGCATTTTTCAGTAACTTACATAGCAAACAGCCACCTGATTGACCTAGTGCAACCCTAATGTAACTTTGCTAATTCCACTGTGCTGACTTCAGAGCTGAATCTGTCCCCTAGATGTTGCATTGCTCCACTTCACACAGCTAACGTGTGTGACTAAAGCTCTGCTCAGCTCCAGATGGCCACACGTGAAAGAAATTGAAAAACAGTGATTGCCAAATCTCTGCTGGGAAAAAAAAAAATATATATAGAAGAAATCAAAGAGGGATCATGAATTCAGCATCACAAAACATAATGCAATGTGCTGATCTCTGTCTTGTAGCTCAAGGCATTTACCTTGCAGAAGGCAAGGAAAAGATGCAAAGGTCATGAAAACCTGCAATAAATCCCTATTCCTGGCTACTGAACAGCATCTCATCTCTCCTCATCCTGCTGACAATGCTTACGTCCTCCAAGACAAAAAGCCACCATGCTCTAGATTAGGGGTAAGACCTCCATACCCCTACTGGCACATGAGCAATTCCAAAGAAGTATTAAACCTAAATAACAACTATATTCAGATACTCCATGTTCTTGAAAGACAAGGCAGGACTACAAAGCAAACTATGCACTACATAAAAAAGGGGCTGCCCATGCTTTAGTCAACTGGATAAAAGCATCTCTAAACAATTTGGGGAGTTCCTCATGGTTTTAGTGGTTTTCCAGTATGCCAGCATTGCAAGAGAATTCATCAGAGCTGCTCAGTTCATTGCAGTGTTTAGCCTGGAGAGAGGAAAGGAGAGAGGGAGGAAGGGACAGCAATATTTTGATTAATATGCAGAAATTGAACTCATTAAGAGTAGGATCAATTTCCAAGTTTTATACAACTTCTCTTCTCTGCACTAACCTACATCTGACATCAGTCATAACACTCCAGAAACAGCTTAAAGTAATTTTCACACCTTCCTTCTAGGACATCATGTCCTAGATCAGATAAAGCAGATTCTATATGAAATACAGATTTTACCTAGACTCCTGTAACTGCCAGGATGAACGATTCCCCAAAGATCACAATGCCCACTGTCGTTCTTTCAAATAGGGGAATGCTTATTCAGCTTCAGGTAGCTTATGAATCACTGTATACAATTAACATTATTTTAAACATGCCAAAGTATAACTACCTTAATTACCAGCTGAATTTTGTAATAACTACATATTCTTGAGGCTTTCTGTTCTGTCCATAAGTATAACAAAGGTGCAAACCTCCTTGTTTTGAAGTCTCCAAAACAGGGTTTCAGACTAAACACACCTGAACAAAAGTGTTTTTCCCTTAGCACAGAGCCCTATGTAGTACAGGGTTCTGGTTTGGCTGGGGTAAAGTTCATTGCTTTGTGGTATCTAGTAGAAGACTATGCTTTGGATCTGTTCTGGAAGCAGTGTTGATAAACGAGAGATGTTTTCATTATTGCTGAGCAGAGCCTACACAGAGTCAAGGCCTTTTCTGCTGCTCCCCCCCTCCCACCTTTGATCACAAAGGAGTGCACAAGGAGCTGGGAGGGGACACAGCCAGGACAGCTGACTCCAACACAGGGACAGGCCAGCCCATGCAGCATCCTGTTCAGTGTAGAAAACTGAGGGGAGAAGAAGGGAAGGGCAGATGTTTGGAGTGGTGGTGGGATGCCTTCCCAAGTCACCAGTGGGCATGACAGAGCCCTGCTTCCCCAGGGATGGCTGAACACCTGCTTGCTCAGGGGAAGCACTGAATAATTCCTCAATTTGCTTAGCTTGTGTGTGTGGCTTTTGCTTTCCCTATTAAACTGTCTTTATCTCAACCCACGAGTTTTCTCACTTTCACTCTTCCGACTCTCTCCCCGTCCCACTCGGAAGGCAGCGAGTGAGTGGGGATGAGCTGCTGGCTGGGGTTAAACCACAGCAAGCACAAACTGCCAACGGTGAAACTGCCTAGAAAAGGCTACGTGCCTCCTCCTGCCTCCAGGCAAGCGTCCCTAAAACCAGTCCTATACTCTTCCTCTGCTTCATACCACACCAAAAATCTGACCAATTCCTCTCTCTGACTGGCACAAATCCGGAATTATTCTGCTGGCCTCCACAGTTATTCCAGATTTACACAACCAAAGAGAATACAGCTTATCTTCCAAGAGCTCCACTACCAAAAAATACTTTTTTGCCAATATATTCTTTGCCCATAAAATAAGCATTGCGGTTTCTAAACAGTCGTTCAGGCAAGAAACAGATCAGAAATAAAAGACATGCTGATTATGTTTTGCAACACTCAGGAAAGATCAAATTGCTGTGTCTGCCTCACCCTCTGAAACTGCAGAATATGCTCAAGTGTAAGCACAGGACTGCTGGACATTTTCAGAAAAGGAAAATAACCATTTTAGAAAGGCTTTTAACTTCCAGTTCCTAGTGGAAAATGAATTTGATACTAAACACTTGTGGTCCCAAGACCAACTCTTAAGAATAGAATGTTACAAAACCCATAAATACTGTTGGTAAATGATGTTTGACAGAATGAAAAGATGAATTAAAGATTTCCTACTGGATTATTTTGCATTACAGAAATTAAGGAGGGTGGGGCAGAAAATTAAACTTAATAGAGCCCAAAAACTATTTCAGTCCATGATGAGTATTGTTTCTGGAATTCAATCTGGGAAAGAAACATCAATTCATGTTTTATTAAGGACTCCACACTTTAAAGAAATTCTGAGTAGGCAGAGTAACATAAACTATAAATGCAGCAGTGCTCTCCCATCGTGGTGTCAAAACATTGTTTTTTATCCTAGAATTTGGAAAAAATCTCAGACAAACAACATTCATTGCTGGAAATCAGAAAACGAAAACACACTAAAAAAACTGAGCTTTCCAGCCAGCATGAATGAAGACAGATTCTGTCTAAAACTGTTAAATTTGGAACTGTTAATAACATTATTGGTGTTTAGGCAGCAGCAGTGATTCCTGTGGACTTCATTTTCTCTTCCTGCTATTTTTTCTGTCTCCTCAATTTCATTTACATGAAGTGTATTTTATAAACAGAAAAACTACTGTTGCACTCACAGAAACACTTCTGATCAGTTTTGCCTGCACGTGTGGATGCCTTTAGACAAGTCAGAAATCAAAAGTACCTAGTAATTAACCCATTCCCAGTGAGTTAACACAAGATTTCCATTGGCATATTTTCTAGCTTATTTACATGCCCCAGCTGATGGGGTTTCCTCATTGCCCTGGGAAAACTAATACTTCTGTCTGAAACAGCAACTTGCAGTGCAATGAAAGCATTAGTAGAAAAAAAAAAATTAATGTGTATTCAAGGAAAGCAGCAGATCCTTTTAGCAGGATCTACTTTTAGTAGACCGTGTAATTCAGGAGGATAGAAACACACCAGGGCTGGGGCTGTTGAGTCTCACTAAGGATTAGCCCTTTGCTAGGAAACATGGCACCTAACTTAGTTTTATATTTTTTCCCCCCAAAAGTCATATGCTTGCACACGTGTTCCCCACTCCCTTCCCAGGCCCAGTGCTTGTGTGATACTGCTAGAGAAGCATAACTTCATAAACCTAATTGCTTAAAAATAGGATCTGGCAGAGCACCAGCTCCTAGATCAGTCTGTGAAGCGTTCAGAGGTTTTAGGCAGCGAAGAGTTTTTCCTCAGGCTATTACATTCCAATACTTCCCTCCACTCCCTTCAGAAAATCACAAAAATATTTGCAGCAATTCCAAGAACAGTTGCTCCAGCACACACTCCCCTTGACAGACTGCTAGGCTACTTGGGGGGCCCAAAAAATAAAGAAATAAAAATAAAAAGCTTTTTGACACCAGAGCACTTACAACTCCATTCTGTAATTCTCTAAATGTTGTCTATTCCCATTTCTTTAAATCTTTTTTTTAGATTCAGGGCCATTCTGTCTGTGTCAATTCTGCTTCTGTACCAGCTTGAAGAAGGGACTTCCACACGCTCTCTTGCCTCTCTTGCTTTAAATATGTTTATTTTGCTCAACATTCTCAGGTGAGCTCTCCACAGCTCGTGAGATCTCCTTCACCCACTGCTCTCATGGCTTCTCAGCCTCCAGAGGAAAGAGTAGGAAACAAATTTAGTAAGGGTAGAAAGCTCAATCTTGACCTGCTTCCTTGGAAAACTGAGTCATAATCTAATAGCAACATACAGATCTTGCTGCATCTGTAAATTTGGAGGAAAGGTTCAGCTATGGAAGCTGAGTATCACAGAAAAAACATTACATTTAACCCCACTAATCTTTCAGGAAGAGAAATTGGATGGAACAGATCATGAAATAATCTCCTCCCTTCCTTCAAACGGCTGCACAGGTGGTTGCAGTCTCTTTAGCTGCTCTCCACAGAGACTCCCAGTGTGTCTGTGTGTGTACACATCCACGTCCCTGCGCATGCACACAGTCCCCAGTGGGATCTCTGCTGGGGTCACCCCTTCCCTGCACTGCCAGCCACTGGACCCGTTAGTTCTGGCTGGCTGCTCCTGACCTACCCTCTCCCAGCCATTCCCTTGGGCAGCAGCACCAACAACCTTTACTAAAAATACCTCCTGAGCATCATAAATAGCAAGATGGTAGGATTCTTAATCCCCCTTCAGGCACGTAGTCTTTTTGCTTTTGATAAATACAGAGTGGCAACAATGGACAGAGAATAAAGTGCATCTCGCAGTACTGGTCTGCTCGGCCTGTGCCTCGCAGGAAGGAAAAATGAGGACTCCCTGTATCCACAAATGCTGTCAGCAGAGGACAAGGGAAAGAGGGGAAGATTGCTATTGCAAGAAGTCACAAAGTCTCCCAAACCTAAATTTTGAACATTTTTAACTCAATAGGATTTATTGGCCAACCCACAAGACCAGTGTTCCTAAAGAAAACCTTAGATCTGCAGAGTACCTGCGTCAAGCAGGGAGCCAGTCAGCAGGAAAACTCAAAGGAAGGGGAAGGTTGGCTCTTGCCCTGCTGAACTTTTGTACCACCACAAGCTGTACAGAACAAGCCAAATGCACAGTGCCAGGCCAGCCTGGCAGAGGGAAGAGCAAGATACAGCCCTTTCATGCCACTTGAGTCTTGAAACACTTAGGCAAATGCTCCATGAACCTCTCTACACCCCTGCCACACAGATTTGAAAAGCCCCTGCACTACCTAAGGACTGAGGTCATGCTGTATTGGGAAAAAAATGTTAAAGAATCTAAAATCTAATGCCATTTGAGTTTAAGTTTCCAACCATTTTCCTTATTGAATCTATTGGGGTAGAAATGAAAAAGTTCCAAAGAAAGTCCAGTAGTCTGCAAGCTTTGTTGACACCTATAATTCCAAATATTCCAAAAACCCAACATATGATAAAAAAAATGCTAGACAGCTTTTTGGTTTTTCTACATTCTCCTGTAAGTTTTATAACAATAAAGCTGGAAAATTTTCCCCTATCCAGCTGTAGCTCTAAAGCAAGGGCATCACAAGTGCTGTTTCCTGCATAAACATGTAGGAAAATATTTACTATGTTGCAAGCATGAAAACAAATACGGTATCACTGCAACCACTATAATACAGTCACAAACACTGGCAATTTAAAAACTTTAAATGGCATTTTCCAAAACATAGAAATAAAGACAATGGTACTGGAATTTTGTTGCAAATTAATCAAATCATATATGAACATAATTGGTTAATTTTTCTTTGAAACATAAGTCTCCAAATGTGCACTGCACATCCAAGTACACAAAACATTTTTGTCGTTCATCCCAAATATCAAAACATCTGGCAACAGAAAATAGATAAAAGTATTTATAGACATTTTTGGACAGAGATTACTTCAGGTCAAGTCCGAAAGCATCCTTAAGCTGCAATCATCAAAATCTTTTATCAGTGATTTTGGATTTAGCTAGTGTTACTAAGAGAGAAATATAACACAGGCTTTTTATAGCAGCTGCCAATTCAACAATGATCAAAGTTTTATTATTCTTCCTTAGATCAAAGTCTGGACTGAATAATTTTGGGATTATCTCCAGCTCATAAAGTAGAATAAACAGTTTTGGATAACCACATTATTATATAACAATACAGTCTTCTTGCAATAAGTTTTGCTCTTATTTCCACATGCCACAAGTTTTTAATGGATTGGATTATCATTTAATTTATTTTACTGGCCTATGAGGACAACAAAAGAAAAATTTATACAGCAGCAGCAGAAGACCACAGAAACATTCAAATGGTGTCTTGTGCATCTACATTCATATGCAGAGGACATTCATGAGAAGAGGTGAAACCAAGATTAGGAAAGGAAGACTGGGCATACTTCCAGTGAGAGGTAATAGGTTTTACATCTCTGCTCATTATAAAGCACTCAAGACATCTGGAGATCTTCTGTTGTGGGGCAGAGGCATTCACACACCTTGGCACAGCCTGTCCACACCCTTCCGATTGGGATAAGGAACGTCCTCGGTAGAGAAAATCAGGATACTCACATTGTGTTGGCTTTCATTAGCAGGCATAAAATATTGCTACGTGGATAATACTCAGCACAACTCTTTTTGCAACTGAACTTAATTGTAAAGGTGCTTAGACTTGACTTTCACTCAGGTGTGCTTTCAGTCAAGAAACATAATGTTTTTTGCCTTTTGGTTTTCATTCTAAGAAAATGATTGATTTCCACAGTCTATTGACCACAGGCTCAACCATGTTCCTGTTCTACTGAACAAGGTGTTTACTGATATCTTCAGTGACACAGCAAGTCCTAAATTCATCTTTTCTTTTACACCCTAATTCTATGAAATGCATTCATCTTTCACAGTCTTTCTGGAAGTCAGCTCTCCCACAAATGTTGATTAAGAGGAGTGGCATCCCAGGAGACCAGAGAAAGTCATTACATTGGCATAAACTGCTTTACATGTTCTGTAAGCAGGTCCAAGAGTTAGAGCTGGAACATCTTTTCAGACTTTTTGTTATTATAGGCTCTTAGCTATGTTTCTTTATCATTAACTAGGTTTCAGCCCTTATATAACCTGGTTGTCTCCCAGACTTTCTAATGCCAAAAATAAACTGAAAGCTTTCATCACGAGTTAAAAGGAAACTGTAATTTGAACAGCAGTTTTGCTGACTTCTCTGTTGATCAAAGATGCCTCATACGAGCCTGATGTAATAGAAACAAAATCGGATTTATAATAACAGTAATTAAAGCAGAATCCTTTCGCTGAGTGAAATCTCACAGTCCTTACTTGCATAAGACTTATACTGGAGGAATAGCTAAAATGAGAGCCCATTTATTAAGCTGAGGTACCAGTTACAGCAAAGGGAATGACAAGTACTAAAAAATGTTGCAAAAACTGCTTCAGCTTCACACTTTTTATTAAAATGTGTCCCTCTCTATGACAATACATGACCTGTTTTGCCATTCCAAAACCAGAATAAAAAATATTTATTAGTAAGGAAGCCAGTAAACCAGAACATCTTATCATGCCCCTCCTGTAGAGTCCTCTGTGCTAAGACCACCCCTCTGACTGACCTCCAAAAGGATAATTTCTTAGTGCCATGGCAATAAGTTACCAGAAAAAAAAGCTGTAAGAAATAGAAAAAAACATTGTTGGCTTCATCAATGAACAGTAACACGTACTGCAGCCTTCAGCATGCTCCAAAGAGAGCTAAGCACAGGTCTAAAGGCTTCAGGGAGTCTGAACCTCACAATTTGCTGGATGGCTTGGACTGGTTTTCTTGTACCACCCTCTTAGATGAAACTGCAAATACACCACAGGGGATCAAAGTACCTTTTGTCTCACCTTTGAGAACATCATCTTCTCGATGTTTCCTATTTCACACTTCTGTTCACAGTGCCCTCAGTCACAGCTGCACAGAGCAGGCATCTCTCTTGTGGACTTCTCCCTGCAATCCTACCAGCACAGCAGGAAAATGCCAGCAACCTCCTCTCTGGAGGCAGAGGGCATACTGGTGCCACAAAACACTCTGGCTCATCACTCTTTTTCACACACCAATCTTTTTTACAATGATGAGACCAGATCGTCCTTCCACTTCAAACTGTGGCAGTCAGAGGAGCAGAGTAATAGTTTTCAACAAACATGAAGGGCATACGACATTTTCTATCCATGAAGAAATAACTCCAAGGATGTGTAAGCTGGCCACAACAAACTCTGCAGCAGCACAGAAGCCAACACACGCTACAGAACCCACACAAGAACTTGGGCAGGTAGTCAGAGGTAGCTCCTATTCAGGTCTGCACTTTAACTCAACTATGTGCACGTGAACAGCAGGCACTGCACTGTGGATGTGGCTACATTTCATCATTTACATGAAGCAACATGATCCACCAAAGCCCTAATTCTGGATTAAATTCTGGATTGCAAATAGAAAAAGAAGGACATTAAACAACCCCAGCACACAGATGTACCTTGTTGAAGCCTGTCTGGCCCAACCTTGTTTACAAACTCTCTCCACAACATATGGGACTCTCATTTGCGTGTGAGCTTCTGAAAATTGATTTCTTTCTGAAAATATGACATAATAAAGGCTGAGCATTTAAAAAAATGCATGCCTCACAGTTTTCCTCTGCTATTGCTATATAATGTTTAGGAGTTTTCTTTAGGTTTTAATGAAGAACAACACATAATTATAAAGATTCTTTTGCCTAAACAGTATGTGGGAAAAAATTAAGGCTACTTGCTGGTATCAGAACTCATAGGCAAAAGTCTGCTTTCCACAGCGTGATTCTGCCTTAGCACTGCAAAACTAAGAAATACTACACCAGTCACATGAACTAACCATGTGTGGCTTTCATCTTCAATTACTAACAGATTAGATTAAAAAATAATTTGAAATATTCAATTCAAACCTATTAAAGAAAAAATAGAAATCCCCAAAAGATTATATCCAGAGACTGTGAAACACATGAGGTTCTGGTGCTCTTCACTAAAAAAAATTATGCTGCTTTTCCTTCCATAAGCTGATGCTTATTTTCCTTCTTTGCAATTCCTTTCAAAACCATGCATCTAAAATAGACTCTACTTCATTGTCCCAGTTTCCTCTTGTTGTTGCCATTAGTCTATGCAACTTTTTCCATGCATTCAGGACTAATTTTCATTAATCTCAAAGGTTAAACAACACAGACTAAGCTTTGTTGAGGGGGAAAAAAGATGGGACAAGGCACCAAACCTGAAAAAGGACCAGCTTAAAAGAGATACTGCTGTTTAAATCAGATACCTCTGTAAAATACTCTTCTTTCCCACTGAAACAAAAGTTCTACCAGGCTTAAAGATTCGGGTGCAGCTACTGGTTCTCATGTACAGACATGTACTTCTTTCAGTGATTCGATGATCCAGGTGCTGATTCTGAGCTACTTAAGCCATTAAACTGAGGCTCAAACCCTAAAATGAGTAGTGAAAAAAGCATAAATCATTGCGTGTATTTAGAAGAAATAAATAGAAAGTACAGACAGGATTAAATAACAGTACAAAATCAGTACAGAAGAAATTCAGGGCAAAAGCTGAGGAGAGAAAAGCTCTCAGAGCCAGCTCCAAATGCTGCCCTGCATAGGTGTTCCGAGTGGGAAACAGCTGTGTTGGCATGACTGCACACACAGCCTGCCTCAGGTACTGCTGCAGAGCCCCACACCTGCCAAGAACGTGCTCCTTCGGGGCATGGAGCCTTGTAGCAAGGAAAATGGGGAAAATCACTAGGACTGGAAGCATTGAAACTACAACACCTTAAAATTCTCAACTTCTAAAATTAAAGATATGTCCAGCCAGCTCACACTACCCCTCTCTCCAAGTCACTCAGCCTGAGAGCATTTGGTAACAGCCATGAAATTGTCACATCATGAATTAGAGACATCATGGCATGCCTGAAAGAAATGCCTCTGACAACAAGTAGAAAAACACAGCACTAGATTTCAGAAAAGGATACAGCAGCCACCTCTTAAGTGGCTAGTTTCTTTAGATAGGAGCAATATTACCCTGAAAATCACAGACCGTAATAAAACATTGACCAGAAGCTCCCAGCAGCAAGTTCTTAAATCACTCAGCACAGACTTCAATCAAAACCATCGCTGCGAGCAACAGCAGCCATGTCTGCAGCTATCTGAGGAGAATGAGGTTTGGAGAAGAAAAATAAAGACTGTTAATGGTAGGAACTCAAGATTTGGTATGAAAAATTGATGGTTTCCTCACACAAAAGCTCCCAACTGTGGGATAGATCAACCAAGAAATGTGCAGTGTCCAGGGAGAAAGAATTGCTACCAGAGCACAACATAATGAGTTGAAGTTTATCATCTGCTGTTAGAACTCTTATTATCAACTTGTGTATGAACAAATGAGGAGCCTGAGAAGAGGCCCAGAAGGCAGAAATTCCCCTGTTCTGACCTGACCCTCAGACTCAGGGAAAAAGAAAAAAAAAGTCCAGGACTTGTCTCACCTGTAAAACAAGGACAAAGCCTCCCTCTCACTACTGTCATGGCGATTTATTTGCCTGAAATGAGAAGTGTTCGATCTACATTTGTTAAGAAATCATAGAGGAAAAGGATTGTAGTATAAAATAAATTCTTGAGCTTAACAAGTCTACTACTTTGACTACTGAGCAGGCTAAAAACTACATCTGCCTTCTCTACAATGCCCAAATTAGCAGCATCAGGGTGGCACGCTACAACTTGATAATACTGGACAGCAATAATACTTCTTCAACTCTAGGGTCTGTCAAAATTCAGTGACTTTTTCACAAAAAAAACCCCACACCAGTCTTGATAAACCTCCTATTTCACACATCTTGGTTTTCCTGAAGTAGATGCTACTGGACTAAATACAGCTCATGCTAATTCTTTCAACATTTAGGGAAAAAAAAATTAGCAAAGATCTTTGTATTTGATCACACCAAACACTCCCATTTGTGCCTGTTTGCTCTAGCGTAACTGAAGATTATAATAGTTAAAAATAGCCATTTTTCCATTAACTTAGACCTTCATGATAACAAGTAGTTTTGACAGTTTTTAAGCAGTGTGAGATAACATGCACAAGTAGGTCACAGTTATACTTGGCTTTAGAAAAATGTCTTTCATCCAGGGAATTTACAGCTCTTTGCAAACAAGCCCTTAGGTAAGCAACAATCTATAAGGCTTACTCCAACACCCAAACTCACTCATGTATGAGTCCTAACAGCAACTACTTAACAACAGCTGAAAGTGGAATATTAAGCCTTTTGCAAACTGCAAAACTAAAAAGCCTGACTGACGTCAATGGCAGCTCTCCACTGATCCCAACAGGCTGTAGAGCAGGACATGAAAGTGCCCTGGGAAGGACTCCAACTTGACAGGAAAGAGAAAAGTGATTTTTCAAAGTTTGTTTCAGCTCCTAGTTCAGTCACAAGATTTCCAAAACGATTATTTGTTCAAGCTTCTGGGAATACTCGTCTGTGCTGCTTCATCTGGCATTTGGTCAACACATCTGCTAAAGCCATACTATACAAGGAAAGTGGTGGAAGAATGTTAGAGACCTTCCACTTACATAACAGGAGGTGAGAGACAGGTGTGAAGGACTGCAACAAGGTCCATGAAGAGTGGAAGGAAAAAAGTTTCAGAAAATTCACCTTAAGGCACAGGTGAGACATTAGTCCTCACAGCAGCTCCTCTGAAAAACTTAGCTACCATTATTTCCATGGTACAAGTAGGGAAGCAGAAAACTCTTTAATCTAGATTTTTCTAAGGTGAAATTACCTGAATTTCTGTTATTAGTTATAATTTATTACTGATTTATACTCTGTCATAATTTTAGTGACTGTATGGGTAGTTTTGGTTAAATAATAACAGGGAACTAGAGCAGGAGAGTTAAAAGGAATGGTCCAAAAGTTGAGAGGTACTGCTGGATTTCAGAAGTTTCTTCTGTCATCTGTTGCAGTCAGTTCACTACACCATGCTGCCTCCTGGAGCAAAAGAGATGAATAGAGAGCTGCACAGATTGGACACCGATAATACCGTGATGTTTTCCACTACCCCCTGAATATCCTCTGCAGTTTAGTAAGAAAAATGTCACAGGTGAATGTTTAACCCTTTTGCTATGCTAGTTATGCTTGGTATATAATCAACAAGCAGACAGCTCCAAGTGCTTGATGCATTCAGAATAATAATGATCACCTTTGGACATCTAACACCACATAAAATATTAACAATCAATATTCGCTGAGCTTGCAGACCATAATGATGCCATGGTTTTAATAAGGCTGCATATGCATGAGGTAATCCGCCTTCATGAAGCACAGGGTCCCTGTCTGGCATCTGAACAAAGCCCTAAAGACTCACTCCTTACTTGTGCTACAGTCTCATGAGTAACCTCATTAAACCTCTCATATCACTTAAATATGTAGAAAATAAGTTTCTACGTTGACTTTTAACACCAGTAGTGTTTAAAATTATTAATAATAGCAACGGTCTATAATGTTTTACACACAAACAGCCTTTGCTCAGCACTGAATAAATCTGTTTATTTGCCCAGACTCACATATTTTCCACATAAATCTACTTGTTAAACTTTAAAAGGACATATTGATAGAAATTGACATCTTCATCTGTTTCATGAATCTTATTCACTACCTCCCTAAAGTCCTATGGACTGTCTTACTCTCTCTCTCCAATTAATTACTCTGAAAAAACTAGATGGCACGAGAGGGACTGAGAAAGAATTCACTTTCCTTCTCCAGGCAGCTCTCCAGCAGAATTAAGTAGGCATCAAACATCATGTGTTGTGCAGATGAATGGGAAAGAGGGACAGTGGGGGGAGGAAAGGGAAATATGGCCAGTGGAAATGTTCCCTGGCTTCCCATTCCGTACGTTTCAGTTTTTGCGAGTCATCTGCAAAGCTGAAATTGCAAAGTTTTTATGTCACTTTTTCAAATCCAGGTACCCTTTCAATAACAACAAATGTGCTCCAGGTTATAAAGCTTTGCTGGGTGTTCCCCACAAGAACTAATGCAGCCTTAGCACAGCACTGATGCTCATATACTTAGTGTTCTTCCAGAAATGGATTCTTTGGAGACCAATATAGTCCATTTCTCCCTAAAGCAAGAAATCTACTGTTCCATGAAGAATTATGCCACTCTAACACCATTTATTATTTATATCTAAAATGGTTGTGATGCTTTAGGAGTATGGCCATAGCCACAAAATGCCAACAACCTTTTAGGAGTCACACAATATCTTCAATGTGCATGAAGCTCCTTTGGATGTCAACAGAAATCCAAGCAGATGAAAGAGCTGGTCCATGCTGAGCAATATTAAATACACGAAGATGCAGAGAGATCAAAGGATGAACAAAAAAGATGCATCCTTACATTCAGGGGGTTGTCAATTTGTAATATATAATTTTTGTAAAGTATTTGTTTCAAGTCAGGGATAGCCAGGGAGTGGTCTTACTTGCCGTTACTGTGCAGATAATTGCCTGTCTTCAGGAGATGCTTACAAGTATTTCTGCTTTGTGATGACAACATACAGAAAATGCTTAACTGTATGTCTCCACTCCTTTAATTTGTACTAACTATAATAAAACCCCTAAAGAATCAGTCTTTGTGCCACACCTGTGCCAGTTTCCCATATTGGAAGCAGAACTTTGGGACAAGATGAGATCTGCAATCAATGAGGCAGCTCATCTCCAGCCCAGAACAGGTAAACACACAGCCAGACTTTACACACAAATGCATGTGAAAGACAAAGGCTATTCAAGTTTAGGCCATAATTTTTTAAAAAAATGCAAATCTGAAGTAAAACTCAAAACGTTAATTTCAAGCCAGATGCAAATGTCCATCAGAGGTACAAACCGACGACTGGATTTACCACCACACCCTACCAGGAGCACTTGCGTTACCAATGCCAGGACAAGCCGGATGCCTCCCTGCGCTCATCAGACACCCAGTTCCAATCCGTTACCATTCCCTGAGCAGCAACACCCGCCGAGGTCTGACCCTACGCCCACCCTCACCACCATGTTCCTTTCTCTGCATACATCCATACATTCCCACCGCCACTTAACGCGTACCGAGCCGCCGCACTTGCCCGTGCCCCTACAGCCGCCCCCCGGGCGCCGGGGAAGGCGGAACGGGATCGCCCGCTCCCCCGGCAGGTGCGGCGGGTGCCCGGCCCCGGAGGATGCTCTGCGGCGTCCAGCCCCGCTGCAGCCCGCGCCCGAGCCCCCCGCACGGCCCAGCTGCAGAACCGGGCAGGCGACGGCCGGCGGGGGGTCATCCCCTGGCCTCCCCCTGCCCCGAAATCGCCGGCGCACCCTCGGGGTGCGGGGCACCGCAGCGCGGCCGGGCACCAAGGTCAGCGCGGCTCCGCCGCCCGCGCCCCGGCCGCCCGCGGGGACGCGAGCCCGGCGCTGCCCCGGCGCGGCGGAGAACCCACCTCTGGCAGACATGGCTCAGGCTCGGCAGCCGCGGAACTGCTGCTGCTGCTGCTGCTGCTGCTGCTGCTGCTGCTGCTGCGGCGGCGGCAGCGCACGGCCCGCACCGCCCTGCGCCCTCCGCGCCGCGGCGGCCGATGCGGGGGGCGGCGGCCGATGCTGGGCCGGGCCGGGCGGGCGGGTCCGCGCCGCCGCCGCGCTCCCTCCCTGCCCTGCCGTGCCCTGCCCCGCTCTGCCCTGCCCGCCGCGGTGCGGGGCGGGAGCGCGGCTGTCTGCGCGGTGTGTGCGGGGTCTGTGTGCGGGTTGTGTGTGTGTGTGTCTGTGTGTGTGTGTGTGCGCGGCTCTGGGTGTGCGTGTGCCGGCGCGGAGAGGCTGCGGGGCGGGGCAGAGCCGGCGGAGCCACCGCGGCCGCAGCCGCTCCCGGGCGCGGTGACTGCGCGGGGAGCGGCGCCCGGCGGCGCTCGGGTGCGGCGGGGCCGGGGGCGCACGGCGGGGCGGTGCGGGGCGCGGTGCCGCAGAGGGCGACAGCCGGGGACAGCCGCGCCTCCGGCAAAAGCCACGAACGCCAAGGAGAGCAGCGCGGCAGAGCTCCAGCTCCTCGGAGTGCTGGATAGGCGTGTCTGCTCCCGGAGTCACTGACGGAGCCGTGCGACAGCAGCTCTGCTCGTTCGGGACCTGGCGCTGAAGTCTGTGGCACAACTTGAAATTCAAGCACCGAACAGCAAAAAAAAAATACTTGCGCAACTGTATGCAAATTGTACATAAACACAGAATTTCTGGCAGTGTTGTTCTGCAAAGCAATCTTGGCGTTAACACACAGAAAAGAGCACTCAGCTTCCTCCTGGCACCTTAATAAAAGTACCAAGCGACCAAATGCAACGCACCAGAAAAACAAGATCAGTATCTGGTGGATACCTTTACCCATGGCAGCCCAGCCTCCAGCCTAGTGAAGCCAAATATTCCCATGCCACGCTAAAAAGGAAACCCCTACGCCACCAGATTATTAGATGGTGGCAAGAGTTAAGCAAATCAACAGTCTAGTTTGTCAAGAATGACAGGTTAGAAGACCACATCAGAATAGTGCAGAACATTTTAAAACATTAGAGCAGACTTTTATCAATTGCAGAATGGGCAACTATGAACTAAAAAACAGAAAGCCCAATCTGTGATGTTCAGCAAGAAGCCAACATGCAAACTGAATGACAGGAGAGACTGAATCACACTCCTCCACTCTGATCTACCATGCACTATGCATCTTCATACTAGCAAGAAGCCTACACAATTTTTCTATCAAAAAACCCCACAATTACCAGAACCTTATCTAAGAGAGGTGGTAAAGATTGTATGATCATGTGGCCACAGGTCAGGAATGATGCTAGTAAGAGATGTATCATGGATTCTCACTGCTGTCTGCAAGGGCAGCCCTGCCAGTGCCCCTGCTCTGTCAGATCCAGCCTCTGGCACGGGTCACCTTTCCCCTCATGCCAGCCCAGTAAGGAGGGCATTTGTGTGGGGAAGCACAGAATCAGCAGGATGGGCAGCACTCACATGCCCCCTCATCAGGGGATACAGGCACAAAGAATGAGATGGCACATCTGTTTGCCTGAATTTGTGCTCATGCTCACACACTGCAAAGACTTTTAGTCACATCTCGCTCTGTTTGCCATGGATGACCCTGGTGTTCCCTGCACTTCAGTTCAATCATATTCCTTATGTCATTCTGTTTTCTTCACCCTTGCAAATGTTTCTGAATCTGGTAGCAGGAATAAAATAAGTCTTAAGTTTTTCTTCTCTCTAAACTCCTATGGCATTATCCTTAGCTGGTGATCTGACATCCCTTGAAAAACAGGGTTTTTTCTCTGCTCCTTTTCTGAAATTAGAAGAATTTTCAACTTGCAAACAACTCCAATTTTCTTTCTTGTCCAAAAGAGCCAAGGTTTTCCTCAGTCAATGTAGTATGACAGCATTTTGTATTTTTAATTAAGTAATTTCCTATGCACTTCCTCAGTGAGTTTCTGACTAGCACTATCACAGGTTCTCTCATGTGGTACTTAATAGATGGCTTTAAAAAGAAGGTTCAGGAACACACAGAAATTAGCTTTTTAATTTAGAACTTCCTTTCTTTATACTGCTAGGAAATAGGAAGGGAAAGGCATTTGTACCTTGAGATTCTATAGAACACAAAGAGTTTATTCCATTCATTGTGTAAACTCTCTGGGGTAGAGAAGCTGAACAGACATATTGGCCAGAGAATACTAAAATGTCAGACACAGCACACATTTATTAAAGTGAGCTTTTTAGCTGGGCTTTTTGAGGACCTGAGGCTGATGGAGTTTTATTTTCCTGTGTGTCACCTCCATCAAGTTGCCTCCAAGAATTTTCAGATTTGGATATGGAGAATTTCAATTCAGGTTTACTAAAAGGTATAATTCAGAACAAGTTCTACATCCCTACAAGTCTTGTAGTAATTAGCACTTAAGAAGAAAAATTAAAATAAAGGAGAAAAACTGCAGTGGAGACAATTACCAGTTCTGGAGGAAATGTCTTCATTAGCCACGAGTACCAGTCAGGCAATCTGCATGGGGGCAGCTAAATCAGCTCCTGTAGTTGCTGTCTGAGATCCTGTCAGTATGTAGGGAATGTGGAAGGAAGCTGAAGAGGGTGGAAAAGGAAGGTACAGAGGAGTGAGGCACCATTATCATTATTTTACAGGTGAAGTTGAGTCAGAGAAGATGGACAAGACAGTCCAAAGCTTGCTCACTCTCCTATGCACTCCCACTTCTCTTGGTCCAACCCGTGTGCTCCTGCTTCCCTCACTGCAGCACTGGCTTGGTCCTCATGGAACTACTTTAGCTCATTAATTAACAAAGAGTTGCTCACTTTCTGCATCCCGATTCCCTAGATTTGCTCTCTGAACCAAAGGCTCAGATCAGCACTGGAACATGACTGAAGGCAAGTGCAGAACTGCACAGCCAGGAAGGGTGAGGAACCATTAGAGGCAACAGAGAGGATCCTTTTTAGCAGCAGCAGCAGCTGTTGAGCTGTTTGATTGAGCCATTTCCTGACTACTTTAGAAGTCCATTAAGGAGCAGTGATTGACGTTGTTTTATTTCAGGCATCTACCTGAGGCTTCTGAATTAGTCAGCTGGGAAGTAGGATCCAATCTCCTGCATTTTGCTATTGACTGTACAGACTAAGCTTCTAACTCATAGTGCAAAAAGATCCATTAAGGTAATTTTTTTAAGGTATTCAGGCTTCAAGAGGACCAAACAGGCATCTCGAGATTTTTTAGAGGTGCCCAAACATTAATATATTTTACCAAACGATAGGTGTTTCCAAGTCCTGTCTCAATGCCCTTGAGGAGCTAAGTGTGTTGTCCAAGGTCACAGAGAAAATCTACGTCAGAGCAAAGCACAGAACTTGCATCTTCAAAGAAAAGTATCCCAAATACTGGACTGTGTTCTCTGTGCAGCATACCTTGCTGTCACTTAGCCATTGTGTGAATATAAACCAGAGAGTTCTCTTCTCATCACTTTTGGACCAGTTTGCCTCATATAAAGTAGGATAGTAGCTTTTAAAGTAATTACGATCCCATCAGTCTTACGTAAATCTATTTTTTTTCCATGAAAATCAGCAGAGAATGACATAGAGATTAAAAAACAGGTAAAAGTCAGCATTGCATCTTCGTCTGATGCAGATAACTCATCAGTCAGAATATACCTATTTTTGCACAATGCGGGATCTGTCCTCTTGAAAATCGTTGTGAGAAAAATTGGAATCCTTTTGGAACAATAGACAAATTCTCTACAGAAGTAGGTTTCCAAGAACAACTCCTATGGGCAAGGCATATGGCAAGGATGGCCAGGATTGGCCTGAATAATGATGGAAACTTGGATTTTTCTACAAATTTTTTCCCATACGTTCCACCATAGTTCCACTGGCTTCTTTTTTAGGGAAATCAGACCTATCGCAGTTATACTAGAAAGGAACAAAATCTAGAGCTTACTAAGCCTGATAATTTAATCAGAATTTTAATAAGCTCAGAATAGTTTTCTGTGACAAGAAAGCAAGACAGCTCTCTATCGATATAAGACTCTTACTAGAATTTGCAATTAGTCATTAATGGACAAGATATTCAAATAAATACATGGCCTTTCACTGATCACACTGAGCTTCCAGAGCAGTTCCTACTAATCTTTTTGTACAAAAGTTCCCTTTTATATATTTCAAAGGAGAACTGAGCTCCAAATTACTCACACAAAATATTAATAGAAATCTTTGCTTGAGTTCTGGGTTGTTTTTTTTTTTTTTTCCCCAAATATCCCACATATATATATAAAGAGACTTAACCATTAAAAAAAATAACCCACAAAAAATTCAAAAAGCTAGGAAGTTCTCCTGAGTGAGAGAAGTCCCAGAGTCATCTTCCTGGTTTCTTCTTATTCTGCTTTTCTTAAAAAACCTCCTTTCTTCTACATGTTATTCCACCCTCCATATTCTTCTGTGGAATATGCACTTTTACAGCAAAAGTTAAAATATTGAACTCATGTTATGTAAGACCATGCTCTCACATAAATGCTATAGGCTTTATATAAGCCAGAAATATTGGCAATCCTGGAGAACTACGGAAAAGCCCTCAGCTAAACCTGTTAATGCCTACTCTGTACTGCTCTTCCATTAAAATGACTGCTGTGCCTGTGGGAACTTAGGACACTAAGGCCAAAATGACAAATTCTTTTCTAAGAGTCATTTTTGGAAATGCCATCTAAATGTTGGGCAGCAATTACTGATGAAGAACTTCAGCATCACCCCCATCTGTGAACCTCACCAGGAAGATGCCAACGAAGAGCTCAGAGTCAGAAACTTTACCAGATTCTGTACCAGGTTCTCCCAAGGTCACATATGAAGTATGTACTGTGAACAAGAGCTGTGAACACAAGTCTGTGGGAGGTGATGAGATGCATCCCAGAGTCCTGAGGGAACTGGCTGATGTTGTCAGGCCACTCTTTATGATATTTGAAAAGTCATGGAAGTCAAGTGAAGTCCCTGGTGACTGGAAAAAGGGAAACATTGCTCCTATTTATAAAAAGGCTGGAAATGAGGAGCCTGGGAAGCACTGAGCCATCAGGCTCACCTCTGTGCCTGGGAACAGATCCTCCCAGCAGCTCTGCTAAGGCACAGCAAGAACAGGGAGGTGACTTCAGAAAGACAACGTGGCTTCACCAAGGGCAGGTCCTGCCTGACCGACCTAGGGGCCTCCTACGATGGAGCACCTGCATCAGTGGTTGCCTTCAAGAGAGACAGAAACAATCCCACAAACTGCCTTTGTTGCTGTTTATATACTTTTCAGAGCTGCATCAAGTAAGGGCATTATCTTGCTGTGTGCTCTGCTTTACCCTTTACCCTGAATTAAATGATGCAGTTAGATTGGTTAAATGTGTTTTTCCACAGAGTAATTTTTATGTCATGTAAAACATGGTCAAAGTTCACTTTAGCAAAGATGTTTATGAACAACATGGCAAGAATAGCAAAGAATATTCTGAATAAGTTAGAGTCAAAATCTCTCAGCACTACTACACACAGTGAAAGTTTGGTGAATCAGAAGGGAAAATACACCTGTGGTTGCAACTACAATGAGCCAAACTTCAAGAAATATATACATTATATTCTGCTGTGAACAGCCAGGCTTGTTGGGGTAGAAAGTCTAGGGCCAAAAAAATTAATTATCTAAATCATCATGAAAGTACCTCAGTGTGTAATTTGATGTCTGATCATAAGAGATACTTGGGTTTCTCCCTGTTCTCCTGGAATTCACACATCGCTGTCTTAATTTCTCACATGCTGTTTTCTTTACACGTATTTTCTGTCCTGAGCTCTGTATTGCAGGGCCCTCTGGCTGAGAAGTATAGAATTGGACAGGCCTCCCTTCAGAGCATATCAAAATCATTCCTTAATTAGCTGGTGGATGCAATTTGATTTGAGAGCACAAAGTACTGGCTCTTTTTCAGGAACTGAATGCCTTGTCATACTAAGTCAAGATATCAGCCCCTGGTACCTGACCTGGCACTGATCAGTTTTACAGCCAGGGCAAATACTTGCATGTAGACACACCCTCCTAGACAAAAGTCCCCTGGAAATTGTGATGGCTGCTTCACAAGGACTCAGGACACACTTGGGAAAGAACATGAGCTAACCAGCCAAAAGCACAATCCTAGAGTCATGGCAACAATAAACTCAAATCCTGAAAGATTCCTGAAAATATTTGGAAAAAAAGAAAAACATTTTTCCCTGTTAGTCTTGCCCAATATGTTCATGTACACGGGTTCTGGGTATTTTATTTCTCTTGCCTATTGACATATACCAATAAATCTATCTGTTATGCATGTAATGTATTTAAAGCTCAGCTCTAGATGAGTTTTCTCATGCAATATTTTTCTTTCAATGTGTTAAAAAAAAAAAAGACCACAACCAAAACCAGGTTTAATTCAGTCACGCTTTTTTTTTTTTTAGTTCACTTTTGAATCTGTTTGAGCTTAAAACTGATGCCAATTCTCCACAACATTCAGTTGTTTATTCCACAGCAAGTCACGCTGACAGAGATGCCAGCAGATGACTGAATTCCCAAGTTAAGCACACCACTGGAGTAAAACACGGGGTCAGGCTGCCCTCTGCGGGCTGGGATCTGGATCTGGGACAAATTGTTTTGCAACACCACACAGAAATGGATTATTGTGAGTACAGAATTTCTACATCTGAACACAGAATTTTGATTTATGATGTACACATGATGCCAATATAGCAATTGGCTCTCTGCTGCCCTGGTTGCTGCTGCTGGAGAGGAAGAAGGAAATGCAGACTGCAGGTGTCTGATGCAGCAGTCAAGCACTCCAGGTACAAATAACAGCTCAATCTACACCACCTGGGAATTCCTGGGAGAGCCAGAGGATAATAGCTTCTGAACATAAAACCAGAGAAACCAAATGCCTGGAAATACTTCACTTGGCACATGAGCTGCCAGGCAGGAATCAAGTGCAGCATATTACAGCACCACTCCAAGATCTAATCAAGAACAGGTTCCTTTATATGAGCTGTATTACAGACACAGGTCTGCTTACTTCAGCATTTCACAACATGAGGCCTGAATGTCAAACTAGTCCAAAGCAGCCTGAGGCAAGAGAACAGGGAGGAACAACAGAAATATTCCTACATGATGCTGGGTCTACTACAGACTTCATTTTCTTTGCTCGTTGTCAGTTGTGCCTCCAGCTCAGTTCCTTAAAGGCTTCATCCAAGTACAGACGCTCGTTCCTACAGGGCTGATGACTCAGAAGGAAATTACAAAGGATTGAGCTGTACAGACTTTTTCTGGAAACGGAGTTTGGCTCAGAGTATAGCTTCTGAACATGAAATTCTAACAGGAAGCGTTCAGGTTCTCCCTCTACCCCCACCCACAGGTAAAATAATGCAATGGTGATATTCACGGTCCCTTTCCCCTCTGTGGGAACCACAGGAGAACTCAGCTAGCTGTCAAGAAGGGCCAGTCTTTAAATACAGGACCCTTCTTAAATTCATTGAGGTTTACTTGTAATAAAGACGATGCAAATATCACGTGGGATGTGAGAGCCCTAGGCGTTAGTCGATGTCTTTGTAAACTCCAACCAGTCCTGTGGAGAGCCTGAGAGCCAAGCAGGACAAGCGAACTGCTAAGACGATGGGCTGTCAGGTGTAGCAACCAAAGCTTTTATAACCCAAGTAATACGCAGCAGTTAAGCCCGGGGGTAACATTACTAGCTGGCATACCAATTCCTTCTACACGGGATACACAGGACTATTTTTTTTTCCCCGAAGAAAGAAAAAAATACTGAGGGGGGATTCACTGCGAATCCTCCTTTTGTCCCAGAGGTGAAGCCCGGTCAGCTGCGCCCTCTGCTGCCCGGAGCTGGAATGGCGGGAACATCGCTGGAATTCTCTCCTGAGGCTCCACGGAGAGTGAACGCTGGAGCGCGTTGTGGCACTAGAGTTTGGGCCTGCCTAGATAATTGCGCTATCAATAATTTAAAATTAATCGCCAAGCCGCTACCGAGTGGATCATAAATATTTCAGGCACTTGCTTCGAAATTAAAATGTTTTACAGTGCCGAAATTTAATGTCAGGCTCCACGAGAGATTTCAAATATACCTCAGGACAAAGATATGCGAATTTAAAGTCTGACAAAAACCTACTTTTAATTGTGGACTAATGAGAAAGAGAGCTCTGCTGAAGGCTTCTATACTTGCACAGTAATAATGTGCCTGATTTAATTTGCATAACTCATATGGACTATCAAGATCAGCTTTTGCTTATGATTAAACAGATTATCTGATGACATTTTAGGGATCAACAGATTATAGTCCTTAATCCAAAGATGTAAGTAACAATGAAATCTTATTATGCATTAGAAAACAAACAATGCAGTCAGAGCTTATCTGAAAATTACTCAGAAATCTTAGTAGGGTCAAAACTAAGCACCTAAATTCTTCCCAGAAATACACACAGATTCTGGTTTCCAGACTTCCCTCTCTGCAAGTACTCAGACGAAATATTGAAGGAACCAATCTATATCAGGTAGACTACTCAATTTTTTTCCCAGCATTTTAGGGTAAAATCCAGTTTTATGTTTATTTAAACCACATTGAGACTCCTATATTCATTACAGTTGCAATACAGCACAAACCCAGTAGTTTATCTTTAATCTCCTTGCTTCAGTTCCACTACCACAAGAAAAAGCATCCTTGTGCTCCTGCCAGCCTGCAGACTGCAGTAAAATTGGCTAAACTCTAACTGATCACATCTGAGTGTATTTCATCTGCTTTCAATAATTTATGATATGCTAGCACTTGCACATACTGTATGGCACAACATCCATATATTTACTTATAGAGGAAAGCCTGGATTGTAACGCTTCCAGGGGGAGAGGAATATTTGAGGAAAACACGATGTGATTGAAAAAGAAATGTCTCATTTTACTGACAACATGTACTTCTGACCTCCCCCTTGTGGTCTCCCTTACAAGCCATTACATAAGGTAAAGCAGGGTGGTGCAGAGAGTTAACTGAAGCACAAACAGGGGAATAGCTGCTGGGCAGGCAATACCTGCCCAGTGCTGTGTCCTCTACAGTAGCAATGAGTGCTGGTGTCAGGAGGCTCTTGCAGATGTGACAGGTAAGCACTCAGGCAACAGATGAACGACTGGCAAGTTTATAACCCAGGACAAGACGAATGAATGTCTCCCCAGAAAGAGCAGATGTGCAGATGTGGAACAGAATGCCCAGGCCAGGAAGCGCCTGAAAATGGGATTTATGAAATACTGCATGAGCTGATTACATGGAGCTGCTGGCCAATCAGCAGGGAGGGAGGTGATGTACACAGCTGAGGGCACAGAACCAGAAAATTCACGACAGAAAATTACTTCAATTCCACTGCATGCTCTTCAGCGTGTGATGTGCAGCATGCTTGCCTTCTGTAATAAACCCCAGCACTGGAAAGGTCTGAAAATGATGTAAAATATCTCCTTAGCCCTCCTCTAAAGCAGAGATCATGCTGAACCATTAAAACCTCATTCTTTATTTCATCCAAGCAGTAACTGAAAACATAGATGTCAATCTGATTATTACAAACACAATAAAATCCTGCACAGAATATCAACAGATATTGGGCATAGTGCTAACAGGAAAATTTTCATCTAGGGTAAAAAAATTCACCAAATCTTCAGGGTCTCAGAAGTAAAAGTCCAGACTGCAGGAACTTCTTCTGTAATGTAGACAAATGCATCCATTAAATACTGGCCTGGTGCCATCAATCCAAATAGCAGAGAGGTTTTCAGATAGAAAGGCCAGCACATTATCTCATGGTCACACACCATCTAAATTGATTTAATCTAGACAATTTCATTAATTTGCAAGAAAGAAAAAGTTCTCAAAAGCTCTATCAATTAGAACAGCCTCACTTTCACACTTTCACATCTCGCATTCAAGCAAAACACTAACTCATTGCATGTACTTTTCCAAAAAAAGAACTACCTAGCCAAAAAAAAACAACCCAAGCCCAAGCAACAGAACTGTACTCTCAAGGGTACTAAAATAGGTAGTAATATTTGTGTTTATTTCAGTGGAAACCACATCAAGCATGAGCAGGTGAGGATGTATTGTTGCACATGACATGACATTGACAGCCCATCCATAACTGCATCACCTCCAGTTCAATCATCCCTAATGAGAACAAGAAGAATCCAAACAAAATGTAACCTCAGCTGAGTTCTTCTGCACTGACACTGGTGAAATAATTTTTCCATTAGTTTCCAGAGATTTGCATTACTACTGGTTTGTCAGTATTTATCCAATATTCCCAGCAGTGAGACATATATATATATGGTTGAGAAATTAGAGACTACTTTAAAAGATCATTAAAAAAATATATCTACAATTTGCAACACATATAAGCACCACAGACTGGAGTCTGCACTATGGCTACAAATTCAAGCCAAATCTATTGGTTGGTAAATGCAGAATTATATGCAGAGATTCAATTTGTTTAACAGGCTTAGGAAAATAATTTACATGTAATATTTTCTTTTTTTTTTTTTTTACTTTACTGCAAGGCATATCACATTGAGAAGTCTTAATAAGAAGTCACTTTTACAACCAAAATCTTAATTTCAACCACAATGAACTGTTCTGTTTAAATAATAATGCATTTATATACATCTGTCACTCTTAGAATAATAAGAGGCCCTTAAGCATTAAAAAGCTTTACCTCACCATCTGTGACTCTGGGATTTATGATTTCATAAATTGTTAAGTACGATTAGGAATACTCTCACAGTTATAAAACTGTCTCCTTTTATATCTTCATGATATCTTACTGTCTCTTTATTCATTCTGCTGCTTGGAGATGGGAAAGCCCAAGCATATTTAAAAAACATTTTTGCAGGAAAAAACAGATTGCAAAAGCATCTTTAATGGCCACGTTCTCTTAGACAAAGATATGCAGGCACCTTCCAAATGCAGCACCTGTCCAGTTAATAATCACCTAAACACAGAGATGTTTCATCATATGGCTACCCACATAAAAAAATTACATTTCCTATGAACATCTATAGAATATAAGTTGACAAATAGAGAATGAGCAGATTTAAAAAAAAACCAAACATAATTACCTTTTAATTTGATATTGACATATCGAGACTTCTGGATTTTGAGAAGGAAATAGCTCTGCTCTTTAGCAACTGCAACAAAGGTGTCCACATACAACTAGTATTTACTAGTTGCAATACTTCATAGAGTGTTTGGGCAGTAGCTCTCCATGCCTGCAAAGCACAGGGGTAGTAATAGCAATCAGTACAGCAGAATCATTAGTAAGACTTCATCACAGCATCATCATAGACTCCCCAGATGACACAGTTTAAAGAATAGCAGTTAAATAGTAGTTTCGTCCTGTCTTTGATTCATCTGTCTCTGCATGCTCCTAGCATATGAGGAAGCTGGTGTTCATTCCTCTCCAAAAATTAATGTGGAAGCTTTCTTCCATTTGGTACTACAGGGTCTCCTCCCTTCCCCATACTGGTCTAGCACCTTCCCAACATTTCATTCTGCTACCCAGTGCCAAAGCAATCCTGTTCTCCTACGTAAATTTGACAAGTGTCCAGACATTTTCCCAAAAACATCATACTGCTTTCCAGCTACATCTGTAACTTCTGCTCACCCCACTTTACCTCTTCTTTTCCTGTGTCATTGCAAAACGGGAGAGATGATGATTTTCTCTGAAGTATTTGATTCGGAGGTGAAACAAAGCCCTCTTTTTTCTTCTTCTCTCTGAGTGGGAAAAACAACAAACAAACAAACAAACAGTGAAATGGGCAATGTGCACATCGCCCCAAGCCCTCTCATCAGTGGTACCCTGCAAGGACCATGCCACCAGCCTCTCATCCAGCAGCAACAAGACAGGATCATTTACATTTGAAAAAGACCTCCCAGATTGTCAAGTCCAAGCTTTGACCTAATGCCACTAAACCATATTGCAAAGTGCCACGTCTACTCATTCTTTGAACATTTCCAGGGATGGTGATTTCACAACTTGTCACTGACTTTCTGAGATCATCACCCTTACAACTGCTTCATGAAGTTATTTCCTTGAGGATCTCATCGTCCCTGTGGATGATGACAGACCCAAAATGTCCCAGCAGACAGCAAGCTGGACCTTTTGCCATACATGCCAGGGTTGCTCCGTATCCATGCCATGCTGGGGCATGGATACGGAGGGTTGGAGGCAGCCCCACTCTCACAATTCTGAGGGACCACAGGGACCTTTGTAGAAGTCTCTGGGCACAGGGACTGTGGAGGTGGGCACCTCTTCCCCTCACCCGAGACCGTGTGTGCCCAGGTGGGCAAGAAGGCCAATGGCATCATGGCCTGTCTCAGGAACACTGTGGCAGCAGGAGCAGGGTGTCCTTCTGCACTGAGTACTAGTGAGGCCACACCTCCAGGGCCGTGTCCTGGAGTTCTGGGCTCCCCAATTCAGCAAGGACATTGAGGTGCTGGAATTAGTCCAGAGAAGGGCAAAGAAACTGGGGAAGGCTCAGGAGCACATATCCTGTCAGAAGTGGCTGAGGGCACGGGATCTGTTTAGCCTGCACAAAAGGAGGCTCATGGAGGACCTTACCATTCTCTGTATCTCCCTGGCAGAAGGTTGTAGCCAGGTGGGGGTCAGACTCTGCTCCCAGGCAACCAGCGGCAGAAGAGGACACAATTTAAAGCTCTGCCAGGGGAGGTTTGGGTTAACCATTAGGAAGAATTTTTTCACACAGAGGGTGATTAGACATTGGAATGGACTGCCCAAGGAGGTGGTGGAGTCAGCGTCCTGTAGGTGTTTAAGGAAGACCAGGACATGGCACTCAATGTCATGGTCTGGTTGACATGGTGGTGTACGCTCGTAGGTTGGACTTGATGATCTCAGAGGTCTTTCCAATCTAAGCGGTTCTGTGACTGTGATTCACCTCCCTGCCCGGGAGTTGCCTGCGGAAGCGGGGGCTGGCTCGGGGCACAGCACTGCCCCGCTCGCAGCCCGGCAGTGTCACGCACTACCCGTCTCCCGCCCCGCCCGCACCCCGGGGCCGGCACCAGCGGCCCGGCCGGGCGGGAACGCGGCGCTGCCGGCTAGCAACGCCCGCGGCCGGGCGGAGCGGAGCGGGGCGGGCAGAGCCGGGCCGAGCTGCGTGCTGGGGGTGGCGGCCCCTGCAGGACACCCGGAGCCTCGGCAGCCGCCGCCGCGCAGCCGGCGGTGTCAGTGCCACGGTGTCCGCCGGGGAGCGAGAGGCAGCGCCGGCGCCCGCCCGCCCGATCCCCGCGGCCAGGCCCCCGTATGCAGCCCTCACCCTGGAGCGGCGGCGGCGGCGGATCGAGGAGCTCTCGAGGTCCTCCCGGCAGCGGCTGCTGCAGTCGCGGGACAGGATGTTCTCCAAGTTCACCTCCATCCTGCAGCATGCCGTGGAGGCGGTAAGGCCGCCGGCGGGCCCGGCCACGCCGCGCCGGGGATGCGATCCGGGCCTAGCGCCGAGCGCGGGGCGGGGGATCGGACCGGGCCCGGCGCCCCTTCCCCGCTGCCCCCCGGCGCTGCTGCCGGCGGGGCCCCGCAGGGCGCGCATCCGCTCCCGGCTCGGCCCTGCCGCGGGCGGGAGAGGCGGAGGCCGAGCTGCCCGGGCGGGCCCCGGAGGGAGCACGGGAAGGGAACGAATCGCCCCAGCGCGGCCCTGGAAAGCCGGGGGTGCCGGGGCAGGAGGGAGCGGACACATCCCGCTCGGCCCCAGCACAGCCTCCGGCTGTCACCGCAGGGCACTGCTGGGCCTGAGGGCAGCCCTGGCCCGGCCCTCACCCGGCCGTTGCCCGGCTGTTTCAGCGAGACAAACAATAAAGGAGAGGAATCAGGAAACTCCCCAGGATTTCCATCTCGTTGTGTCCACCAAACAATAGTGGCCGTCACCGGTGCTTTGCGGGATGTTGTCATTTTCAAAGCGACGCTTTCCATCCCTGGTTTATTCTGTGATTGTGTGTGTGGGTCGGGTTGGCCGGGGGACGCGGGGCTGTGTGTGCAGCGAGGTTCCCTGACGGGGACTCGCACAGCTGGGAAGCGGGGCCTGTTCTCGATCTGCCATTGCTGCAGGCCGCGTTCGGCACTGCCTGGCCACACCATTTATTTTTTGCTTTTCAGTGAGGCGGGGTCTTGGTAGTAATTCCCTGTCTTTTCAGCGCCTCTCTCAGTAAATCAGCACATCCAGGAGACTTGAGTGTGAAGAGGTGATAAAAATTGGCAGTGAAGTACTGAAGGTGGAAAGTGTTGAAGAAAAAAATGTTCAAATGGTTGAAAAAAGAGCTTGCAGGCCAAACCCAAAGGATTGAAATAAGAGCCTGCATGCCAAACCCTGCCTCATCTGAGGGGCAGCCTTTGTGCATTAATGTATGCTGTGATGCTGCACTTGGGCATATGCCCGTCTTTGTATGAGCCTGTAGTTCTGCAGGAGTAGTCAGGCTTAAAAGTTAAGCGTGTGTTCATTAATTGCAGGTTCCTAGTTTCCTTTTTTAATGGTGTAGTGGCATTTGGAAAGAAATGTTTTAAATAATTTAAATAATGAAATGTTTTATTTGAGAACATTCTGACCACATGTGAATGCCTTCAATAGGCAGTGCTTTCATTGGAGAGGAAACAGAAATTAGTGCCTACCTGACTAAAGGAAGTTTGTTGCGGTGAGCTGTGCCACATTTTGAATAACAGAAATAAGAGTGGATGACTGAGAGATGCAGGAGTGGAGGAGAAGGTATTCTTTCAGGCCTACCAATTCGAGAGATGTAATAGAAGTTATTATTAGGAGAGTGTTTCCATTACTGATGTGTGCAAAAAAATAAAGAACTGCTTTTATTAGAGATCCAGTAAAAAATAGCAAAAAACAAGTGAGCTGAATGGAACAGAGAAAAGTAGAGATAGTAGGGACTAGACCCTCTTTTTTGATTAAAAAAAAATTAAATGAAAGTACAGAAACATATTGATACCGTCGTTTTGCGAGTGAGTGCTGTCCAACAACATGCTGTTTGTCCTTGCTCAACTCTGGTGTCCCTTTTAGAATTGCCTCATCCTGCTACCACCACCGTGGTGGATCTGATAAATATTGCACTACTGCATTTACAAGATTGTGACAAATACCAAGTGCCACATACTAGGAATGAAACATGGAACTGCAGAAGCAGGAAAATACTAAGAGTGTTTCTTACTTTATACGTTTGACCCACTAATACAAAGACAGAATTAAGAAATATAAATTTTTTACCAGTTTGGGGGCTGTATGTGGCTTTGTTTCATTCTCCCTGTAGTAAAAAGATGTGGTCTGCTTAGCTCTGCTATAGGGAAATGAAAATTGTTGTAAATACTAAATATTAACTCAGTCCACTTTGATGCTGCCTGCTGTTTTCAGGACTGAGAGAATTTGGAGCAGCATTTTTACTTGCTGTTTTTTGCTGGGGAGCAAGTATAACGTGGGCAGACTCAATTGGATTCTTAACCCTGAATATCAGCAGTAGAACTAGTAATGAAGGTATCAGTTCTCAAAAGTTTTGGGTGCCTACCCCAGAGTAGGTAGAGTTGCAACTGTACAGTTTTCTGCTGAGCTGGACACTTAAATACACTTGAAGAGCCTGGGTTTAGCTTTCACAGGTGGGGCTTCTTAAATCAGAATGGTTTGGATAGCCCTTTTGCCCTGTCCTTTCTCCTGCACATCACTTACATAATTCTCCTTCCTTGCCTCAGCCACAGCCTGCAGACTTTTAGAGAGATGCATTTAAACAGTAAGGGTTCCCATGCTATTAGATAATAGTTGTTATCTTACCCTCAATGCCATCCCTCTGAACGCTGACGAGGAGTTCCAAAGGTTGACAGTCTGATAGACATGGCACTATTTGCCTTTTACTTGTCAGTGTATCACTCTTGAACCGACTGCCCTTGTGACAGGACTGTGCTTAAGGCAAACATAAGGGATCAGCTGCTTTTTACTAAGGTTTTTTTCTTACCAAGGTTTTGTTCCCAGAGGTGGTGTCCAAGACTAGCCTGGATGGTGCTTAAAACAACATGGCCTTGTGGAAAATGTCCTGGCCATGGCAGTGGGGTTGGAACTAGGTGGTCTTTCAAGGACCCTTCCAACCCAAACCTGTGTGAGATCCTGTGATTTGCTTGAATAACTCAAAACTTTCAGTCTTTTTTGACTAAATTTCCAAAGTGCTTGAAACCATATTTCTGATTTTCATTACCATTGAGTTCTAGTTTTTGACAACTCTTACGTCAATCCTGCCAATATTTTAGATACTTTTTGCTTTTTGGATTTCTCTGCAGCATCCAGATGAGCAAGCACCACTGTGTTACCCTGCCAACGGTGTCCTTAAATTGAGTTGGATGTGTTGGATGTGTTAGTGAGAATGGTGGATAGGACTGCTGTCTTTCTTCTGTTACTTCAGGGCAGAATAGAAATGCTGTTGCTTCGTGGGGTTCATATTATTAAATCCGTGACAGTTTATATATGGCTTGTCCTCAAGATGTTTTCTCTTTGCTATGCATTTCTGATAGACTTTCATCCCAAAGGGCTATCCATGAGCACTACATTGTCAGCAACAACAAAAATGTAGTGTACAATAACAAAGCAGCAAGTTAGACTTATTTTTCTCTTATCTTGTGCTTTTCACTCATGTTTCCCTAGACAAAATAGCTTGTCTGTGAAGTGGCCACTCAGTGTTCAAAGGGCTTTAGTTTGTGTTTGATTTGGGCTTTTGGACGTTTCACCTTAATAGTCAGTTCAAAAGGCATGTTTTTGAGCTGTGTACCTTGCAAGAAAAATAAAATTTTGGTTGGTTTGAATTCTGCAATTTGCTTTCAAACAGGAATATTTGTACCAGGCAATTGAATGAATGAAGATTTTGGTGCCTGCTGCACATTCTTGAGACCCCCTCTCTACCACCCTGTTACTCCACTGTATCTCTGACACTGGTATATTACTGTACTTTCAAGTAGTTGCTGTATATTTTGAAGCAAAACTCAGCTTTGAAAGAAAACCAAATCCACTTGGTACAGGCAGTGCTCCAAAATCATGAACTGCATATCTAATTAGAACAGAATTTATTCCTCTTGAACCCACTTTATTTGATGTAATGACCTTACATTATTCGTTGTTTTAGTGTTGTGCTGGTATTAACAAATTAGATGACAAAATTTAATGCATGACTTGCAAGCATGTGCAGTCTTAATTTTATATGTGAGAGCAGTGGCCATTGTAAACTCTGCATTCACCAACTGAAGATCAAGTAAACCTTCAAGCATTAATCCTTTTTCACATTTTCTCTCAGACCATTCACACTGGTACAGTAGTAAGACTGAAGAAAAACATCAAGTGACCGTGTCAGTCAGGGCAGTGTGCATGTACTTCCCCTTCCTTTCTCTTTGACCCAGTTTCTGCACTCTTTTTTTACTCTGGTATCTGACCAGACAGTACCTGTTATTTTTTTATTCAGTGTTCTCTCTCTTTTGTGAATTTGCCCTAAAGATATTGAGGCATATCACCAGCTTCTGATGTTTCCATCCTTTCCAATATTGAGCTGCACTTCTTAAAAGCATACATGAAAAATATGACCATGATTTTTACATACAAAAAAGAGTTGCTCTTAAATACTGCATATAAATCTCTTTACTCTTTATGTTATTTTTTTCTTTCCTGCCTGAACACAAATTCTATATGCTTTGCAAAATAATGTGGAATTGTATTTTGGATATGTTTTGTAATGAGGAGACTGTAGTTCTGGTCAAAGATCTGTCGCTGTCCTGAGAACAGTACTTTTCCTGAAAGGAGTGGGCTTTGATTATTTGTTACATGTTTTCAGCAGAAGGATAAGGCAGCATTTGTTAAGTTCAGCTCACTCCCAGGAAGCCCAACTGCTGGAGCTGGGCAGCAGATGGCAGATCTTGCTAATCAAAGGCTACTCCAGTGGGCTGCAGTTCAGTGGTGTTCAATGAATTTCAGCGATTTCATATACCAGCACCTACACTGCAGGCTTGAGGATCATGGAGTTTTTTTCCCCAGAGGAGAACTTCACTTAGAAATTAGGAATCACTAAGAACATATTTAATTACCTCAGGATTAATTACAATATTCTGTGTTGGAAGGGACCCACAGGGACCTTCAAGTCCAGTTCTAAAATGAATGGCCCATAAAGGGATCAAACCCACAACCTTGGTGTTATTAGCACCATGCCCTAACCAGCTGATGTGTTGTTGAGAAATAACTGCATTTTTAAGGTAACTCCTTCCAATTAGACAAGTAGCAGGAATTAATGGCCTTCACAAGGAATTCTGGTTTGCTTCAGAATCTCCATAAAATATGAATACTTACACAATAGAGTGGTTATTCAGGTTGGCAGCTGTAACATGTATTTTATCTCAGCTGATAGCTACTAATTCATCCTAAAATAGAAACTATAACCTCGTATTAGTACTACTTGTCCTGTAGGGTTAAAGCATGTCGGTCAAGTGCTACAGTTTTCTAGTTCTTTCCAATGCTTGGCTTTGTATACATATAAGCTTCGTCTTCACCTTGAATTCATGTCTGAATAACTAAGTTACGAGGATTGGCTTGATTTGTTTTTGGTTTTGTTTGGGTTTTGTGGTTTTCTGGGGGTTTTTTTGTGTTTGTTTGTTTGTTGGTTGGTTGGTTGGTTGTTTTTGTTGTTGGTTTTTGGTTGGTTGGTTGGTTGTTTTTTTCCTTTATTTTTGGGGTTTTTTGCTTGCTTTTTTTCTTGTGGGTTTTTGTTGGGTTTTTTCATCAGTAAATACCTCAAAATAATCTTGCTGGGGTTACATCTCCAGTTGTGGCAGTGCTGATGGTGTGTTCCCAATGGGCGGCACAGCCCGGGTGTACACACGTGATGATGTTATCTCTGTTATGTCTGGCCTGCAGTCCTGGTCAGAGAACACTCTGAAATCACTGGGTATTTTAATTTGAAAGGGCAGGACCTGTCCGTGAATTATTTTTTCACCTCTGAGAAGAGTCCCTAGAGGCATTCACTGGGAGAGTGTCTATATCCACAGTCCTCTCCCATGGCAGATAAATTATTGACAGTGCTGAGAAGTGAAATCCTTTTCCTGGCACTGCTCAGAGGCACTAAATTCATCTTGAGGCAGATGAGACGAGAAGAAGTGGAGAGGAAAATCACATCAGCCAAGGATAAATCTTTAATGTTATCTATCATGTGTTACCTTGGAAATAGAGTGGTCTGAGAGGCCTGTATTCCTCAAAAGTTGTCTCTGGATTATTCATCAGCTGGTGTTGAGGTTTTGATACAGCTTTTTTTAACAGAAATGATCATTACACTGCTGGAAATACACATCTAGTGCAGCTGGTGTGACATACAGAGCACGATACACAATATCATACACTCAATCTTCAGTTTGGTTATTCTTCTGAATTTCAATAACCTAGTAAATATCACAGTAAAATGAACTGGTTTTGTGCAGTGTGGGGTGTTCAGATACTCTGTGGTAGCTTCTGTGCTAATGTGCTGCTCTGAGTGCTCAGCTGTGGAAGACTCAGTGAGTGCAGAGCCTGTCAGGGAGAGGATAAGCACTGTCAGTTTGATTTCCTGGTTGCCATTTCCAAGGACACATTTCCACCCGGGATGCAAGCAGAGATAGTTGCCAAGCACCACTACTTTTCCAGAGTCTTGCATTTCAAAGTCCTGTGTGCAAAGGGTCATTGACAATTAGCATTGCACTTACCTTGGCATGGCATGCTTGTCATATACTGGGCTTTATAACTTTACCAAGATAAATGTGTCATTAAATTCAAGGCAAAGAAAAGACTGATGTGGACAGCATCCAGGGCTTTTTCAAAGAAACCAACACCACCCAGTAAACACCATATGAGTCTGTACTATACTAGACTATATATGAGCCTTGAGTCCTTGTTTGCAGAAGAACTGGGACAGCACAGCATGTTTTAGACCCTACAGGATCTAAAAGTAGAGGAGTTCAGAGTTATTAGTCTCAAATGTGGTATCTGTAGCTCCTGGGGAGAAAACTTCCTTCAGTTAACCTTTCTCTGTGAGGTTAACTGACCCCTGGTGCAGGTGTCTGGAGAGGCTGTGGAGTCTCCATCCTTTGATATATTCAAAAGCCATCCAACATGCTCCTGAGCAGCCAGCTGTAGGTGACTGTGCTGTAGCAGGGGGCTAAACTGAGTGATCTCCCCTTCCAACTCCAGCCCCCCTGAGATTCTGTGAAGGACTGGACTCCATATCCTGTCAGGATGGTTCAATGGTTCAACTCCTTACCTTCCAAAACAGCCACACCAGTTTATACTGGAGATTCTTTCTGTTTGCCCACAGGGCTCATTGCTGCCATCCTGTCAAGTTTCAGGATGGCCTGTAAAAGAATGATTTGAGGACTTGATGGTCCAAAAAAAAAAAAAAAAAAAGCCTCAAGCAAGTAGGATTAGACCTCAATAACAACAGATTCTCATGTGACCTATTGAATGGTTGAGGTTTTCCCTATAGGATTCCTGATTTTGCCAGCTCAGAACATTCATGGGCACAAATTCAGTGCTTATCTCAGCTCTCACTTTGGAGAGCAGAGTGGTGAAATGCTTGTGGTCCTTTTTTCACAGGCTGTCTGTGGTGTAATGGGCCGCAGGCCACCTGTGGGGAAGGAGCAGTGCTGATGGTGACTGCGTGGGGGGCTGCGGTTCCTTCTGGCACGGTGTTATTCCTGGATGCTGCTCACGCCCAGCCAGCCATCCCAGACTCCTCCAAAAAAGAAGAAACTTTCTTTTCTTGCAGAAATGAAATAAGAAACATATTTGTTAAAAAAAAAAAAAAAAAAAGGAACAACTCGCCAAGCTCTGGGGATGGGCCTAAAAAAAAACCAAACCAAAAATGTGCAAAAAAAAAAAAACCTCCACCAAACTCAACCTAAAAACTGAACAAAGATGTTTTAAAAGAAGTCGTGGCTAACAGGAAAATGGCATGGCAAAAAGTGGATGAAGCAACTAATTGGCATTTTTAAGGGAGCAGACAGAGAGAACAGAGTGTACAGAAAAGAAGGCATCAAGAGCAGATGTAAAAGAACATGATTTTTTCTAACAGGACAAAACTGTGGTCTAAACAATACAAACATACATTTCTAGTGTTGCTTTGCTGTAGGAGCAATTGCTTTTGTTGCTTCAAATAGATTGTCTGGTGATAGAGACATCACTGAGATTATTACTGATGTTTACAAGGCAGGCAGTGTGGCATGGGGCTCAGCCATGAATAATGAATGTAGTCCTTGTTAAAGGTAAAAGAGCAGAGAGTAACAATTGTAGCACTATCTGCAGCACTTCCAAGTATAAGATAAAACTGAATTTAATCTCTGAGCAAGTATGTTCATTCCATTTCTAACTGTTTTTTGTTTGTTCTGGGTTTTTTCCCATAGCTTGCACCTTCCCTTCCATTACAAGAAGATTTTGTTTACCACTGGAAAGCAATCACCCATTACTACATAGAGACCTCAGGTAAAGGAAGAAAGCACTCTGGGTTTGTCTTTTTATTGTGGAAACTAGAACTCACAATTTCAGTCTTTTTAAAAAGTAAAGATTAAGAAATACTAAAATGAGTCATGTATTTAATCAAAATACCAACAATAATAACTAGTAATTAAAAATATCATGTACTTTGACCTGTAAAAGAAGGCATGAAAAATGGTTGAAGTCTTGTTTCCTGAGTACCGTGTAGAGAACTGCACCTTTTTACATCTGACCCAGTTTCTGCCTTCACATAGTCTCTTTAATCTAAACAGACAGCTGCAGAAATGCAGTCCCTGCTGTTAACATTTTCATTGCTTTGCATCAGGGATTTTCTTTTTCTTTGCAAGATTTTAACAAAAGTAATTTTGTGGTCATAGATTTTACCAGACAGATGGATTCTGTGTGCTCAGTATTAGTTATTTTTGCTTTAGTGTCTTATCTCAGTGTAAAGTATTTTGATAGCATAGGCAACAAGTTTTGTTAAACCTTACTCAGATGTTACACTGCTCTTCTTAAAAATGGATATTATGATGAAATATAGCTCTAGTTGCTTTTTTTTAAACTCTTTCCTGGTTTGGGTTTTTTCCTCAACAATTATGCAGCATGTAAATTTTTAATTTTGGACCTAGTTGTGAAAGAATTACGTTTTAAAAGTGAATGTTGCCATGTTTTCCTCAAGCTTATTGGTTCTGACATGCTGCTGCAAGAGCTGTTGAACCTGTGTTGTGTATGATGATCTTGTTTATACCAATATTTACTCGTAAAACTGCAACATGACCCTTGGTTCCAAATACCCATCTTTTGGAACACTATGTGATGTTTCCAAAGGTGGAAATGACAGGGTGGCAGGGAAAACTGACACCTGCAGTGACGTGATGCAAAATAAAAGCTGACCTCTCTCCCAGAGTTTCAGAAGTCTTTTGAAAAACAAGTTTCCACTCGGTGGATGTATTTCTGTCCTCTGCAGTAGGAGCAGAATTATGTGTAGGAAATTCAAACAAAACACTCCAGGCTAACTGGAGGTTGTGGCAGAGACCAAAATCACTTTGACATGGCAGTTTTCCTGTGTTGCCAGTTGCATGCAAGTGACGAGTTATTTTTAGATTATTGCGTAAACAGTAGTAACCATTTCCTTAGGATAGTTGTTCCAGTAGAATTCAGCTGAAAAATACGAAAGAGGAAAATGTGTAGATATGTTCTACAACATGTGAACGCCAGTGGCATAAATCCACTGCAGTTTCATGACTTTAATATAATAAAATCAACCTCTTACCCTTTCCTTCATAAAGTTTAACAGAAGTCTATTTCAATGCTGAAAATACAAAAGAGAAATTTAAAAGCTTTTGGAGAATAAACAGCATAGAGTTTGAATTTTCTTTGTTATCAGCAGAGAAGCCATTTATTTAGTTATCTAGTTTATAAAGGAACTGATCAGCTGCAAATTAAACTGATGTTAGAGGCCATTCACAGATTCAAGAATATTGTATGAAGGGTCAAAGAGGAAGTTATCGAGACCTAGTGCATACTAAACAGAAGATTGAGAGTTGTACCTTTCTCTCCCTTGGCTTGCTCTCTGGCAGTAGAAATTTTCCCTTTTTTTTTGACCATGTAATTAATGCATGTTTTGAATTTTGGCACTTCACCTTTTCTCCATTGCAAGGTCAGATATCTGCCCAATGCATATTCCAGTGTACATGTTCAGATACAGTTCTGGAAGTTTTCTTTAAGACATGTTAAAAACTTGCACTGTATACAAGGTTCTTTAAATGGATGTCATGTTTATAAGTCTTAAATGTGGAACTGAACTTAAGTATGAGGGCAATTTTTAAATCATTCTTAACTGCCTATTTCTTTTATTTAGATGACAAAGCTCCTGTGACTGATACCAACATTCCCTCTCACCTGGAACAGATGTTGGATATTCTAGTTCAAGAAGAGAATGAGAGGGAATCGGGTGAAACAGGACCATGTATGGAATATTTGCTACACCACAAGATTTTGGAGACACTCTACACACTAGGAAAAGCTGATGTATGTATCTCTCAGCAGAACAGATTATCTCTTGTGTGAGCTCCTAGTTGTGATAGAGACTGAAGTTCTACAGTAGGTGGTAGTGTGGGACACTGAACTCTAGCAAAGAGCTGCTTGCTTACATTACAAATACACCAATGTATATTACCAGTGAATTACATATAGCAGCCTTTTACAACTGTGATCAGGGTGAGACAACCCCTGAGGTGCTGGCTGAGACAGAACCCTGAGACACACCACTCTGATAATGCTGATGGTGAAACTAGAAGTAAGAGAAATATTTTTCTTCAGTCTGGAGTTTTTCTGGCTACTACAAGACAGTATTGTCCCTCTGTCCTTTGTTAAATGTTGGGAGATGCTTGGGTGAAAAACCCTGCGTTAAACAGAAATTTTCAATTAACTTTCCTGAGTGTGTTGAGCTGTTGTTCAGAAGGACTTTGATAACAGAAAGCATTAATTTGAGTTGATCCCCAGACAGCTTTCATACTTTGGCAGCATTGTCTGGTTCTTTATGTCTGCTTTGTGGAACACATGAAGTCACCTTCATGGTCTTGGTCCTTCCTTCTTGCTGTTCTTGACAGACTTCTGAGGTAAAATCTGTGGGGTTGGGTGGATCATGGGGTGAATTAGCTTGGCAGCCCTTGTGGTAGAACGTTTTGTATCACAGAGCAGATGCAGTTAGGGAGGCATTTATCCTGTTCCAAGGATAAATGGAGCTCTCCAGGGTTTCCTTCTCGGTCAATCTTTTACACATTTCCATGTGTTTTTAATCGATTTTACATAAATAAGCAACACAGGACAGTGGCTGTTTGAGCCTGAGACATTCCCCGCTCTGGAAGAGCCAGAGATCTGCAGTACCTGTCACTGTACCAGCTGTCCTAGAGGCAGGCTAATACACCTGCTCCAGCTGGGCTTAAAACCACAACACTGCTGTATTAAAGATACTTGCTCAGAAATACAGCTCATTCATTAATCTCTAAATGTTGTCAAGAAACCAAGACAAAATGGTGACATATGTGAAGCGGGTAATTAGTAGTGTGTTTCTAAGAGTTGAGAGAAGTCATTCTGTACTCACACAAATACGTCTGTACAGGCAATTCTTGTACAGCCTGTCTTTACACTTTGCCACTTGTGAGTTGATACATCTGAAATAAACACACAGTTCAGTGCTTGCAAGATGTTGCAAAGATCTGGTGCAAAATGAATAGATCCCTTTCACAGCAGTCAGTTAAACTTACTACAGTACTGTGGATGTGCCCTGATGGTACATATCTTGTCATTCTGTTCAAAGGATTGCATGACAACTCAGCAATGATGAGGGACTAAAATTAGAGAAATAATTACTTAGAAAGGAGAGCTAGGTTAGGCTGTTGCCACCTCAGCTGCATTCAGACATGCAGTGAACCAGATGAGGGAAATTATGTGGGTTAAAATTACCAGCATTTATTAACGTGGCAGAACACATTAGTTTGAGGGAATTTAGCTGGAGACAAAGGTACGTAAAGGCCCACAAGCCATCAGATGTCCTGGAGATAGGAAAGTCCTTTCATGTGATGTGGTGCATTAGGAACAGTAGAACAAGGGTCTGCGTGTTCCATAGATATTTGTGATTTATATTCTGCTCAGGGAAAGCAACAGCTTTCTCTTGTCCTGGACCATCTGTGCATTTATAAACACTTTAGCTGGCTAAGGTTAATTGCTCATGACTTTAAGAAACCTTCTGTAGGTATTAAGATTTTTATAGTTTATCATTCTGTATTTGTATGTACTGACTCACTGAATTGCTGGATTTTGTGGCACAGTACCTTAGAAGACATTTGACCTACAGCAAATTAATTCCAAGCTAATTTCCCCTTATCACGTAATGATATGGAATATTTTCTGGAAAGATTGGTGGAAATTTGCCCTTGAGCAATTAACTGAAAGTATGAATAATTTGAAAGAGAAAACAGTAATGAGATGCAACATTTTTTATTGATCTCTATTAATATTGATAAAAGTAATATGTTAACAAATGATGACTTTGTAAGAAAAAATTGGTTAAATTATTGCTATTTAATTATCCATTCAAAGTGAAAAATATACATCTGTATTTTTCTCCACATTTACTGTATTTTTGTTGTTGTTCATCTGTTTTCAGTGTCCTCCAGGAATGAAACAGCAAGTTCTGGCTTTTTATACAAAACTTCTTGGAAGAATACGACAACCTCTTCTTCCCCACATAAATGTGCATAGGCCGGTGCAGGTACTGTTCAGATTTTAAGTAAACTATATTTTTGCATGACAAGTTTCTTTTATTCTGCTGTAGTTAATGTTATCTTTAATTCTTCCATTGTCAAGTGAATTAAGAAAATTGCTTGGATGCCATATCAGTTTGGTTTTTTTTAATGTGCTGATGATTAGAGCCTTGGACTGCCACTGCAATGCAAGGCATAAATAATACAGAAAACTTGTTCGTAGCAGTCTTAATCCAGAGAAAATGTTCCAGTCAATACTTATACATAATTGTAGTGTGTATATAGAAAAATAATTCAGTCTGTTATTCCTAGAAAAAGCAATAACTTTCTGTCTTTAATAATTGTTCACTTCATGTGACAGAAATTAATCAGGCTGTGCGGTGAGGTTCTGGCAACACCAACAGAAAATGAAGAAATTCAGTTTCTCTGCATAGTATGTGCAAAGCTGAAACAGGATCCATACCTGGTCAACTTCTTCCTTGAGGTGAGTAAATCAATTCAAAATTTTACAGTTATGTTCACTGTGTCATATACAAAATCTAGTGGAGAAGTGGCAGTCTCACATTGTGCTTCACAGCTTAGATTTCATTCCATCTGTTGTTTTTTATCCTGTGATATTAGAAGTCTTGTTGTTGGGATTTATTTTTTCTCCCAGAGGCTTTACTGATTTTCACAAGAATTTCATTCAGGGCTCACAAATACAGCTGGCCAAGGTCCTTTTCCTTTGCAGTGAAGGTGCCCTTAGAGCAGTGATATGAATTGCAGTGTAGAACACTGTGTGAGGGAGACCTTGGCCTTCTGGTGTTGTTCTTGTCATCCCAACGATGACCAAGGGACAGATTGCAGGGGGCACTGAAACCTTGCAGGTTGCAGAGTGTTCTGCAGGATTGGGTCCCAGTTTGGTAGTGGCACATATGTTGGAGCTGCAGTGCCAGCTCACAATCTACAATACAACAACATCATCTCTCTGTAAGACAGCCTGTAAGAATCTTTACTGCCTCCTGTAACATGTGGCATTATGAAATCAGAGTGGGAGGATAAACAGTTTGTAGACTGACTTTCAGTTCCTATTTAGAAGGAGCATAAAAAATTTGGTTTATAAAAGTCCATTTAGAAATGCCTTTTGCTCCCACTTTGCTGTTTCCTATGGTGACACAATCTCTATTAAGTACATGATACTTCGCTGAAAAATATTCCTTCAGGACTATTTTACAAGCTTTCCACAAACAAGATCTGTGACAGCAGAGGCTGCTAAACTGCAAAAATATGTTATTTTCCATTAACTATGTGATTATCATTTGTGTATCAGTAGTAAAGAATTCATCTTGAGTTTATTTTTACTTTAATTACTATCCTGATTGCCATTGTATCCACTGTAGTTGTACAAGCAGTAGAAATGATATAAGGATGGAAAAGTTAATGTTTAAACATTAGAAGCACTCAGAAACAAACTACTGCATATATTACATGCAAAATATGCTAGAATTCTAAACCAGGATTACTTTTAGTGTTATTTGTGTAAGTTGTATGGTTTAAGCCTCTTTAATGGTGCCCTTGCAATCAAACCTGAGAACCCCAGTCATAAGAATCACAAGTGTTTTGTCCCACTTTAGACCTTCCCCAAAATATCAAGATTCCAATATTAAAAACCAGACATGGAGAAACAATGATTCCAAGTTTCAAAGGGCTCTCTAGTTTCACAAAATGCTGGCTGGGGAGTTCAGGCAAGCTGGCAAACATTTCTTGAAGCTTCTGTTACTTCACAGTATTATTCTAGGTGGTGTAGCCTAAAGCATTTGTCTTCACAACATGTGATGGTTGTTTCCAGATCAGTTATGTGGGGTGCAGAATTGTGCTTCATTAGAATAGGATATTCTGGTTGTTCACATTTGGCCTCTTAGAGGTGCTGTTGTGACTTGATCACTTTCAAATGCATGAAAAAAGGGTAAATTTTCAGAATTCTGTGTGCATTTCTATCTCCAGTCTCCAGCACTTACAAGATGAAATGGAGATAGATCTCTCCAGAGAGTGTTTGTGTGTTAGTTTTGCTTCCTTCTTTGACTGCTTCCAATCAGTTTATACAGGATTTTATGAACACAGAAAACTGAGTGTGTACAAACTTCGTTTGTATGATTCCATACCAAATAGTTTGTTGGTAGAATGCTGGTTTCTATTTTAAATTTTATATAGATATAGATATATTTAATCAATATAGGTGAAATATGTCACCTGTATTGCTTAACCAATAAGCCTACATGGCATAACTGTATTGCTTGGGCAAGTTATGTCTGTTGTGGACATAGGAACTTGAAGAACTTCATTCTACTTTTGTAAAACTTTAGGATCCCTATACTAGTTTTATTTTGGTTTTAATGTATTCCTCATTTTAAAATTGAGTTTTCCTAGTTCTTGTGCAGAGAGAAAGAATATACATTGTAATATTTATTTATCACCTCTCCCTTGGTTATGTTTTAAGGTAAACTTGCCTCATCTCATCCCATCTTGTTGGCTGAGATACTCCTTGCAACTGATTATTTCTGGCAAAGGGACACTTAACTCTCTGTGCTTCAATTTCTGCTCTTGAGACCTTAAAAAAGTTCTAATGTAGTAGCTAAATAGTTGTACCTTTGTTTTATAAAATGAACAATAGTTTCACTATTCACTTCTACTTTCAGTACTATGAATTATCACCTTTATATTTCTCACCAAAAATTAAGTAGAGATTCCCATCAGCTGTGATATCACTTAATGTTTTCATAGAACTCCTTTTAAATATAGCAAAATTTAGACATGGCATCATCCACAGATTTTAAAACTGATATTTACCAATAACAAAAATACAAAAGTCTGATTTTATATTATCTGCTCTTTGTTAATGCTGAATTCATGAGTCCTTTGTTTAGAAAGCATTGAATATGTGTTTTATGTAACCTTTTCTATTAGGTCATTCAGGATCCTGTTTTGCACCTTTGCAGGAGGCAGGTGAGCAGCTGAGCTGCAGAATTGCATGATTAAACAATAGGAAGCTTAAATACACACAAAGATTCTGCCTTTGTGTTGCTCAATGTACAAACTGCTTTGTGTCACCTGCCAACGTGAGAGAAATGAGCTATGGGCACATTTCTAGGGGCATTCATACATTTATATATGTTAGTTCTCTCATCACTGCCTTAGCTAAGTAAGCAATGGCCTTTCAAATGGCAGAAGAATCCAGACATGAAGTAATAAGCCACTGTAAGATAAAATAAGTATTTTGCAGAATATTGCCCAGTTTTTTTAAAAAAAGGCTTTTCCCTTTAACAACCCTGCCTGTGGCTTGAGTGGTGCCAGCAACAGTGTAAAGTTCAGGATTGAAATGCTGTTCCAACTTTTATGTGCAAGGGTCAGTGCTGTGATTCAGATATTTCTGTATCTGTGTTGATGAGGAAGCTGGGACCATACTGAAGGACTGCAGAAGCTCTGGTGATAGACAAACTCGGTTCAGACAGACACCTTTTTGTTGCTTTGCCAGCCTTGCACTTTTCACACTGTCAAAAAAACACAAACTATATTGAAGTAGTAATTTTTCTACTACATTCAAAGATCATCCTTATTTTATAGCATGCAGTCTGCTGCTTTTACTACTGGTTTGCTTCTCCAGGGAATTGGTTCTGTGAGTGCATCACAATGCCCAGTACAAATTCCCCACAATGGATGCACGGCACTTGAGCAAGTATTCACAGCAGCTCTCCAGTTTGCTGCCTGACTGTCATGTACTCATCCCTGCTGGTTTGTCTGTACTAAAATCCATTAACCCCAAATGGTTAGTCTTTTAAATTATTAATGCTTGAGATATATTTGTAATAATTTTGGTGTTATCACAGAGAAGGGAACCGTTTGGATTTATAATCTCACTACAGTTCTCACTTGAAAGAAATGTCTTGTGCTGCATTCTAATTTATGATTCCAATAAAGTATTCTTCACCTGCACTTATGCCAGAGGAACACTGAATTCTTGCCTTTCTGTGAGTTTCTTCATGGTATCACAGAGCACAAATTTAAATGTCTTTTTATGTGCTGGAGACAGATTTATGGGAAGACAGATGGGTTGCCTTTTTTCAGGCAAAGCAGAGATGGTTTGGAGCTTCCAAGAAGGTTCTCTGCGACATTTTAGAGTATTCAGTGCTCAATGCTAACTTCTAATATCTTCTGTCCATTCAATCTGCTCAATTTTTTTTTCTTGAGAAACACAATTTGAGAGCACTCTGCTGTCAGAAAAGGTGTTCCTTTCCCTTTCCTGTTGAAGGTAAAATCTCAAGAAATTTAGAATTATTCTACTTGTGTGATTCCAACTCGAAATTGTGTTTCAGACATTAGATGAATGTGAGGCCTTGACATGGAAAGGAATGCTTTATAGTAAGTACTAAGTTCTAAAGGTGCCACACATAAGGTAAATTAAAAACCTCTATGAAATTGTGAGCAAATCAAGTGAGTATGTGCCTTCCGTGAAAGAAAAAGCTGCCATCCTTTTGTAAATGGCTTATTCAGCCTTGAAGCAAAATGTGTAGGGCTTAAGAGAAATTTAAGCAGATTTAAAAGTGTCCTAGGTTTATAAAACACCCACACTCCCACAGCCCTTTACATTTTACATGGTTACTGTATCCAGCCTTGACTTCCTCAAATGTTGATGTTAAAAAAATTGCTTTCAGTAAACTCCTGCTTCAGGATGAACAGTAATTTCAGCTGTGTAATTCCAAAAAAATGCTTTGCAGAGTAAGTTAAAAGCAATGGCTCTCCAAGGATCAGCAAGTGTAATCACAGAAGACATGATAAAAGACCAGGAGTCCGTGACAACAGACACAGGGCAGCCTGGGCAGCCTGAGGAGATGCCTGGTGCTGCTGGAGCCGAGCACATGGAGAAGGAGGATGAGCTCCCACAACAGGCAGATGAGCTCTCTTTCAGTCTGGATGAACTCAATGCCACACCTGAGTCCTCCACTGCTTGTCCAAATCAAGACTATAATTTAGTGAATTCTCTACTAAACCTCACTAAAAGTCCTGTGAGTTGAGTTTTGTTTGTTTGTTTCTTTTGGGGGGGGGGGGGGGCGGGTTTCCACTCTGTGTGATAAAATGAAATAGTTGGATGCTGTGTGAAGTGACAGAGGGAATCAATAAACACATTTGTATTTCAGCTATAAAAAGTGAAATGAGGGTTTTTGCAGGCACTTTTTGTAAATAGGCAGTTTTCTTTGCAAATTCAGATTAAAGTAAAAATACTGATTTAGAAAATTAATACTAAGCTTGCTGATAGTAATATTTTTTAAGAAACTTATATAGGCTGTTTTATGTTTCACAGAAAAGCTACACAGGATAACCAGAAGGTTATATATGTCACAAGAGAATGTTTTAAAAACTACTTTCAATTGTTCTGACTTAACCAAACCCACTCTCTTTGTAATGGCACTGAGCTATCTCTAGGAGTGGGTTTTCTTTTTAAAAAGCCTGCTGTATGTCTTACCCATGTCAATCCTCAAATTCAGACTTAGATTCTTTCAGAAAATTCTGAAGAGGTTTGGGTAAACCTGTAATTGCTGCAGCGGTGCTGAGAGCAGGAAACCAAGCCTACCACTGTACCTCATTATTGTTCCATGAGTAGTTTACAGGATTTAGTATCTTGGTCTCAAGCTGTCCTACAGCTCTAGTTCTGTCAGCTAGAAGGTTGCAGCTGGCATTCTTGCATTTCACACAAAATCAGGTGAGATTCTTTATTTCGTAGCATCCAAATTCATTAGAGTTGGTGACTAAAAAGGCAACAAAAAATAAATGCATTCAGTCACTGAGGGGGAGTGGAGAGGTTTTATTTGGGAGGTGTTTGCTTCTTGATTTCCAGTGACCTTCATTCACCCTCTGATTAATTCTTCCATGCCCTTCTGCCAGGACGGCCGGATAGCAGTGAAGGCCTGTGAAGGTCTCATGCTTTTGGTGAGTTTGCCAGAACCAGCAGCTGCCAAGTGCCTGACTCAAAGCACTTGTTTATGTGAATTGTTGACAGACAGGCTGGCCACCCTCTACAAAGCCTTGCCTCAGTCACTGGATCCCTTAGACATTGAAACAGTGGAGGCAATTAACTGGGGGTAAGAATTTTATTTTTGTATTTACTACTCAAAGTGACTTTACACCCCTCTCTGAAGCTAATTTGATAGGTAGATAATGTGTATAAAATGTTCCCCCCCACACACACACAGGCTAAAGTCTCAAGGGTTGAGCTGAGATAGAGCTGTAGCACAGTGGTACACTTTGGGTGTCCAGTGTACCTGTGATTTCTGACATGGGGCCAGGTCTGCCTGCCAGTCCCTGGCAGAGATTCCTCAGTGGGCAAGTTTTTCCACTGGATCACATCAGCAGTTTACAGTGATGTCACTGTAGTATCAGGTGTGGATTAGATTCTCATGCAGATGTCAAGGATTTAGGAAGCATAAACTTCCTACTTTGTGGGAAGCTTCCCACACAGTGGGCATGGCAAGCTGCTGCAAGGGGCAGGAAGGGCCTGTTTGTTAACAGGCTGTTGTTGCAGAATTTTTGCAGCAAAAAAGAAGAAGGAAAGAGTTACTGCATAAGTCATCAGCGTGAAGCAAATGATACATGCCTGTTATCCTAATTGCTTGTAATTTAGAGTCTTAAAACATTTCTCTTCCCCACTCCACCTTCATTACTATGAATTGCTCCTGATTTGTTAAGACTGAGACAAAAGTAGGTATTTGCAAAATGTCAAGCAAAATTTCTGGTGGTTAGAGTTTGAAATTAGAAGGGGAAAACCCACAACTTAAAATTGTGGGATAAATAAACAGTGGAGTTTTTTACCAAAGAAAGTGGTGTATTTGTTATTCCTTAAAGCCCTTAAATTGAGACAGATGTTCCTTTCTGAAAGATACAGTCTAGTTCAGGTATACACTGTGGTTTTGGTTGGCTTGCCTGGGGTCACTTACAGAGTAAAGAAGAACAATTGCCTTCATGGTTCTGTGACTACAGGAGCTAGTGATTCATTTTCTGTGGTCTGTGTTTCCTGGGAGAACAGACTTGGTGATCAGTTTTCCCTTCTGACTCCAGAAACACTTAACCAGAGTTGCTGTGCTGTACATTCTGTGTATCCTTTAGCATGCACTGAATACCTGTGTTGTGATGGCACTGCCAGATCCAAGGAGACTGGCAGAAAAGCTTTTTTAATGTTCCCTTCATTACAAGTAGGTCATTAATTATTCTGTTAGGTTCAATAAGAATGGAGTCCAAGATTCTTCAATTACTTGTGGACTAAATAAATATTTTTTTCTCTATGTCCTCTAGCTTGGATTCCTATAGCCACAAAGAAGATGCATCTGCTTTTCCAGGGAAAAGAGCGTTGATTTCATTTCTTTCTTGGTTTGACTACTGTGATCAACTCATCAAAGAAGCACAAAAGGTTTGAAATGTGTTCAGATGATAGAAATGTATTCAGAAAATAAGTAGTTCCAGTTGTTTCCTAGCTTCTGAATTTCTACTTTCTACTTTTGTTTCAGACGACTGCTGTTGCTATGGCAAAAGCTGTGCGGGAACGATTCTTCATTGATGTTATGGAACCTCAGCTGATGCAAACGTGAGTAGCTCCTACAAGACACAGCAGAGCAGAATCTGAATCAAGCTGTTTCTTGGGGGATGGAAATCCACTCCATATCTGATACTAAAATGTTTCATTCAGTTCAGAGATTGGAATCCTCACGTCGACTGCGCTATTGCACCGCATTGTTCGTCAGGTGACTTCAGATGTCCTGCTGCAGGAGCTGGTGTATTTTATCCTTGGAGAGCACAGGGAGCCAGAAACCCTGGCAGACATCAACAGGCACCCATTGCGCCACCGGCTGATCGAGCACTGTGATCACATCTCTGATGAGGTGAGGGGTGATGTGACACAGCAGTGTCTGCTGCCCGCTTCGGGAGCACGGGCAGCGTAAACACACCACTGGGAGGACTTGGCATATTTGTGTCAAGTAATGTCTTTTGCCAAGAAAGAGAATTCTGGCTCTCAGCCCTACAAATTCCCTTCAGAAAATGAAGTCAAGCTGTTTTCTCCACCTAGCATAATTCTCTTTTTTTTGCCAAAATTTTTTGGTGAGTTTGCATACCCACTATGCATATCCAGTTAGACTTGCTCATCTGTAAGACAGAATGAACTGAGTTTTTGTAATTGCATTTTAATTTGTTGCTGTTATTTTCCATGTTGTGTCAATTCTGTCTTATTATATGATCCAGTTAAAAACTTAAATGAACTGAGTGTGGTTGGAGAATATATGCAATGCCAATTAAAAGACAATGTGATAACTAAGCTCTTTACATACAGTAAGCACCATTGAAATAATTTACTTCAGTGAAATCCCTCTTCAGAAGCTGCTTGTTTCATTTTTTTCCATGAAACAACCTCAGCCCTCTACTTTTTCAAATAAAAATCAAGCTTGCTGAAATACAAATCTATGCTTTCTCATATCCATTATTTCAGTATGCCTACCTGCTCACTCTGTCAGAATGAGTTATCTCTGTAAATTAGTTATCTTTGCAAAGCTAAGCACTCTGAAGCAGTCTTGAAAATTTGCCTTTGTATTGCTTAAAGTCAGTGTTCCTTCAAAAGCCTACATAACATCTGCATGTAAAAATCTTAGCCTATAGATCTTGTCACAGTATCCCAGTATTACTTTCTTTTTTTCTGGGTATTTATTACTAACTTTAAGTCCTGTTGTGGGTCTCATTTGCAATGATAACCATCTTCCAGCATGGATCTGACTGTAGAACAGAAAGCTAAATTCTGAGTTCTCTGTATGTTCTTTGTATTGTTATTTTGACAGATTTCAGAACATTTTTTTTTTCAGAAAAAAAAAGTATTCCTATATAGATTTTCAAATTTATGTGAACTCTTCATCCATGTTTATACCATATGTAGCATCATAATTTCGCATTTTTTCTTATGATTTTTGTTTCCTTCCATGATGTCAATAAGTGATTGCAATGTTCCAGGATGGACAAAGCACAGGGCAGAAGTGCATCAGTTTATTGAGTTTTTCCTCTTTCTGTTGCAGATCAGCATAATGACTTTACGAATGTTTGAACACCTTTTGCAAAAACCCAACGAACACATTCTTTATAATTTGGTTCTGAGAAATTTGGAAGAAAGAAACTACATGGAATACAAGCCTCCCTGTCAAGAAGATAAAGATGTGGTAGAGAATGGACAGATTGCTGGAGCAGTGTAAGTTTCATTAAGAAAAGTTTTCACAACAAGTAACTTAGATCCTTATTTTTAGAACAAAACAGGGTTTTTTTCCAGTAATTGAAAGAAAAGTGAGCCTGAAGAGCACTTGAGTGCTCTATATATTAATCCATATCTGTACAGTGATGCAGAAATTCCTACATCAGCAACTTATGGAAACTCTTAGAGCAGGAACAGAAAATCTAAAATTACCACAAGCCTCTTTGCAGAACAATAGACATTCAGAGGTCTTTGTGTCTCAATTTATTTATGCATCTACCAGGCTTAAATCTGTGCATATTTTATTGCAATCAGGGAGAATATTCTTGCAGTCAATAACTTCAGTGTCGTGCTTACATTTACATTCCTGGTAATTTTTGATGGAAGAACATTTCTGAGGCACTACATTAAATAAAGAAATAAAATTCTGAGGCACTACATATAATATAACTCTTGTAACTCAATGTTTCAGTAAAGGACAGGTGAGGACTGGCCACACAAACCATTTTAGTCATCTAGAATAATTTAAATATGTCCTGGAGTAGAATTCTCTCATGTGGAAAATGTGGCTAAGAAGTTTTAAGTGACTTGATGCAGTAATTTTGTACAAGTCAAAAATGTCTCATCTGTTGTTCAGATTGTTGGGTATCTGCAAAGGTTGGTATTTCTGCATATTAATTAGGTAATACAGTGTGGATATTGTCATGTTCTGGAAAACATCCTCGTTGTTCAGAGAAGAAAAGCAGCCTGCCTTGTGACCCAGAGATTGTCCTGCCTTCCATAACATTCTGTGCATGATTATGTTTTTGTCTAATGTAATTTCACAGAGATCTGGAGGAAGATCCATTATTTACTGATCTGTCTCCAGATAACACATTGTCAGCTCAGGAGTGGCTCAGTGCTTCTCCACCTGTCAGTCCAGAACATCCAAAAAATGATGGGAAGACTGAAGTCCATAAAATTGTAAATAGGTGAGTTGAAACAAAGACTTGAGGAAATGTCTGAATGTGTGGGTGTCTGCACACACTGTGCAAATTAAATGTGTACTCTGTAATGGATGTTATTATGTGCCAGCTGGGAAAATGACTCCACAGAAGGAAATTATGTGGCATTTTATCAGAAAGCTACTTCTGAAAGATTAGAGCTTGCATTAATTCAACATAAATGAGAAAAGTAGAAGAACTTTGCAGCTAATGGTTGAATACTCAGAATTTGCTCTGAAAGCCTCGTTGATTATAAAAGTTGCTTTTTGCAGAAATACCTGCTGTACTTCAAATGCTATTACAGGACTTGACCTTCCTGCACAAGTCTGGGGAGTCTTGCCATAAACCTTTCAGGGGAAAAAAAGCCCTCAAACTTCTTTAAAACTTCAAAGTTCCTTAAGCACATATATAAAAGGAAATAATTGCCTTACTTGAGATAACCTTCTGTTCCCTGAAAGTCAGGGGCACTTGTGCCACCTGTGACATACCTCAGTGCCTGCTAGACTCACTGCAAATTGGATATCACAAAGAGGACAGCTCTGCTCTAAGCAACTTAGTGATGGTAATTCTCTTAGGAACTAATATTAGGACAAGGGCTGTTTGCTCTGTCAGTACTTGGTAGCAGAGCAGCGCTGGTGTGTCAGTGCTGACCTGACTGCCTGCCCAGAAATAATCAAAGGTGTTAGCCAAAGGAAGCAAAGAGCCCAGGGACAGCCAGGACAGAGTGACATCATCACTTCTTGCCCTCTTTCCCCCAGTATCGCTATTTATAGTTTATGGTGGACATGGTTTGGAGCAAAGACACAAAGAACACTCTCCTAAATTCACCTTCTGTAACCTCCATCAGGGAAGAGAAATATTTTCTGATTTGCAGTGTTCTGCAAATTTGTATTTTTTTTTTGAGATAAAATGAACTCCACGTGAAAAGTCAGCTACTACATATTTCTACATATAAATTCTACAGGAGTGTCCAGGACTCCTGCAGAACTGGAGTATGGTGAAGGCTGAAATTTGGAATCAGCATCCAAAGACTGGGTTTTATTTTGCTCTCCAGATACTTCAGTGTGTTTAATTTACTTCTTTAACATTACTAATATTATTAAGAATTTCCTGATGCACTTTAGGTCAGATATTGGTGAAGTAATAAGGACAGAGTGTTTGACTACATACCCGGCAAAGGCAATTACAGTTTTAACAGGGACATTTATATGCAAATACTTTTGTGTGTCTTAGGTGTTCATTTTTTTGCCACAACAAACTGGTAAATAAAGCTACCTATGAAGTAGGTTAAGAAGAATTTTAACTGTAATTCTTCTTCTCTTTTGGCTCATTTATTCCCAAGTATATTTTTTTTTTAGCTCTAATAAGATGGAGTCTGACCTTTAGCAAATACTTGACCTATTTATGAGTATTCCCTTTAATCTCCATTCTGTCTGCTGGTTCTCAGAAAATGCTTCCACTTACCTCTAGTGCCAGATACAAAAGTTCTCAAGTATATACCTTGTTATTACTAACAGTAGTTGGAATAGATAAGCTTAAATAGATTTTGTGTTCTCTGTTCTTCACATAAAGTTGTGGTAGAATTTGTGGATTAATTGGCCAGACAGTTCAGCATTGTTTGTACACTGCTGCAGATGATGAGAAAGTATTGATCTGGTGCTCTGTGGAATATAGTCATTAATGTACTTCTTTTCTTTTCAGTTTTCTCTGTCTTGTACCTGATGAAGCAAAGTCATCATACCATGTGGAGGGTACAGGTTATGATACTTACCTCAGAGATGCCCACAGACAAGTAAGTCAGTGAACTCTTCCTTAGTCCTTGAGAATTTGAAATGCTGGTGAGAATATACAAATGGTTCTGTAAATAGTCCTATTAAATGCATCTTTTGGTAATGGAAGATGGGAAAATTCAATTTTCATTTTTAATGAAAACTTACCTTTGGAGATCTTTCGATGATGAATTCACCTTGTATTGCACTGGTGGGAATAATGGATGACATTAAATGCATTAATATTCATGTAGCAAATACAGAGAGAGAAAACCTGAACCGCAGATAGATTCTTAATTTGCTTCTGCATTTATCTGCATTCTCTTGGAGAATTGCCTGCCAAGCTGTTTGAAAGAACTAAAGAGAAATTAAAATGCTGCATCGGAGTTACGCAATCTGGGACTTTGCAAATAAAGGCTCATCACAGGGAATGCACAGCCTGAGGCATTCAGGTTTGAAGTTGGGAGGTTGGGTAGGCAGGGAAAGCTTCATGATTTACTGTTTAGAAATAAATGCAAGTTTTGCTTTTACAAACATAAAATTTCCTTGGTCAGAGGACAGTCACTGTTTGTTTGCAGCTTTCTTACTGCAACCCTGTGAATCTTCTAGAACAGCAAAATTTATGCAAAGGATCAGAGTAACTGAGAGCTATATTTAGCAGGTAATTCAAAAATTCCATAACCTTGGAATTGCATTATCAGCTGCTAAAGATGGGAAGTTTGGATTTCTGTATTTATATTGCTTCATCTGTAGTCTCTCCTGAAAAGAAAGGGAATAGAAAATAGAGAATAAGGAAACCAAGGTTGATGTAAAATTCCCCTATGTTCTATTCTTGGATGCCAGAAACCACTTATCATCTTCGTCTTTCTTTCATGCCTTGGGAAAAAGAGTGTACTGGGAGTTATTAGAGAGCAGAATTGGTTTCTGTCACTTCCTGATGATGATATGGCTCCTGTTAAAATATTTCCCCCCTAAGAGTAGCCCTGCCTGTTGCTGTTATTACATCCAAATAGCTGTTCTGCTTCCTTACTGCTATTTCTGGAAGCCTGCACAGGTAGGTAAGCTACAATCAATGCAGAATTTTTGAGTGTGTTTTCTGACTCCTTTGCTTCTGTTTCCTCCTGTGTTCCTTATTTTCTCTGCTTCAACTTGTGCTCCTTTCAAGGTGTAATTCCTTGCAAGTGAGGCATCAGGCAGCACACAGCAAATATGGGGCAAGGTAGAGAAAGACTGCCAGGAGTGTTAGGAAACAAAGAGAGAGAAGAGGAAGCCGTGAAATACGTTTACTTTGTATGTTCTGCATGTACATGTGCCTTTTCTGTTCTGGGAATTAGGGAGCAGAATGCTTTGGATAGCAAGATCAGCTACACACAATGCAGTGGAAGTGTGGTAATGTATTTTCAAGAAGATGGTTAAGAATGCAATTCCTGCTTCAAAAGAACCTTGATTAGGTTGTGTATCATTGGTGTTGCTTTGTGTTTTGGCCCAGCTGCTTTTTGGGACCTCTGTTCTCCACTCACTGCTTCTCAGACTACCCTAGTAGCAGGAATATCCCCAGGAAAATGAGGTGTCTGCTGATAGTGATTTTACTGACAGCGTTTACTTTATAATGACTGATCTTTCTGAGCTTAGATTTATCATTTAGCTACAGATTATGGTTTTAAGGTGTATGGACTATCAAAAGAAATGAAATGGTTTCCATGGAGATTTAAGTCTGTTCTTCTCACTACTTCCTTGTAGTTCCGGGATTATTGTGTCATTTGCTTACGCTGGGAGTGGCCTGGATCTCCCAGATCTTTGGAAAAGTGCAATTTAGAAGCGTCATTTTTTGAAGGACACTTCTTGAAAGTCCTGTTTGAAAGAATGGGCAGGATTCTTGATCAGGTAAGAAAAAACAAGTTAAGTATTCAATTTTTGATACTTTCATCACTTTTAAAGAGCTGATCTCCATCAGGTGCTGTGGATTCCCATCACTCTCTATCACAGTGTTAAATTATTGAGTAATGTGCTATTTCCTGGTCATAAGCAGGACCAGAGCCGTTTGCATATTTAAATGTACAGGGAACATGTGCAGGAAGCCAGGAATAGCCTCTGGGTCAGCTCTGTGAGTGTTCATGGGAACACTGATACAAATCTGTGATACCAGAAAGCATTGCAGAGGTGGTAGCTCTCTGGTAACTAACCTGGTTTCTGACAGAAGAGAGCTCAAGCACACAAGTGAAGTAACTTGTTTCAAATGCCTCATGTAGTAGACACCGCTTCTTTCCTCCTGCTGGTATTACAAATTTCTGTAGAACTGACTGTACCCTAAGAATTTTTTTTTAATTTCCTGAACTTCAGAATTTGCTGGGTTTAATCTTTTTAGCTACAGAGAATTTTTTTAGCATTTATCTGATATGGGGCCATTTTACTGAGTGTGCTGACATATGGACAGAAATAAAAGCTCTGTGTGAAGAAGCAGCTTTCTTTAATGCTCTCAATTAGTTGGAATCACAACAGCAATCTGTCAGAACAATGCAGCACGTGTTACTCCTTTGTTTCCTTCTCCTCTTGTGAACACCAGATAATGCTCATGCCTTCAAAGCTTCCTAATGAATTGGCTGACTCAAACAGCTCTAAAGACCTTCTCCTACAGTTCAGCTAGGTAGGCAGTGAATAGATTTATGGAGGGAATTTTTGTCTCTCTCTGCAGAGTAACTCTGCTATAATAACTCAAAATGTAGTGATCTCTTTTACCTGTAACATCTGTGGTCCAGGGGCTGAAAGCTTCATTTGTTAGGAGATTGGGATGAATCTATTGCTGGAGTGCCAAGCACAGAAATAACTGCCACTGACTGGAAGAAATAACTGCTTTCATTTCAAAAGATTTATGAGGCAACTTAGCAATGCAACAGTGTGTGGTAACAAATTCAAGAATAAGATACCTAAATATTACTTACGTGGACACATGTAGTCAGTGGAAATTTTGTCAGAGCAGCCCCAGTAGTCCCTGGGGCTTTTAGGCTGAAAGGCAAGTAGGTGTTTCTTTCAGTGCAAAGTGAATCACCAGCTCAGCTTCCTCGACTCTGTGGACTGAAAGCTCCACTCAGGTGCCTGAGCTCAGGTGTCTGTTGCCATTTTTGTGGTGTCCAGGATATTCCCAGAAGTTTGTGGTTACAACACAGATCTTTCAGGATCCACCCTCTGTGGAACCATCGAGAGACCAGCAGATACTTGGGAGCATCTGAGATGGCAGGAGATGTTTGTGTGTGGGCAGGTGTATGAAGTGTCACATCTCTGTTGAGTCAGCTAATGAGGGCTTAGACATGTAGACGTGACTAAATGTATCTATCTTAATCTGAGGGTGATTTCATCCAAATCCCCCAAATCTGATAAAGGCAAGTATCTGTTCTCTTATTCTCCAGCAGGATGCTAACTTGAGAGCATAAAGATGGGAATTTGAGGTCATTAAATGCTTCTCGTGTAGGTGTGATGATGCCAGTGAGGGCATTACTGCCAGTATGCAGTCAGAGATTAATGAGGGCCCTGTAATCCACTTAGATCAACAAGGTTGATTGATGCAGAGGTGTATCAAAGGAATGTCTGTCCCTCTCTTGTCAAGTTAGTGTGTTCTGCCATTGAAGAAATGGAAGGAGGTCTACTCATTTGTAAATTCTAGGCTGAATTAAAATGTCAGCTTGTTTTCACTGGGATGACAAAGATCAAAATAAGATTTCAAAGCATAAAGAAGCCATAGGGATAATGCTTGCTTTTGTGGAACTAAGATTCTTACTAGAATGGTCAAATCCTCTAAGCTAGGCACTTTTTTTCCTGGAAAATTAGGTACTATTTTATTCCTTATGACTTGATAAGCATTTTCCAGCATCTGACAGTGTTGCCTCTCCTATTTGGTTGATTTGGGGAAGGGAGGTAGACAAGAAACTCAGAATTTCCTGCTGCTTTCCCAGCCCAGGACTGGTCTCATCTCCCATAGGTTGCTGCCAGAAGATGGCCAGGCCTTCTGCAATGCTTCTTGCCCAGAAAAAAAAATAAAGTAGAAGAGAAATAACATATTAGCTGTAAACATGGATTTCTCTCTGGCAATTTCCTGAGCTCATATACTTTACAGCTTCCCAGGAGAAGCAAGCAGATGTTTAATCTAGGCTGATTCCATGCTATTTCTTTGGCTGAAGAAATGTTTTATGGGAGGAGGGCTTGCCGTGCAATAAACAAGTGTGCAAAAGCTTCAAGTGGTTGTAGCAGCGATACAGACAATAACATCTAATGCCCAGCTGTCACATTCACAGCACTGCTGTTGTGAAAAGCACAGGTTGGGCCTGTCTTCTAATCTAAATTTTTATCTTTATTTATTCATAACCCTGTGTATGAAGTTCTAGTAGTTAAATAAACATGAGGTGGATGAAAAGAAGCCAGCATGAAAATAACTAAGCGCTGTGTTTCCCCCTTTTTGCAGCCCTATGATGTAAATTTACAAGTTACATCAGTGTTGTCCAAACTGTCCCTGTTTCCCCATCCTCATATACACGAATACCTTTTGGATCCTTATGTCAACCTCGCCTCTGGCTGCAAGTCTCTCTTCTCTGTGATTGTTAGGGTGAGTAAACACAGCAATAATTCCACATAGCTGTATGGCAGTAATATATTTAATAACTTTGTCGTTAGTGCTGGTAGTCACTGGGTAATTTAAGTCAGTAAATGTCATTGAAAGCTGATTTCAAATCAAGATTGGGCCTAGATGGGTATCTCTGCTCATACTCTTTTTTTTTTTTTTTTTGATGAAGGCTGTTCTTGACTATTAAGTCCTGGATTTATCAAAAGTGCCTTTCTTCTCTGATTTCATCTCTTCCTGCCAGACTTGCATCCTAGAAGTGCTGGCTGGGTGCCTGTCACACTGCAGTGTCCTCAGTCAGAATCCCTCGCTTCCCCCACGCACCAGCTGCTATTAGGCTGGTCAGGAGCCTGTTGGTGATGCTTGCCCAAGAGTAACAGAGGGCTTGGCTCCCTTTCTCCCAGCAGCCCTCCCTGTTCCAAAACACAGCCTTCACTCTCTCCCCTTGTGCTTTCCCTAGGCCCAAGGATTCACTGGTTGATTGTCAACATTTAAAAATACAAGTTAATCATTGGTGTAACTAAAATAAGTAATGCCATTTGTGACAAGAGCAAGTGAGGCTTTTGTATTTCCTTACTTTGCCCTCACCCTCTTTTTGGGCAGAGCAGACTCTCTGCATTTGTTCTGTGAGGATGCTGAGGTGGGCACTGAAGCTGCCATTGAACCTTGCTGCCAGGCACTCTGCAGAGGTGTTAACTTTGTGTGTTGCTGGCCTGGGCTTTACAGGTCGTCGGGGACCTCATGGTCAGAATCCAGCGCATCCCAGATTTCACTCCCAAACTTCTGCTGGTCAGGAAGCGCCTGCTGGGCTTGGAGCCGGAAGGGCCCATGTGAGTAAACACATTGCACCTTCTCCCAGACGCGTGGCTGGGTTTGTGTGTGCCAGTCTTGACTCCCCGCATTTTCTTCCTGTCCCAGCATTGACCACATGACGTTACTAGAGGGCGTGATTGTGCTGGAAGAGTTCTGCAAGGAGCTGGCAGCCATCGCCTTTGTGAAGTACCACACCTCGGCCACGCCCTGAGCAGCCCCGGCCAGCGGCAGCGCCCGCAGACAAGGTGGGGCCTCCCGGCAAAATGTTCGGAAGACAAGTTTCCTTTCACCAGATGTTGAGAATGCAAATGGACTTGGAATATGAGTGAAGGCATTTGGGGAGAAACCAAGACACAACATTTCTAGCCACTGTGTGAAGAGCTGCAAAACCTTCGTGAAGAACCACAGACATCAGACTTTGGTTATTCTGATGACAACATGTAGACTGGTTGGGCTCTTGTATGTCCTGGGGCTCACATGCACCAATTTGCTCTTTCTGACCATATTACTCTTAAAAAAACAAATTAATTTTATAACATTTTTATGTCTTAATTCTTTTTATTTTCAGTTGGATATAAGAAAGAAAAACACACCTATAGTTGCAATGTATGTTATTAAAAATGAAGAATTTCAAAAAATCCACAATCCATATGCAATGGGATATGTTAATGAGGGATCATTTTGCTTTTGGTAGATCTTAAGTACAGCTCTGAGCTTGATTCCTCAGTGGTTTATTCCAAGAAATCTATCAGTCTAAAATCAATACTAAAGAAATTAATCCTGATTCGGCATCACATCCGTAGCAAATATATCTGAAGTGTTCATGTTTGTAGCATGTTTGTCTCTGTCATTCCAAGTGATTGATCTCCAGGTCATCCATGTAACTAGATTTGCTTTAGCTTTTTACATGGGAGCTCTAGTTGTTTGACTCACCTCACCTTTACATTATAGGTTAATTATAGGTCATCAGTAGTTATTGCTGAAACAGTATTTTTAATTTCTTTCAAATTGGTATTAGTCTGAATTGGTTTAAGAATCTTTTGTGCCTTGAAAATCGGCAGCATAAACATTCTGTTATTTTGAGAGACATTTTTATTGCTTATCTAACCATCACAGTGATGCCAACTCAGTTAAAGCATTGATAACTTATTTAGGACCAAAATTTGCACCTGCTTTTCACAGTGCTGGGATGCAGGAATGCCTCTCAGTGACTCCTTTTCCATGTGAATGCCATCAGCCAGGGCAGGCACTGGCTTTGCCAGCAGAGGCCACCACGGGGTGCTTTGCTTCTGCCCTGCAGAGGGTCCCTGTGCCCTGGCAGGTGGCTGTGCTGGACCTTGCAGTCACAGCCAGGGACCTGCCCTGCCCTCCACACTCGTGAGTAGGACCTCCTTCCCCTCCTTTGAACAAGGCCAGGTAGAGCTCAGCTCCTTCTGTTTACATTGTCTTTCCTGGTTTGTCCTCCCTGCCCCCCTGTTTGCACAGCTAATGCCCATTTCAGATGTCATTGCTCATATGCAAACATGGACTAATTTATTCAGTCACTAGAATTCTTCTGGATTTACATGACTGTACCTAGAATCAGATTCTGCTCTCTATCCATGCCTTTGAGGTCTTGTTTTTTAATATTTATGGAAGCTGGATGTTAAGAGGCCTTTTGAGTTAGCAGGTTAATTAGAGCAGTGTCACAGTTAATGGGCTAAATTTATTCTTGTCACCAGTGAAGAGCATCCTGCTGTAAAAGCTTCCAGTACAGGTTCAGCTGGAGAAAGCAGGTCTGGAGCTGGGGAAACATTTGGCAGGTAAAACCTGTATACAGTGGCTCCCTGTACTTCTTTTTTTGTAAAAAGTGTTGCATTTCTCTGGCAAACAAAAGCATGTTTAAACTTCTTCACCTGTTTTTTTGGGTTTGTTTTTTTTCTGCATTTAGCTCCAAAATGTTTTCAGGTCCAAGTAGCATAGCAGGACAAAATTTGAAAAAATTACACTTACTTCATTCTTCTTCTTTAGAAACATGCCTTGAATGTAGCAAATAATTTTTAGTGATCTGCATTGCAGACAGTCCACATTAGGAGCTTCCTTAATACCTGACACATGGTTTTAGAACATGTTGATATCTATGCAGAGTGATGCATAATACATACATTTGTTATTTATAAGGTCTCAATTTAGCAAAAGAGTTAAACATAAGCTTAATTTCAAGTATTTTTTGCTTAAATCAGTCTTTTATATGAACAAAGTTAAACAGTTGAGCAGAAATGCTGATGCTTTACTGAATTTGGGTCTTTGTTGAGCTTGAGCTTTGCTTGAGCTTAATTACTGTTCCCTCAAATCATCTATTTTATTTTTTTTTAAGCATATGCTCCAGAATAGTTCTAATGTCCCAATTTCAATAACTGGAAGAGATAATACTGCTATAAATGAAAGTGAGCAAAGTGTTTAACAAAACTGGCAGGAGCATCCTGAGTAATGCAAGAATTGATAAAGCCATTCAAAAGTTGCCTGATTTCAAATGAAAGCATTAACATCAGTTCTTTTCTTTTGCTGTTTTCACTGGTACCTGAACTCATTACACTGAAAGGCTGCAGCCTCTGTGGTGTTCTAATGCAAAACACTGCAGAGCTGCAAACACGGCTCCTTAGGCTTGTCCATGAGAAAAATCAGTAAATAGAACTATGGCCACTCTTAAATTCAGGCTGTGATTGTTCAGTCTCCAGTGACATTGGTAATGTTTTCTTGCAAACCAAATGCTATTTAGTCAATAAATCCATAAGACATGGATCCATCCTCACACAAGTGAAGCAATCCTTTAAGTTGCTGTAGCCTAAACTGCTTTTGTGAGTGCTGCCTACAAACCCTTAATTACCATACCTGATGACAATGACCTTTATTTTTGTAAAAGTGATTTAATCTTTCTTAAGAGATGGAACTCATTTAATTATTTTTGTGGTGATATTTTTCATGCACTTTTTTTTAATGATTAGAAGTTAGTTCAGGTCCATGTTTTCACCTTTTTGATCTATGCATGTCATTGAGGAGCCTGTTTTGTTTCTGTGTGCGTGTGTTTGTATGTGGTTATTTATTACCCAGAGAGGGCCACCCAAGAAAATATTTGGCCTGAAGAGTTCATAGCTTGTGCAGATCCTCCAGATGTCAGTGGGAAAGACAAGTGATCATCACCTATGAGAATGGGGCCACTGGTATTAGATTGAAATACTTGAGATGGGGTAGTAGAATAATTTTTTATTTCAAAAAGCAGATCCAAACCACATTCTAATCCTGATGCACATGTGTGTAAATAGAAGCGTTGTTTTATGTTTTTTTTTCATTTATAGTATGTATTTGATTTAGACTCTGATTTAGAAAATTTTGTAATAAGCCATGTGCTAGTTCTGGTAGAACAAGTTTGTCCTTAGTTTCTCCTATAATATTCCTGGTATTCAGATTCTGTCTGTGTAATGTTCTTACTCTATATTTGTCTGTGCAATATAAAAGCTGTGACTTGATGCACAGCTTGAGTCTGGTTGTACATCACCTATGTATATATATACATATATATATATATAAAAAAGGACCAGAATCCTGAGCTTGCTTACACTATGATTAGTGTAAAGATTGCCACACTTCATTTTACAGGGCACAAGTAATCATGGAATGGCTTTGTAAGTGCATGGTAATTTCTACCATAACCTGCTGTGCAATCTCACAGGTGACATTTTATTAGTGCTCTTTGTCTTGCTAGAAGAAATACTAACCTGAAGTACTTGATAAGATCAAAGGGTCCTGGAGTAGACTTGGGGCTACATGGAAAATCCATATCTGATATTGCATATCATACAGGGTTTTCAAACCATGTCCTCAATGTTTTCTGTGCCCTGTAAAATAGTGTAATTATATAAAATATATACTCCTTGTTTTGCCTCCTGCCTTGTTTACATTAAACAGAGGATATTCAGTAAAATTTTTCTATTAAACTTTGTGTAGGTCACTTACTAACAGTGTTGCCAAGGTTTCACAGATGTGGGAATTTCCAATGAGGAATTGTTGAAACAGCCACATTACCAGACATACAATATTAAGTTTTATGAAGGAGGTTGTGATAAAACTCAACTTTTTGTGCTAAAATGCATGGAGGATTAAAAGGGATATTCTCAAAATAAATTAATTTCAGTGAAGCGACTGCTTCTATTATTACAGAATCCGTAATAATTTTTGTATGGGTGACCTTGAGAAAGAATCTGTTTTAACATTTTACATCATGCCTTTGAGCCTGAAGTCCTCATTTATTTTGAGTCTGTCACTACAGCATCTTCTGGGACAAATGTGTTTGCTGTACTGTGCTGTGCAGGGCTCAGACTGAATCAGCATGTTCTTGCCCAGGAGAATGGGAATCCTAGGGAAATGGGCAGGATGGAGCCATCCTGGGCACAGATTGCCATCTGCTCTTTCCTGGGAGCACTGATACCCTTCCAGAAAGGCTGCAGCTGGTCAAGGCCTCCGTTTTCTATTGCATTTGAGTGCAGAGTGTGTCAGTCACAACATTGGTTTGTTGGAGACAAATGTCATGGGGGTGAGTCAGCATCATTTCTTCCTTCAGGGCCTTCGAGGAAGGCTTTTATACACAGGGATTTATATGTGTTTTTATATATTTTTAAACTGTGTTTGTTGTTTGTTTTTTCTACTTTTGGTTTCCTTCTAGTTTTCATCAGCCTTTTAAAAATCTTGTTGCTCTGTAGGATTCCCTCTGAGGGCTGCACTTGGATGTTAAGCTGTTCCTCCTCAGTACTTAACATCTGCAAGTGCTCTTATATCTTTAGTAAGAACAGTGCTACAGCAAGATGATGCACTTGACAGCTTTCATTACAGCTCTCTGCATCTTTCTCCCATCCTCTTGGGTCTCAGAGATTGTCATCTCCCACCCCAGATCATTTAGCTGCTGTGTCTGCATGAGGCATTCCGAGATTTAGGGAGACTTTGCTTTCTCAAGCAGTGAGGAAGTTGTAGCAAAATGGAATGTTTTGCATTTGCTTATATTTTACTTTGATGTTCTTGAAATGACTGAGTTATTGAAGCGTGGCTATCTTATGGCGCTTGCATTCTGATATAAGATTTTGGGGCTCTACATCCTATTGGGGAAAAAAAAAAATGCCATCAGTGTGTGGTCTCTACTTCATATTCATTACCTCATTGTACAGATTATCAGCCAGAGTTCTCAGTGTAGATAAAAGTAGCACAGGTTCTACTGAATTTGCTAACCTTTAAATATCAGCAGAACTGGTGCTGTTGAAGCCTCAAGGCTTTGCTGGTTTGGTATGTGATCCAGTTGGATTAAAGTGGATTAATGCTCAGTGAATTGAATCTGTCCCTGGTTGTGTGGACCCTTTCAGCCTAAACTGTGTGTTCCTTGTGCATCCTTTATCAGCTGAGGCTCCCTTTGAATGGTGAGAGAAAGAACTGAAGAGCAATTCAGGAATCAAGTGAAGCATATGGTGGATTAAAATTTTCAGGTGTCATAAGCTTCCTGGAAATGCCAAAAAGAGAGTGTGAAATTTTAATTTTACATGTTTTGACTGGTTGCCTTTGGAGTCACATCTGTGAGGATAAAATGATGCATCTTGGAATGTGGTGTCTCACTGGGCTACTTGATTGCCCTTGCTAGGATGGCACATCCATTCTGAACTATGCTTCATTGAACTCCTGCTGGTTATTACAATTAATGCTGCTGCTGCTATGAAATCTGCCACCACGGTGCTGTGCAACTCACAATTTTGCCAGTGTCTTTGAACTTTGAGAAAAAGGTAGATACTTCTTGCTAGCTTTGCCTTTCTGCTCTACATACAGCATCATAACTCAATGGGGATTTGTATGGTGTCCCCTTCCTCTGGTGAAACATTTGACAGGCTGAAAAGCAAGGAAACACATGAAAGGGAGAACCCTGTTTCTGTGCTAGACTGTAGGAGCGTATTCTCTTGGTCACCTTCATTTTCAAGAAGTTGAAACTCATTTTCTAAAGTGAATAGTTCTCCTATGAAAAGAGGCAGGGTATCCTCCACAGGGATCTCTAGACAGTGAGGATAAACCTGCTTCAGTAGTTTGCCCTGAGCATGGCAGAAATGTGGCATTTGTTTCATATGTTTGAAGATGTGTAGTGTCTGAATTCCAGTCTGGAGAGATGAAGTAGGTGGAAGTGTTATATGTAATACATACAAGAGACAAGATACAGGAAGTTTTGCAGAAAATAGCAGAAGATCTTATTTTAGAGAGGAGAGCAACAGAGGTTACTAAGTTTAGCATAGTTAAATTATGGCTTAGGGTTAGAGGAACATTAGTTCCCAATGAAAAGATTTGGAAGACTTAACCAGCAAGACTGAAAGAATTATGAAACCTTAATTTATGAGAATACAATTAAGAATGAAGTTAACATTGTTGAGGGAAACTGAAACTCCTTGTCAGTGAAAACTTCCTGACCTTGGATGTCACTAGGTGAGAAGTGGAAGGAGCCTGTAACCTCACACTTTGGAAGCCAGACTGGACAAAAATCATGAAATATTTCACGAGGGAACCAGGCTGAGTCAGTGAGAAGGGGAGGCAAACACAGTTACATCCTCAGACTCCCAGCTGATGAACGCTTCCAGCAAGACTTGGGTTTGCTCTGCTGGAAAGCAGGGAGATGGACTGATCCCCTTGAGCATCTCCTGTAAATGAGGGGAGTTGCTGCAGTCTGAGGGAAGCAATTTTCAGCTTTCCTGACCCCACTCACTGACACAAGAACCCCTCTGCAGATGCAGCACCCATCACACACAGAGGGGCACGGCTTGATTAGCAGGGCAGGATCCCCCAAGCTGGGCTGCCTTGGAGAGAAGAAACAAATTACCTGGGTTCTGTATCGTCATTATCCTTTGCTTGAGAAACCCACTTCTACTTCCCTCATCTCCACATCCACAGGAAGCACCTGTCAAGTTCATATTTCTTCATTTGGGTCATGAATTTTTATTTCCTAGCATTTTTCAAAGACTCTTATTTTTACTGTTAGCAGGCTGTCCATCAAAACTGCACGTTTCCAGACAATTTTCCTTTCAGCTTCCTGAAAGGGGAAAAAAAAAATCTTTGTATTGTTTATCCTGGCTTTTACACTCATATTCTCCTGCCTTGTTAATTCCATCCTTTCAAATCCCTGAAAATGTTTTTTTTGTCTTGTCCTTCACCTTGAGGATTCAGTAGTCAGCAGTTTGTGCAGCTCAGCAGGCAGGGAGGGTTATGGACAGCATGGATAAAATCAGAGCTGCTTCTGCCCACCCAGGTCCAGCTGCAGGATCTGTACAGGAGGAAATCCCATCTGCGTAGTAAACGTGGTGGACTGGTCAGAGGGAAAACCTGAAATCTGTGGAAATTTTGCTGTGAGGAGGAATGCACGGAGTCTTCACTCTCTGCTTCGCAAATTCTTCATGGCATTTCTGATAATGGTTTTTTTCAGAAGGAGAAACAGGGATAAAAATTAAGAAAAAAGTGGTTACTGAAAAAAAAACAGATAGCCTGGACATGTTTAAAAGGAAGACACTGAAACAAATGTCTTCTACTGACCTGGCAGCAGTTCTGAGCTTCCCAACAGCCGTGATTGATGCCAGCTCAGCACAGGGACAGGACCTGGATCAGCTCTGGCATGTGTGGGACAACTTGTCTGGGACCAGGGGAAATACAACAGTTTGTAACCCTCAGAGGCCATTTTAAAGAGTTACCACAGAAGTAAAGATAAACCAATGAGAGGAGAAACATATTTCATATATATTTATATAATATATATATAATAGATGTGAAATATGTATCCTATCTGTAATGTTTCTAATTGCTCGAAACTTTATTATTTTATGCTGTTTCTTTGTTCAAACAATCAAACACAAATTACTAAGGAATGCAGTCAGCCCTTGCTTACATTGGCAAAAACTTAGCAGGATGATATAAGATACATACTTCAGCCAGGAATAACTGAAGTATTACCCTCTCAGAGCCATCCAGCAGAAAGCTGCTTTGCTGTTGGTAAATAAGATCTTCCATAAACACCTTAGAATTCTGCTGTTCCCTGACTTTTTGCCAAAATTTAGGAAAAGGAGTAGTAATACTGGCTAAATCATGCATCAAAATTATGTGAGAAGTTTCATTTTATATATATATATATATATATATATATATATATATATATATAATGTCTGCTTCTCTGGAGCCATGATCTCAGCTTAGATCATTAAATAAGGAGTGGGTTTATTATCAGCCAATAAATCAAAATAAGCCTTGATGTTCCCAAGATGGCAAATATGCTTATCCGATCATAATTTTACATTCTAAAAGATTAAGAGTGAGCACAAACCCTTTTCTCCCCTTTTTATAATTAATTCCAAATGTCAATTTGATCTACTAATATAATTCTAATTGCCAGATTTCTAAAATAGGGTTGCCTTTTTGTTTCTAGATATCAACCAAACAGAAGAATGAAAAAATAGATGCCTTGATATGATTAAATGTGATCTGATCAACCAGTGGGACAGGCCCACAGCTTCCTCTCTCTTCAATTTATGTCTCTCAAGTGAGATGTTGGCAAGGACTGTTCTGGCTGGTCTTGCCTAAGAGGGGAAAGCTGCAACATGAAAAGTTTCTACCTTTTACTTCTGGGTTGGAAAACAGAAGTACATTATGATGGATACTTTGAGATTATGGCATATATCCTTATCCTGGAAACCATTTTTTTTTATATTTTATTTTATTCCAGGAAGAAGCAAAGGTGTAGGAACTGTAAATAATGCCATGCTAATAATCCCAGCCAGCATCTGCAGCAGTTGGTGCCATTTCAAGGCACATTTTACTCTTTAGCCCTGATCACTGTCTTGTGCTGCCAATTGTTTAGTTATTTTTAAGCAGTTTGCTTACTAACCACGCACTGAGGTGATGCTGAGTATTCTAAGCAATTTTGTTGAGTTTGTGGTTTTGAGTGGCAAATAGGTTTTTCTCTCCCTGTGACAGATGGATGACTTAGTCTGTTAATAGAGGAAGCTGTCACAGAGGAATTACATGTATAGGCTTCATTTACATTTTTAAAGTGCAAGCTATATAGGTGAAATTCACCTTTTCAGCTCTTCAGATATTAAACTGTTTGGTGGAAGGGGCCTGTCTTTTTAGTCCTGACTCAGTTTTCTACAGAGATTCTCTGTGCTCAGCAGCTTATGAACAATTACCAGGATCCCCTAAGAAATTGCTCCAACATTGGCCTCATTGTTTATTACTTCAGTGGAAAAGTGTGGACTGCAAGAGCAAGCTGACCCAAATGCCAGGTAGAGAAGTTCTCCAGGTTGGAACTGAAATTTGAAAATGAAAACTTACGCCATAATGAGCCAAGGTCAGTATAATTGTGTAACTCTACTATTTCAGCAGCTGAAGATTCCACCTGATTAACCTATTTATAGCATTGTATTAATTCAGTACCATTTATTCCAGATGCTCCATGGAGTTTTATAAACAGCCAAGGAGACACCAACCCTGAGTGCAGTATGGAATGAGCTGGCTTGCATTAACTCCTGATATTCTGCTGAGCCCCTGCATTGAGCAATGTATTAGCAGGGTCTGAGTTGCATGACAAACAAATGAGAAACTTTAGAATAGCATAATAATGCAGCTGTGAATCCCTGTTGTGTTGTATTGCCATCACTGGTAACAGGCCACAGGTTTAGTGCTGAATTTGCAAGGTATTAAATGGGTTAGCAAATGTATAAATGAACCCAAATGTATCTTAGACTGAGACAAAGCCATCACCTTGAACATCACAGTCCTGGGGAAAGGCTCCAGACACCAGTGCCCTTCAGCACCACCACCACCAGGACCACAGAGCCCCGAGAAGCAGGGAAAGGGACCACAACAGGAGAAAATGGGATAAAGCACATAGGAAGAGCAATTTTAACTCTTTTACTATTAGCACTGAGATTTTTTGTGCCTAGACATAGCTGCTTCTTTCTGTGATAATTACATCTGGGCTGATAGTGGCTCTTGGAACAGACTGCAAGTATAGGAGGTAAGAGGATCAAACACACCAGGGAGAATTTAGTCTCCTGCTGCCAGGGAGAAGACTGACAAAGCAGGGACAGACACTTCTATCTTCTAATGAAAAATGTCATCTGTTTTGTTGTTGGTTTTGATCCTGATACCCTCCATGCTGTGGAAAAGCTGCTGGAGGGCTTTTCCTGCCTGAGAACAGTGACATTTGATCTGAAATCTGTCTGGAGCCCAGACTGGGGATATGCATGAGGCTGTTGGTATTTACCAACGTTTAAATGGTGCTGTAGCTCCAACTGGGAGACTTTAGCCAAGTGCAGCCACACCATCCCTATTAAAGAAACAAGAGAACACCTAAGACCTGTCTCCAACCATGCTTTTTATAAGAAAAGCTCTTTTTCTTTGGTTTGAATATAAACATATCTGCTTAAGTCATATTCTACTCTACTACTGCCTCCAGGTTTATCCAGAATAAAAAAATTGCTAATGTGACAGTCAGTATGACCAGACTGCTAAAATAGAAACACAGGATTTCATTCACATGGTCATCATTATTTAATCCAGCAAATATTACAATTTCATTTCACCAGAACATGTTTTTCTTTGGATTGGGTCCCAAATAATTTCATTGCCTGGTTTTTGCATTGTTTTAGTGGCAACCTACTCACACCATATTTATTCTTAAGGGGGTCAGTGTGCATGTGAGAAACAAAGCTCTCATCAGTGGGTACCATTCTTAGTATCCATTTGTCTCCTGGTTCCCTGAATCACTGAAGCATTTCCAGGGAGCTGATAATCACGATTTAAACCATTATGTTTTCTACCATTTATAAGCATGTCTGAGCCAGAAATCATTCTGTGGCTGTTGCTGCTGCATCCTTCAGGGACAAAATGTTCTAAAGAGCTAATGTTGCTCTTTCATTAAGAAACCTATTCAGAACCACAGAGAGTGATTTTGACAGTGCAATTGGTAGTTGCTCTAGGGCAGGAGCTTGACAGGAGTCCTATTTTAAGCTAAATGAATGTATTCTGTTTATTTAAAGAAGCAGAGTCAGTTATAGATTTTGCTATGCATGCACAAGTATACACCTGTGCATCTTGTGCACTCTGCCTCTCCAGATTGCACAAAATAATGCTGCCTTCATACACAAAAAAAAAAAAGTTTGCTTCTGGGGAGCCCTGGCATGAGGACTAGGAAAGGGAATAAAAAGAAAAAGAAAAAGAAAAAAAGAAAAAAAGGAAAAGAGAAAGGGAAAAAGAAAAAAGAGAGATTCCTACAAACCCGAGATCAGTCATTTAACCATATCTCATGTTTTTGTAGCATGAACACATTTTGCTTTTCCCTACAGAATCATAGAATCATTTTGGTTGCAAAGGACCTCTAAGAACTTCAAGTCCAACCATTAACCCAGCACTGTCAAGGCCATCACTAAGCCAGGTGCCCCAGTGCCACATTTACACATCTTTTAAATCCACACCCAGGTGACTCCAGCAGTTCCCTGGGCAGCCTGTTCCAATGCCTGACCAGCCTTTCAGTGAAGGAATTTTTCCTAATATCCAATCTAAACCTCTCCTGGTGCAACTTGTGTCCATTTCCTCCTGTCACCTAGGAGAAAAGACCAATCCCACCCATGTTTTGTTTGGTTTAAGTGTGGGTAGAGAGAGAAAGGCATTTAGTGAAGAAGGGAAATTGAGGTGAAGGTCACTGAGATTCAGAGTGACAGAAGAGATTAAGTCCTTGCAAAGATGAACAAGGGTGTAGTTCCACATCAGGGTTTTTCTGGTGGCAAAGCTGGTTTTCAAAAGTTCATATCTTTAGCTGCTGGGCATTGTGTTACATAAACAACATTACACTGGTCATTGCACCACAGCCCAGAAAGTTCAACCAGCACAGGCAAAGGTTATAAACTGCTGCAGAGGTGGAAACGTGAACCAGGGTGGGAATGGCAGCACATTTCCATTTGTCTCCATGGAGCAGAGCTGGGAAGAGCAGCAATCTCTGAGAAGGAAGGGTGCTTATGTGGCTGAGCTGTGGTCTGGGGAGCTGGAAGAAGCTGGTTTCTGTTCCTGACCCTGCTGCATGACCCAGCATCTCTGTTACTACAGCATGAGAGAAATAATACTAGAAGTATTTCTTCAGAAGGGTGTAGCTAATGTCTCATTAATGCAAGTGTGAGGGAAGATGGTGTAAGAACACAGCATTGTCATCAGTCCCTCAAATTCATAAGTGTCACTGCTCAGGTAATCGCAGACTTTCAGAATTATATCTCCTGGTAGTGCTACCAAACACATGCTTCTGTCTTAGCAAAATGTTCTTTGTAAGGACTTTGGAGATCAAAGAAGTCTGGGCTTGATTGGAAACCAATTATCTACTGCTGTGTGGTCCTTTGAAAACTAACAGGATTTTTATTTCCTTTGCCCTTTGATCCCCAAATGAGCAACATAAAAATAAGGAATACGAGAACAAAAGAGTAGATGTACCAAGGAAAGAGTGGAAAGGGAAAGCAAGAATGTGCCCAGAGGTTAGCTGGATAGATTAAAAATCCCAAAACCTTAAAAATCAGGTTTCTGGATCATTAAATCCCAGCAAGCTACAGGTATAAGCAATATGTCTTTCAGCTCAGTATCTCTGCAAGTCAGAAAAACACCCAAACAGGGCTGCAATATGGATTACCCATGGATGCCCATGGGAAGAATATTTTTTTTCTCCATATACAACTGGAATTACAGTATTACTTGTGCAGCTGATGCTACTCAAAGTACCATTTTTTTGCTGTACCTTTAATCTTATTGCCTAAATTCTTTAGCCTTTCTCCTACTCTTTTCCTTGTCTGGCTTCATATTCCAGGAAGGACCCAGTGCCTACAAGTGTGCTTTGCAGCTCCAGCTCTTGTCATTCCCAGCGCTGCCTGCAGTCTGTGAGCCAAGGAAAGCAGGTGCAGATCCATCTCCTGTAGCATTTCACCCACTTCCATGGCCCCGAGACTTTAATCTTAGTTTTTTTTACTTTAATTTTAGGCACTTCACTGTCTGGGGTCAGTCCTTGTACAGGGACAATTAACACTGAGCCTCTGAAATCTGATAGGGATTTAAAGCAATGGGTGAGTGGTTGCCACCTGGTGAGAGGAGGAGGAAGGAGGGGGAGGATGAATGAGCCGCCCTTTTCCTTTCTCATCCGGCGCACATTAGTGGATCAATGACTGAAATGGATGAGGGTGCTGCTGAAGTGTCGGCACTGCAATGATGTAGCTGCTATTAATGGCTAGAGCTCCAGCCCGGAAATTATAGATGAAGGAATGGAAAAGAAAAAAAAAAAAAATCTGTGGGCTCTGAATTGGTGATTTGAGGATTGTAATTTAGTGCTCACTTTCATATTTCATAAAAAGGCTACTGTGCACATTTTCAGAAGTTCGCCTGCTAGTTAAGGAAGGAATAAAGTCAATAAACTGTATTTGATCTGAATTCTCCTTCCACTCTCCGTCTAAGATACGACACACAATCAGCAATGGTGGCTTTCCTTTAAATCAAGGTTCATGCTTTTCAGCAGATCTGTTTGCAGTGGGGAAATGTACCATTAGCTCTCTGGCTGTCTGGATTTAGAGCAAACATACAAAATATTTTAGTTTATGTAGCTTGTGAACTCAGCATATTTCAAGGTCAAATTCCTATTTCACTAAAATCACTGGCAAACACATGGTTATCGTCAGGCAGCCTGGATCTAGACACAGTAAAGAAAAAACAACCCCAAGCTGATCAAAGCAACCCCAAAATCCCACAGCAAAAGCACCTTGTCTTGCAAAACTGTTGAAAAGGACAAATCTGCTATTCTCAGCTAAATCTGTGACCCGAGGGAGGCTGTACCCTTCCACCAGCAGTCTGGCCAATACCAGAACTCAACAGGGTTTTATCCATATTGACTTTCTGTGGGCTTCCCTTCTCCTCCAGCAGACAGGTCACAGAGGGGAGCACGAAGGGAGGGAGTTCAGCTCCCTCCTCACTGACTGTGATGCAAAGCAACACCCTCTGCTTCAGAGACACTAAAAAGTGAATATATCAAATTCTAGAAGAAAGATGTCTATAGAGCAGCGTTCCCACTCTCATCTTTCAGGTTAACCTACTTTCTGCCTCCTGCTCTGAGGCTTTTCCCTGTGTCCCTGCTGCGGGTGGCTGCTGTGGCTGCTGCTGAGGCTGCAGCTGCCCTTTCTGCAGGCAGCCAAAGGGAAGGCATCCAGCATGGATTGGGTGAAACAACAATAGCTGGTCCTGAAAAGCAGTTCCTACCTAAATCCACAGCAGTCACGCCTGCCGAGATGAGGGAATTCTGCCCTTCACATGATTGCATGGCTCTGCTGGGGCACCCGCCAGTCCTCACTCCCAGCCTTTCCTGCCTGACAATTAATTCCCCACAGCTCTCTCTTAGTGGAAGCTTCAGTGCGTGCCAAAAAGGTTTTTCTCTAATTTCAGTCTCCTAACTTTTTTTTTTTTTTTTTTTTTCCTGCACTCCCTAAATAGCAAAGACTGTCTGATGAGGCAGCCCGGGGTGAGCAAGGAGAGGAGGCACTGAGATAAACAACAACGGGTGATCGGGCATAAATATTTCAGAAAAATGTGCCAGCGTAAAAGGCTTGGCTGCAGCTATTCCTCCTGAGGGGTCAGGTTGCAAAAGCCTCTTCCTCACTCCCCCAGCATCTGCCTCCCTGGCTCCGAGGCATGGACACATCCAAGCCCCAATAAATTCCAGGGATGGGCAAAGCAGGAGAGCAAGTATTTACTTTGCGCTCGTAAAACGGTGCTTATAATTCTGCCTTGTCGCCGGCTAATTAAAGCTTGCACAGCCAGTTCATCATCAGTCAGGGGCTGCCAGCCCCGTTCCCTGCCGGGCCGTTCTGCTGCAGTTCGAGCCAGCCCGATGTGCCTGGGATGTTCCCGATGTTCCCCGGGAGCTGCAGCGGCTGCGGGGCCACTGCCCAGCCCTGGCTTAGCACGGTCATGGGCACATCGGGAGTTTGACCCTTTTTCTAAGAATGGTTCATAGAAAACGCTTCGCTGCTACTGGTATTTTATCTCAAAATGCGCATAATAGGGGAAAAAAAAAAATCCGTAACACCCTGCCCTAAGGATCCAAAGCAGAGATTCAGCGTTCCCTGGGGGTTTCTGCTGCGCTGATTCAAGAGGCTGCTCTGCCCCCACAGCCCCCAGCTTCTCTGTCCCCAGGGCAGAGGCTGCAGAAGGGGATGATGCATCTGCTGCTCACCTCCCCTGGCTGCCAGGCCAGCTCCTGCCCTGAATACATCTGGTACATCCTGCAGAACTGTAGCGCAGCTGTGTCACGCTGCAGGACGGGCAGCCCGAGCTTTCAGCTTTCTGAAAAGGTGGGAATGTCTTTGCTCTGCTGAATTCTAATGGGAGAGGGACTCGGAGTCTCTTAGGCAGCCTCTTAGTGCAAAATATCATGTTTGTAAAGACTGATAAAGAACTCAGGCAATTACTAAAGACTGGAAGGTCACATCAGACCCAAATATTGTGTTCACAGAAAGATCTTTGAACCACTCAGGCTGGGTTAGGGTATCTGCCAGCTTGGAGATGCTCTGTGGATGGATTCGGGCAGTGGATTCAAGGATTCAAGCGGTGGGACTGCCCTGTGAATGAGCAGGTTTTTCACGGTCCAAGTCAAATTCATCTAACATTTATAAATGTTTTCTAAATGTGCAACAATCAGGATGCCTAGAGAAAAAGAAGTGGAGCAAAATCTCCAGTCCTGGGTTCATCTGAGGGCTTGCAGGTTCCTCTTGCACCCTTCAGAGCTCAGACAGCCTCGGTGACTCGCAGCCCTGCAACCACCAGGCAAAAAATCCTCGTCGTGCTCCTGCAAGGAAAAATGCTGCCAGGGCCCTGAGGTCCAAAGACTTTGCTCATGGAGTATTGCACATTTTAGAAAAGCTGGTTTCTTGCTCACTGATAATTTTCCTCTGGTTCTGGTTACAGAGAACAATATTGCTAAACAGAGCATTAGAAAGTCAAATAAACATTGCAAAAGATATGAAAAAAAATAAGCACCTACTCTAAAAATATTCCCTTATTTCTATTGTTTTTCTGTCTATATGTCTCTGTAAACTCACCTGACTATATTTACATTCAAGATATATAATCAATATAATTTTAAACTCTTTTGTGGGAGATAATTACTTTCTGTATTTGATGTATTTTGAGAAAATACAAATAGAATGTGGATTTTTCTAGTCAGGCCCACTGCTTGGAGATAAATTATTCATCTTTCTTTTAACATGTAATCTATTAATTTTTAATTAATAGTACAGACAATACTGGACAATACTGGACAATAATTGTTACTTCTTTTGGCTTTTTCCACTTAGCATAGAAGCTGGAAAAATAAACCTTAGAATATTTTAAAAGATTCAACAAAATGTTATTTCTGACTCTTGAGAGTGCAACTCTCAAGACTGGTCTCATTTCACATAGAAAATAAAAGTAAATCTAATATGTGTTACATGAAACTGTAAGGGGAAAAGCACAGAACCAGCACAATGGTCCCGGCTTCTTGTCCTCTAAAGGTCAGCTGTGAGGATGTGACACAGTGCTAAATTACCAGGGCAAAAGAAGCTGAAATGCCGAAGTATGGAAATACAAAAGAAAGAAAAAGAAGACTGGAACATTTCCAGGTCACTCTATTGTAGTCCTCAGAGCATCCAACTGCTCTGTAAATATTGCTTAATTAAACGTACTTGGATTGACAGCAATATTTAATTCCAATTACATTTTAACAGAACCACTACCTGCAATATTAATTCCAGATTCCACAGTAGAAGCAAACCAGGAGTAGTTCTGAACTTACATCCTGATCAAGTATTTATGGTGCAGGTGCAAAAGTGCCAAGTCTAAGGACAATATTAATTTATTACAAGGTCATACAGACCTCCACCTTCTTGATTCATGTTCTCTGCTCCTAACTTTACAGAAGACCTGTGTAAAGGCCAATTGCTTAGCCTGAGTGTCATAAAGAAGAATGAAGCAAGTAGGGTCACCCCTTCAAATTTTAGCTTCCTAGAACTACTACATCAAGCAGATATTGGTCTTGGATGCTGTGAGGAGGAAAGGCATGGAGCAGTGGCTGAATGGGAAATCTGACATGACTACAGAAAATGGACTTATGATGTGTAGAAAATTCAGGTCTGTCAGTCAGACAAAATGTGAGCCTCTGCTAAACTAGATGGGCTTGTTTATCACTGTAATTATGTAGCTTTACAATGATAAGGTACTACATCTACATGTCTTACTCTGTGCCAGGAACTGTTCTGCAGAAACCCAGTAAATTTAATTATGAGAGATAGGAAAAAAAAATCCTTTATTTCATGATCTATCCACCCCTGTAATGATTACTCTGGGGAAATTCCCACTGAAGCCAAGCAGATGGTTCCTACCTTGTTGTACACCCAGCTTATTTTCTTTTAAGCTATGAAGTGGTTTACAATGCCATTTTTCTCTGGAGCTGTCTTGTGTTTGGCAGACCTCTGACTATGTGTGAATTCTCTTTTATTGTATATGTGGATAAATGGCTCGTTTTCTTTTTTACCACAGATAGCAAATCCCACTTTGGATTGGTATAAATAAGGACATGAATCAGACAAGTATCTGGTCCAAACATGCTTTCAACAAGATGACTCCCATTGACTTTGTTACAAGGGAGTCAATAATCAGATTTAATGTCACTGAGCCACATGGGTGCATTTCCACAAACACCCATACTGAGCTCTTAAACACTTGTCTATGGACCAATATTGTGTATTTCTGCTTCTGACTAATCCCTTGCTCCCTTTTTGCACGGATAATGTAAATCTGCAGCAAACTGGAACTGGCTGGATGAGGGAGCTCTCTGCTTTCCCTGTGCCTGCTGACCAGCCCTGGTCCTGAGGGCAGGAGGAAATGTGCCTGTGACACTCTCCAAGGCAACCTCTGTCCTTGTGTCAGGAGCCAGCTCAAGCCCTACACACTGCTCAAGGGGTTTACCCAGGACAGAGGTGTAGCTGTGCATTGTTCCCAGCAGAAAGGGAGATTTCTGCTGTTTCTCCTTTCTTCTCATAATCATTCCAGGCTAACAGAAGGAATATCATACAGATTTTGGAAAAGTGATGAACATTGATGATATCTCTCAGGAAACTTTTCCTGAAGTCAAATCTTTGTAAAGCTACAACTGCCCAGATTAAAGGCTGAACCTAAACTGGCAGGTGCCTGATTGAGGAATAGTATATACTTTATCTGATTTGAGACTATGTAGCTCCAAGGAGTTCTTTAAAGAGAGATAAATCATTAATCCCCACAATCAGTTCAGAGCAGCCAGAAAAGAAGATAAAGTTCCCGTGTCTTTGTGCCACATATACCTCCAGGCATCTTCTAACAGATTTCTCTGCAGTTTGAATTCAGCTCTCTACTTCAGAGTCAGAGACACACAGGGAAGCTGTGTTTGAAAGCAAAGAAAATAGCTGAAAACTCTCAAGAGATACAATTTAAATTGGATGGTGGTGCGATGGGGGAAATTTATTTGCAAGCATTATGTCATATTTTTGCTCAGGTACCCATTAAGAGCATACACAATACCTAGATGACTTAACCTGTGACCATTATTTATTGTAACCTGTGTTTTCCCCAGAGTGAATGCCTGAATTCGAATCTTCCATTAATGGCTAAGTGCACTTCTGGGAAGGGTAAACAGAACAGCAAAGGATTGGATCTGCAGGCAAGAAGCACACAGCAATCAAAACCAGAAGGAAGAAAAGTGACTTTAAGTGTCCTTTTTGCTCCCTGATCCTGGACAGGCTGTGTAAGGCTGGCCCCAGCAGAAATGAGAAGACCCTGCAGCTTGCTCATTCTGCCCACAGTTTGCGTCAATCTTTCCCTTTTTCTGTGGAATAAAGAACCCATCTTCAGGCACTGGGGAGGAAAGCATTCACCCAGGAATGGCTCCAGCACAGTCATCTGTGCAATGCAGTGATTTGCCACACAGCATCTTTGATGCAGAATTACTGTGATGATCAAAGCAAGTTTAATCAGCTCAGAGGTTTGTGTCTGCAGCCCCTTCTGCCCGCCTGCACCAGCCAGGATGTCTCCTTCACTTTGGGCAGCAATGATGCAGGGAAAACCAATCATAGCTCTGTGGCCAGCCTTCCCCCAGGCACGTTTTCACCCTCATCCTTCAATGAGAGGACAGATGGAAATATGAATTATGAGTGGGAGACGTTTCCAAGTCTACCCATTGAGGGAAGGACTTCTGAGGGAAGGTCATCTTTTCTATCTGTTCCCTGCCCCATGAAGCCACTGAAATGAGCTCAGAAGGTTTTCAGAAACATTTGGAAGTGTGTGTCTATGAACTGAAGTATGGCCTGCCAGCATCATACAAGGCTGTTGTTTTGGCTGCCAACCCCAAGCACAAAGTACAGCTGATTTTGGAGACATGATGGAGATTCTCTGACAAACATCTTCCTGTGAGCATCTCCTATGGCTCCACTCTTGTTTTATGCTGGTCAGACAAGGTAGAGACCCCTGGGGAGAAAACAAGTGTACTGTGCTGCTGAATCTCAGGAACTCACAGTTTTCAGTGTTAAAACTGTTAGATTTCAAAGCTAAATCCAGATGAATGTTTCTGAGAAGGAAAGCAGATCCTTTTAGTGTCTGAACCATTAAGCTGTACTTAAAAGAATGAGGGAAAGGTCTCAAAAGCCTTGTTTAATACAAGCTGCTATTCTAGATTTCATTCCATCCCCAGCTGGTATTTCCTGCTCTGCAAGACACAGGGGAAAGCTAAGGCATTATTTAATGGGATTTCTCTGAAAGAGAAATCTTTAAGCTGTGCTATGGCAGTAGAAGCAGGGGTGGCTGGGGGAGCTGCATGGCTGGTACCCACCCAGGAGTGTGTGCTGTGCAGACAGAGTGAAGAGCAGAGAGGCTATTATTCCATAAATCTCTCTCTGCTGTATCCAAGACAAATCTAATTTAAGCTTCATTTTTGAAGATTTAAGTGGGGAAAAGCCTTGTCCTTGTTTTTTGCACAAGAAGTAAGCTTCCAGCAGCTGGTCATGGAGTAGTTACAGTAACTGATCTACTATTGCTGAAAAGTAACCTTTTAATTAGACTGTCAAATCACAGATTTCTTTTAGAGTCTCTCTCTCCCACTGGCAGTATTGAATGGGCAGGTTCCCACACTGACTTTCTGAGTTGCTGTCATTTGCAGCAGTTCATCTATTCCAGCTCTTACCCCTAAAGCTGTTTCAACTGAAACAACTGTAAACTCTTTGCAGTTCATTCAGTGGGGCTCTCACTTTGGCAGAGTATCAGACTGATGCCAGGACAACCACGGCCGTGGGATTTTTTTAAGGACGTTTAGTTCCTGCCATCTGTCTGTTGGCTCAACTCTAAGAAATTTAGATTGTGCTGCCTTCCTAAAGTTGTTTTTTTTTTTCCCCTTGGACTGCTGTCAGGATATGCAATCTGTCTCTGTGAGTGTTCCACTGAGACAGTACTTGAGATGTGATAAAATGCCTCCAATTCTTACATGTGTTACTCTGTTCCTTAAGACCAGGTGATGATAACGACACATTTTCAATGCACGTCACTTTAAAGGCAATGAGTAGAAAGAGGTTCCAACCTTTTAATGCAGACTTAGTGCATTTTAGGAACATTTGCTATGCTATTTCCTTATTTTGGCCTATTAGACCAGGTTGTTTGGTCAAGCTAAGGTGTGAGATGGATGATTAGTTTTTGTGCTTCCATTAATCTGGCCTGGGGCTTTCCACAGTGGAGCCATTTCACTCAGCAGTGCAGGCATTGAAGAAGAAATGGGGGTGGCTGCACTGCTTCTTGATTGTGTGTAATTTACTTAAACCCCACTTTATTTTTCATATTTATTTTCCTCCAAAATGTTTTGAGAGGAGCTGGCATTTCTCTGATGCTCAGTACCCCTCCCCACGAGCCTGTTTTTGTCACAGTGTTAGACAGCCAGCTGGACTTGAGTAACCCTGGGAGACAAACCTCAGAGCCAGTGCCATGAGTACCTGATCCATCATTTGATGCTGAGCAGTTGTACATAATCCATTAAAGGTTTAAACTTAGAAGTGGTTTATGAATGATTCCCGTGAGAACAGGAAATCCCTACTAGAAGATGGGAGCAGAGGACACAAGTCTCCTTAGGTGAACTGTTCTTCTGAAATTTCTGCTTTTGACAAAGTTGGGGTGCATATTTTGTGGTGCAGTTTTCTTTAATACTGGGACATTCCCAGTGATAAATCTGGAAGTATGGCAGATTCTGTTTTGGTAATTCAGTTATGAGCCCATCAACATTTACATTATGATTTCAGACTCTGCTTGAGGGCCCACCTAGGCTTAGATTAGACCTTTTATCTGACAAGGTTTATTTATTTTAAAGACCTTAAAAATATTACATTGATAGCGTGTTTCTAGATAGAACCCATGCAAAAGCGACATTTAGTTTATAAGATGAAACCATAAAACCCTAAAAATGTGGGAGTGCAGTTGGTTAATCTCTGTGTTCTTGTCTAATTGACAGTTTTTAAAAAATACTGTCTTAGCTAGAAAATACAATTCCTGCTTTAACAAAACACATCTTCACAGTCCTACTTGATTGCAGGGCTCACATTTTATCTATATAGCTGAAGTTCAAGTAAATTATCTTTGTTTTTAGCTGACTGCAGTGCTTTTGCAGAGAATGATGATAAATCTTCAGCAGACAAAACCTAGATGTTTTCAGTTTCAATAAAAATTAGTTATTTTTTAAAGTGAGACTAACAACAAAGAGGCACAGATTAGACAATGTAGGATTTAGATAAATTTGGGGTTACAACAGTTCTCTTGCCTTCAGCCAGTATAATGAATAATTTAGAGCCAAATTTAGGGGCACTCCAGGACTAAAGTATTGCACTATCTAATTTCTGTTGTTACTCTGAAGTGTAAGCAGCAAGCTTATTAAATATGAATGGAGTAATCAGACAAATTCTATGACTGTGTGCAGGAGCTTCTCATTAATGATTCACAATGAAGCATCATGAAAGACTAAATAGACTGCACTGGATTTAAAAGTAATAAATATACTCCAGGAACAAAGTAATTTAATGACCTTCCCATGAACGATGGGGCTTAAAGCAAAAGGATACTCAAGCAGAGCATCCTCATCGAAGCTCTGACTCAAGCAGATCATCTTTTGCACATCCCTCTTGATTATCTTTTGTCAAAACAGCCCTGGCATGGTAGCTCTGTTTAGTGCCTCTTTTCAATGCTGTGTTTATACCCTGGTAAGCTCAGCCACCACAGCCTGCCACGATTTCACCCCTGAACAGGGTGATTGCTGCTCCTTAGTAGAACAGAGCACGTACCTTCAAGCCAAGCTAGCAATTAGGGCACGATTTTGAGCATCCTTTACCTCTCACTGACTTCAACAGATAGCACTCCTGGGATCAAGCTCTTCAGCTGTGTAAGTGAATACTGCTTCAAAGGGAAATTCTGAGCTAAAAGAAAAAAAATACTTTGGCCTTTTTTCAGCTTTCCAGGAAGGGCTTTTCAAGATCTAACAGAGGAAAAGATTCTTTAGCTTATTTTTGTATGTTTGAGATTAGATGTGCTGATGTTCCTTTCAGAAGTGGAATGTGAATCAGGATACCAGAACAGCACTGATTCCTTCCTTCATCAAACAGTTTAAACAGAGACTCAAATTAAACAAAAGCAGTTAAAATTGACTCACTTTCTAGTTGTTATCAGATTTGCAATTGTAGCAAATTGGGTTTTTTCCTAAATAAAAATATTTCTGAATAAACTTCCATTATCATTTCCCCACAGTGATTACTACAAACTCCAAACTTTCTCTTTGTCAGCTGTCTAGACAATATCCTTACAAATCCTGCAAGATAAAACAGCCAAGGAAAGCATGATAAAAATACATGAAAACCTGGAAGAGATGCCAGACAACTGGGAAATACCTGACTCCATTTTACTTTCCTGTTTCAAAGAAAAGTATAGGTCTTCAGATATGACAGGCAAGATTATAGTCTCAGAGTGCTCATTGAACATGATCAAGATATGGGAAAACCCAGAGTGGAATATGGATTTAGGTATGTGTTCTGGACAAAATATTTATTACTTTGTTCACACTGACATGATAAATATGGAACATAATTTTAGTGATTGCAACCCAGAATAGAAAAGCAGAACTCATCAACTTTTTGATCTCCTTGTTTTTAAGAAGGTACCTGTAAAATCAGTCTTTCTTCTCTCTGCAATTTTAAGTGTAACTTTATGAAAATAAAAACCAGGCATTATCAATTTAATCCTACAGCTGGCAATTAGCATCTTTACAGACTCTGAAGCCTAAACAATTAAAAGTTGAATAATTTATGGCAAATGGAGCCATTTCTGTCAACAGTATTGTAGCATGCATTTGAAGTATACTTTACTGCCTGGAGCTGCTAGATGATTGATCCTGGAGTTCTCATTAGTGATGCAATTGCTGCCCCTGCCCCTGGGCAATGGCTACTTCTGTTTGCCCACACTTCTGAATTAATGGTAACTAAGTCCTGGTTATTTGTGTATATTCAGGGGAGATTGTGACAATAAAAGGGAGTGGAGGAAGTGTGCTTTAGCTGCCCTCATGCCAGGACAGCATGGTATCTTCCAGGCCAAACCTGCTGGAATGGCCACTGACTCCTCTGGCCAGGGAACACAGCAGACACTTCCTCAGCTCCAAGTTCATTCTTGGGACAAAGGACAGCAAATTCACAGCTTTGAGTTTCTTATCCTAGGTAGTTGCTGGTGATGTTTAGAAGCCACTCACAGCAAAGATGTTTAGCTGGGCAGAGAGTAGGAAGCAGCTGGTAAGAGATGAATGATTAGGTAGATGAATATGGGAACTGTCTGTCTTTCAAAGAGGGTCAAAAGGATTGGATACTTATAGGAAATACAACACCAAAAAAGTGGCTTGGAAAAAAAATCATCCAGCTTAGGGTCAGGCTGAGAAAGGCCAGATTGTGCCCATGTGTGGGATGGCTGATGTGGGGGATGTCTCCAGAGAGATTTGTTGATTGAGGTCCTGTCTGGGGGTTGGTCATCTACTGCTCTTTTTGGCAGGAGGAACCTGAGATTCTTAACTTTGCCCTTTGTAGGGTTTCTGGACAGCTCTTCCTCTTCAGTGTGAGGACAGAGATTTCCTTCTTCCTATGAGCATATGGTAGACCAGAGCTTTTAAGCAATTGTTACATTTTGGGCTGTAACTCCAAGACCTCCATGTGGAGTGAACCTTCATCTCTGTGTTTCCTCTGGCTGCCTCATGCAGAAAAGCTTTCACCTGGATGTTCATCTCCTTGCTGGGAGTCACCCAGGGCAGGCCACTTTTGGGAGGAGTGTGAAGGCTTGGCAGGCTGGGAGGAAAGACTTATTAAAAAAATAATGATGTGTGACACCCTACTTCTGCAGAGGCTTATACTTTCCCCCAATAATTTGTGTGTTTGTCCCCCTAAAAGCACCCATGTAGGAGAAGATGGAGGATGCAGGGAGGAAGAGAGCAGCTATCAGGGATCAGGCAGCTTCCCTTGCAATTCCTGAAGTGTTAGGCAGTCAGAAAGTGTGATGAGGGCCAGGGACACTGCAACCATCTATGCCCTGCTCTGTTAATAATGCTCCAGGTGCAGAAAGAGGCTCAAGAGCTTTGCCCAGGAGGTCAAGATTTGCACCTCATAAAGAGCTCAAAAAGTTAAATTGGGTGTTAAGAATTTTGGGAAGGAACATAAATCACAACAGAAAGTCATGCTATAAAACCAGAGCATGGCCAGATTTTAACTGCTTAGTATAATACTGGCCACCCCATATCAAGAAGGATGCTGTAAAATCTAAAAATAGATGGAGAAGATACAACCATAATGGAGATTATAAGCCAAAAAATAGGCTCTGTCCAAGGAGCAACTAAATAGGAAGCTTCAGAAAGAATTAATAGGATTCTTCACATTGTGAGGAGACAGATGGGGAAGAGCAAGCTATGATTTAAGACCTTTCAAGTTATGAAAGAGATGGAGGAAGTGAATGTGTGAATTTTTCATTTTTCATTGTATTAGAACTATTAGTACTTAGTGCAAGTCAAGGTAGCTTGAAATAAAGGCCAAAATAAATAGGACTCCTTCACAGAACCTCCAAGTGACTTGAGAAAGTCATTGCACAGAGTAAGAGCTGAATGGACTAATGGCTTCAGAGCAATTAGGCTGAGTAGACAACAGCTAGAAGACCTGAGGATAATGGGGAAATATAATGGTCCATGTTCCAGCTTTGGTTAAAAATACTTCCAGCTGCTGACCACAAAAAGCTGGGAGGTTATGTCAGGGGAGAAGGAAACTCCTAGCGGTGTCATTGTTGTTTCCCCAGCTGTTCCTTCGTGTTCCAGCAGGGGCACTGGGACCTGAGCTGCCCCTATTTCTGCAGAGGAGATGCCTCTGCCACCACTGCAGTGACAACCTATTGAGCCTGGACGTGCAGGAGTGTTCTGGGAGAGAGGCTTTTCATTCTCCTTAGGTGGGGCTTTCATAGACTTCAGCTTTCTGGTGCCAAGAAAATTACACATTTATTTAGCACGAGTTTAATGGTAGATGTAGAAGGTGGTGTGGGGTTTTTGTTTGTTTGTTTTGTTGTTGATGTTTTGAGAGATTTCTGGTGTTTTTGTTTTGTTTGTTTGTTTTGGGGTGGTTTTTTTGGTAGTTTTTTTTCTGGAGGTACAATCTCTTCCTTCCCTTGGTTTCCTCCTTCCCTCGAGCGAATAGGTGAGGAAAAGAGGTCACTTGAGGAGGTCAGGTATGCTCTTTCCTGCACATTCATCATAAACCATTAATCAGAGTCTGTATGTGTGCTCACAAGATGAGAAAGAGTTGCCAAAGGGCTCATAATTAACACATTTATCTGAATGCTGAAATTGTACAAAGCCAGTTGAGAAAATGGGTATAAATTTGAACTGCTAGTGAAGATACAGATCTATTTTTCCCCGTCTCTTAGAATCTTCAAATCAAGACTGAGTATTTCTTAAGAAAACACACTCCAGATCAACTCATTGCTGAATTTATTATCTAGCTGTGGCATTTAGCAGCTTCTCAGCTGTAAAAATGTTTAGATCCTTTTAACCTTATGTTCTGAATTTACAGAGGGGCAGGTTGGACTTAAATTGTCCATATAAACAATCTCTCATATCTTGCCTTTTTCCACATGCACATCTGGTGAGTTCTTCATCATTCCTAATTACGATGCAAGTTGGTGGAGAATTACTTCTTTGACAGAATCTGTAGCAAGAAATTGTGTGAATTTAAACAAGAATTGAGAATCCCACTGAAACTTTTATTAGAAGAAAAATCAAAGATCTGCAAAAAGTATTTTCCTATTTTTTTCTCTCAGCATCACTGAATCTTCTGATTCCAGAGCATGCATAGCCCTCTCCCATTACAGACAGACCTGGGCACATATCAGAGATTAAAAGTAACTTCCCAGATCTATCCTCACTAATGCAATATGTTTATAAAGGGTCCACAAGGAGCAATTGAAAACTCTGTCATATTTTTCTGGATCACTACATGTACTAGTGGTCAGGAAAAATTGCTGTTTTCTTGTTTAGCTGACTGCCAAAACTACATTTCACATAAAGAAGAAATAGCTAAAAACATATGGATCCTACTGTAGTGCATCCAGTTCAATTCAAATTGGCACTATAAATCTGCTTTGAATCAGCTCAACCAAAATCTCCTCTTGTCTAAACTATTTTCAGTGAAAAAGAATCCCACTAATAACAGAGAATCCAGCATAAAAGTCTAAAGAAAATATTTCTTTAAATAAAGAAGTCTAGACTTAAACTCCAGATTGGTGTAAACAGTGACTACCAATCTTCTGGACAAAATGCAAAAATCTGCTCATTAAATACTTGCAGTTTAGGAATCTTTTTTTCATGGGGAGAATGACTAATTGTCAAACCTAGGATTGGTGTATGCTGTGGGTAGCTCCATCTTTCCCCTGCATTCAGTAGCTGACACTCTTTTTCCAAACCTGCTGCAGCTCAAGAAGATACTGAAGAACCTGCCTTTGTTCAGAAGAACCACTCACACACAAATGAATGATGTGCTCCATGCCCGTGTGAATGGGACAGAATGAACAGACACATTGTTGTTATTTATCTTCAACTTATTATCCAAACAGATGGAACAGTTAAAGGGGAAAAAAATTTAAATATTTCAGGCTTTGATAGTGCCTATTCCAGACAGAATCCCTCTGTCTGACAAGTGAGCTGTTTACGTGACTGTGACCTGAACTTTCAAACAGCTGCAACTCTTTGTTTAACAGGAGACCCTGCACTGTGATTGACCCCCTTGCAGTTGTTAGAGTACAGATGATAAAGCTGGAATCATGAAATGAGCACAAACACAGAAATGATCTCTTGCTGCTGAATCTGCTTCCAAAGCTGTAATGCAGCACCGGTTTCTTCTGCATTGTGGTCTGTGAGCAATACCTCATTCAAAGCCAGTCTGAAAGCACACAAAGCAGGGAACATCTTGCTGGAGGAAGTAGAAGGATGTGTTGTATCTGTTCTGCACAAGCAAGTCAGGGATTTCTCCTCTCCTGCAATAACACTCATCGGCTGTTTGCATGTACAGCAGCTACTACCCATTATTTCCTCTGTACAACTGCACTGGGTCCTCAAGGCATTGCTCTGTGCAGCTCCAGTGACCTCAGTGGAGGATTTGGGCTGCCTCTACCAGACCTGTCATGTTCTATGCATAAAACAACATCATCCTTTCAGCCATTTACTGAGCCACTTTATTAGGGTTGCAAATAAAGTCAATAACTCTAATCATGCTTTTGGTCATTGTGAATCCTGGCTTGGCTAGAAATCGTTGGAGATAAACATCTCATTTCAAATAAGCTACTGAGCAGATGGTAATGACTTTTAATCACAAGCAACACAAGGAAAATCTGAAATAAAACCCTTGAGATGAACAGTTTGGTACATCATTCTCACCATTTTGAATGCTGAATGACCTCGCCCCACACAGAGAGCCATGTGAGATTTATGTACACTTACATTTCCAGCGAACTACAATACTGGCAGTCATTAATTGTTTTTCACAATTTTTATTTTGGGCCCTCATCCAATGCCCATTGAAGTTAAACCAAACCTCTTCTTTCTAAGCCTTCAAAGACTCCATCTGCTGCAATTACAAAGCGTTGTGTTTGAATTGTGGATGCAGAAGTTTGAGAAACCTACAAGAACTTCCTGCTCAATACTAAAAACAGGAGTGGGGATAGTTTCTTTAGACACCTGAAACCCTACCCCACCCCTCCCCCCAACCCCCCCCAAAAAAAAACCAAAACCAAAACCAAACAAAAAAAACACACAAAAACAAAAACAAACAAACAAAAACAAAAACAAAAAAAAACCCCAAACCAACAAAAAAACCCTACTAACCATTTGCAGAAACAGTGCTGGGGTCAGACACTGCCCTCAGCTCATAGCCTGTGCCTGCATCAGGTTAATGGTCTTATTTTAGACTCTTCTCAGCTTAGGTCAGTCCTGAGAAGGCAGCACAGAGAGTTTTTTTCACAGGGCCTTTCTGCTACTGCATTTTTGGAAAGTTGAGATGCATTAAGGACAACTTTATGTCAAGAGTGGAGCTCTCATTTCTATATAATCTCTCTATGATCCTTTGTGATGGGCTCAGAGCAGTCTGCTTACCCAACAATATTGCTGGCCATGACAGTGTGACAGGTTTGCATTTCAGTCCTTGTGCTGCAATCTCCCTGCCTGGAAGCTCACTAACACCATTTCTTAATGGTCATGTTTAAATAGTTTTGCTGGAGCCCACTTACAGAGCAATCTGTGTTCAAGCGCTTTTTAGCAGGGAATTGGCGAGAATTGGTTTTCAAACAACCTGATTAAACCATGTCTGCAACAAAAAAGCTCCATCACAATTTACAATATGCCTTCCACAACAGTGCCTAAATTCCAACTCCACATAAATCAGCAGCGATTTTCACGCTGGCTTCTTCCCCCGGTGTGGCTTTGCCATTTCATCCTCCAGAGAAGGACTCCCATCCCTCACTTCCATGTCCTGCAAAGACCTGCACTGCTAACCAGGGAATCCACCCTTGCAGCTTATGGTAACAGCGAGTATTTCCACAGCCACATTACAGCTCTGCAGATGAGATCCAAGCAAATAAGGTGCCTGGGCAATAATATGCACAAGAGAGGTGCAGGGGAGGAGGGTTGGCATTGCTGCTGGCAGGAAGCCATTTCCCATCTCATGGACACAGCTGGAAGCTCTGTGCCCTGTGCAGCTGCTGGGGAAGGCATGGAATGAACCACTGACTCTAGCACAGGCTGAAAACCTTGTTGTATTTCTTCTCTATAACAGTCCAATATACAGGCCTTGCTTTTCAGCTCAATATCTACACAACCCACTGCTGCAGTAGTCTGCCTTGGTATGCAACACCACTGGAACGTCCCTGTGAGACAGGGCCTGAGCCTCCAAATATATCCACGTGGAAAAGACAAACAGATATGGCAAGATGCAAAGAATTTGTTGAAACTTGGCACAGATGGTTGAACAGAACAGCTGGAGGGAATGAGACTTCAGGCAGGAATGATACCAGAGATGGGAAATACTGACAGTAGTTACAGTAATGCAGAACAACTTGCATTTGTTGGCATTGGTGTTTGTGGAAGAAACCAGCCTTTGTGAGGATTATATCCATGTAATTGCAAAGGAGACTTAACTGTGGGTCATTTCATCATGAGGATGCTCAGAAAAGATGAGGTAGCTGGCATGGAGGCAACACACATGAATTAGGGTTCCTTACATTCCCAAATGTAACATTATCTTGGAAGTTTTAAAGCCCTGCCACACATTCCTCTAATACAGGGCCGCTTTATGTCTGGAAGAGGGCATTCATGTGAGTTTGGGGGCTAATTTATTCCAAGAGTTGATAACCTGTACCTCACATGTTTTCTTCTCTAGACAAACTGTGTTCCAGCCATTTATTACTAAAGAACCTTTAAAGTTTCCAGGCTCCAGGCACAAGAGAAAGGTGTTTACATATGCCTTCAGACAAGAGGGGACTTCAGAGACTGTGATATCCAAATCAAACAATTGGATCTCTCCCTCTTCAGAGTTAGGCTTCTGAACATCTCTGATTTTGGCAATGGATTAACTCTAGAGCAGAATAGAAACTTCAACCTACCACTCCTATCCCAGCTCAGCTGGTAGCCAAATCATTTGCCCATCTGTGATCTGCACTAGCTGAATCAATCAACTCACATGAAAGACAAATGATCTCTTAAGCTTCTTATAATAGAATCATTTCTCTTTCTCACCTTAGGCAAACAACTTCTTGGAAACCATCCTACGTCAGCAAGACTGAAGCTGATATAATGAGTTAATACTCCCAGCCTAAGAACTGAGAAAGAGAGCAAAAGAGAGCAAAAGAGAGCAAAAGAGGGCAAAAGCGAAAAAGAAAAAGCGAAAGCAAAATAGCGAAACCAAAAGTAAAAAAGCGAAACCGAAAGTAAAAAACCAAAAGTAAAATCTCGAAACCAAAAGTAAAATAGCGAAACCGAAAGTAAAATACCAAAACTGAAAGTAAAAAAAGTAAAATATCGAAACCAAGAGAAAGAAAGCAAAACCGAAAGTAAAATAGCGAAAGCGAAAGTAAAAAAACGAAGCCAAAAGTAAAAAACGAAACCAAAAGTAAGAAAGCGAAACCAAAAATAAGAAAGCGAAACCAAAAGAAAGCAAAAGCGAAAGTAAAAAAGAGAAAGTGAAAGTAAAATACCAAAACCGAAAGTAAAATAGCGAAACCGAAAGCAAAAAGCAAACCCGAACGTAAAAAAGCGAAACCGAAAGTAAAATACCAAAACCGAAAGTAAGAAAACGAAAGCGAAAGTTAAAAATGAAACCGAAAGTTAAAAAAAGCTAAGCTGAAAGTAAAAAAGTGAAAGCGAAAGTAGAATACCGAAATCAAAAGTAAAATAGTGGAACTGAAAGCAAAAAGCAAACCTGAAAGTAAAAGAGCGAAACCGAAAGTAAGAAAGCGAAACCGAAACCAAAAAAGCGAAAGCGAAAGTAAAAATCCTTTCCTAATATCCAATCTAAACTTCACCTGTGCAATGTGAGCCGGCTTCTTCTCATCCTGTCATTTGTAAACAGCATCAGAGGAGAAGCCTCCCATGACAAAGTCAATACATTCTCTGATCCAGCCTATCCAGGAGAGGGCCAGACAGCATTTAAAGCAAAGCTATAGTACCAGCTTTAGATTATCAGCTTTTGTATTGAATCCCAATAATGAGCAGAGATGTTTCACAGTAGCTCAAAACCCTCTGTGAAGGAAAAAATCAATTTTTGGTTGAGATTACAAAGGTTCCTATTCTGATTTTACTTACTTGTGTCTAACATTGGAATTTTTCCCTACTTCAAATGATGTTATAAGAAATGAGAACACAGGGGGGAAAATGGGAAGCTGTAAATGTACATATTTGGGGGAAAAACAATAGAAAAAGGGAGTGGGTGCTGCACTTCATGGCAGCAATGCTTGCTTGAAGCTCAGAAACAGGAGAAATGTCAGCTCCTGTTCCAGACCTTTTGCTCAAGAAAAAGTGGGAAGAAGAGAATTATCCAGATAGAAGCAAATGGATGAGTTTTTCTGGGTAAATAGCAGAAATATCACCTTCTCTGGAGGATATTGGTTCCTGAAAACAGTGCAATATGAAACAGAGTGTCTAGGTTCTCTGTGATGGTGATGAATCTCTGTTTTAAGAGCTGAGGTAAACTATAGTAAATAGTGGGAATTTAGATTTGATTCCAATAAGGAGAAACTGTTAAGGACTGAAAGGTGGGAAGCAATGCAGGTGAAAGTCATCATAAGAAAGCAGAGGAAGGGAAAGAGTCTGGGAGAATGAGGACAGCAGACTTTAAAAAAAAAAAAAAGCGTCAGACTTGAACACATTCACTTGAACACATTCAGAACTGTGAGGGATGGTCTCTTGGGAAGATAATCGAAGGTAGGGAGGAATGCAGAGGATCTGGTACGAAAAGCACAAGAGCAGCCTATCCTGGTACAGAGTAAAGCTAGTGAACATAGCTCGAAAGCAATAGGGTTACATTAGGAGCACTTTAAAGGCTGAACAAGCAAAAAGCAACTGTGTAGAAAGTGGGAACAAGGACAAGCAACTCAAAGTATAAAGGACTAGCATAAGCATGCAGGGATAAATCAGAAAGGCTAAGGCACAAGTTGAATTACAACTAACAAGGACATAAAGGCAACAAAGGAGGCTCTATAAATACATTAAAAGAAGACAGTAAAGAAAAGCATAAGCCCATCAGTTAATGGAGATGAACAAATCTGACAATGCAGAGAGTGTAACACTATCTCTGTGACAGCCTGCAAAAAAACAGGTTAGTTGTGATCCAACACTTAACACAATCATAATAAGAAGAGAGGTGGACAGAGTAGGGAACAAGTTGCAAACTGCTTAAACAAGTTAGGGCTTGCCAGCCCAGGGATATTAAAAAATAGTAAATTCAGGTGTGAATTTACCCCTGTGACTCAGTACCAACCACTAGTGCTGCACATCTGTATCCACAGAAAAATTGGCAGATGTATTGTTCCAGAAACTTGTAGGTGTCTGACCTTGGCAAGGAGGTGGGAATAATGACACACCCAGAATATTTCTGGGGATAAGAAAAAGTACATATTCACAAAGGCAATTTCAGCACTCTTAAGGCGCTTTTTTTTTTTTTTTTTCTTGAATCTGTTAATCTGAGAGGTGTTCTTGGGCTGAGAATGCTGGCCTGGAAATCCTTAAGAGTAAATCAAACTGACTTTTTCAAACAAAGGTTTTTTAAACATGAATTCTTCCCTCTGTCCACACACACTCAAAAAAATTTTTTAAAAAAAAAATTGCATCTTTTGTGGGAACAGTTTTTATACAAACTAGAGAGAGGAAAACAAAACTCAGCATTTAAAAACAATTTCTGGAGCGAGCAAGCAAGCCTTCAGTTTTCTCAAAATCTGCAAATTTTTCTGAATCTTAGCAGTTCTCAGGTTCCATTTTAATGTTGGGTTTTTCACTGGCTATAGTTAGTACATCCATCTGCAAAATGCTGCGGGATTATTTAAGAGGAAAAGTTTATGCATATGAAATAATTTTTATGTATGCACTTATAAAAAGAGTATTTCTAAAGTCACTTCCAGCATGACAATTCTGTTTCTTCTTATATTAATCTAATGTTTAAAAACATCTTTGCTGTTCTGTCATCACAAATTAATTTCTATGTGTTTGAACTTTAGAAATACATATATACTTTGCTGGAAATGTTATATTTAGACATAATCATAAGCTTCAGAGTTCCAAAAAGCTGATTTAGGAAGAAATGCATCAACTGATTTGGGAGCTAGAAGCATCACTACCTTGTTATCTGACATGGTGTATGGAATTAGACATTTTTTCAAAAAGAACGTCACCTATAAAGTCACCCATAAAGGTAACAAAAAGACGCTTCAGCAAAACTTACACTCTTTTTTCCTTGATAACCACAGAGTGCCCTTTCCAAAATGATTTCAGCAGCAGGAGACATCTAAAGGCTGAGTAATATACTGCAAGTAAACAAGTAATTCCATTCAACAGCCCATTTCTTGAACACTGTGCAATGAGTCTGCTTCAGATTGTTAGACCCACAGTTCCATTACTGAACATCGTGAGGTTCTCAGAACAATCAATACACCTTTCAATACACCCTTTGATATGAAAATTCCCAATTTGGGGAGTTAGTTGAGAGAAATCTGATTTCAGCTCTTAAGCCTGATACTATTTGTTTCACTTCAACTTTTTTTTTCAAATCTAGAAATATTGATGTGGCTAGACGGAAACTATTTTTAAAGATTTAGTAATTATGAAAATAGGAGAAGCTCATACAGGCATTGGATTGATGACATTTCTGAAGTACTGTAAATGTCCACAGAAACTCACCACAAAATAGGTGAGATTATCTAGCACAGTTTAGACTGCAAAGAGAGGAGATTAAAATTAAATGTTTTTACTGCTGTTGTTGTTTTTTTTTAACCCAGCAGTCAAGGACAGACACTGCAACTCAGCTGATGTGCTGTAGCTCAGCACAGTGACCTGAATAATTCCTTGCCATCATCACAAGGGGTGTAAGTCAGGATGTTGGAGCAATCTTTGTAACATCAGCATTGTACCACCACCAGGCAGCTGGAAATCTAGCCTCAATCCTACAGATCTGGACCTGAAAATCCAGTCCTAAAAACATCCCAAGGCTGACAATTTCCATGGGTGGAAGGACTGCCAGGTATTTCAGCAGCAGCTTCCATTCCAAATCCCTCAGCCTGTGTGCAGACACAACCCACATGAAATAACAGAGGGTGTGGCCACCATCCATCTCCAAACTATATTACTGTGACTCTAGCACAGGCTGAAAACCCACACAGGGACTTTGATCCTGCTCTGCACAGAGATAGCCATTGACTTCAGCAGGAATATTTGCTTCTCTCAAGCTCTGGAAAGGTCTGGGAACATGCACAGCTCTTAGTGAGACATGCATTTTTTAATGTGTTTCTTCATGGTTTCATCTGCAGACTTTTGCAAATTAATAAATTTAATCAATGAATGAAGCATCCGAGCTCTCGATGCCTCGCTCAAGGATGACTTGTTTAAATGCCTTGGGAATGTTGTCAGAGAAACAAGTCCGTAGGAATCAGACCTGGAGAGGAAAACCCACACTCTGTACTTATGTATGGAGGCGAGAGATCCGAGAGAAGCCTGCCCAGCACTCTCTATAGAAAACACGCACAAAGGCAGGAAGATTAATGGACACAGTAACTAGTCAGCAGAGTATCACAGAATCAATTAGATTAGAAAAGGCCTCTGAGATCATCGAGTCTAACCTATGACAGAACATCGCTGTGTCAAACACTGAGTGCCGCGTCCTGCCTTCTTTGAGCACCCCCAGGGATGGTGACCACCACCTCCCTGGGCCGTCAGTGTCTAATCACTCTTTCTATAAAGAAATTCTTTCTAATATCCAAACTAAACCTCCCTTGGCGCAGCTCGAAACGATGTCCTCTTGTCCTGTCAAAAGACAATTCTTTCCATTTGCGCATCGAAGGTACCGCAAGACACTGCTCAGCGCACTTCCCCAGCGACGCCTGCAAATCGCTCTGCGTCTGCTGGAGCCGCCTCCAGACAATTTTGGCTCTGGTTTTTTGGTTTAGACTGATTGATTTTAGATTTCAGCGACGGATTTTGTTCCGTTGTCACACTAAACACCCGTCCCTGCCCTCGGCGGCGATTCTCCAAGCGACCTTAAAGCTGTCTCTCCCTCACGGCTCCTCCCTCGCGTCCCGCCCGCAGCTCCCGGCGGCCCCGGCCGGGCGCGCTGCCGGCAGCATGGCGGGGGAGGCGGGCGGCGCCGCGCTGGGCCGCGCGGCCGACAAGCTCTTCTCGCTGAGCGGCCTCTTCGCCGTCCGCAAGCCCAAGGGACCCACCTCGGCCGCCGTGCTCAACCTGCTCAAGGAGAGGCTGCTGGCAGGTGAGCGGCGGCGAGATCCGGAGAGATCGGGCCAGGCGTGCCCTGCCCGGCGCGGCTGTGGGATGGGGTCAGGGGTTTGCGGTCCTTGGGGTGCCCGAGCTACAACTCTCGGCAGACCATTTCACCGTCTTGCTCAGCGCTCAGAAGAACGAAGCATAAGCATAAGATTCTCTTTGTGGGCTTTTTGTTTGTTTGTTTGTTTGTTTTGGTAGTAGTTCATGGCCATGGCATGGCCCACCCTGGAGAATGGAGCCATTCCTGGGTACATCCCGGATCGCTGATGTCAGGTTGGACATCAGGAGGAATTTATTCACTGAAAGCGCGGCTGGGCATTGGGTTAGATGGCGCAGGGAAGTGCTGGAGTTGTGTCCTTGGTGGCCTTTAAGGAAAGATTGTCCCAGCCAGAGTCAGTATTGATCACATTGCACGGTGAGCTGTGAGACCGCATTCACCACATGCCGCTTGTGGCAGGGACCTGTTGCCGCTCGAGGTACAGCAGGACCTGAGCCCTGAGGTTGGATAGGGATGGGATTTCCCCCAGCAGGAAGCTCCAGTCCTGCGGGGCCCAATGCAGGGAATGGATCCCAGGCTGCTCGGAGAGCTGTGGCAGTGTCCCAGGGACAGCGTGTGCCCATCTGCAGAATGGGTGTCAGAGCATCCCTGCAGCACAGCACTGGCAGGATGTTCTGCTGCAGTCCCACTGCCTATTGCCATTAAAAAATATCACCAAATGAGTGAAAAGCAGTGTTTCAAAAAGTTTGAAAGTCCTGGACAGTCTGCAGAAACTGCTCATTCTGAGTACAGGGAAGTCTGTATGTCGGTTATTAAGGAAACAAAAAGTGAGCTCATTGCAAAGGTGTGAATGACTATGGCCTAGATTCTTTTTATAATGGATATGGGGACTTGATCATCATCTAGTCTGGGCTTTTGGGCACTTGTTGATGAAGTGAGAACATACTTGCAGACTAGTGAGTGCTTAGCCTGATTTACTCTGTAGTGAACTGTAGTGTAGGCACACACCTTGTGTGGAAGAATCAGCTTCCCTGAATGGAGAGATAATAGATGTGGATAAGGGAGCTTAGACCATTTGTCATATTTAATACTGATAAATAAGGGGTATTGGAGTCTGCAAAATTCCTGGAGCCATCAGTTGTATAGAAGTTTGCTGAGTTGGGACATTGACAGCTGGAAAGCAGCAGTGAGCAAGTTGAGTTCACTGCAGAGTTTCCATAGGGCTGTGAATATGCAAATAAGCATGTCCCAATAGAAGGCAGTAAATACATCAAGAATTGGCTCAGATTATGTAGCATAACATTGGTGTATAATAGATGTTTTGGGAGCTCTGCTGCTGGTTCTTCCGTCCTTTGCTAATGAAATTTCACAGGTTTGCTACCAGTACTTTCAAAAATCTGTTTCTAACAGTATGTGAGACTTCGTTAGAATGTAAGTGAAAATACCTTGCAAATTGTTTGAGGTTGGGAGTAAATCTAAGTTAATCACTGGTCTTCTGCAGTACAGTTATTTCTACACTGCTAATTAATAGTTTAAATATTTGATTTTTATTTCCTTTAGCAGTCTGGAAATGTGTGCCATTTTTCCTACGTTCTAAGGTTATTTTATAATGCTTCCTTTCAATTTCTATTTGCAGAAGCTGGTGTGCAAACAAATGGGAACAAAAGAAATCAGGTTTTGAAAATTGGACATGGAGGAACTTTGGACAGTGCAGCCACAGGAGTTCTGGGTAATGAAAAACATAATTATAGTCATCAAAATATGATTTCAGGAAACATTTTCATGCCTGCATGAAGTCAGGTGGAGGAACAATTTGGGATACACGTGACAGGTTCTGGGGGAAGGACAGATTACTGTGGAAGAATGGTCTGGGTTAAATTTCCTGTGCATATACTTCTACATGCATGTAACATGTTTTTAACAGAAGGCCTTATTCTTCCTTCCTGCCTTCTCTCCCCTCTTCCAAATCCTGAAATAACTTCTGGGTTATTACATGTGGGAAAATACAAACTCTTGTGTAATGAATTGTAAAGTACCTGAGAAATTGATGGTTTTTTTAAACTTAAGTTGGGGATTTATAGTCATCATAATCTGTTGAATTATTTTATCTCAAAGTAATGCTATTCTGGGATTTTGAGGGACCCTTTAGGGCTGCTAATACTTACCAAAAGAAAGATGTATAAGAACAATTCAGCTGCTGCTTTTCTTGAAGCTCTTGTTGCCCTTGTTGGATTTGCTCCAGAACCTCAATGTCCTGCTTGTAGTAAGGGGCCCAGAACTGGACACAGGACTCAAGGTGTGACCTGACCAGTGCCCAGTACAGAGGGAAAAATCACTGTCCTTGTCCTGCTGGCCACACTGTTTCTGATACAGGTCAGGTTGCCTGACCCTTCAGAAAAAGTTTTAGGTACCTGTCCTGTCTTGTTTCATAAAGAAGATTCTTCAAAGGTATTTTATCCTTTAATTTTGGTGGCAATCCATGTATTGATTTTTTTTGTTTTGTTTTGTTAAAGAACAAGATGTGTCAATTGCTGGTGTTAAAACCTCAGCTGTGGGTGTGATTATTCCCACATCATACTTTGTCACCAGCAGTTTTATTGATAAGTAACACGCAGACTACAGCATGCTCAAATCATAACCTTGTAGCTCTCCTTGGCTTGGAGAAATAACAGCAATACATTCTTGCTGTTGAAAATAAAGAGCTACAACTCTGAGTATACACTGAAGGTAAATGCTCTGAGTTTTGATGAATGACCTCTCTCAGGAAGAATTCAGCTTCCAGGGGAGGTTGGTTGCTACGTGTGTTGCTAGAGGTCTGTAGCTGGTAATTGTCCTTGTGAATGTGGCAAAATGTGACATTCTTGGGTTAGAATGGAGCACTGCCTGGTTTGGTTCAAATTCCCTGTGCTCTGTGGCCACTCACTGGGGAATTCAGTGTGCATTCCTGAAGCAGATGTTTTCCTTTCACACAGGTGTTCCCTTTGAGCATGCTGCTTCTCGTTGTGCAAAGTCAACAGCATTGATCCATAGGAAAAGCAAAATCGCTCGTGCTTTTTTAATTGCTTCTCACTGTTCTGCAGCAGTCTCCAAAGCCTGCTTCTATGGCATGACAAAAAGTATTTGGGCTTGATGGGCTTGGTATAGATAGAGAAGCACATCACCTTAATTAGCTGTGGATGGAATGGAAAAAGGCATAGGATCTTTCATTTCACGGCCATGCAAAACACAAGGGAAAAATCAATGGTAGCTAGATTGGAAGGGACAAAACTGGAGAGGACTGGGAAAGGGACTGTGCCCAGATTTCTTGTGCATTCAGGTAAGGTAATGAGGGAAGGACACAAGAGAAGCAATTTATTCAGAATATATGTGCTGCTTTTCAGGATGGAGTGGTGGAGCACAAAGCTTTCCTTCCTCATGGACAGGAGCATGATGGAAGTATTAAAATTTCTGAAACCCTTAATGATCTATACTGCTGTCTCCCAGGTTTTATGTATGTTTTATGTATTGCACATCTGTAACTTTGTTCATGGGAATTAATTGATGCAGAGTGCTGCTTAGTGTGCCAGGTATACTGCCAATAACTGAGCAGTGCACTTTATCAGAAAACATACTTTTATATTTCTTCTCTTACAGCAAATGTAGATGAGGAAGGGCCTTGGAGGCAGAGGTCAGTGATCTATGACATGTGGGAGAAAGGCAAAGTCAAGTCTTGGTGAATATCTTCTTTTGGTATTATTCTAGGGCTGTGGCTCCAGCTTGCAGTTTCTTGCTGTATAATGGGAATTTTATATAGCAGTAACGAATTATGCTTCCACAGTAGAAGAAAACCTGAAAAAGTATATAAAAAAATTCAGTTAAATCTTTTTACATTCAATGTAGTCTCTCAAGTGGGGTTTATATTACTGTTCAATAACACACATTCTCCATAAGCTGATGATTAATGGAGAAAATTGTTAGTATCTTGTTCACAAAAGCATTCAATGTCTCTTTAAAATTATTCTATTGAATCTCTTGACACTCTTCAGCAAATTTCAGCTCAGCTGTTGAAGTGTCAGTTATGTCATCATGTTGCAAGAAAAGTGCTTGGTTAGAAAGTCTTATCTGTGTGCTTATCTCCTTTTCTCAGCCTTCTTGCAGCTCTTTCCTATCTGGCAAATAACAGGAACAGGTTGAACTAAAGGTACATGAAAGCACAAGCACAAGGGCTAAAAGCCCTCAGGAATAAGAGGAGTAATTGAGAACAAGGAGGAATCTAACGAGTCTCAGAGCATAAAAATAGAGAAGCATTAGAACACAAGTAAAAAAAAAAATATTTCCAAAGTTCATTTTCAGTTTGATGTTTTTGGTCCTGTCTCTCAATTAGCATGAAGCTGATTTCCTGAAAGCTTCCTTAACTCCTCTAGTTTTATTTAAATAAAGTACATAAGCTGTTGCACATTCCATGAGTTGTACTCAAAACTAATTTCCTTCAAAATTTTCTTTGGATTGCTGTATGTGGAAAAAAATCAATAGGAAAGCATTTTAAAGGAAAGCACCTTGTAAAAAGCTTTAAAATAAAATATAAAATAGAGCTCTTTTTCTGTCTCTTTCTTTTATGAAAAGCTGACTGATTACTGTTTTTTAGAAAACTGTTGTAATGATTGAAATAACAGTAATCTGTACATGCACAGTAATAGGCAGTTGGACCTTTTGATGATTTTACTTTCTTCCTGCAAGCCTGATAAACAATTCCATTATGCTGTCTTGGCTGTTTTACTTGTGGTCACTATCAACCTTTAAAAGGACTATTTGGTTACAGTGAAGGCTTCATTCATTATTGGTGAGCCATAGCCTTCATCAAACCAGAGGCAGTGTTAATTGCACTCTCCATTTCTTTGGTGATTAAAAGATAAATAAATGTACGAGTTGAATTAAAATATTTTGACAGTAGATGAAGGTTATTTATCTTTTGCTTTAGGTTTTTTTTTTTCCTTTCACTAGCTCCATGTTGTTTGGACATCAGAGATGCTTTCTCAAAAGTGTTGACTCTCTTCATATGCTAACAGAGCATGAAAAGCTGAGTTTCTGACTAGCATAATATTTAGTATTGAATGGTGTTGAAAAAGGGAACTGCAGGGCTGTTTTGAAGTAGCATTTCTTCTTCTGTCTTTGCAGTGGTTGGTATTGGAAAAGGAACAAAAATGCTGGGAACTATGTTGGCAGGTTCCAAGGTAAGGAATGCTAAATGACTTGTATTAGTGGGGTGTTTTGTTTGCTGGTTTTCTTTTTTCTGTCGGTGAAGAGCTGAACCAACTTACAAATGTGTCAGCCATGCTGCATGTTTAGCTCAGATGTGTGCTTCAGCTCCTTTTTGCAGTTAGTCAGAAATGTGCTTCTTTAATGTCCAGACTGGTCATTTAAAAAACTTTCTTTGTCTCAGTTTTCTACAAAATGTTAATAAATACCAAAAATTACCATTTTACAGGAAGATTTCTCTACTATTTAGTGTACTAAAAGAAAAAGAGAAACTAATGAAGATTAGTTTCATTAAAACTGATGTTTTGGGGATGTAGTTGTGGATGACAGTTCAATTTTTAGTAATTTTCCTAATGTGTAGATAACTTCATTGTTACTCAGCTTGAAGTAACAGATGGTCTTTGTTTCTTTTCTGTCTTATTAAATACCATGAGTCCTTAAGAGGCACTTTTTGGAATTTAGAGTGTTTTGGATTGCTTCTGCTGTAGAGGGATGCTCTACAAACACATCAATAGACACATGTGAGAAGCCAAAGGTGGCAAAAGCCCTGTGGCTGCATGAGAGAATCCAGACCAGTGACAGATAAAAATTTTGTTTATTATTATGATGATGATTTTTATTGACAGATAAAAATTTTGTTCTTTGCTGGTTTTGATTAATTTTACTGTGTTCATTTTACTTTGGTTACCCCCCAGACTGAGGTGTTACATACACAAAAAAGTGCAAGTACTCCCAAGGGTAATGTCCCAGTGTTGATTCCTTCCTCACAAGTCAAATCCTGTGTTTAGCCATTATTTTTACATGAGAAGTTTAGATAAGAATGACAGATGTGGAAATCAATTAAGCCTTCCAAATTTCATCTTAAACACAGGAAAAGTCAATAATGCATTATATTCTGCCATTTTTTCCCTTTCTCTTCTAGTCTGAGCACTTAAGGTCCTTTACAGCTGCTGAGCTGATAGTTTTAAGGTAGAATTTGATTGACAACCTTCAGTTCAACTCAGAGGCAAATAATTGCACAGAAAAGGACAGAGGCAGGATAAAAAGACATAGCTGTAGAGTCTGATCCAAAACTCACAGCAGGCAGTGCCAGTCTCTGCACTGGCTGTAATGGGTTTGCATTTAGTTTCTGTGAGTGCATTTCAGCAGCATCTGTGTTTTGAAACATGCAGTGAACAGCTGGATTTACAGTAGAAATGTAAGCAGTTACCACCTGACACCTCCTTCGAAAGAACTTTAAAGTTAAAAGAAGTCATATAGATTTACTTCAGCTAAATTAAGTCATCACAGCTAAATGTGTGAATTGTTGATTTAGAAACAAGTAAAGCAATTGAATTAGATCTTAAGCTGAGGTTCACAGTGGAAACAGCTGTGATGGATGAAGTACTTTCAGCCTTTTTGGCAGAAGAGGTTATGCTCAGGTTACTTGACAACTTCACTGTGAACTCCTGTAGCCTGTAACTGGGTTATCCAGCCAAACCTTGTTCTCAGATGGCTCACAGGGGCTTAGAGCTGCTCCTGAGGGGCAACGGAGGGGAGAATGTGCAGTGGGGGCATCCCTGCCTGGCCCAGATCCCTGCCTGGCCTTACATAGGTGTGGGCTTGAGCACTTGGTTCAGTGAGGCAAACATACATCTTAACAGAGCTCAGCAGCTCTTCCACTGCAGCTGTTCCTGTGTTCTCCTGTGGAGGGGAGTGTGAGGTACCTGACATCCATGCCAGGTATGGAATCTGCAGCATTTAGTTGGAGCATTTCCTGTCTCTGCCTTCCTATTTTCTATTTATACTTCAATAAATTAGGCATGCAATGATTTGTGAGGCTTAAGGAAGTTGAAGGCTTTCTCACAGATGTCTGCCTGTTGGGTTTTTGACCATACTGATAACAGCATCTCATAATGCATCAAGAGGTAAATTCATGAGTAAATAGGTTTGAGTATCTTAGCTGCTTTCCATGCCATGTGCTTGGAATTTATTCTCTTACTTATTTTTTTCCACTATTTTGGATGCTAAAGTGTTTGTTGAAATGTGATGTTTTTCTTTTGTTCCTTTTGTTATTATAAAGATTCAGAGGAGCTGTCTGACCCGCTCTGGCCAGGATTTATTGTTTGCTTCTAGGAATGCATCTTGTAAAAAAACAGTTCAGTCTATCATTGCTGGCAGCAGAGCTATGTGGAGTGGCCAAAATGTATGGTACTGCAGTAAACTCCATATGGTGACTCTGCCAGGAATTGGACTGGCTCTGACATTTTCCCAAACATTGTGTGAAACTTTTCCTGACTCAGTGTGGCAGCTCTGAGCATTATTCCTTGGTGTGCAACTCACACACATTCTGTAAGGAGTATTACTCTTGATGTGTAAACCGAGTTCTTAATTGGTTTGACCTCCTTAGGAATTAAGACAAACAGAAATGTGCAGCCAAGGGCAATACCTGCTTCGTGCTCCAGATTTCTCATCGAATTCTTAATATTTGTCCAGAAATAAAAATATGTACAAGCTGGCTTAGCTTTTGTTTGTTTGCATTTTGTTGTTTCAAATGTTCCAAGTGAGAGAGAAAAGCTGAATGCTCTTGGATCTGGAATTTAAATACTGAGCAATATTGATTCTCTATAGGAGAATCACTTTTTCTTCTTGTTCTGGGACTTGCACTTGGTCTTATTTGGACTTTCTGAACTTCAGTATTTTTAAAGATTTTTTTACCATGTTGGCAAAATAAAGAGAGTAGAATGAGAAAGTATTTCATGCTTCACCAGGAAAATTAATGTGATGGGAGCAGACCAATATTTATTATGGTAAATTGTTTCTAAACAATTCAGTCTTAGGTATGCCTTGTCTGTCTCAAACACAATGTAGAAGTGTGTTTTTCTGGGGGGAGAAATGGTTTAGAAAATGGTAGCACAGTTTCCAAAGTGGTAGTCCTGTTTAAAATTTCTCATCTACCAGAATGTGCTGTTACGTAGAAGCAATGAGGGAAATCAGAGAATGAAGAAATGAAGGGCACTAAGCAATGAAATTCTTCCTTAATCTAATTCTTTCCATTGGGAGGAGATACCTCCCAACACATACAGCCTTTACGGGTAACTGAAACTTTCAGACTTCAGTTCCGTGCTTAATTTGCTTATTTCTCAGTGACATAGCACCTGAGTTCAGCCTAAGAGAGTTTTAGTCATAGTAGTGTGAATGAAGAACTTGGCCATCCATCAGAGTGTCCTTGCAAGCACTGCCTCTCTATGAGTGGAAAGCTTGGAGTATATTGGTTTCATCTGAGGATGCAACTTCTTATTATGGTCCACATACAAAATACCTCCCCAAGTGCTCAGTGTGAAGGAAATTTCCTGAGTACTTTGCACTGGTGGCACAAGCTTGAGCAATGACTGGTTAAAAAATCGAAAATTTAATCTCAAAATTTGTGGCTTCTCCTGAATGAAGCTATCCAAAAAACCTTCAAACCTCTGCACAGAGTAAAACCCAAACTCCAAGTGTCCCCAAAGCCTAGAAAAGGAAAAAGAGATAATGGGCAGAATGAAGATACATCCGTGACCTGATATGTGACAACTTTCATTTCATATTATAGTTAAAATTTGTGTTCTAATGAATCCTGGATAGAAAATGAGTGCCAGATCAGTGATTAGGTTTTAAGTCTTGCCAGTCACACTTGTATGGTGTGAGAGAGGGCTTGTCTGAGCAGGAATTGGTTCAAATCACCTAGCAGAACTTCTGAGACATGTAAATTACTTTTTTGCAGTGTGATTCTGGGACTAGAGCTTGGTATTGCAAAATTGTTTCTCTAGAGGGGTGGCATCAGATCCTGCAGAACAGTGTCCATAAACAAGGTTATTTCTTTAACTCCTGTGATTATTTTATTAAAAATAGTCCTAAAAATTGAGTTTTTACTTATATCCCTTCTCAAACTTTATGCTTTCTCCATGAATTAAATTTTTTTTAATTAAGTCTTTTTCTTCCATCTTTTGGCAGCGAGTTCAATGAATTAACAACTCATTAGAAAGCACATCCAGTGGTTCTATAAGGAGCAAAACTAATGAAGCCTTTACTTGTGACTTTGTTTGTTTACAGCTCGTTAGACACCAAAGCCCCATGTGGACTTTTTGGTATCCAGTAATTCAGGGGGGCTCCCTCTGGACCCTTCTTGGTAGAAGCTGCAGTAGATTTATTTCCTCTATCTGTCTGTTTTCAGGAGGCTTGTAAGAACTCGGCATCTCTGAGACCTCTATTCTTCTGCCAACATTTGTGTGTTTGCACATTGACATGCACACCATGATGGTGTAAGTGCTGTTTCTTTGGAAATTCTAATTTTCATTTTAAATAGCCTCACTGTGCTGCTTTGTTGCTTTTTCTTTTCAGTATATTTCAGTGTTTGTGCTCCAGTTCATTTTTGAGTTGCAAGTGCAAGAAAATTGAGTTGACTTTGCTTTCAAAGGATCCTCTTGGTGATGTGTGCACTTACTTTAAGTCTTGAAAATTTCTCTAGGGTATCACCAGCTGAACTCTGTGCTTCACTCTGCTTTCTTTTGCAGTCCAGTTATTCATACAGTGCACAGGGATGTGTTCTGTTTTCTTTTTCAGATTCTGATATTTTGAACGTTGGAAGGGTGGGATTTTTGGGTAGTGGTGATAATTTTATTAGACCAGTTGTTACGGTACAGAAAACTAGATGTTTGGATATGCAAGCCCTCTCTCAGATCTAAAATAGAAGCCATGGATTTTAAAACTAAGCCTATTTCAGATTTGGTTAGAGCTTAGTGGGATAGCTATCTTTTAGATCACGTCTGAAATAAAAAGTAGGTAATGCTTCTGAGTGTGGTATACAAACAATTCTGTGTGGGCAAGCAGTTATATAGGTAATACCTCAAGAGTGCTCCACAAAGATAGGCTGTATTTTATTACCTGCTTTAAGAAAATACATTAGGAGAAGTTTTATGCCCTGGGTGGGGCAGCAAGGATTTGTTCTCAGTGGATCAAGCTCCCAGGCAGAAGGCAAGGAGGACTGTTACTGCTTGCTTGATGATTCTTCAGTCTTCTTGCTTGTCTTCATTTGCTTCTGCTTTCAAATTGCAATATTAGCATATCCAACTGTATTTGTCCTGAACGAATACAAGTAAAAGTGGTTTGTTTGCTCTTCAGCCCTTTCCCTCAGAAGTTTTTCATCTGCAGCACCTTGTCATTTTTCACTCTGTGGTTTATGCCACAGGTTTACCTTCTCACACCTCTTTGTTCATGGTATCCTGTCCAGAATAACCAAGGGTCTGAGAATTTCTTTTTGTAGTGAGGTGGGAGAGGTAACAAATAAATGTGTCCTGCCCATTGAAAGAGAATGGATTGTTGCTACACAGAATGTCACTGCTTTGCTTTTGTTCAAGCCCAAAGAAGTTGTTGTTTCCTTACAAGGGAGGTAAAAGAGGGAAGTAGGAGATGATAAGGTTATCTCCTAGGGGAAGGGGAAAGCCTGGTAGATGATATGTTGTGGCACATGGAGGGGTTAATGTGAGATAACATCATAGTGTGCCTGAAATCCAATATCTCTATTAAGTCCATGGGTTTTTTTTGAACCCAGTGGAGTTATGAATTTTAGTTCCAAGGCTTGTTTTGAAAGATGTTTTATGGGTTTTCCTTGAGGAACAGGACTGGCAGATTGGAGATGGAATGATTCTTTTATGAGAAGTGTTAACCCATGGACAGATGGATGGATTTCAGCCCTTGTAGACTGGCTAGGTGAATTCTTCCTGACATGTACTGTTTGCTTAATTTCACCCATTTAGTTACCATTTTAAGGAAGTATATTACATTCCTGAAACACAGGTATAGGACAGAGAGGTCTTGACATTTCTTTTCGGTGGTATTTGTTATGTTATTGTGCAAACATTCAAGAAATACTTCCTCCACAACACTGTGCAAAGATGTCTGTTAATAAAACTTGTCCTACTTAGTGTCTGTAGCCTTTAACAGCTACATCTAGGAATTGCTATAATAGTTTGATGAGGGTTTTTTAACCACTGCTGGCACCTGAGAAGGTTTTTGCAGAACCAGAACTTTGTATTGTAACTCCATGAGATCTCTAGAGCAGAGGAGATTGGTTCAGAAACCCGTTGTTGTGTAAGCAAACTTGGTTTCTGTCCTGTGTGTTATTTTACCTTATTGACAATGAATTCCTTGTTCCCCAAATGCCTCCATGTATTAACTGGAGATCAGTGTCAGTTTGTGAAATCACATTGAAGACAATGTCATTGTCTCTCTTCTTTTGTCAAAAGGAAAATGCTTGCACAAAAGGAGGGTTGGGAAAATGCATGAATGAAGTTGGTTTTGATGTGTTTTGAGAATGTGTAGAAGGTGTTGGCAAAACCTGAAGTGGTGTCTGTACAAAAAAAGTTGCACTGACAGAATGCTAAGCCTGCATGGTGGGGGCTGCAGGAATTGGGAAGGGCAAAAATGTTAGAGGGGTGAAATGGCCTTACACACTGTCAACATACCCGTTACTGCAGAACCTATGATACATTTTTTCACCTGCTCTTTTTGGTAATAAATCATAGGAGAGGAAGCTGATTTTGCTATCTTGACTTTTCTGCCCTGCCCAATATCCCTAAAACAAAGTTGTAGAAGAAGAAGCTGTTGAATAGTGTAGATACATCCTGTGCTGCAGTGATACTATTAGTAAGCTGGCTTAAGATGCTGTGTAGTGCTCAAGTCTCTTTTATGCTCACCCCAGAGGCCTAATCTATTAATAGCTCAGCTTCATGCTCTATTAATATTCACAATCTTTTTTAAACTGTTGAAAATCTTGAGGAGGCTGCCCCTATTGTGCTGCTCTTTCCTCCCCAAGTGCCGAATATTTTAAGAGCATATTCTGGTGTGATTTTTCTGTTCTTCCATTCATGAGGTCAGTGGTGCTTTCTTCTGTCTTGACCTTTCTATAATTGTACATATGGCTGTGCTTCATGTGCAATTCTTGCTTGGACTCGTTAATAAAATCAAGACTGCAACATGGCAAGGCCTTTTTCTCATTCTTCATAAAAAGAACAGAAAATAGAAAGGATAGTAACCAATTTAGATTGGCCATTCTACACTGTTTTTCCTAGTGTTCATTTCTAGTAATTTGGAGATGCTCTTAGCACTGTCTTTTAGAATTTGCTGCATCTTGGCCTTAGCAGTGTGTTTGAATTCAGCCAGAGGCTTTCTTGCATTCAATTTTATCTGTGATTTTGTATGTAGCTATAAAGTCTTACCCTTCTGGAAGGACTTTCTTCTATTTCTGGACAGAGAATTATGCATTTCCTTAAAACTCTGTTGCCCAGATAGAATTTGGAGGTCATCTTTCTTTATTTTGTTTTATCTGTGATATGGGTACTAGAGGACAGAATGATGGAATAGGTTTTAAAGCTGAGGATGACATTTAAGAGCCAGCCTGAGACCTTTTGATGAGTGAGGGAGGTTTCCACAGAGAGCAATTGCCAGAAAGGTTTGCATAAAGAAACTGTGGGTTTCAAACAGCCCCTTTGCACATTAACCTGCATCCCCTCTTGGATGTTGTGAGCCTGCACTGTGTTTGTAGCTGATGTGTGGCTTGGTGCTCTCAGGTGATTCAGTGTCCCTGTTACTGATGGCATTGTTCTCCCACCTGGCCCCTTTCCTGCACTCCCTCTGACTCTGGAATTTAAATTTGGTACAGTTTTTAGCTAACACCTTAAAGCTTCTCTGAGCTACAGGCAAAGTATCTTCTGTTGGGCTCCTGTTAGAGGGGTTGTAGTCCTTCCTTCACATAAAAAATCTAGTCACCCCATAATGTTTGAACTCTTTAAAATAAGCTGACATAAGAGATCAGAAAATCCTGTAAGTCCACAAAGTAAAGATCAGATAGTTCTTCAGCAGTGACAGTACAATTACAGCATCTAGTAGTAAATGCAATTTAGTGCAGGCTTAGCACAAAGTCAGCTTTTTCTTTTAGGAGAAAAAAAATGAATGGTAGAGAAGTTGTAAATGTTTATGTATATCAAAAGGTCATGTTTGGTGTTTGATAATTTTGAATTTGCTCTATTGTAATAGATGAAACTCCTCCCTTATCCTGCAGTCTTTATTTTGCCCTCTCTGCAACCTGCTTTTAAGAGATTAGGGCTCTGTGCTTTTAATATATTGGAATCTGCTTAGTGAGAGTGCTTTGTTTTGGAAAATAATTGAAACTATGGCAACCTTTGGGGTTTTTTCCAGCTTATTTGTCTACCTCATGCACTCCTCCGTTTTGGTGGATGATTAGCATACTGGAAACCACTGGTAACTGCTAATGTTATACAAACAGCAGAATAAGTTCTGTAAATATTAAATCCAGGACTGGTTATTTGTGCTTTTGAAATCATTGAACAGAAACTGAATATCATTACAAAACTGAGAGTTTAAGGCCTCTTCACTATCTCAGTGGCCTAAGTGTACAAATCTGTAAGTGCAGAGCAAGTGGTTTTGGCACAGGAGCACTGCTTCTGCTCAGTGCTTGCCTGCTGTGTGCTCCCCCTGATTTCAGTCAGGTTCTCTAGAGCACTTGTTTCATGTTTGTTTATGTTCAGACTTGTTAGCCACTCGCAGACATCAGTTTACATAAATTGAATTTCTGTTTCTCTTGAATATGACTTCTTTCCCAGCTTTGAGTCTTTTGCACAGGGGATTGTGGCCTTAATTTGTTTATTTTCCTTTTACACTTCTGTGTTCAGTTGCTGCTGTGATTGGAAAATGGGTCATCCTTGGATGAACTCTTATGAACTGCCTCTTCCAGAGAGCTTGCTTGCCTGGGAAATTCTTGTAGTGGGAGCCATCTTAAAATCTTCCTGACAGCTACTGGTGACCTTGTTTCGTAATTACTTGTGTTTCTGTCTAGCTCTTCTAAAGTGTTACTTCTCCATGTATGAAAGAGCTTTTAAAACACGTTATAATTTAAGATTTCAAGTCTCTGGCTTCTTTCCAAATAAAACCTTGATGTCTCAACAGTTAAAACTGAGAAGCTGTGTTGCATGGTCTGTCTGGCATTTGCACTGATAAGTGGGGCAGACATGCCTGGCAGTCAGCCCGGGGGCTTCAGCCTCCTGGAGCCCCCCCGGGTGGGGTTGTGCAGCTGAAAGCTCTGCTGGCTCTGCAGCCCCTGAAATGGGAGGGGATTCTTCCTCCTTCTCCTCCTCTTCCCCCTTTCCCAGTTAAATATGTATGCTGCTAAAGTCTTGCCTTTATTCTCTCTCTTCTTATGCATATTCTTTCTCTTTCTGTGTTAGTCTAAAGACTTCTCTGAAACTGGGTATGAAAATAAAAAAGCCAAATTATAGCTACTCTCGTACTAAAAATATTATGGTAACCATATGGTTTATTATTTGTGAGAATGTTGACTGTGCCCTGTGGTTGTGACACTAAAACAAAATTCCTCTTCCCAAGACCTGTGAGATTTATTAGAGGTCTGTAATTTGTTTCTTATAGATTCCTGTAATCCTATTTTTTATCCTGTGCTGGCTTTTTATGGTGTGTTTCTTTCTGGCCATGGGTATGGTGTGCATGCACGACCACCCAGGCATTTCCCTGTGTGCCTGGTCTTGTTGGGGTTGCATCCAGCACATCCCCAGTCTGTGTTTGTGCATTATCACTGAGGGAGTGCAGTGGATTGCCACTGTAAAGTATCATCTTAAGGCTGTCTTCTTACTGCTGTGAATGCTGGAGCTGCTTATACTCAAGGGCTTCTGGTCACTTCGCTGCCTTTTGTTTCACTTGCCATAATGGTTTTCTTTTTTTCAAGAAAATGGCTTTCTGAGCAGCTGAGACACACAGCCATTCCCTAATGCAGGGTAGTTTTGGAAAGGTCTGTTTGTCCTCAGGGTACTGTTGTACAGTTGTGAGGCTCTGCTCTGGGACCAGCCCACCATTCTGTGTTGGAATTAATGCACAATGCTGCAGCACTTGCAAGTGCTACTGGCAAGTTGTGACTGGAGACACTGGATCTCAGCTTTTAATGTGCAGCACTTGCATGTTGTGCAATCCCATAGGGGAATTGAGGTGCTGCTTTAAATCTTTAAATGTTTTGGGTCCTGGTCTCTTGAGATGAGTAGAGGGCAGGGATGTAGGTAGGGGCTGTTGCCTTGGCAGGGTGTTCTCTGAGGAGCTGCAATATAGGGACACTTTCTGTCACAGTCTGCATTTGTCAGGTTTTGCTGCTGCCTGCAACACCTACTGCCTTCCTTTTTTTGTTTTGGGTTGAGTGGGTTGAAGGCAGAGTGTTGTGAGCAGTTGCTGTCTGTGTTCCTGCAGTGATTTGTAATTTGAGAGTACAGGGAGAGTGCCCCTAGATGTATTTCGTAAAACTGGAAGAAATACATGATTGCCAACAGAGGTGAGAAAAGGTCACTGAACACTTATTAAATGACTCAGAATCCATTGGGTGCTTCTGAGGGCAGTGTGAGTGAGAGTCTAAAGAGTGTTAATGCTGAATTTTGGCACAAATAATTCTGAACTCTCATATTATCTTCTACAACCTCCAGGTTCTGCACCCTGCCAAAGGGGAAGAAGTAAACCTTACCCAGTGGCAAGTAAGAATTATGATATATAATTGTAGATAGCCAAGGGCACTCCAGAGACTGATCATAAACCAGCTGTAATTCTTAGTTTCCTGACCTGTTATGGCTTTCTTTGTGGATTATTGCATTGCTGGCTTGAGTATTTTGTGACTCTTTAAAGACTCATGTAAGGAATGGGGATTTGTGACTAATGTTTAAGGATGTTCTTTTTACAAATGGCAAACCCTTTTGCTCTTCTTGCAGAAATTAAAGGTGAAATGTTGAGATTTGGATTGTATTGGTCAAGCAGTTTGTGTTTACATATTAACAGATGAGACATTATCTCTCTATTACTGGCAGGTCAAATACAACATATTATTGTAACAGCAAGATAACCAAAACCAGAATTAAAGGAAAGGAAGTAATTTAAACTGAAGTAGTATGAGTATTTTGATTTGGAAACATCAGAAGACAGAGTGTGAGTTTTCAAATTTTCAGACTTAGAATTTTACTGAACTGCTAAGATCATCCATCATGCTTAAGATAATGATGATTTGCTCACATGTTTTTATTAACCTCTAGGACAGGTGCTGAATAGTGTCTTTCTGGCAGTGCTATTAAATATTCAGAACCAGATCATTAAACGTCTCAGAAAGCAGTCAATTTTATGGTCCTAACAGCTAATACAGTAGTAAAAGATAATATACCTTAAAGTTTATTTTAAATATTTGTTATGGGGCAGCATTCATCCATTCTTTCTTTTTTTTTTCATGCATTCCAGAAGCGTGCAAACTTGACTAATTTAATTTTAAAATACCTAATTTTGCAGAGTTATCAGACATCTGCAATATTTGGGAAAAACATAGCCCTAATGTGGTGTTGTGGTTGAACCTGTCAGGCAGCTAAAACACCACACAGCTGCTTGCTCTCTCCTTGGGGTGGTATGGGGACAGAATCAGAAAAAAAGGTAAAACTTGTGGGTTGTGGGAAAGGCAGTTTAATAAAGATCTGTATTATCAACACTGTTTTCAGCATAAATCCAAAGCATAGTCTCATACCAGCTACTATGAAGAAAATTCTCTGTATTCCCAGCCCAACCCAGCACATAAAGTAAGCAAAGAATACAGTTATTTTTATGTTAAAGTCTGCACTTCACTGCCTTTTGTCTGACTATTTCTGCTGCTTCCATTTTGCAGCAGTTGCTTGAAGAAATACATTGAAATGGCAGGTTGTCACATGGAACAAAATCAAGGCATGTCTTACTAGTCCAGTGGTGTGGGTGTGATTTATATGCCCACACTGTTATTACTTGAGCTTGTTTGTACTTTGCAAGTACATGAAGCAGGATGCATTGCATCTCAGAGTAAAATGTTAGTGCTTATGCCTGTTTGGATGTGTTCCAGTAGAGCTTGGTCAGCCAGCTTCTAAAAGATACATTCTCAGATTTGTATTAGTTCAGCTGGGAGTAAGTTCACTGGAATCTTACTGGGAAATAGGGGAATGCTTTGGTTTTTCTCTGCCAGACTCCCCCACACTCTTACCATAGGGAAGGAATGGGACTGGAATGGGATAGGCAACGGGTCAGATCCATGCAATAGCTGATGGTATCCCTGAACTTGCCTCAGACTCACATTACAGAGTGAGCCTTGGTGTGTTGACAGCCTTGTGACAAGTCATGGAGCAGCTGGTTCAGGGAAGCCTCTGTCAGCTTCAGCAGGTTGTGCTGCATGCTCAGAGCATGGCAGTTCTCAGGGTGAAAACATAAAGGAGGGCATCAGGTAGAATGCAGTAAGGGCAAGAGCTACTGTCCTGGGGTCAGGTTGATTCCTTCTTGTAGACTACACACATATACACTGAAGAATTTTTTAGAGAAGAACCATGAAAAACCCTGAAACAAATATTCAGAGAACTCCCCATGAACAGAGATGTTAGTTAATGACCTTGAACTCCTTGTGCTGGTCAAAAGGTCCTTACCAGATCCCAGGAGTTCAAAACTGCAGCTTCAGGCTGCTGCATATCCCTGCATTTCATGGCAGAACCATTGTAATGCTTTGTCTTGGCAGTGGGTGTTTTGCTTTCACCAGTGAAGGTCTTTGTGTCTTTTTTTTTAATGTGCAAAGGAACAGAAAAACTGTCTGTGAAAGGTAGTTCTCTGTGCCTTGCTTCAACTGTGACATATGACACCCCACAGAGACTTTGATGTTACTACCCTATTATTTTCTTTATGGTATTGATGTATTTATAGTAAAAATTAGATTCCATGTTGCTTCTTCCTTGGGTTTCTAAAACCGAAATCACAGGCACATGTAATGCAGGATTTACTTTTTGTTTGATTCTTTGTCTTTTCATCTTGACTTTTACTTACCCAGAGTTGCTGGATTGACCACATAGGCAGTATTCTTCCTGTTCTGATTTGAAGTAATTGGTAGTTGCAGTCTTTATCTTAAAAAAAATAAGAAAAAAAAAGAAAAAAAAACCCCAAAGAAACAACCTTGAAGACCTGACTGACTAATCTCTCTTATTCTTTCCCAGAAGTACACTGCCATTGGAATGCTGGGCAAGGCTACTGATACATTAGATGCTACAGGAAAAGTAACTGAAGAAAAACCTTATGGTAAGCATAAATGTATCTATACACTTGATGTAATTTGAAGGCATAAGTGGTCTCTGTCAGAGGAAAGCAGAAGAGATGTTTGGGACTCTGAATTAAGTTTAAATGTGAAATTAAAGTAAGATTATTTCATCTTCAGTGCTCATATAATTCAAACCAGCTTCATGCAGTTATGTCCAGTGCAAGTGTTCATTTCTGCTGGAAAAAAAACAAACCAGGCATTAGATTAGGGGGAAGGAAATAGAATTGGGCAGGACTGTGTCATTTTAAATCTTTGACAGGCTGAAAAATGACGTGCTGTGTCCAGTAACATTTTCCTCTCTCAGAGTGTAGTCCCAGGAGTCCTCTCTTAGTAAAACCCTTTAAGGCCAGTGGAGGAATAAAATACTTGGAACTTCCCTCTAGGACACCACTTCACCTACAGACTGCTTAACATTTAATGAGGATGGCATAAACTACATTCTGCATATGGCTGTCTTCCAGATCTTGGTCTTGCTTGCATCTTTAATAAATGAAATTTCCTGACTGACACAGCACAGTGCAAGGGTTTAAGGCTTCAGAACTCATCCTGACTGTGGCTTTACTGGGCATCTTAGAAACAGTGTAGTAACACAGTAAATATATTTGTTATTAGTTCTTTCACAACCTTGGCGGGGGGGAAAAAATAAAAAATAATAGATAACCAGTTGCTTAGCAACTCTACAGGTCTAACATTCTTTGTACCTGGTAATAGGTACATGAAGTAAATAATCTTTTTTTAATGGCATGATGAAAAAGGTAGCCTGGGTTTCACTTTTCACTCCCAATCTCCTTTCTTTTGCATTTTTCGTTTTCTTGTGAGGCAGACAAGCATGAATTTTTTCCACATTATATTCTGGAAGTCCACATTCTAAATAGAGTTATTTGCTAGGCAGTATTATTCAGAGATGTTGGATCATTTATTTATGTTTCAGGATCAAATTCTAAGTCTCTAAGCTTCTGGAGGCCTGAGCATCCACAAGATGTTAGAGTTGTCAATACTTCATGATGGTTGAATGAAATGATGATTCATTTTCTTGGTATTTTTCTGTACCTCTCAAAGTGGAATCTTGTGGTTATGCTGCGCTAAGAAGCATTCAGAGATCCTTGCTCACATATAACCTGTGAAATACCATTTCAAATAGATGTAACTTCCATGGTCAGTTAATAAAAAAATAAAAATCCATTTCTTGAAATGCTAGTTTTGCTTTTTTCTTTTTGTATTATTTACTGCAGACAGAATTTAGTGTTGTTTTTGTGTGTTTCTCTCTCCCTGGCAGCTCCCACTACACCACCTCTGTTATGGTGGTTTACCTTTCTGTTAGACTGTGTGCTTGGGGAACTGATTTGGCTTTAAAATACCCCCTTGTTTTGAGTTGCTTGTCATTTTGAACTGAGATGAGTTGCATGATCCAGTTCCTCACGTGGTCTCATGAGGAGCAGCATTGGGGCAGTGCAGTTTGGGGTGCAGTTTCCTTTTGCCAAAAGTGACAGCTGAAATAAATGCTCGTGACATTGCTCTCAGTTGCTTTCCATGTTGGTGCAAATCAGTCAGATGTGATTTCTTCAGAAAGAAAAGAGCATGGATACTCCTTTTTTGCTCTCCATGGTACCTGCATGTTTTGTACTTCTCATCTTTTCCAGTGTCTTCTCCAAAACAGCTTGGTTTTCTTCAAGATACTCTCTTTGGCCCCACCATCCTTAATTTCTAACCCTAATAGGTACTCCAAGAAAAGGCAAACCAGATTGAATTTCAGTTTTCTTTTGGCATGTACAAGGATCCTTGGAGAAGCAGAGCAATGGAATATAAATCCTACAGTGCCAGCATCATCCAGAGTTGGACCTTAGTGCAGAAAAAGGGCACTAAACCACTTTGCAAGATGTATAAAACTCTTCTTTGAGTGACTTCATTGGAACATAGGCAAGTGCCTGCAGAAAGTTGCCAGCTATATTAACTGTAAGAAAGTGTTACATTTTAGTCCTCAAAGTGTCCCTAGAGAGCAGCTTAGGAAGCAAACTGTACAATTAGTCACAATGTCAGGATGTACTGAAGAGAGCTCCTTGCTTTTAACCCCTTCTGAACGTCTTGTGGCTTTTTGTTTCTTACCAGACAAGGAATCTGTGAGATGAGGTTATGGTTTCATACTGCTGCCAGGCTGTCAGATGCTGACTTTGGAAGCAAGTAGCATTTAGTATTCCTCTGATGCTTTTTTGAGCACATTAATGTTAGTAGCCCTTTTGTAATATTTGTAACTGTGTACAGGAATGTACCTTCTGAAACCCACTTCCTCCCAGCTGCCTACAGGCTATATCCAGACATGGAGAACAAAATTAATGAGGCTTTTCTCAGGTCTCTGATGATTATGCTGAAATATATGTTTAATAGAGCTACCTGAATAATTTGTAAAGTGTAGTCCTTTCAGGATTCTGCTTTCCTGTTTTGAAATAATTTGTGCTGGGTCAGACTGAATTGAGGTCATTTGCTGAACTTCTGGTACACTGTCACGGATAATTCTTGTGTTCTCTTTTGGAGTAGTTTGTTACCAAGCAGAGGACAGAATCACCCTTCAGTGAAGGCTTTTTGAGGTTGTGGTACAATTGGCACCTTTTGGTTTGGTAACTTTATTTTCCTTCCTTTTGTAGCAGGAAAATCAGTCAATAGTCACCAGTGCTCAAAAGCACACCAGGTCTTAGCAAACACATCAGTAAATATTCACTTTGATAGCACACAACATGACTCTTGTTTGTTAATGGCTTAATGCATCATGCTTCACATGGGGATTTTTTTTTTCTCCTGAGACAGAGGTTGCCTGTATCGTGAGTGACTTCCTCAGAGGCCACATGTAACCTCTCAGTCAAGGGAATATGAGATCAGAGCCAGAACTGAACTCAGGTGTCTCATTAAATGCCCTGGCCACAAATGCAGTTCATGGCGTGAAGATTGGAAGGAGAACTCCAAGGGGCACTTGTGCTTAGGTCTTAAATATGAATTTTAACGTGAAGCAGCCTGGGGTTCACAAGCAGGCTGGCAGGATGACTGTCATGGAGCCAGGTCTCATGCTGACTTTCCACTATGTGGTTTTGTTGTGATATGTTGCTAAATAGAAACAAGATTGACATAACTGTGTAAGAAACTCTTCCCAAGATTCAGAGTTCCTGTACAATTGGTTTTGTTGTTCCTAGCCTGTATTCTGATGTAAATTGGTCTCTCTCAGCGTCTCAGAGTTTTGTGCCTTGTGCCTTGCAACCTTGCTGTTAATGACACATCTTGGGACAGCTGCTTGGGCCTGGGGACATCTCATCTTTTTTACTTACAGCATGAAATACATCTGGCTTTTAAGGTTTGCAGGTAAAGGTCTGTTTCAACATACAACAAAGGCTCGATAAATAAATTTGGTTGGTTTATGTTCCAGAATGCTGTTGACTTAGCAGGGAAGACACTAATTAAATATAACTTGTGAGAAACAGGGCTAGTCAAACCCTAGACATTAGAAATGCACTGAAGTGCATTGTGATTACAGATCTTATGTTTGCACTCTCTAAACAAATTAGGGATGAATGTCATCTCTGTTGAATAGAGCTTCAGAGGACCAGTGCAATCAGCTACTTAGGTTATAGCTTTCCAATAAAAGTGGGACAGATGTCTATGTGTACTCTTAAAAGAAAGTACATTGCCTAAACCAGCTGTCTTTCTTTTACAGAATTTTGTTAGTAAAATTGCCTTACTTAATATATAACTATACCCCAGAGTACATTTGCAGGTTAGCTGTTTGACAGTGAAATTTTGATGTGTTGTTTCAGATAAAGTCTTTTTCTACACTGTGGTTTTGTTCTCTAATAATGTGTTGTATTTTTCCCTGCAGTTAGCTTCTCTTAGAGAGAAGTTCCCAGGGTTAGATGAGCATTTTATTCTTTTTGGTGTTTTTTTTTTTTTTCTTTTAAAAAAAAAAGAATATTCCAAATGTTGTAGCTTTTATATAGTTTCTAAGAAAGATGAATTTGCAGCCTTACGAGAGGGGAATTACAAAAGAAAACATTAAGGAGGATTTCTGCCCTTCTGAAAGTATCCAGATTGTCCTGATCACTTTGGACAGTTTGTTCCACTCCTTTTGTGATAATTCACATTCCTTCCTACAATCTGGTTTTTATCTCTTTCCTTTGGTATTTTTCAACCCATCTAAATTCAGAAGAGAGGGAATTCTTACTTGTATCTGCTTGCAGAATGTGATTGATGCCATTAGTGCTATGTGAATAATCAATACTAACATACTGACTGTTTTCTTTCCACAGACCAGGTAACAAAAGGAGATCTTGAAAATGTTCTGCAAAAGTTCACAGGGGACATCATGCAAGTTCCCCCACTGTAAGTTCCATGATATTCAGACATTCTTGACAGTTGTGTTCAGCTGTCAGGACTTGCCAACAGAAGTCAGTTCTCTCAGGAGTATTAGGACACGTTTTGACAAGAGGATAGAGGCCAGGCAGTCAGGAGTTTAACATTTGCAAGTGCAGGTCATGCTCATTTGAAGATCCAGCACAAATGGTGACCTGGAGTCTGTGGGTGTTTTGGGTAAAAGTAGCAAAAGTCTTAAAGAGCTTTGCAGGGCTTGTCTTCTGTCTTCCCATCTTACTGACATCTGTGTGAAAGTGCCTTAAATGACTTGGAATTAGTTTTTTGAAAACTTAGGGTATGAATGAGTGATTAATGACTGAGCTTCTGTAGCTTAGCAAATTTCTTCTGGTCAGGTGAGCCGTAGTAGCTGGCAGTGTGCATGACTTAGCTTGTGACAGATGGCTTTTATGGTGATTTAAGCTAACCTGCTTTCCTTTGCATTTGCCATGTGTCACTTACTGTGGTTCCCGCGTGAGCCCTGTAAGGTCAGTAATGCCCCACGTGTTCTGCTTCATGTGACCTGTTTCAAATGGCCCTCTAATACTGTGAGCAAGATTCTTTTTGGATTTTTCTATGGTCATCTTTCTGTCGTGACCAAAGTTGGAGCTTTGGATGAAGTTCCATGTAATCACTGAAATCAGTTTCTGTGATTCTTTAGTGATGCCCTAAATATCCTCGAACATGGCAGCTGCTCTTCAGGACAGAGCCTGGTGTGGGACAAGGAAAGGTGCAATGTAGAATTACAGGAGTTGCCTCAGTGGCTCCCAATGCTCAGCTCAACATAACACTGAAACAGAGGATGCCCTGCTGACTTCTGAGACACAGGATGATAGAGGCAGCTCCAAGTGTTGTAACACTTATAGAAAGCCTTTTATTTCATAAACTGCAAAGTGAGTGATAAAATGCTTCTAAATCCGTACAGTAAGGGAGAAATACAAGGCCATCTCTTGTTTTCTGGTTTATGTAGCTACTGGTAAATGGGTTGGTTCTCTGTCCAAGAGATTTCAGCAGCACTCACTGGGCTTTTGTGGGTTTTTGTGAGTACTTGGAGAGTAGTAAAATGTGTGCTACCCTAGTACAATGTTACCAGGATCTGGAGAATGGGAAGCCTGTTCTATTACAACCGTATGACACACATTTTCATGCTCTGTCTGATCAGCTATTCTGCTTTGAAGAAGGATGGAGAAAGGCTTTCAACTCTGATGAAGAGAGGGGAAGCAGTGGAAGCAAAGCCTGCTCGGCCAGTGAGAGTGTACAGCCTTTCTCTCCAGCAGTTCCAGCCACCACTGTTCACGCTGGGTAAAGGTCAAAGATTATTACATAGAGCAATGCTCCCAGCTTGTTAATGTTTATTTACACTCAGAATGGGACTAAGAGGGTGAAATGGGTTTCATTTCACTCAGCTACTTATTTTGGTGTCAGCCCATGTGCAGAGGCTTTCACTTTGTATTAAAAGCACCGTATTTTGGTTTTAAGTTAAGCTGATTATATCTAATCTCTCACTGAGGGAAAATTCTGAGAGACTGGTCAGGGTATTATTTGCATCTGTCCATGATTTTGCAACCTCCAGCTCATTCCTCTCTCAGGTCTCCTTACTTCACTTTGCCATTCTTTCACACAGATGCCCAGATGTGCTGGCATCTCTCCCAGGACCAGTTTCAGTTACTGTCAGACCCCTTGCTTGTTGAGGAGGCAGAATCTTATCCTTGCTTCTGACATTCATCAAGAAACTTGGATAGTACATTAAGAAGCATGTTAATAAATAAACCAGAAAAGACTCTTGTAAATGTTTAATGCTACTCTAAGGTCAGGATGATGCCTTGCATTGATCTGTCTGCCCACTTATCCCAATTCCTGTGATGGACCAGATGTTTTATGATGAGCAGGTAGGAGTGACAGAACTCAGTGCTGTGTGACTTCAGCCCTTACCTTATGGTTGGGTGACAAGTAGCTGATCACTGGCAGAGGGGGAAAGGAAGGGCTGAGAGAGCAGGGAAAGTTAAAGGTGAATTTTAAAATTTTAATTTTTTTTTTTTTTTAATTTTAATGGAGCTGCCTGTCTGCAGTATCTGAAAAGCACTGATAGTCACTTTAGGCTCTACTTGAAATAACTTGCTTTCATCATTAAAAACATGAATCAACCTGAAATGCTTAAAATGAATAGGACTGAAGCATTTCTTAACATACCATAGCAGGTACTTAAATTCTGGTGAGTTAGTACAGTTGCCATTTTATTTGCTTTCCCTCCTGTCTAGCTTAGCAGTTTCACCCTCACATATGTTACAAGATGAATAATTGATGTTGCATCCTATAAATATTTTATCACTGGGTTGTTTGCTTAGCACGTTTTTACATTTATGTGGGGGCATGGCTTCTATGTAAAGCAGATTTCACGTGGCACTGGCAATTTACCATGTCACTTTTAACATTCCAGATGTTGAATGTGGTGGTGGCTTTTATGTCAGGAGCCTGGTCAATGACATTGGCAAAGGTAGGCATGAAAAAACCCCATGACAATGTAAGGAGCAAGTGTGTGTTTGTGGAAAAATTTTGTCATTCTGTATATCTCGAGTAACTAGACCTGTGTGTTGTTTTGCAGAATTGTAGTGCTATCACTTGTTTTTATATACTCAGGTAATTTCCTTAGGGGCATGGGGGAATGATGGCTAAATAATTGCCAGAGGACCTTGGGGGCCAGGTGATAAAAATGGAGCAAGCAATAGCACTGAGCAAGATAATGCAAGGCAAGGGGGGGACTTTTTTCCCCCTCTTTCTTGTGTTAAAGCTAGCTCAGATTAAGGATGAAAAGAAGAAAGATACTGTCTTTTTAAACATTATTCATCACATTTTGAAAACAGATTGCACAGAGCATTACCATGCACATAATAAACCCTATCTGCTGGAAAGACTTCTACAGTGGTGATGATTTTTTGAGTGTTTTCCTTCTCCTTTGCCTGAACTGTGAATAGTTTTGCTTTCCCACAGGATTATTTGTCTTGTGCTCTGTATCTATCAAACTGTATGATAGAGAATAGATAATCCATTTCAAGCTGTTGTTTTTTTTTTTTTTAATGATACATTTGTAGGAAGGCAAGTAGTGTGGGGTAACCCTATGAATTTCAATGTTGGTATTTGTGCTTAGGCAAGTCCAACTTTCTGTTATTGCCTTCTGAGCATACTGGCTTATGTTTATCCCTTTAATGACAAACTAAGATAAAGTCTGTCCATGGCTGGCTTCTTTTCAAAAATTGAAAATGAAATAAAAACCTTTCTGCATTAGAAAAGATGGGACAGAATATTTTATTGTACCCATGTGCTTACAAGTCAGCGCTTGTTGCTTTTATGTTTTGTAGCTTCTTAATATGTAATTATGTCCTGCTGGTGTTTATTTAACATAGGAGAGGATTTGTGTATATTTTTTTATTGTTCCTTATCTTAGTTTCTGTTATCCTGATAGGCAGCACAGGATAAAAATGTTAAAAATACCTCTTGAGGGCAAGAAGTGCTAAGGCCTCAAAACGTGTGGAAAAATAGTTCACGGTCACTTGAGAATGCAGAATGTTCAGCTTACATCTTATGACATTATTTCCTCACTTTTCATTCTGATCTAAATCTGGGAAAATTCTTGACAGCTTTCTGTCAGATTCTGAACTCTTTACTACACTGGACAGCTGTTGAAATCAAAGGACTTCCTGGGGTCAAATTTAAGAAGATATAAACAAGTAATAAATCTTCATGACCTTCCTTGTCAAACAAAGCAGAATGATGTAAAAGACTACATCCAAAAATACATTTTAAGTGAGCTGGAAGTTGTTACACTTTTAAATTTTTTTTCCATGTACTCTGTCCAATGCCTCTTTCCTCCTCCGCTCCAGAGCTCTCCACCTGTGCCACAGTGCAGGAGCTGACCCGCACCAAGCAGGGGCCGTTCACGCTGGAGGAACACGCCCTGCAGGAGGACAAGTGGACAATTGATGAAATTGCTCGGTCCTTGGAGCACTGCACAGCCCTGCTCCTGGGAGAGCCAGCTCAGAAAAAATTGAAGACAGAGCATCCTGGTGAAACTGCTGTGATCTGTGAGGATAAGTGATAAGTTGGGTCAAGGAAAAAGACTGAATGATTGAGACGTTTTAAGATTGGATTGGGGTTGTCTCGCCTCCTGTGTAAATCTACAAGTCTCTGCTGGGAAGGTGACAAACTGCAACACAGGAGAAATGGTTCTTTTGTTTCCTGGAGTTAGAATGTGCACTGAAACTATCCAGTACTAACTGCTTCTTGATTGTTCATTTTCCTTCTTGCACACTGTAACTGATGCCAAATTTTTATAGACTTTCAAAGAACTTTCAGGGTGCAAGATGGCTGCTGTTGTGAATTCATCAATAAAAAAATTCTCTACAATAATGTCTGATAAATGTGTGCCAAAAACTTTTCTTTTTCTTTGCAACTGGTAATCAAATCCTGAAATACCATGGTGACAAGTCTGTCATTGCTTGAAAGTCACAAGAATGTGGTGTGGCCATTTGCTTTCTTGAAATCCATTTCAGGATGTATCTATTTTACCATAGTTTTTCCTATACAGATTGTTCTCCAGTCCGATGTTCCTTGAATGCAATATATGAAGGTGCTAATATTTTAAGTAAAGTTTGAAATATCAGCCTAAGGGAATAGTTTCAAATATAAACAATCCCTCAAGATGACTGGTTTGTGCCTGCATCTTACAGAAAGGGGTTACATGAAGTGGTGGTTGCAAACTTACTTTCAGTCTAAGAAATTAAATAAATATCCTGAAGTTTCTCTTTGCAGGCCACCTTTCCAGACATGTATAGGATTTTTGTTTTCTATACAAAAAGAAACTGAAGTCTATGCAAGATTAATGAAGGTTTTGTTTAGAGGGAGGATAGGTCTTGTTCTATTCAGTAGTTTTCTTCCTTTGTATATTCTTATAAAGAACTTAGAGGAAATGTTAAAAATAGCACAAGCAAATTGAAATGTTAGAGCACTATAGCAGCAGCATATTTAATGTACAATATAGACAAAGTGACATATACAAGAAATTCTGATTTCAGGGATGGGGGAAAAGCTTGTGTCCACTGAGATAACAGTGGCAGATTTTGAGATTTTTTTTTTAGGGTGGGTTTTCTGGTACTTCAGGTAGAAATGGAGAAGAAAGAGATTATTTCCTAAAGAAAGGCAGAAAATTACATTTTCCAGTATACTTATCTTGAATGATCAAAGACTTTAATTGAAACACAGCTTCTCTTACTGTGCCAGTCTGTATTTTCCTAATTTATGTTATCCATAACATAAATGGTTTTCTAGATTAAGTTCTAATTTTATTTATCTTCCTGATTTTTGAAAAATAGCACGGTAGATATAACTCTATTAGTCTGCTTCTTTCATCCTCAGGGATTTGTTTCTTTAAAAATCAGTGCAATTGAGAAATCTCTCTATTAATAGGGTACATTTGGATACAGTGCTGTAAGTGTCTGACACGTTCTTAATCTCATCTGTTTGTTTAATGCTCACCAGGCCTTTCTTGCTATTCCGTTTAAGAGCCTCTGATATTTTTAGTTTCAAAAGGAGAATTCTATTTTCATCAGCTGTCTGGTTAGCTTGCAACTGGTCTGTTGTAATTATTGCTAACAGATCTGTGGTCCTGAGAAGATAGGATCTGCTCTGTAGTCTAGTCACTGGAGAGGAACGAAGTGGCAATTTAAAAAAAAGCAGCTTGTGGACATCAGCAACTTCTGGTTTAGGCTGCAAGTCCTGATGTATGTGGAAAGCATAGGGAGATGCAATGCAGTTGTTCATGTTCAGGAATCTGCACAGAGTCATTCAGGGTGGAAAAGAACTTTAAGACCATCAAGCCTGACCATTCGTTAACCCAGCAGTGCCAAGTCCACTACTTCACCAGCTTTAGCCTTTTTTCCTGGAATTCCTTTCATCTTCCCCAGTGCAACAGAAATTAGGGCAGATTTTCTTCATCTCAAATTAATGACAAAGGTCTCCCCATGTAACTTGTCTTGAACTACAGAAGGTATTTCCCTTAGCAGCTGGGTAGCAGATGTGTTTGGCTGGAGTTGTGGGTGGCTTGGACCAACCCATGGCAGGCAGCAGGAAGTATTCTTGGAAAACATGGTGTGAAGAGTGCAATGAAGCCATGAACACATTATGCAATAGCACTGATGAGTGTCACCCCCATTCCAGTTCTAAACACTTGAGCTATCTGTTCAAACATTCCAGCTCCTCAGGCTGCTTCCCAGGGTTTTTTTCTGTGTGCTGGGCCTCCCTTGTATGTTTTTTCCCAAGATTCCCCCATGCTTTAAAGGTTCTCTATGCCCTGAGCCTGTAGTTCCAGTGAATAGTAACTGGGAAGCTGCTGAAAAGTTCAGGAATAGCCTTTTTAGATATGTTCTAATAAGGGTTTAACCCAGTATCTTGAAACTATCCAGATTTGGAGGTGTTGTGTTCCCATGGGAACCTAGGGAAATACTCATCTTAAGTTCTTTATTCTTACTAACATGCTCATCCTAGAGCTACCAGACTTCAGAATTGGGCTATATCCACAGCAAAATGTGTTCTTGATAGGGGAAAATATCCCATGATCCTGGATCTTGGTTACTGACAGTCATGATGTCTCATCATTAAAGAGGAAGAAGGTGTATACAGTATTTCTGAGACTACTAGAAGAGTTAGCACTGAGATTGCAACTGAAGCAAATGGTAGTTAATAGGAATTTTATGGTACTCTGGCCAGAAAATGTGCGTGTCTGTGATTTGCCATTTAAAATATACCCATGACACAGATTGAAAGATTTGTCTCATTTTAATGAGTGTTGTTCATGGGGAAAATCCTGATGCAAAAGCGTGTCCTGCTTTCTGAGCTGAGTATTGCCTGTCTCCAGTCCATGGAAGTGTGGTTCCACAGCCTGGCCCTGAGTGCTCCAGTGCTGCTGCTGCTTCCATGAGTTTTGACAAGGGCTTCAGTTTGTCTTCCTTTAACGTCTCTGCCTAGCTGGCTGGCTTTCTTCCTTATTTAAATGGTGGGTTTCACTTCATAATATATTTCTGCTGCCAGCAGAGTAAAACTTTGAATAACTCCCTCAATTTTGGGATACCTTATTTTTTTTTATTTTAATAGATGGTGAATTTGCTGCTCTGTGCATGAATGGCTGTCCAGCTCTAATGAGTGGAGTTATGCTGTTTGCTTGGCAGAGTCAAGGAATGAGTTTGCAGTGGTGTTAATTTTATTAAAAAGGCTTTACAGAAGCAAAGTGAGAGTGTGTGAGGGTGTGACTGCAGTATACAGCCAGGGGGAAATCACAGAGACAGTGAATGGATTCAGCCAGCCTGGGCAAAATTATTGTCTTTATTAAAAAGCAGTCATTGTTTCTAATAGCCATGGGTTTAATTCTCTTCTTTGTGAGACCTGATTAAGTAAATCACCAATAGTTAAAGGCATGTGAGGCAAACAAGTTTATCATGTGAATACTTATGTCTGTTCTGGGTGAGGAGATGCCACGTCTCTGTCTCTGCCATCAGCTGCTAAGATCATATAGGTGTAAACAGGCAAAGCAAGAAGCTGGTAATTGGCAGTGGGTGGTTGCAGTGCTCAAAAAGAGAAGGACTAAATTGCAAGAAAAAAACCCCATATTTCGCAATTCTCATTTTGGGGAAGTGTTGGAGGCAATGCCGTGGTTCAGAGAAAGTCTTAGCATGGCTGCTTGAGAAACACCTTATGTTTTTGTTATGGGTGTAAATGTCTGGGACTTCAATCCTTGTCCCTCCTCACCTCTAGCTCCAAGAAGTGGGTTAAATTAAAGCCTCTCCCCAACTTCTCCATGTCCCATTGCTCCTGTGTTGTGGATGCTGGAGCAGTCCTCTGCTCAGACTCTGGGCTCTAAAGGGGATTGTGTGCCTTCCCCCAGAGGTTAACAGGAACAGAGTGAGGAGGACAAAAAATGAGGCAATTGAAATATAAACACAAAATAGCCTTCTTCTTACCAGACATACTCATTTTAGGTTACAGCTCTGTGTCTGGCCTTTCCACTCTGCATCCCATTACCTTATCTACTGTCTGAGACAGTTCATCCTAAAAGTTTCCTTATCCTGTCTTCTGAATTCCTTTCTGGGGACATGTGAGCCTTGGGGCAGTGTGGAGCCAGGAGGCTGTGTGGTTTCTGGGGGACAGGAAAGCTGGCAACAAAGCAGAACTGGAAAGGATGAGGTGTGTCTGGTCCCTTTCTTACCGTGACCCTTTTGTAAGAGAGATGTGGTTCTGAATGCTTTAGTGCCGTTTCCCTGGGACATGGGATTATTTTAGATATTTCAGAATTAAGTACTTCAAAGTCAAATCTGCAGCTGAGTGCATGCATTAGAAACAAAATGCATCATTTCACAGATGTCATGCTACTTTTAGTGGCTTCAGAACATGATTTTACAGCTTAAAAGGAGGGGGGTAGGAAAGGAACAGCAAAAGGTAAATGCATATTTCTTATGTCCTTATGTTTTTAAAGTAGATGAACTCAGTTTTGGTAATTATGTAAGAAAAGACATCAAGTGTTATAATGGAGAAAAAGTAAAGAGAAGGAACACAATTTTTTCTGCCTTTTCTGTTTCTTTTAGCAGAGAACAATTAGCTTAAATATGCCATTTCAAAGCTTAAGAAGCTTTTATGTGGAAATACTTGAGAGATTGTTACTGTGTGCTGATGCGAAAAAAGGCATTTATTTTCATTTCAGCAGTTGAAAAGATAGTTTTCTGTGATGCCCTTCAAAAGGCAGTGTTTTGTTTTGCCTACGTGAAATTGCAGTGAATCCTTGGCATAACTTACTCTTGTGAGTGGTGTGTTCACAGTAAATCATTTCCCACAGATGGCTGTCCTAGGGATCACAAAACTATTTCAAGTTCTGCAGGTACCTAATAGGCATTCCCAGTGGAAATGGAACATTGTGTACAAACACTAGATGTATTTAGAAAACAGGACTAATTCTCAGTAATCTTTGCTATGCAGATTGCTCTTGTGGTAAAATAACATCCACTGCTCCTGTGCTGCGTTGCTTTGTGGACAGTTTCTTACTTTGTACTCCTAATTTCACAAAGGGCACTGGCAGACTCTTGATTTCTTGTCCAGGTGATTAATTTCAGCCAGCTGCTGCATACACAGAGACATTCCTGGCTTTAACCTCTTCATTTACTACTTAGGATTCCCAAGGACAGCGCAGCGCCAGCAGAAAGAAGCGTGTGTTCACCTCACCTGTCCCAGTCAGAGGCTGCTGTGTAACATGCTGCTGGTGCAAATAAAACAGAATGTTGGGAGAAGACCCTCTGTCTCATTCTGTTGTCCTCCAGCAAAAGATTGAGAGAGCAACAGGAGACAACAATTCTCCAGTAATCCTCCCTCCAAGTAAGAATCAAATGGGAAATGGCAGCAAGGTCTATGGGTAGAGAGCTAACTTAAAGCATGTGATTATTTCTTTTGACCTCAGTGAGAGGACTCCTGTCCTGTTTTATTAAATTATGTAAGTTATTACTCACTGAATTAAGGCCTTGTGTGTTTAATTTTCACCTATCATGTTTTAGGGTTTTTTTTTTTTCCCATTTTAGTAATGTGAACTGATGGTTTGAAAAATTGTATTGCTTCTTACAGGAGAAGAAAGAGACTAAAATATTAATGGTGTGGCACAACACTTAGAGTTGCTCCATGTCTAATGAATATGTAGCAGTTCTATTTTCTACTTAAACGCAGAAATTGTCAGGATAGAATTAGTGTTATTTAAAAAAAAAAGTGTTTATCTAGGAAATTAATTTCTCTAGGGAGTGCTATTAAAGGCTGTGCAGAGTGGGAAAATCTATTTGAGTGCGTTGGTGATCTGTTTCCAGAGTTAGGAGCATTTTTATTGAATTGTGTCCCATATCCCTGCACCAGTTTTGTCTGTTTTTCTTTGCTGTACCATAGATGGTAATTACTGGAAAGAGCACAATCATCCATTCCAAGCTGCTGTTCAGCCATCCCTTTCCATCAGTGGAAGTAGGGAGTGCACATCCCCACTTTGCTCCCCTGCCTTGACAAATCCAAGTTGGCCCTTCAGAATTTTATAGAAGCAACCCAGAACTAAGCCATCTTGCCACAGAGGAAGCAATGATTAGGATTTCAGGAGATGAAATTTTGTGGAAGCAGAGCATGTTTCATGGGGGCAAAGACAGAAAACTCAGCAGGGTTGCCTATCCCATGAATCTACATTTTGATCCTGAACACACCACACCAGAGAGGTTTTCCAAGAAAGTGCATCTTGTAGGAGAGCATCCAGCTGTTGGATCACAGGAGTAAAGCTCCCAGCATTTCTCTGTGGGATTATCGAAGTAATTGGGTGAAGTCTCCACCTCTCCTTTGCTAAAGGAGCTCAGTGATTCAGTTTGACTCTCACATTCCATTCCAGTTTCCAAGCTCTTCGGTCAGCTCTCAAAATTCCTTCAGTTTTCTGTGACTATACACACCAGATGTGATTCAGAGAGCCTCTCTGACATTGCATTTTTTTAAAAATTTTCACCTGTTTAGTTTAGGGAAAAAAAAAATAAAGGAATGCCTGGCAGCATCTCCTCTGTTTCTGGCACAGACTTTGTGCCTGTTGTGTCAGGTAAATCTGGCAATAGGAGAAGGCATCCCTTGAATGTCTCCCTGTGTAAGAAAAACACACCTTTCTCCCATCACTTCTGGAACATGTGCATGCTTGGGGGTTTTTTCAGAGTTGGACAGCTTTTCTCAAGCCCTTCTGCTCCTTGGTACCTTGGAATCATTTGTCTCTCACTGCAACAATGTGCTGGTTTCATAACTGGCCCGAGGCTATAAAGCGAAGTTACAGTCTAGGGATGCTGCTGACTGTGGTCTGGAAGGGAGACAAAAAAAAAAAAAAAAAATTGGCCAGAAGCAACTAATTGTTGAGTGGCAGGAACACCTGAGAGGTCTTGGTAAATCAAGAAAAATGGCTGGTGTCTGAAAACTCTGGTGTGGTACAAGGCTGCAAATAAATGGGATTCGTCTTTCTGAGGTGTTTTTGTAGCACTTGGCTTTGTTCTTTCTCAGCAGTGTAACAGCACTCTCACAGTAAGTGGGATTATTGGTATCCAGTCACACTGTTGCAGGTTTTGGGAAGCTCAATTGATACAGCATTTGTTTATTTTCTGGCAGACTTTTATGTATATGTAAATCCTCCAGTGAAATGCAATAGGTTGTCAGCAAAGCTGAAATCTTTCCAGTGAATTCCAAGGGGCAGCTCTGGAGGAGTGAGGGGGCCCTGTGGCTCCATTCCATGGGGTGCAGAGTCATTGCTCATGAAGGTTCAGGCATTTTAAGGGAAGGGGGCAGCTGGGAAGCAAAAGAAATCTTCAGCCTCCATGTTGGTGTATTTTATCCTTCAGTGAGAAAAATGTCTCTCAGTGTTTGTTTGGAGGTAAGGTCAGCCCAGTGACGCTTCCATTATATATAACCCAAGCCACAGGCTTCATCTTCCATTCTGGAGATTTATTTGACCCAGAGAGACCAGTGAGGAGCTGCAGCCAAGGGAAGAAAACACTTTATTTCTCAGCACTGGTGAAATACCAAATGTGTGCCCACAATGAAAGAAATTTTAGGCTCCTGCTACCTGAATTCATTTGCATAAAGGAGTAAGAATCTTTCTGTAGTGTCAGCTTATTTCATTTCCTGGGATGTTCTCTCATTATGGGGGATTACTTTAATTACTGCAATAATTATAAATTAACCCCATTGCTGTGTGCATCCCAATGTATGACTGCAGAGAGAGACTTGATTCTTGCCTCTAAAATCCACTGTCTGTAGACTCCAGTGTAAGCTGAGGAACTGAATGGTGAATACAGAGAGCTTCAACCTAGAACAGCTGATTTGTTATTTTAATGAGTATGAAAATCTTTAAAAAGAGAGTGAGTATTAAGAATGATTTGAAAGAGGAAAAAAAAAATTGTATTTTGAAATATTTTCTTTGGAAAATAAACCTGTCAGGGTTAGCAGGGAACTTTTCCAAAGCAGGGATTAATGTCTGTTTGGAGAGGAGGATTCTTAGACAAGCTGTTGAATATCCTGGTCAGTGGGTTCAGTGAGCTGCTCGGGCCTGACTGCCAGCTGAGGGCTTGCTCCTCACAGGCTCCTGCTAAGTCAACAGGATTTAATTTGAGCTTGTGTTTCTGTCATGCCAACTTGGTCAGTTTGTTGGCTGCTCTGTCAAAGTTATAGCCTGGTGCATCAAAGCTTGAAAGCTGCCACACAGCTGGCTGAGTCCAAGTGATCAAAATTAACTCTGTAGGAAAGATGCATCGTGTGAAGGAGCACACGATGGAGTAGGTATCAGGTATGCAGGGGAAAAAATAGGAGGAGGAGGGAATTTTTTTTTTTTTGCTTCAAAACTCTATTTTATTAGAATTTGTTTGCATTTGGTTTGCTCAAACTTACATTAGTCTATGCAGTTTATTGCAGGCTGACGATAGAATGAAAAGAAGCTGCAAGTTCACAGAAATTCTCCAGGTCAGAACTGTTATTGCTAATTACAGAACTGTCAGTGTCAAGGTTGTGTCATGTAAAGGCGTTTTTGAGTATTACTTAATATTTACCTGCTTGTCTTTCACATCTGAAAGTTCTTCATCTGCCCAGTTATGCTTCACAGAGGATGAGCCCAGGAAATGTAGGTATTATTATGCTTTAATTTCATAAGCAAATGGTAGACTCAGGACTGTTGACTCTTGGTCACAAGGATGTCAAGCAGGGTTTTAAGGCAATTATTGAGGATTTTAGTTCACTTAGAGTAGGATCTGGCTTGTGAATGAGAAAGCATTAATGTGAAACATTAGAGTTCCAGACAATGTGTGCATCACAGCAGAGAATGTTTTACCACTCCATATGTTTCCCAGTTTAAGTAGGAAGCCAGACAAATCATGAGGAGAGGAAATAAACATCCATGTTCATGGGTGTGAACTCTTAACAGCAATTAAGCTCAACAGATCTCTTAATCAATCTGAGATTAGCAGTTACCTGGATCATGGCTTGTTCCACCGAGCTGAAATTCTGCTTGCCATATAATTTAGGATTCATGTACATGTGGTTATTGGAAATATAAACTGGTACCTTAGGGCATGAAATGCAAAAAATGCATAAAATATATAAAACTATTTTTTAGTATTTTGAGGAGTAGTTTTATATGTCTTAAAACTTCCAGCTTGCATGTGATAAATTCAAATTTGATCAAAATAACATGTGCAACCTGCTGTGCTCCCCTCACCCCTTGACTAATGGCAGAATATCTGCTTGTCCCTTCTTGTAATTAGATCAGTCCTAACCAGTTCTGCTCAAAATTGTCTGTGTAATGCCCAAATATTTCCTTTGACTTCACTGACATTATTCCAGAGTTATACTTGTGTGATGTAGAGCAAAAATCTGCCCTGGAGAATGTGGAACCCCAAAGGCATTCACAAAAGCCATTTTTTAATAATAATACAAAAAGAAGATGTTACAGTTGAATGTCATTTGTCATTGTCTCCCATTTGCTTGTACCTAGTTATAAAGGAGGAATGCAGGAAAGCTCTCCCATTAGCTGCTAGTTCAAACCTAGTTCAAAAAGAAAGCCCAGTGCCCCCAGGAATCTCTTTTGAGCAGTGGGCTGATCTCTGCAGGTCGCTGTTCAGAGTCACTTTAAATCAGCCTGTCCTTTGGCTTTGCTGGTTGCCAGAGCCTGTTATCTGCAATCCTGTGTAACTGGCAACTTTAAAATGTAATCGAGGATGTTATGTTCAAAGCACAGTGCTTTCTGAGAAGGGTTTTGCACTTTATCAAGTCGTCTTCTGATGCAGTGAACAATGACCTCTGTCCTGTTTTGGGTAAAGGTAAAGCTAACATGGAAGGCTCTGGCATTCTTTAAATGTCCCAGCTAAATATACTTTTATATTTCTGAGGTCAAAAATGCAGATGACATTTTCAAAGTCTGGGTTTTACTATTTTCTTTATTCTCTAAGTAATTCCTTTTACTCTGCCCTACTGAAGGAGCCCAGGCATAAGGGCTGTTCTTTTATAATGCCACATATTTGTATTGCACCTCTTACCTGGGGACATGAAAATAATTTGCAAATGTTAATTAAGGGTTCCACCTCAGTCAAGTGCTAAGTCATTGACAGATTTTCTCTGGGAAAAGAATGAACTGGGATAAGATTGGTGAGCAGTGCAGGGTCCTGTGTACCATCTCACTGACCTTAACCTCTCCTGACTGCTGTCTTTGCCCTTCCTTTACCTGCTGCTTTGGTTTATGGCAAAAATACCTTCCCAGTGTGGGTAAAAAAAAGCCCCTCTTCCATTTTGGGCTTTAGGAACACCATAACATAAATTGATTTATGCTCATGGGCTCCATGTGATGTATCTGCTGGTGGATCCATGAGAAGCAGCTCCTGGGCCAGCAAAGCTGTGGCTGAGCTTTGTGTCACATTTGCTGTGCAAAGAGTGTGGGTGTGATGGAGCTGTGCCTTCCCTCCCTCTCTGCTCCATCCCCAGGTGGCTGCACAGCCTCCTTTCTCCTTGGGAAGGTGAGCTGTGGGTCAGGCCAGGGCTGGGGACACCTGGGAGCAGCTGAGGTGCCCTCAGCTCTGCAGCTGCAGAATCCAGGGAAAGTCTTGGAGCGGCTGGCAGCAAGCTCAGCACCTGCAGCACTGCCTCTGTCTGTGTCCTGGTGTGATGCTCGGCTCTGAGAGTGCCTAATGAGCACTGAAAATGCCCACTTACACTGCTGGGGTTTCCAGCAGACTAAGGAAAACCTTATAATCACCTCATGATTAGCAGGTAGTAAATTTTGCTGAGCAGTGAGGGAGGATAGCGAAGGACTGTGTTATTTAAAAAAAAAACCTGTCTTGTACCTGCATGAAACAGCTCTGCTGTGGCACCACTGCCACCTGGGCTACCTTAGCAGAGGCTGTGGGTAGATTTCTGGGGTGCCAAGTTCCCAGGGTGGGAAGACACTGAGCAATTCCCAGCTCTGAAGAGGAAACAGGGATGAACTCTCACCCAGCCCTTTGTGCTACCTCACAACCCTGACAGAGCAGCTCATCCACAGCCTTGTAATCTGCATTTTGTGAGTTGCTGAAGAACTATAGGAGCTGTGGAGCTTCAGGCTCAGTAAGAAAATGTTAAGAAATTATGGAAATGTGCTGGTGATGAAGGGTAAGCATCAGAGCTGCTCCATCAGCAGCTGCGGATTGCACTCATCAGAACATGGACCAGAAACTTCATGGCTGGAAATTTGTTCTTTGGTCCTTACCATCCTCATGGATGGTGCATGGTGGGATCTGATCTGGGGACCCTGAGGAGCTTCTGCCTTCTCTCTACCACAGACAGAGATGGAAGGCCTGGAGCCAGTTTGTCCATTATCCTGGGGGAGAAGCCAAAATTTCTTCAAGATTCACTGCCAAGGTTGCAGGATTGTGTTTTCTGTTAGGAAGACTTGATTGGACTCTGCAGATGATACCTGCAAGCAGAGTTAAAAGATCAGTCCAGCTTAGATCTCTCAGTTCAGGTCCTAACCTGTGGCTCCCTTAGCCCTGTCAGATGCTGTTGGGAAGGTTACGTTTGGTTTTAGGCCAGTGCAGGAGGAAGGAGAGAGATGTCCCACAGTGTAGGAACTTCAGGAAGTAAAACTTGGATTTTTCATATGCTCATGAGTGGGTTTGTGGTTTTGCAGCCAAGGGAGTTGTATCTCATGAAGTTCAGGTGATGAGTCTAGACTTTTTGGAAGACAAATTGTTTGGTTTTCATTTTATTTTTCATTTGTTTTTCATTTCATTTTTCAGGGGGGGGTTGTGCCTCTTCACAGATATTTGGAAAGTGGAGATGCTGACCCTTGAATTGTACCTAACAGTACCATTACAGGAAAATCTCTTCTGTCAGTAACTACTCTACACTGGCCTATTTTCCCCCCAGCAGCTGCACAGCATGGCAGCAGCAGTGTAATTCCAGTCTAAATTTACGGGTGTCTGTTAAAGTGCGAGCTGCACTCTCATGCACTGCTTGTTCTCAAACATGTTCAAGCAGTTACAAAATAAAGGAGTGGATGGGGAAGGAAGGCACAGTAATGTAATAATAAGAGTGGAAAGCACATTTTCACGTCTAGTCATCTAAGAAAAAAACATGTTAAAGGGTTCTGAGAGAATGCTGAAAGCTTGGGGCTGTGGTGCATGGCTCAGAAATTTTAGAGGGGAAATGTTCATCCGTGAAGATATTGCCTCCTTCTCACTCTGAAGGGCTGGTGAGCTCAGCCACAGCAGCAGGAGATAATCAGTTCTGTGTTCCCTCTGCATTGGAATTGTAGTTGAAACCATCAATAACCTGGGATGCAAAGACAATGAGGGACTTCAAGTGGTGGAGAACAAAAAGCTTTCTGAATACTTTTGAAAATCCCAGACATTAGCATCACAATCCTTTTACTGTCTGTTCCCATGCACTAATTATAGCTAACCTGCTTTGGCAGTAACTATTTTTGACCCTTTCAGGGTGAATTCAGTCCCAGGGATCCCCCCTCCCCCAGCAGTTTCCTGGTGACCTCTGCAGTGGCAGTGTTAGTTCCCTACCTCAGCATTTTCTTTTTATAATGGGTTAGAGCTCTCTGGTCTCTACTTCACCCCACTCTACTGTTTCTATACACATTCTTTTTTTGTTGTTGTTGTTCCTTTTTTTTCCTGTCCTTGAGTGGCACTGTGGTTTTGAGGATTTTTTTTGTTGTTTTTGCTGTAGTAAGGGCCCAAACAGCTGGATTTCTCCTTTCCTCTATCCCTTTTTATTGTCTATTTTTCCTTACACCTTAATGAGCACCACACTCCCTAGGTTTTCCTGTACAATGCAGGTTAGTCAACAGGGATTCTCCAACATTTTCTTAAATTATCCTGTCCTTTGCTGTATTATTTACTCTTTTTTTCTTTCTCTTCATTGTCAGCTCCAAAACAAGAAACTGGACTTTGTTTGTGATAAGCAATACACAAATAGAGAGAGAGATTCTATGTCAAAGAAAGTGAAACTTGGGAGATGAAGGGTGGGAGGAAAGATGGGGCCCAGAGTGGTGAGTGGTGCCCAAGAAACCTCCTTTTAACACCATGTCCTGAATCACAGCATCAGACCCTGAGGAGCTAAAACAAAAGTAATCATATGTGTGAGGGGGAAAATACATTCCTAGAGATGTCTTCCAATATGTCCTCATGCATTTGGGAAAATGGGAGAACAAAGACAAGGCAATATTCTCAATTCAAAGTGATTTTTTCCCCTGGTTCTTTATTCATGTCTCTTGGTATTCATTCTTCTCTTTGTCTCACTCTGACCTATGATCATCTAGCAGTGAGATCCTGCTGTGGACCAGAGTTCCAAAGCATTAGATGATGGATAAAAGCTCAGACCCAGAGGACTCAGAGGGCCCTGGGCAATAGGCAGGGGCATAGGAAGCCTTTGGGATGAGCAGGAGTGGGGAAAACTCACAGCAGCAGGGTCACAGAAAGGGACTACAGAGTCTAGACAGGCATGGGAATAGTGTTCATTAAAGACATTACTTATAAATTAATTTGCAAGGTAGGGATGTGACCTGGCTGTCTGTAAGACCCACTGAAGGGGGGGCATCCATGCCCAGAGATAAAGCATTGAGGCACACAGGGGCCCTCAACAGCATCTCACAGTGACCCTCCTTTCCTTTTACCTCCCTCACAGACCTGGAGAGGAAGATGAGCATCCTCCAGGAAATATACTGAAGGGCTGATTAAAGAAAAACTATTTCCCCTTTTTTCATTGTTTTCTTCATTTTTGCAAAATCATGTGTTTTCAGTTCTCTCTTGCCAGCTGAATACATTTCGGGTGTTCCTGTTGCCTTCTAAACGCTGTTGCTTCTAAGCTCCTCCCTTCCCTTGTGTCTCTTGCCAGCTCTCTCCAGCATCTACCACTTTCCCTTCTTTGAATCACTTTCTGAGAGTTTCATCTGTGCCTTTTCCCTCTCTGCAGACTGGGGAAGGTAGAGCAGCTTTCTTTAAGTGAATGTCTGTGGGCATGTACCTTAACTCTGTCAGCAGCAGAAGAAATTGAATTGTTGTTTGTGAGGTTCCTGAGCTGAACTGATGCGAGGCACTTTGCCATGTAAGGCTGTTACAGAGAGCTGTACTCTTAAATTTTGAGTTAGAGATGTCAGCAGTGGTTACCAGGGAAACTTCTAAAATTACGCTGGCAATGTCTGTGCTCAAATACTGTATCAGATCTTGGGGAAATGGCACCGAGTGAGCAGGCAGAGATAGATTGGGAAAGTGTCATTATGTAAGACTCAAGGATGCTCTACCTGCAAATAAAATAAAAATTTAAACCTTTGTGGTGATGCAGGGTCTCCAGCTCTGCAGTCCTAAAGCAGGAAAATAGCATGAATGAAGTAAAAAGCAGTGGTTTCCTTAAAATGTCAATCAGACAATGGATTTCACAGGTTTGTAGTTAACCTCCATTTTGGGTCTTGTTTTTCAACACTAAGAAAAGAAGAGTTGCTTCTAACAGATAATTCACAAAAATGGTAACTTATTACTAGAAACTAATGGGAGAAGACTCCCTGCACTCTGCCACCCCCAAGGCCCCAGACAAGGCAAGAGTGTAGATGGATGATTCATGCATATTTAAATACATGCTAATTAGAAAGAACATTTGGGATTTCAGTGACTGTCAGAAACCCATAAAAGGCAAAGTTACAATTGCAGCTTTTTTACCTGAATACTGTTATAACTTCTCTGGCTGAGTTGGTCTGAGTCACAAGCTGCTGGAGACTGGGACAGTACTTAAATCAATTATCTCTATTTTCCCTATGTTGGTTTTCTCTTTTGGTTGCTTATTGGAGGATGGCCAAAGGTCATTTATTGGGTTTGATGGTCTTGAGTCTGACCTGACACAGCTGGGCTTATGCAGGGACAAACATCAGTCCTTCCTGGAGCTGGCAGTTCACTGCTCCTCGGAAGGATGGGCCTTTTATCCTCTGCCTGTGCACCTCTGGGCTAAAGGGGAATTTTTCTGTAGCTGAGCTTGAGGTACAAGCAGTATGTCCCACATATTGCAAGTCTAAGTTGGACATAATTTTATTTTTGTCTTGAATGATATGAAATATTTTAATCTAAAATAGATGTTTGTGTATATAAGACAATTTTGCTTTCAAAATGCATTGTCTGGCCACATATATTTATTATTTATAACAAGTGTTGTTGGATCAGCCTCTTGATTCAGTAACACTGGTGAAAAGTACAGTTACATTTCAATACGTGTTAAATATATCTCTTGTTGTGTGGTGCTGACTGCAGAGTGCTGAGGCATTAATGGGATGACTTTTGCCTTTTCCATGCAAGTGCTCCAGGAGCAGAAGCTGAACACATGAGGAGTGTGCAGAGGAATGTGGTACATGTGCAGCCAGTGACAGGTAATCCCCCAACTCCAGAGCTCAGGAATATGCTGCTGTGAGGAGCTGATTGCTATGCTGAATCCAAAGCAGAAAGAGTGCAACTAATTAATCACCATATGATTAATCAAAAGCTCATCATGCTCTGGATGTTATGCATGAAACAAAAAGAGCCTTAAGTAGCAAACTCTCCTGGGGCTTTAAGGAAGGAACTGCAGCTGCTGCAGTGTGAAGAGCTGTGGTGCTGCTGCTGGGATGTGGATGGCTGTCCTGACTCACAGAGCTCTGATCTGGTGTCTTTCTTAATGTGGACACCCTGATGGAGGAGAGGGACTTCCTTTTGACACTCAGTGATAATTGAAGATAATATTCATTCCAAAATATTAATAAAAGATCAAGCTCTATTTTAATTTCATCTTCACAAAATTGTTGGGTTTTAGGCTTTGGTGTGACAGAATCTGCAGGCAGAGAATGTTCATGGCAGTCTAGTCCTTCAGAGCTGGTGGGAGGGTGGCTCTGAAGGTGAGAGGTGAGGTACAGTGAAAGTACCTGGTTGTTGTAGGAGTGTATGACCAGCTCTGGAGTGTATGACCTCCTGATGCCATTTCTTTATGTTTCTTATTGTTTCACCGGGAATACAATTTTTATTCCTAATGTGAAAAGCTGGTGTCCTGAAAACTTCAGCATTTTGAGTCATGTCTGTGCTGAAGGGGTGTTACAGGCTTTTTTTTTTTTTCCTTTCTGTAGCAGAAAGCCACTAATGATGCAGCCGCTCCTTTCCTGAGGAGCAGAGCTGACACACAGATCAGCAGTTCTGAGAAGCTGTGGGAGCACTTAATGAGATGTACAGCAGCTTGCAAGCTGACACCCTGTGGGGAAGGGGCAGCTCCTGCAGCCCCTCTGGGCTGGCCACTGCTTTGCTGGATGGGGGTGGGCAGAGCTGCCCATCCCTGGGTGACCTGACTCCACACTGTCCTGACCCACCACTGCCCACGGTGTCTCCTTCCTTAGGTGCAGGGCAGAGACAGTGAAATGTTCCTTTTCCTCTGAAAAGCAAAGCTGCACTTTAGATAGAGAAGATTTTTTTTCCCAGCTCCCCAGAAAACCCTGCAGGAAATGTAGGGGTTTTCAGCATCACAGGCAATTTTTCTTTTTCTCACTCATAAATTGTATTTCAGGTACAATTATTTGCAGTCCTCCAGTGTAGACAATAACCACACAAAGCTATTTCATGAAAACTTGGACCTCTTAATTTAAATCTTACAAAAGTTCTTTAATCTTCACAAAGATGTGGAGAAAACCTGAAAAAAAAGCGTGAGTATATAAGATACTGCTGTTTCTTTAGGGTAATGTTTAATGATCAGTCAGTGACTGAGTTTACATACATTAAATATTTATTTTTCTTCTGTAGAGCTGAATGGGGGAATGTGCTCACTTTCCTGCCAGATCACTAATTGGGTAAGTGTGGCTGCTCAGGGTATTTCTGAAGCAGCAGTTCTAGCTGTGGTACTTGTCTCGTTAAGGATTTTACTGTTTGTATTCCAGAAGTCACGAATTCTCCAGCTGGGGTTGGGGCTTTCATAAATTGTCATTTCTAATGCTTGAAATGTAACTTTATTTCCTCTGAGTAATAAAAATTGTCAGTTTGCATTTTTATATATATATATATTTATATATTTTTACAGCACAAATTTCTATTCATTCTCAATGTTTGCAAAACCACGATTTTACTGAAATCAGTGGGTTTCTGCTGGTTGATCTGATTGCAGAAACAAGGCTACCCACGTGTGGGATGTGTGAGATTTCTTACTGCTCCTCTAGTTCTTCAATCTCAGATTTCTGGTGGGAGGCTTTTCTCAGGCCTCTTGCTGTCCTCAAACCAGGACCATTCTTCTGGTAGACACGAAGTAGCCTTGGCTTCTCCTCAGGAGAACAGCACTCAGGAGTGGGCTGGCAGCCAGGGGAATGAATCCTTTCTGCCTCCTGCTGTGGAGGTTCTGATGCCAGCACCAATCCCCAGCTCCTGTCTCACCTGTCCCTGATGTGTTTCTGGGGATCCTGGTCGTGCTGGCTTGAATCCAGCCCCAGACAGAGTCTCCTCCAGCTCTGAGGGCAGCAGGGTCAGCAGTGAAGGCAGTGCTCAGTGTCTGTTGGGGAAGGCAGATTGAGCTGTAAGAGCTGACCCTACTGAAGTTGTATTTTAGGCCATCCCATGTTCTCTCTGGGCTTTCCACACCAACCCCCCAGGACAAGGATTCCCTTCCACCCTGCTTCCTTACCCACCCCTGAGCCCAGTTGTGATGCTGGCAGCTTCATTTGTTTTGCTGTCCTCTGCTTTCCACCCTCTGATTTGTTTTTTACCAGGAGAGCCCTTCTGAGGAGCTCTCTTCTTTGGCAGAGCTGAACTGTGCTCTTTTAGCCCAGCAGAAAGGAGCTGAGCTTGCACAAGGTGTTCAGGGAAGGATCCTCCTGCTCAGGAGCATCTGGGCTCAGCGAATGAGTCACAGGTTTCTTCTTCTCAGGAGAGCAATTTTATCTACTGTTTATTTTATGTTCTCCCCCAGCTTCAGTTTGAGAGTCTAAGAAGTACTTTTAAGTCTTCTATCAGCTTTTGGGTGGAAAACAACATTTAAATAGGGTATGGGTGCTCAATCTCCCACTTGTTTGCAAAAAGTCCTGGGATACTGAAATATTGCACTCTTCAGAGAAGAATATTTATTTACTTTCTTTCATTTGCTGCCCTGAATGTTATTGCATAGCCTAAATATCACTTTAAAAATGTAACTTATGTTGAGTCTTTAAAAGATTTTTTCCCTAATGGAGTTTTAAATACAGATAACTGAACACATGGCATGTGAAGGCTTTTTCTGGTTGTTGTTGTGGTTTGGCTATTCTTGATTGCTTAGTTATGACTGGCTCTTTTTCTTGGCACATTAAAAGTATTTATACATGGAGCACTCTAAGGAGGCCTCATAGCCAAAATATTTGACATTAAAAAGGGTCAGAGCTAAAATTCTTAGAGCTCAGCTTGGAGTTACATTAATGAAATCCACAGCTGATAGTTTCTAAGGTCACATTGTGCAGGTTTATTTATCTCTTTGTAGCCCGTGAGCAGTCTAGTTAATGACTTCTGCTTTTCTATGGAAGAAAAAAAAAATAAAATTAATTCCACACAGTTTCTTTGGAACTTTCATCTTTAAAAAATATTTAATATTTATGCTATCAAAGTGAAAACTTCCTTAAGGTAATGACAAGTGAAGCAATTCAAAATACTCCTGCGAGAAGTGAGCTGTCAGCCTGGCGGTGTCGCTTCCTGCCCATCCCCCTGCTCCTCTCTTGACTTATCTGCCTTGGAGCTTTTATCTCATATGAATCTCTCTCCTGCCTGTAAGGTTGTATATAATGCTTTCTTTATGAAACAAAGGTTATTTGTAGAGTGGTTTTGGTGGGGTTTTTTGGCTAAAGAAATATAATTTATCTGAGCCACTCTACTGTTATAGTGTCAGCCTTAAAAGCAAGGTTTTTCCTTTATAACCACATCCCCTTAGATACACAGTAATGTATATCCTTTTATTATTGTAATTATTTATGAGATATTACAGTATTGGAGGCTCAAACCTTGAGAAAAACCAAACTGTGTTGTTGCTTTGATTAGTTTGTTACATCATTTCAGTGTGGTAAGGTCCGAAAAAAGGGAAACCCAGTCTCAGTGTGTTCTGTTCCAGAATAATTTACTGAATCAATGGTTTCTATAAATAAGTTTAAAGCTAAAGTAGACATTCATGCATCTTCTGTCATTAACAGAGGTTTTTAATGCCTAAGTTATGAAATGGATGTCACCTAAATGGATTTTTTTAATAGAGACTGATATCAGTGAAGGTACCTGCAGGAAAGTTGTGAGCTGATGCTGCAGAAAGTTCTTTTTTTTCTCTTCAGATATTAAATATATTCTGTGAGTTTGAGTAGTTGATTTATTTAGGTTGAATCTGGTGATTTTATGCTGATTTATGTATCTATGTTTAATGTTAACTGATGGACAGATTTATCATCGCTTTACACAAGTGGATAAACAGATACAGACACATACAATGAAATGAACCATTCATGGATTAACACAATGTTTCATAATGAGAAATTATACAGAAAACCCTGAACACCCCAAAACAAAATATTTAAGGGCAGAAATCAAAATGTCCTTGGCTCTGCCAGAGTGTCCAGATGCCCACGAGGCCAGTTTCACAATAGCTGGGACAAAACAGCACTGCAAACCAAGGTACAATGTGATCCTTTTTACTGTCTGCATGAACCAGAGCAACTCTAGTTGGGCCTTAACTTCTGAGTGCTTTATTTTCTTTTTCTTTTCAGAATTTCAATCCTTTGTTTGATAAAGCCCACGGGTATCGTGCCCAGCTTCAGTGTGTGCTACAGCAACTGTTGACAAGACAGTGGAGTGAACACAAAATGCAGCTTGCAGTGTGTTTATAAATGTAAGTGATGTTTCAGCTCCTGGAGCAGCGTTGCCAGTGGGGAGAGGGAGAGAGGTGTCATCTATTTAAGGGTTTAGACCAACAGACGGAGGAATAGAGGAGATCTGAGGCCAGACAGCTTGCCAGTCCTCTTCCCTTTATCAGCCTGTCTATCCCTCATCTCTAAAGTCTCACACTGAAGAAAAAACAATGACTGAAGGGCCTTGATATGTTTTATAGCTGAGCAGTGTGCCTTCAGACAAGTGTTCACAGGGAGCCCTGGCAGTTTTGTCAGCCACAGGTAGGTGGTTCTCTGCAGAAGGCTGCAAATCTGAGAGCAGAATGAGACCTTATCTCTTCAGTGAACTCATAATAACTCATAATTAACTCATAATAAAAAGAAAGAAAAAGTGGAAACAATTCTACTCTGCAAAGAGAAAATGAAATGTATATTATAAAATCTCTGAATCCTGCTGCTTCTGGGAAACCTAACATTTTGCCCAGTTCTACCATCATAACCTGCAACCTACAGCAGGTACCTTTCCCAAAGAGAATAGCTTTCCTTTCTTTTTCCTTGACATATTCACCACTTAGGCCTCTTGTTGTTTTAGGGAAAAAGTGTTGATTTATTCTGTGTGGCTTTTGTAGAAGGTAGTACTTAAAGTAGATGAAATCCAAGTCTCCCTCTTTTTATTATTTTAATATTTTGTCAGGAAATGTTAATGCTCCTGTGCCATTGCTTAATGGTTTTGTCTGTTTCTGCAGAGGTCAGAAAGAACTACAATTCCTTCCATTTTTAGAACTTGCTTTTGTATCCCCTGTGTATTCTCTCAAATTATTGCATATAATTTTCATTCTTTTTTTGGCTTCTGCTCTTCCTGAAAGCAATGTTCTGTATTGCACGTTGCTCTGTAATCTTCTTAAGTCATCATTTCACTTGCACTGTAAATAGAAATCCATTTGTGTAATTAATGATTTTGTTATTATAGGAACATTTTTTTTTCCTCTTAATTTAATTTCTCTTGTGCATAGCTGTCAAACAAGCTATATTTAGCCCAGAACTATCCAGCAGAGTGTGTTTAGGGGCCTGTTTCTTGTTGGAGAAAAAGTTGAGGCTTTCAGGTAAGAAGCTACATTTTTGACCTCATGATTGTGAGAAAGACTCTCCTCAAAATGGAAATCAAACAGCTGAGCAGCATCTCTGTCAGATTTGCCCAGATTTGCCCAAGTCAACACCTCTGAGGGAGCATGAGCTTCCCAGTCCCATTATTCCAATTCAGGAATTCATCCCCAAATCTCATATATACATCAGGAATCTGTTAAGTCTCTTTGTATAAGTGTAGGGAAGTGCTCAAATGCAGAGCTCATGAGTGAGGGGAAGAAGTGCAGAGGGAATCAGTGAGTGGCTCATGAAAGAAATAGAGAAGACATGGAAGAGACTGCAGAAAAGCAAAAGGTAATAATAGCAGATTAAAAAAAAAATTATGCTCAATGTGAGAACACAAGAGTGGAAAACTCATGCCCTCAGGATGTCCTCAAAATTAAGAGAGTATCTCTGGATTCAGAGTTGTTTATGTTTGACTTTCACTCTTCATGTCAGTCTTCTCCTGACGTGAGAGTGGGTTTTGCTGCTGGCAAATGAGCCTGAAGCACCAGCATCAGTTCTCATCCTGGCACATGGACTTTCTCCAAACATGGGATCTTTGTCTTTGGAAGAATATCCTGGCTGTGCTGCTTAGTAAGAGGAAACATGCACAGTCTACTTCAAGCTTTTTTCTGCTTTAGCCATATCTAAAGCAATCTAGAATATCCCTAAACTGAGGTGGGAGAAGATGAAAGTAATTCCAGCTTCACTATAAAGCTGTTCACTGATAGGCTTTCAATTCCAGCAAGATGGAAAGAATCTCCTTACTCCTTTTTAAAGAGAAAAGTGGTTTCAGGAAATGCAATTTGGAATTCTCTGCTTGCTGTCAGGAAAACGTATCTGTGGTTTCCTCTTGTGTCGGTCCCAGAACTGATTGAAATGCATGCATTTGTCAGTGCATTGATATTTAATTTCTTTAGAGTCCCCATATCTGAATTTGATATTTGATAAAAAGGAATTACCCCCAACCCTTCATTATTATGAAAAACCAGAAACCGAGAGATGTCAGACACTGATGCAGCCATATTCTTTTATGACCCTGTCTTGCCCTTTATAAAAGCCAGCTTAAGTTGGTTAGAAATGCCTGTGATTGCTCATCTTTTCTAGTCATTACTTCCTGCATACACATAGCAGAAGAAAAGTCTTGTGCCAAAGAAGATTAATGAAAATCTACATTACACTTCATTCAAAGCATCTGTCTGCTTTGGAAGTCATGCACTGGCACACATACTAATTAGAGCAGAACAAAATGTGCCTTTTTTAAATTCTTTTGGGGAAGAAATTGGAAACCACAAAGCTATTTTCTTCCTAATTTTTTAAAATGGTCACACCAGCTGTGCGCATTATGCAATGTGCATTTTGTAACTGAGACTGCTGCAGGGGTTAAATTAATAATTCTGCTTTCTCAGAACAAAGCACAACATAACAATCATCCTTGAAGATGGAGAAATCTGCTTTTCTACAAATGAAAAAGTCAAAATGATCACTAAAAATATATCTGCACCTTGAAAGAATGGCCTGATGCTCTGTGCACAGTGCTATTTACTGGCTGCTGACTAAAGGGGAAAACAGATGGTGTGTGGTGACTAATTTTTACAGCAGGAATAAAGCACAGGTAGTAGTGTGCCTGTTGAACGGAGAGAACTGTTGAGGAATTTCCTGGAACTGTGGAATGAAGTGTGCAGTAATACATGCTCATGCTGAAGAGATTTTCCTGCCTTGTGTTTGTGAAGGAGGGAGTGAGGAGGAAAACTGATCCATGAGAAGGTGAAGTTGCTCTCCCAGTGCACGTGTTGCACTGGGACAAACATTCCTTGTCCCTTTGTGACATGTTCTTCTCAGTGACAGGCTGAATCCAGCATATCCAGCCTGTTCCTGGCATGGCCCTGGAAAATCCCTTTGCTGTAGGGAGCAGGACCCAGGAGGTGCAGGTGAGTTGTTGCCATGGAGCATCAGAGTCCACAAGGGGAAGTCAGAAGGGTTCCTTGGGATTTAGAAGGTGTCTCAGTTGTGCTTTCATCAAGGAAAGGATTTCACATGATAGAGAGATAGAGAAGAGATAATTCTAGTTTAACATTCAGGAAAAGACTTCAGAATTGACTACCAAATGTATATATTAAAAAAAAAAACAAACAAACCAACAAAAAGAGCAAACAACCACTACCAAAAAAACAAACAAACAAACAAACAAACAAAAACCAAAAAACCAAACCAAAACAAAACAAAACCCCCCCAAAACCAAACCAAACCAAACCAAACCAACCAACCAACCAACCAAAAACAAACAAACCATCAAACCCCCACCAAACCAACAACAAAAAAAAAAAAGTAGCACAAATGCACTTCCAGGTATCTACTCCCAGAAGATGGATGTGCTTGGAAGAAAGGAATCTTTACACATCTCTTCATCTAGCTTGCTACATGACAGAATAACATCCTTCAGTCTGTCAAGTTTTTACCATCAAAAGGCTATGAAATTCAAAGAAATGTGTTCTTTATACATTATTCAGTGTAGCTTTCCAGTTGCATACTTTGTAAATAGTATTTTTAGGGGCTTTGAAATGATGAGAAGACAGGGGATGGCCAGTTTTCATTAGAATACCTTACAATTTTCAGCAGAACACAAAATAATTCTCTATAGAAAATGGGATAGTGCACAAGGAACACAATCACCCATTTTTCCTAAATGGGCTACAGAAAAAGACCCTTCTGTCAGTGAAATGTAGTTCAAGTGAAAAATCAGAGTACATTAGCTATGTGGCTCCAATTTTGTATGCAAATTGCCTTCCCACACCCTCTCAGTATCAGTGCTTTGGTGACAAGCAAAGAATGTAATTTTGTTTTGAGCTTTTTATCTGATGATAAGTCTCTGTTCTCGCTGCTCCCTAACTTGTCACCACTGTGGTGAGATCAATTGCATCTTAAGTGCTTCAAGTCATAAGATATTTAGCATATACTCATTAAAATTCTGTATTTTCTTCCATTAATATTTTTAAAGGAACTCCCTAAGGTTTTGGGTTCCCCTTGGTGTTAAAGCTAATTTTCAAGGACTTGTTTCAATAAATTGTTAAGAATATTTCCTTAACATTAATTTCTTTTGTCAAGGGGAGATATTGCTTTTCTTCAATTCTATTGAGCTTCAGTGCTCAAGGAGACATCCAGCAGACAGTGTAACACTTCAGTAAATTGGCCTGCAAGATTTTACACTGAAAAACTGGGATTGATTCCACCTCAAAAATTCATGACATAGATATATGTCTTCAGCTTAGAAAACCTGGGCCCAGAAAATAAAAACCTGAGAGCTTGGATTGTCCATTTTAGTGAAGTCAGGTCAGAGGAATGTTAATATTGATAGCCATGAAGGAATTGTGGGAAGAGGAGTAAATGCCAGGGAATGTCAGAAAGCATTGGAGGCAGAACAGATCACAAGGCTGGCTCGAGTGCTGACACACAGCCACTCACCCCAGATACACTCAGGATGGAAATGAGACATTTTTTAATGATTAGAAGACTTTGGCTTTGCAAATAGATTTATAATGGCAGTAGCAAGGGGAAACTGCCCTGGCAGAGGTCAGACTGGCTGGTGATGAGTGGACACTGGGGGTGTTGGGGTGTAGGCAGCCTAGGCTGAGACTCAGCTGCCCTGCTCAGTCCTCAGTCTCCAGAAGCTTTGGATCTCATGTCACTGCCAAAATCAAAGCTTTGTGCTGGGGGAGGCAGGTCCTGAATTTTGGTAATGTATTTTGGTAATGTATTTTGGTATTGAATTTTGGTATTGAATGTATATTGGTAATGAATTTTGGTATTTACAGAGTTCAGGTTCTGGCACAAACTGTCTGCTGTCTTGCAGAATAAAGGGGGAAAGAAGGAAAAAAAAAAAGATTTGTTTTTTTAATAACTGCCAACACATGGATTTCAAAATGATGCTAAAATAATTTATAGCTTCCTGCATCATATCTTCATTTCCTCAGCTGTCATTTCCCTCCAATACAAATAAGCTATCCCAGTAACCCTGCTGGTAACCAGCACTACAGTGATACGTGATTAAAATATATTTAAGTCTCAGAAGAGAAGCTGACTAAGAAGAGACTGACACATGTTCAGGTGTAAATTCAATGTTTCTTTTAATGGTGCTCAAAGAAAGAAGCTGCTCTGAAGGGGAGGCTTAACAACAGCATCTTTGACTGCTGTATTGCTTGGCTGGGCTTGCAGGCAGCCATTCTTTCAGGATGAAAAATTAGATTTTATAGTGTATAGAGACACTTTTAAGGGGCTCTTTAGGGTGCAGTGTGGAATTAACCTCCCGCTCTTTACCCCCAAATGTTGTCATGTCATCAGACACAAAGCAGTTTATGAATAAACAAGCACAGCATCAAAATGAAAACCAGTGCATAGTCCAAAGAGAGGGAGCAAGGCAGGAGTTTCTTGATCAGGCTCAGGCCAGAGGTGTGTGAATGTAAGCAGGGGCTGCTTTATCACTCTGATCTACTTACAGTGACAATGAGTGAAGAAATTCTGGGAATGGGCTGACAAAGAGGCTTCCTTCAGAACTGGAAAGCAGCATCCTATCACAGCAGGTGCACCCTCAGAGAGAGTAGCAGGGCTTTGAACACTGATATTATCTTCTATATTAAACTCTCACACTGCAGTGGAGAAAGGGACACAACCAATACCACAAAAGTGCCTGATAGTAAGAGAGCAGCAAAAGCATTTAGTGGAACTAAGACGGGCATGGACTGTAGATAATGCTAATAATGTGTATTAGGTTCTGCCCTTATCTCTGCCCTCTTTTTATTTTGATTGTTATAAACAAATTCCTAAAACTCTTATCACTTCATTGTCTCTTACACTGACTGTGTTATTAAGATGATCTCATACTCTATTTATTCTTTCTATGTATTGAGATGATTTGTTATACTGGTGTATTCCAGTTTTGAGATGCTGGAGATATGAAAAAAAAATTAATTCCTTTTTAAAAGGTGGGGATGTTTTTTGTTGAGGGGTGAGTGTGTGTGTGTGTTTTGTTGTTGTTGCTTATTGATTTATTTTTATTTACTTCTCTCTTTCTCTTCCTTGTGGTTCTGGGAATGAGAACAGGCAGATGCCAAGTCCTAGGTGCTACTGGACATATTTCTCAATTAATGTTTTAACTTGCATATCAAATAAACTCGGGGCAACTGAGGTTTGGACCCTAAAGATTCCTTAGCATTGCCCAGGATGGGTACACACTCGATTTTAGAACACCCTGAAGGCGCTGCAACAGCTCAGAAACAAATGTGTTGGCTGAAACCTGCTCCAATGTGTCAGGAAAAGACAGACTGGAATTAGGCAGATCTGAAGAACTTAGGCCTGTAAACCTGCAGGAGGCTGCTTAGGATAACAAGTAAATCCAGATTTAAATATTTAAACTTCTAAGTATCAGAAAATGAATGCGTGAATTTGAAGCCCTGTAAATCTGTTTGTCAGCCTGTAAGGTAAGGCCAGGTGGGTGGTACCACCTGATCTACTCAGCACTTTAGCTGCAGAATTTCACTTCTGCCACATTCAATTGCTGAACTTTTGTGAAGTGCTTATTTACTTGTTTCATTTACTGATTCATATCAAATTCATATCAAATAGCTCTCCTTGCTAGAAAGGCAATCTGGGAGAACACCAAGGTTGCTCTCAGTTTCTGCATATTTAAGAAATGCTTGAAAAAGAAAAGTCTGTAGGTTTTATTAAAAGATACGGTTTTATTTGTGAAGTAACAGGAATATGTCAAGTCTGCTTGCTTAGGAAAGGCTGGGAACACAGCTGTGGGAGCATCACCAGAGATGTGCCTCTGTGTTCCACATATGAATTGTATTTGAGACAACAAGCTCTGATGGAGCTCTTCACAGGAAACACCATGTTTGGATCAATCACTGTATTTTCTGGTGTCTTTTCTTGCATGCTGTGGACTTAAATAAAAATGAGCTGATCTGGCTTTGGCTAAGAGCAGTAGAAGGGTCAGAAATATAATTCTACTCCAGAGATGGGCAGCACCCTTCCACTTCAAGTTTGGCCTCCAGTTCTCACATTTCTTAGTGTGTAATGTGGAAGGGGGCAGCACAGACCTAATTTATTATTTATTGGTTGGTTCTTGGGTTTGTTTTGTTTTGTTTTGTTTTTCATAATGGGCTCTATGCTACTGTAATGCTTGAAACAGAGGGAGAATTTGTTACCACATAGTGCAGTCAAATAAATGCAATGACTGGGAAAGCCTGGTCCCTTCTGATTTAATAAAATGATGCTATATCTGGAACAAGGTAAAATTACTTCCTATTTATCCACACCCCTGCTGAGACTAAAATTAACCTAAAGAGGTGCTTAATGGCACCCACTAAGCCATCATATTAATTAAACAGCTTTATAACTTCCACATTCCGGGAAAGCACCTTTTCTTTTATTTTCATTATTTCTTTTATTTGACACTGTAGAAATGATATGTTCTAATAACTCTTATGTCACTAGTGATTTTCAACATTTTTGGGAAGCAGCTCCCACACAGTTCCTGGCTATATATGTGTATATATATATCTTCTCATGAAAATGGTGCTGGCAAAACATCTCCTGCCATCACAGGCACTGACAGCCTGGAAATGCCAGTTAATTTGGCCATTGCAAATTTTATACTGAATTTTGTCTCTTTTTTAGGGGTATTTCAGGGATACAGTGGAAGAGAGAAGGCTGGCTGAGGGAGGACACGACAAGGGTCTGCCCATGATAATTCAAGCATGGAAAAAGCATCCAACTAAACACAGTGATAAAATATACTGAAGATGATTGATATTTAATATTGATTCTGTGCTTATAGTTTAGTTTCTTTCACTGTGACATTGTCTGAGGATTTCACAAATACCAAGGAGTCTTTCTGGAGCCTGAGGGGCAGAGAGGTACCAGAGGAGCAGGGAATAATAACCAGGTCTCCTGCTTCATAGTCCCATATTTACATTACATTAACATTTTTCTTCTTCTTCTTCTTCTTTTTGGATGTCATAGTGACATTGGTGCTGCTCTAAATGCATGAGAAAAAATGAGATTTGTGACAGGAAGGTAAAGCTCAGCAGAGGTTTGTACCAACATGGATAGGATGGATAAGGATCTGCACAGGTACAGAAACATTTTCAGGGATGTGGTTCCCCTTTTTTCCATCAGAATTTAAATGGAACAGGCAAAACCTGGTTGTGTAAAAGGTTCCATTTGCTTCCTCTCTCTTTTTATATAAACTTGAAAATTGCTGTTTTTCTTCCTGGGTAAAGATGATATACATACTCTCATTCCCAGACTTTTTTGTAGTACAAATCCCTTTGTGCCTCCTTTGAGCCATTTCAGTAATGCTCATGGCTGTGGATGACAGAGGCCTGAGGGGTGCACACACCTTTTCCTTGCATGGCCACATATTTCCTTATCTTTTTCTTTTCCTGCTATTCTTCTTACAAGTAAGCAAAAAGTAATTTCCTTTCTTTTTTTTTTTTAATATTTTAGATTTGTTGTTTACAACTGGCCCATTATTTATTATGCTCAGTTCTGACATCTATCAGAATTTTATTTGAAAGTCTAATTTGCCTAAAGGCTGGACTCTATGCTTTAATTCCCTCAGCCAGTGCAAAGGCAGTGTACTGGACTGGATTCAGGGAAAATTCCAGTTCAGCATCAGAAACCCAGGGCTGGGCAGTGAGAAGGAGCTGGGTGTCCATCCCCCTGTGCTCACTCATTCACAAAGGGGTGATTCTGGGCCAGTCTATGATTGCAAGGGGGAGACTTTGTTCAAACCAGTAATCCTCAGGTGCCTGCTGGTGCCAGCACAAGGAATTCCTCTCAGAAACAACGCTGTGCATTCCTAGAGGTAGCACAACCATCCTTGTGTTTTTGGAATTTGGTCCCTGGAGTATGGCTGAAGCCTTCTGCATAAAGGAAATAACAGGTCTGATTTAGGAGAGGAACCAGAAGAAACAGCTATTACTGATAAGAAATTACTGCAAGCACAGCCCTGGATCCCATGCCAGTTGGCACGCTGAATTATCGACCAGATTTCCATCAAAAGGACTTGGATCATTTTGAAAAGTGATGCAGGAACATGTACTCGAGTTGAGATATCTAATGATCTAAAGCTTTGTATTAAATAACTATTCAGCTGCAGTTACTGAGTCAGTCCTGCCCACCTTAAACTCCTTTCCCTTGCTGGGAGCATTGCAAACTTGGTGAAAAAAAAACCACCTTCCTCTGTGTACATTAAAAAAAAAAATTATTAGCTTTTTAGAAATGATGAACAGTTGAATTCACAGTAATTGTCTGTTACATCATAACTTGCATTTACAGATTCCCACCGTGATACAAAAGCTGAAAGTATTTTTCCTTCAGCTGGTTAATGTATTCAGAGTCTTTTAACTATGGCTGGAAGTGATGAAAACATGTCATTTTTCTGACATGTATTCTCAACCAGGAACTCTTTACTTGTCTTTTGCAAGTACAATAGACTGTCTATAATAATATCTTAGCTCTAGCTGGGGTATTTTTGAAGCAGATGCTCATGTTAGTCATCAACTCCTGCACGAATTAGTATGCCTCAGATACACCAAAATCTCACTGGGGGTTTTCCCTGCATGGGGACATTGTGACAGGAATTGGGGCTGCATTATCCAGCCCCTTGTGTCAAGGTCTGTGCCCGAGGCAGATTATGAAATACTCCTGGAGAATGGAGCAAAAGGAAATTGAAAAATTTGTCTAAAGCATATTTGTTGGTGGCAATCATGGTGCCTTTGGGAATGGCTCCCATATGAACTCCGCTTTCCCTGGGCTGTGAAATTTGTTCAGGGGGATTTACATATTTTTGCCTTTTTTTTTTTTTTTTCCTTAATGGAAAGAAACAACAATGAAGGACTTCTCAGATATTGCCATTTTGTGTACGATTTCAAACCCTTACTTTACAATTTTATAGCTGTACACAAGGTCAGCTGGAGCACTTATGTATTTTAGAAATTATTACTTGTTTGGGGCACTGTATTGGCACTGAGAATGAGCAAAATATAAAGACAAATAGCAACAGAGGAATGTATGTACAGCAGCATACAAAATGTTCAATGCACAGAAGAAAACCACATTCTTTTGCCTCCTTGCTTTGAGGTTTGAGAGCCCCCACTTGTGCTCCCCATCCTTTACAGATTCTGCTGGATTCCAGCTGCCCTGTGACCCTGTTCTTCCATCACTGCCCAGCAGCATCTCCAGAGCTGAGCTCCCTGGGCCATGGCAGCACAATCCTTCATCCAGACCTGAAGAACAACACCACTGTGCCCATTTGAAATGCCCCAGGTAGGTGAATTCTGAGATGGTGTTGGTGAAATGCTGGGAATTGCTAAAAAGAAAGGATATTGCTGCAGCAGAGACAACTGCTTTTGAAGCAATTTTCTGGCCCACACAGCTTCAGGTCAGTTTTGGTTATGAGTGGTCAAAGCTTAGCCTGTGTATTTTCAATTACTTGCTGGAAATAGTTCTGCATATGATGTCCTTGGAAGGGAATTAGTTTGGTTGCTGGATAGTAAAATGATTATTTCAGGTATTGTCACTTTATCCTTCTCCTGTCAGCACAGATTTACATATCTACAGAAAGAGCAGTGGAGAATTATGATTTCTAGAAACGTTTGCCTTCTAGCTGAAGCCGCAGTGAAATGATTAAATTCATCTTAAAATAGGGTTTTTCAGAAAGTAAGCTGACAGAATGCAGAGGGTTCACTACAGGGCTACGAAAATGATTCAAGGTTTGGAAAACCTGCCACGTATTTAGAGGCTTAATTAGCTCACTCTTCTTTAAAAGAAAATTACCATGTGATCTGATCAGCCTACAAATACTTAGTTTGTCATTCCTAGTGACAGCTCCTTTCCCTTTCTCACAAAAGCCTAACAATATCCAGCCAAACTACTCATTGCTTGAAAATAAGAAGCAATATTTCTGATTAGATAAACAGGTAACTGTCCAAAAGCAGAATGGATACTTGAAAGCTTGGATTCAAGACCACTGACTTCCTATGAGGATGAACTTAGCTCCAACACAGCCTGATGAGGGCTAAAGGACACTCACCACCAAGGACAGCCAAAAGATCAGTCTGAAGGAGGAGGTGAGGTGACAACAATTACTTCTGCCCTTGCAATCTGTGACTGTGTAAAAGGGAGATGGATAGGTGGCAGAGAACAGAGCTTATTTGGAATAGACACTATTTTACAGCCTACTAAAGACTTCAAGGCCAAAGTGAATACTGTAATAATGGCAATTAAGGTAGGGCTGGCTATCTTTCCAGGTTGGGATTTTGAGTTAATCATGCAAAGGTCATTCCTAATGCCACTCAAGCACAGCAGACATGTAAAGCCACCTCTAAACCACCTCTGATTAAAATGAGTTGCAAATCTTACCTTTCTAACTAGTCAATGAAAAAGGTGTTATTTTTTTCAGCTGTACAGTTGTTCTCATTTTTTTTGAAGGAATGTCTGCTTTGGAATATAAGGCCCATTCTTACAGATCAGAAATGTTTTACTGGAATTTCAGGCATACAAGCAGAATTTACTTGAAATTGTGTCAATTAAAAAATATGGTATTGCTAAGTTTGTTTAACTTTTCCTTCAGAAAAGTAAATAAATACTGAAGTGAGATAAATAGATACTGCCTGAGTAGGCAGGCAGAGAGAAATAGAATAATCTTAGAAGTCTGTTGCATAGAATGGGTAGAATGAATATGAAGTACAGCATAAAATGTTTTTGTTTAAAAAGGAAGCCAATTACATTTCTGTTTTGAAATACAGATCTTGCAATCTCGTTCATAGATTTCCTACCCACTATTCCATGCAGCTTGTAAAATTCTTGATGAAAAGAAATATTTTTTCCATCCCTTGTAGAGAAGCTGTTCCCATTCAGATGCACAGGAAAATTTTTAATTATTAAACCTTTCCTCTCTTAGAATGTGCTCCCCTTGCATAACATTCTGTCCCTCAATGGCCTTTTCCCTTCATGTTTTCTCCTTAATTAGGAAGAAGGCACTGTTTGAGTCTGTGCTGGCAGAGCAGGACCTGCCTTGTCAGGGCTTGAGCCTTTTGCAAGGGTGAGTCTCTGCTTTGCCTCTGCAAGGAACTCACTGCCAGTTATTTGCAGGGAAGAGTCATCTCACAGTAAACATCTCTCTCTTAATGGTAACAGACTTAGGAGGGTGAAATAATAAATCCAACAGAATTATTGCAGGAGAAATCACTCCTGCCAGGTGCTAAGAACTTTGGTGACAACACAAAAATCTCCAAGCCCAAGAATAAAAGTATTTTGCATTTTTAGAGCATTTCATGTCTTCAAGATGCAGAACAGATGTTTCTTAATTCTTCCAATGGTTCTGTGAAGCGGGTCAGCATTATCTCAGCTTTACAGATGGGCAAGGAGTACAGAGAGGTTGAATGATTTGTCTCGGTCCAGGGTATGAATCACTGTCAGAACCAGGAATAGGATTCAGCAGCACTTGGGAGTACATGCACATGCTGAAACCACTCAACCACACTGTACCCATCACAAGAAATGGAAATTAATTTTTAATATTCCTGTTTCTAAAGCGAGATTTTGGATTTCAGAAAAATTAAATATTTATTTCATTATGTATGACTTCATAAGCCTATAATTTATACCAGATAGATTTATTGGCTTTATTTCCCCATGATAATTAGATAGCCCTTGTTGATCTAATGGGTTTGTGATTTTTAGTGATGTATCCATTTGCCCAAAGAAACAGCACTGCTTGCCTCTTATGTACTTAGGAACAGACTTAAATGATACGCACATAAAATCTTATGGAGCTACAATATTAAAATGCAGGGGTTTTCCTTCTCCTAACTGCAGGTTAAATATACTAAATTAATTTGCAACTACTTCAGTTTCCTGAGCAAATTTAATCCTCTGGTATTTATCTGGCTGGCAGCATCACAGTCCTCCATGTACTTAAAATATTGAGTATTCAAACTGCTGATATGTTGCAGTGATACCACCAGATTGCAAAGAGTTTGCAAATATTAATTAGTTTGCCTTTAGCAGGGAAAAAACCCCACCCAGTGCCTCTGGCTGGCTGGGGATTCAGCCCTGTGTGCAGGACAGTGACTGACACTGGGAGAGAGAACACTCTGGACTGAGACCACTGCAAAGGAGAGGTTTTCCCTTAATCCCAGAAATCTCCTTCTGATTCAGAACCTCCTGAATTACCTTACTGCTGTTACCATGCTACTGAAGCCTCTGCAGCCACAGTATCACCATCAATGTTAACACCAACTTGTGTAAAACTAAAATTATAGTCCTTTTGCCTGGTCAGCCCCAAAATCTTTTTTTTTTTTTTTTTTTTTTTTTTTTTTTTTTTTTTTTTTTTTTTTTTTTGGTTGGTTGGTCTTCCCCAGCAAGACAAAGACCTGTTTCACAGGCCAATCTTGAATCCTTAATATTTTTTTCCTGGGTGAAAACCAGATTAAACTACATCTTCTTTGTATAACTGGTATATAGGAAACTGTGAAAACTGTGGCACAGACATAGAAAACCTAAAGAGTATCCTGACTTTTTCCACAAATGAACATTGTATTTTCATCTAAAATGTAAAAAAAAAAAAAAAAAAGACCAAGCATTATCATATTTTTCATTCCTGCATTATTATGTTCATGATAAATTTGGGGAATCCTGCAGGTGTATTCAGCCAGAAAGTCCAAAGTAGGGCCCTGACGAGTAGTTTTGAATAAATGTGTCCTTTAAAGGTGAAGTATGAAGGAGAGGATGTAACATTTTTGTTCAATTACACTAATGTTTTAAAGGCAGCATTACTGTCAAGCCAAATAACATCTTAGGAAAAGACAAGGATTGAGGGAGGCTGAAGGAGTGACCCAGAGGAATCTCTGTATAAATGTAGGAGAAAAAGACACCAGCAGAAAGAGTGAATGGACTAAATTGTGAATGGATATATTGGTTGTGATCCTGCTTTTGCTGCTTCTTTCTCTTTCAGTCTCAAATTAGACTTCATCCATCTGGGTGCACATGCCCTGCTCGCCAAATTTCTGCTGAGCCTCGCAAGGATCAGAACTAATTACCCGAGCAAGAGATTCTCATCTGCTGCCCTCCCCTGACCTCCCGGCGGTGCTCTGCTCCTCTCCAGACAGCCTGTGCACACACAAGAGCCAGAATTTGGCCAGCTTGCTGGCAGAGGGAGAAGGATTTAAAAGGGAGAAAAGAAATGCAGATGGCTGAGAACCACCTGTCAAGGATTCCCGGGGTGCAGACAGATTAGTGATGCTATTCTGGTTGCAGTGGATGCAACAATCTCTTCCCCACAGCACATGGTGGGGACAAGTTTCTGCTCCAGGGCGAGTGAATCACCCTGAGAAAGGTGATTCCCCTTTTCCTTCACCTACTCCCTGGCACACAGGGGAGACACATTTAAAGCCAAAATGAAGAAATCAAGCTGTTTATGAGAGTCAGTATTTTCTCCATTTCACGTGCACTTTCTCTTCTAATATGTTAAATATAATTTTTTTCCTTTTTCTTGTACTATGTATGAAGGGCTGTCCTATTGTGGCTGGTTTGACAGCCATATCTTTCTTGTTTATAATACAATTTGACTGACAATAAGTCAGGGAACTGTGATTTGAACTCCTCATTGTGACTGGCCTGACAATAATCTCTTTCTCATTTATAGTGCCACTTGATTGACAATAAGTCAGGGGATTGGCAGCTGGTGAGGTTTTTTTTTTCCCTGAATGTATATTTCTAGCTAAGACAAGACATCTATTCCTAAATAGTTTGACAGATAATTTGTACAAAATTCTAGAAGGGTGACATTCTTTAGCATTCTTATTAAAATAATATTGTTCTTTGGCTCTGTACCAATTTCACTTTTAAGATGATGGTTTTCCTTCTTTCTCCTGTGCCAGTTGTGTCTCTCATTTTCATCGCCATTATTAAAGAATTATAAAATTGTATTTTATATGTTAGTAATCATTACATGTATTCTTGACCATTTTTCTTCTTAACAAGTATGAGAAAAGCTATTTTCTGCTTTGCCAAATCAGTGTAGATGTGCTGTGATTGGGAGGTCTGGGGAACTCTTTTCAGCAGTTCTGCTTGTGTATTGTTAATTGTAGGCAGTCACTTCCAGGATATTTATTTTTATAGAGGGGGAATTCTGGCACTCACTGTGCTGTTGATAGGTGTCATCTCTAAAGAAATACAATTTCTCTGACACTTGGCACCACTCTGCCTTCCACTAGTGAGTCTCAAAGCCAAAACCTGCACAGTTTGTGGTGATGTAATAGCAAACAGTAGTATGCAGTGACCTTCTTCAAAACTTGGCCAGGAATCAATGCCAAAATGGCCCATGAAACACACCCTGGGCAGCAGAATAACAACCTGTCAGGCTGCCCAATGCATCCGTGCCCTCCCTGCAGTGTCCAAAGGCAGAGGAAATTGTGAGCAGGGATGGAAAGCAGATATGCTAAAGAGCATTTTTATTTAAAAAACAAAAAGAAGCCCCAAACCCACAAGCACATGTTTGCATATCACTGCTGCTGTGCAGGTTCAGTCTGATCATTAGGGGCTCTCAGCTGGATATCCTTCATGAGTGCAGCCACTGTGGAGGCAGGTTGAAGGGCAAGGGAGAAGGGTTCATGGCCAGGAAATCAATAATGGTGCAATTCCCAGGATGAGGCAGCAGATTCTGCAGCCACTTGTAAGTCCATTATTCACATCAGTTCCAGTGTCCATGGTTATAAAGAGCATGTTTTTAATACCCCTCTAGCCCTACCCAAGATGGATTTAATACAGCTACAGAGAAGGACTTGTTTATATTTTTTGCAGAGCACCCATGTACTTTTTAACTGGAGGGATGTGATCTCTGCATAGTTTAAATGTCCCACTTTCACATGCAAATATTTTGTATAAAAATACTGGGGAGATTTTCTCTAGTCGCTGAGTAAATATTCTGCTCAGAAATAGTTTCAAAATTCTTCATAAGGAGTCCAGTCAGCTACGTCATTTAAATGTGCTTGAGGGGCTGAAGATTGAACAAGCAAAAGCATAAATTGCACTTGAGCTACTGAAGAACAAAAAGTAGAACAGGTATGTTTGTGTCTGTGCTTGTTACTAAAGGATGAAAGTGTGAATAAAACCTTTAAATTGCTACTGGAAAAACATTAGATTTTAGAATTCTGATGCAAAAATATTCAGTAGAACAAGAAGCCTAAAATGAGAGCTAAAGGCACTAGGCCAGAGAATTGAAATGTAGAGTTTGTTCACAGTGGAGAGAAAAATATTTATTTCTTGTTTTCTATTCCAAATAAATTTCTTTCTCATGCTGCTGTTTATCTCAACCTGTGACTTTGCTTACTCCCTCTTCTCTTCTAAAAATCATGAAGCTGGTGGTGCATTTTATCAGCCTCTTTCCCAGATGATGCCAAATAAGGGAGCATATTCCCATGAAACACTTGAGCTGGTGAATTCCCCCTGTTAAATACCACCATTTTAAACAGGGAAGATTAACACAATAAAAAAAAAAATCAAAGGGAACAGAATTATATTTCAAAGCTACTCCAGGCTAACGTAACAGCGCTGAGCTCTGTGCTCACACAGAGAGCTTCTGGCCTCAGGCAGGCTAAATAAAACGTGTTTTACATCTGGATCAGAGCTAGAAAAATCTTAATACTGCTATCCTTGCTTGGTTTTTTTTCCCCTGAACAAATGGTGAGGAATATAGCAGCCACTGTTGTTGTAGCATGGCTTTTGTAAAACAATGGCTGCTTTCTCACTCCACTTGGCCACTATTTGGCAATCAGACAGGGATAGTCACTATCATTTCTTGTCATGAGCTGCTGGGGTGCTGTTTGGGGTGCAGCAGGGCCAGCTATGGGGTAGAAGCAGGCACAGTTATTCACCTTTCCATATCCATTTATAATGGTTCCTACTCCACGAGTAGGAGTTGAAATAGCTCTTTCTATGAGGTGGAAAACAGAGGTGTCTATGAACTCTCTGTCTTTTTTTCACTCTGGGCATGCCCTAAGCTATGCTTCCAGTAGTAGTTAAATTTTTAAATTTAGTTACTTGTGGATCCTCCCATTAAGAAGTAGAAAAATGGACCATTTTTTCCTCTGGTGAATTATAATGGAAGACTGTAGTGCAGGAAAGAAAGATAGATGCAGGACCAAAATTGGAATAATTTTTGAATTATGAACTCTTTCCCAGATGACTGTATGAAAAGGGAAAAGGACAATAACAGCTGTGGTTAGACAGCAGAAGAAGAACATGGAAACCAGGTTCCCTGTTCAATGGGCTATTCCTAGGGAGTACTGCTTAAAGTAACTATGCAAAGACATCAGCAAAATATGCTATATTTATTGTCTTCTCTCTAAGAAACTGCCAAACAGCTTCTTCTGATTTATTACAATTATTAACATTTAGCCATTAAAGAGTATCACAGGTAAGAGTTATTCTTGGTTTTTTTTTCCCCAATACTTCCAAATAGCATGTCCAAGTTACATGTTCATAGTTTTAAAAGACAAGGAAATTCTTATTTGTGTGAAAACCTTTTCTATCATCCTTGTCTTACCTCAAATACAGATTCTTGCCTGCTGGTATTTTATCTCATATAATGCAGCCCAGATAGTGCAATACTTGGAAGACAGGTTTGTATTTTTTTTTTAAATTGGTCACTACCACTCTTTGTATTAATGTTTCACTTTTAAGGAGGAAAAGAATTCAGCAAGGCAGAAGAGACAATTTTCACTCTTTCCACCACTACTGGTAAAACATACTCACAGTACATGATTGAGAGAATTGACTTTCAGCTCTGATAGGTTATAAATAGAAGGCATTGTCATTGTCTAGCAGTTCTCCAGCAAAGGAGAGCTAACTGAGTAGATTAATAAAATATTGGCATTAAAAAACCATTTTCAGTTAAATTTTAAAGTAGCTGATGAAATATTTCTACAGCAGCCCTGTCAGCTCATGCTCCAAGTCCTAACCTGTCCTGCTTGGTTTTTTTGTATTTGGTGGGTTTGGGCTTTTTAAGTAAAAAAAAATATATCAAACCTTACTCCAAACCCAAAATATCTGAGCTTGGGGAGAGTGAGAATGTCCTGTGCTTAGAGTAACAGATTTATAGAATGCCCTGGGTTGGAAGGGGCCTTTAAAGAGACCCCATCAGACTCCAGCTGGTTCTTAGGGTTCAGCTCAGATATGGTGTGGGGGCAGTCAGAGAGATGGGCAGGGGAGATGGTTTGTCCAAGCTGGCTCTGTTGTGGCTGCTGCACTGCCCTTCTGTGCAGAAAGAGACAAGCAGAATGGTCTGGGAGTTTGTTAATACCCTTAATGAGGTATTGGCTTTATTTTATATAAAGTACAGTGTGTGCCATATAAGGTCTGGTATTTCAGGGACAGATAATTTAAAATCTAAGAGTAATTTACCACTCTAACATCAGCCAAAACATCTCTGTTTGGATTTTAATTCTTCTCCAGCTAAGGGATGACAGCAATGAAGATTAAAGCTTTTTCTATTTCTCTTTATGATCTCAGCAAAGTGCAGATTTGAAGCACAGAGAAAGGTTGACCTTCATATTAACCTGAATTTCTTTTCCTGTTTCTTCTTGAACATATTTTATTCTCTTTATGCACAGTGGGGCTCTTTTTTCATGTGCTCTGCTGTTGAACAAAATGCCAAAAAGATGGAGTGTGCACTTTTACATCAAAGAAATGATGAGACCGTGAAAACTCATTTCCCTTGTGACTTCTTAAATTGTTACTAAGGAATTGAATGTGTCTGTTTGAAGCAATGTGTCCCTTTTAATTCTGTTTTCTTATTTGTCTTAAAACAGAAATCCAGGGTTTCATTTAGATCATGATCCAAAGGCCACTGATGTTAAGGAAAGATTCTTAGTTACTGCAGTGAGTGGTAGGTCAGATTTTTCAAGTATTTTACCATGTAAAACTCAGAACAGACAGTTTAAAATGAATTGCTTACCTAGAGGGGATAAAATTGCCTGGTGTATTTTGTTTATTCAGCTAGTTAAAAGTCTTACCTTCAGATGGGCAAGAACTAAGTGAATTCCCTTCTTACTGCACAGAATGGATTTGACAAGGACAAGAAAGGTCAAGCTGTAGTTAAATTCAGAGAGCCAAACCAGGGAAAATATTGATTTACTTCAGTTTTTCTCATACATAAAGGTGATGTGAGGTAGGAGCAAACACAGTAACAAAATCCACAACATAAACTCTGTTGGAGGAAAACCATTTCCAGTGCTACACTACAGTTCTGGATAATCCCTCTCTGCTGGGATCAATGATTTGTCACTGCTACAGTCCAGGAAGCTGCTAGAAATGCTTTTGATTGGAGTGAAAGGCATTGTAAAGCAATTAAGTTCTGACTATTAATAAAACTCCCACAGGATTCATTAATTTTTAAAAGTAGACAAAGACTGCATTTAGTAGCTGTAGAACTGTGGCTATACTGAGATATGGAAAAATGCTGTACCATGTCCATGCTGTTGTAAATATTCCTTATCAGTTTCCAGAAAAAGGTTGTGATTTTCTAATTCAGAAAAGCATTTCAGCATATGATAAAAAGTCTTTCATTTTGACTGGATATAAATTAAACAAACAGCTAAGCCCTTTGCTTAATAAGGAGCAATTTGAATATCTGCTTATAGCCAAGGTTCAGATTTCATTGAAGTTTCCATTCCTCTGAATTGGAGCCATAATCCTCTGAATTGTCATGGTATTTTCTAGATCTAGAATCCATAAAATCCATTTCACTTTCCTCCCAGACACAAAGCAGCCTTCTTCAAGATACACATAGTGCATATCCATGTTCCTTTCCAAAGCTCCAGTCTTGTGCTCTCTTTAATTTACAGTTTATTTCTCACTCCCAAGACATGTAGTAATTTAAGCAGGTGATTTTTACAGCTCCTCAAAACAGTGATTGCTTACTCTACCAGTTCAAAAGAAATCCATTTCTGGAGAAGATATAAACCTTCTCTGTGCAGGTCTCTACTTCAGGAGGTGCTGAACCACTCACATCCTCCCTCTTTACCTTTCTGCACCCCTGTCACACTCACACCCAGCTTCTGGTTGGCCAGACTCTACTTTATGCCTAGAAAGAGTCACTCTCTGCTATGATCCCATGCTAGGATAGCACAACAATGGAAAAACATTGCTACCAGGAAAATATGTTTAACTGTTTTCAAAATGCTGGAGCGAGCCAACAGTCCGTATCAAAGCCTTTGCAAAGGCATCAAGCCAGTTTCTCAGATTCCATTGTTTTTAATCTCACTTGGGTTATTTCCCAACAACTTGGAAAATGTGTGACTGGTTTTGTATCTGAAACGAGTTTGTCCAGTGCCAAAATGAGAATATGGGTATTTACATGCTATCTAGCATGACTGGCAGGCTTTAGGACTGATTAACTGAGGGGTTCTAGCAATTCCGTTGCTGAAGATACAGCAGCTATATTCTGAATTACATGGGGGCATTGATCTGGGTCTTGGTTTGTTGGGTTTATTTTGTTCTTTTTCCTGGTAAAATAGTTCTGAGCCAAGAGGTTGAGCCAGGTTTTTGTTCCACATTACTGGTTCTGAATCTGTTAATGCAGCAGATGCAGGAACACGGGTTCAGAGAATCACGAAGAGATAAGTGGGCAAATTTGCTCAATGCTGCTGATTGCAGAGCTCCTTGTGCTAAGCATTTATTATCTGGTAGGTAGACAGAAAAAGGCTAAATGTACAGGTAATTTGTTAAAAAGCCTTTCTTGTAAACTGCACTGAAAGTGGATATTTTATACTATTACTTACAAGTCAGAATACGATAACTTTGGCTTCAAATCCAAAGAAAGCAGGTACCCATTTCCAACAATGTTAGATACTGCAGCCTTGATTCCAGAGGATGGAAGGTCACTGGCTTCAGGGTTCTTGGAAGCAGAAGAAAAGCAGTTTGGAAGAAAACAAACAAGCAAACCAAACTACCAGAAGAGCCAGTGTCCATTTTTAAACCAGCAGATTGCATTTAAAATCCCACCTTGGTATTTTTCTTTTGCCATCAGGAGCAAGTATATAGCAAGTTCATACCTTTCAATCTAAGAAAAATTGAAAGCCCTCCCATGTTGAAAACCTGCTATGCCAACAGATGAACTCTCCAGACTTCCAGGAGTAAATTCATTCCAGGGATTCTGCTGATCTGTTTTTTTGTTTTAGAATAATGGTGGTTTCTGCCTGGTGAAACATTTGGCATTTTTTGTAATGTGTAATAACATAACCACTGCCATTGGGTTTGTGACCCACTTTTCATCATCTCTAATTTTTGGAGGTAAAATACTTCATATTTTATAAATATTTATGAAATATGACTATATAAATACAGGGTGAGGTTTGTTTGTTTTTTTCCAGGCTAAAAAATGACTTTAAAGAAGAGGAAAAAGATGAAATTCCTGCAGTGAGGCTGGTAAAAAATTGTTCTGCTATTTACAAAGTGCACCCATGCCTTTTGATTAAAACTAAAAGTGAAAAATCCAACTCTAGCTTGAGAGCCTTAGAGACAAAATTCCTTCAGTGAGACAGAGAATGAAAAAAGACTCAGGTAGCACCTGTGAACTTCTGAAGAGCCTCAAAAATGTGCTGCTGGAAGAGCTGTTTCTAGCAGTGTAAGGGCATTTGTCTGCAAACACTCCTTCCACCCAGCTACTTAGCTATTGTCTTTTGCTTCCACCTCCTAGTGGAAAGTGTCCCTGCCCATGGCAGGGGGGTTGGAACTTTTGGGATGATTTTTAAAGACCCCCCCTGCCCTAACCATTCCATGACTTCCTCTGGGACCTTCAGTAACATTTATTGCTTCCATGACTACTGAGCCATGCAGCTGAGAACAAGGCCAATCCTTTCTCTGCAGTATGTTCACTAAAAAAAAAACAAACCACCCAACAAAAAAGAAGTCTGTAGAGTCACTATGTCCTGAATATCTCCACAAGAGGAGTATTTTCAAGAACTTCCCAAGATAACATCCTAAAAAATGCAACATCAGAAAGAACTGCAAGGCATTTGCATAGAAATGATCACAGTATTCCACGGTGACCTGATTTTTGCCTCTGTTTTAGGATGTTTATGAAAATTCCAGGGCTGATTACTATTTTCATTTCATGAAAATAGTAGAAATGTCCTGAGTCAATTAATCTCTTCAATCAGTCATAAGAAAATATTTATCTCAGTTATCCAACGGTAAAAATTACATTGCTCAATTTCTTAATCTTTAGTGCATGTAAAAGCACAGGAAAAAACACTTTGCAAAATGCTTTCTGTCAAGGAAATTCCAGTCCAGAGTAAAGGAGTGCTCTTTGAAATAATGAAAAACATCTTTTGGGGCTATTCACAAGAGAAATACTTAGTGTGTTGATGAATGTTAAAATGCACACATATAAAAAAGGAGCATGCTCAGCAACTGAGGAAGAAGGTGTTATGACACTTAGGACATGCTATAACTGGAAAAGAATCTTTACTGTGGTTGCATTTACCAGTGAAGAAATTTGGAGGAAAAAAAAAAAAGGGAAAAGGAAAGTTAAATAATAATTTAATTTTGCCTTAGAATCTATTCCCTTTCAGAACAAAGGAATAACTTTCAAAGTAGGTTTTGGAACAGAGTTGTGAGAGATGTTAGAGACCAGTCAGAGGTCTCCAAAATATGATCTCTGAAAAAAGACTGTGAACTGGGACTCTTAGATTAAAAAAGAGAAAGCCAGGGCTAGGTGACCTCCCTTCCAGCTTTATATTTCTATGGAAATAAAAGGATCTGAAGGAGGGTCACTGCATCCAAAGACATAATCCTATCTTTCAGGAAATAAAAATTGCTTCTGTATAAAAGCTGAACTGCCACCTAACCTACAGACTTACATGAAGAAATAAGGGAAAATTAGTGTCCTTTTACTGCCAGAATAAGCAGGAAAGCAACGTGCATGGGATGGCAAGATTTTGTTTACATGCAGAAGCGTGGGGTTTTGATTAAACTGTGGCTAGAATGACCTTTGTTGTTTTGTTGTTTTGTTAATATTTATTACAGAACTATTTGGCTAACAGATCAGATGGTACTTGGAAGTTTGTGGTATTCAAACAATAAATACATAACTAGTTTTTTACTGTTGGTGGTAGATGTGTTTACAAATATCATCACAAAGAGCAAATATCATCACAAAGAGCACCTGGCCACCTCAGCAGCTCCTGACAACCCAACTTTCTAGCAAGACTGCTCACCAGTATAGTATATTCTGATATATATACATATATATCTCTATATACAGAGTATACATGAAGTATATTTCATCTGGCCATATACTTTTCACTGGGATAATGAATGGTGTTTTCATTGATGAAAATCATCTTTGTAACTGGAAGAAGGCTCTTACAAACCATTAGATGGATGGCAGAGGAAAGTGAGCTCATTCAATATAAACCAACTGGGAAATTCTCTGGTCACTGTTCTCCAAATAGTCTGAGATAAAATTCAGGAGGTGGGTTTTTTTTTTTTTTGTTTTTTTTTTTTTTGTTTTTTTTTTTTTTGCTTTGCTTTTCTTGCAGGAATGCACAGAGCACAGAGGTGTCTTCTTTTTGGGTGGCAGTGGGTTTTCCATACATGATGTTGTGAGAACAGGTAGGCAGACAAGGGGGAGGATGAGTAGAAGAAAGGGTGCATTGCAAAGGCTGTTGTAGTTTTGAAATTAAATGCAGATAAATGGAATTCTCTGACTTACCCATGAGGAAAACCAGTGGTAGAATCAAGGCTAGTACTCAAATCTCTTGTTTAGTGTTTATTCTCTGCCATGTTCCTCAAAATCAATCCTATCTTCCTTGATTATGTATATATATTAGGTTTCCAGTGTGCTTTCCTTCTGTCCAGTGCAGTGAAGAGTTAACAGTGAAGGAGGTTTTAAATAGATGGTTTTTTCAGATTGTGTTTGCTTTTAGCTTATTCTTTTGAATCCAGCAAGAACATGTGAAATTGTTATTTTCAGTTTTTTAGATGAAGAAACATTCCAAATCTTACTTGCTCTGCTTCTGAGAAATTCAACAATCTACTTCATCCTCTGGACAGTTGCTGCAAAGAGGTGAATAAATCTGAGACATTTGTTCTTGTAATTTTTTTCCATTTTATTCTTGAGATTCTGCCTGGGAAGGAGTTGTTTTAAAAATTCATTATTATTTGATTGCAAGTTGGATGCCAGCCAAATAAATTTTTGAATTTGAAAGAAAATGCAGCATCAGCTTCTTTGGAACTATAATGGAATGAAACCCTCCAAGCACTCATTAAAAGGGCTTCTGACGTCTAGCAAAATTAGATGAGGTGTAAATCACTGAGCTACCATATGTGGTTTGAGATGGAATATTTAATTCTGTAGAATCCAAACCCAAGGCTAAAGGGAAATTTAACTACACCAGCATAATATTTTGATGATGGAAGAAGTAATACCATTTTAGACGTTTCATGCTTAAAGTTTAATTTCAAGAAGTGTTTATTAAGGGAATCTCCATTGTTATCTGGCATATAGGCAAATGCTCGAGGAATAATACTAAAGTACAGTAATGACTTTTCTCCACTGAGGAGTTTCTGAAGGCTGTAAAAATATTACTGGAAAATTTTGATTGTAGAAGCCCGATCATAATAATAATTTCTTCCTTTAGCTTCCTCCTGGTAATTTTGTGCCCTTTGATGTAGCTCACATCAGGGTAAGTTAGTTATTTCTCCTCAGTCACTGAAGAATAGAGCTGGTTCCTTTGTGGAGGTAGAAGGGATCAGGAGCTATCAGTTTTGCCTTCAATCTTTCTTGTATTCAAAATACAGCTGAAAAGTGATAGCTTTTTCCCAATAACTATAACAATATAGTATTATATAGTAATATACAGTATTATAAGTAAATATTTCTATTAATGCTCTATCCATTGACCCTTGTTGGGATTGGGACTTCATTATGTTAATGCCATGCAAGTTTCAAAGAAAAAGTGCCTGGCCTGAAGTCTTTGTAAACAGACAGAAGGAAAGGGATGTGGGTGCATCACCTGAATAAATAAATACACAGAAGAATGGGTCTCACTTTGTTACACATGAAGCAAGTTTGATTTTGATCCCTTGTGGCTCTATTTGAACCATGGTTTTGTGAGATTATTTAGGGGTTTTATAAGTTTTTGCATTAATTTAAGTTGTCAGGCTGTGACTCAGCCTTTAACTGCACTTCTGAGAATAAAGGTTAGATGGTGTTTTTTATCATTATTATTCTCTAAATGCCTTTATGGAAGCAGACAAGAATTTATTTTGCTTTGCTTATTTATTTAATGCAGTTACATTAAAGTGTAACTGCCCCAACATGAAAATGCGTTTAAACAGAAAAACACATTTGTTTTCTTGCTTATACTGCACATAAGAATGGAATACATCTGTACAGAAGTGTACTTCCTTGTGATAGGATGGATGAATAGACTTTGATTCCTCAAAGAGAACTATTTGTTTGTCTCTTCAAGCCAGACAAGGTTGAGACTTACGAATTATATTTTAAGAGGAATCACTTTGAAGGCAAGGAAGAAATCATGTCAGAAAACTGTCATTTGAGGAAATCTTGTGCATAGTTTCAAATGTATTAAGAATAAAGACATTCTTCAGAAAAGGAGTGAGCTTTGAAAGATTCAGGATGTGCAGCTCTGTGCTGAGAACAAGGAAGAGATTTGGTTCCTTCACATTGTTCTCTGGAGTGGGGAAGTGGAGCAGTGGGAGTGTGTTGGGATCAAAGAATGGTTGGTAATTTATTTTGTGTCCTTTTCTGCAGCTACTTTGATATCCAGTATAAGCTGAAATGAATAAATGTTCATTTCTTGAGGAAAATATGGTGCATTTGAGAACCAGTGTTCAAATGAGCAATAATCCAGTCTGCCTTCCTTTGTGTTATCCAAAGCAGCAGTGTCTTCAGCTTCAGAGATAAGAGTAGGAAGACTGCTTAATTTCAAAGGTTTTCACTTTTATCTTAGTCTGGGAAATCTGAATACTTTAATGGGTTTAGGCTTTTAATTTAATTCCAGGTTGCTCATCATTTCACCTTTCAGCTGGGCTATAGAGATAATTCAATCATATTTCCCTTGACAAGCCATATGAATTACACTTATATTTCTCTGCAGATGTGAAAATCAGCTGCCATAATAGAGAGTGTGACAAACTTTTACCTTCCCTCCCTCTTTCTCCCTTAATTTAGGGACTATTCTGGTCTTGCTTCATAATGCAGATGTCCTCTGACACAGGCATGTGAGAGACAGCCCTTGTATAAAATGCAATGTGGTGGTTTTTGCACAGACTCAATGTCAAAAGTTTGGGAAGTAAGGCCAGAGAGCAGTCATTAGGCAAAGAAAAGCATCAGATCTGCAAAACAAGGGCAATCTTGAGGTTTGGAGAGTGTAGACTCTATTTTTGCCCAGAGTTAAAGTAATGAACTCATCTGTTTACATACTTTTTCCCTTCCATAATTCTTTTTCAAAACTCTCCTAACTTTTTTCCAGAGCTACCCACTTGCTCTCCACCACATAATAAGATCTTAACTTTTGATGCAAATAAATGGACATGGAGGAGGATTGTCTGCTCTGATTCTTCATCCCAAGTTGGTGATCAAGAAAGAAAATTAGGTGAAGTAGTAATTTCTTCAATGAATGTTTTTACTGTTAGACTTTAAAAATTAATTTTGTATGTGAAACATCTTCTCTTGGAAGTACCAAGAGAAGAGCTCAAGCTTTTCACAGATTTGGCTGAGTGCTTGCCAAAGACAATGTCACATTTCCATGCTCAGATGAGGTTTGTCTTTTCAATGCTCATCTTCTTTTTGAGGTCACTAAACAAGAAGAAGTTTTTTATCTCCCAGATGGATTTCATCACCTCTGTTTTTATGCTACCTCTGGAGGAGGAGACAGCACCAGCTGCTCAGCAGTTGCACAGGGCTTTGCTGGATTTAGAATTCCTCAGGTGTGAATTGCTACCACCATTCCACAGAGAGGTTTCTGCATTCTTTGCTTTAGGAAGCTGTACTGCCAGCGTTTTCTTCTAGTTAAGAGGCAAGGAGCCATCGAAGGCACATAAAATCGTTTTCCCTTGAGGCCCTGGCTGAAATTCCTGAGTTTATTCTCTTTAATTCTAGACCATACAAGCTTGTGCAATCTCAGGGTCTAAACCTACCCTTTACATGATGGGCTGTTGTTCTGCATATAATCTTCTGACATTTTTCAGAGAGATATGAGCATTCATTTTCACCCAAAATACTCACAGGAATACTACCAGCTATTTATAAAATTGGCATTCTTACTTTTTTTTTTTTTTTGAGAGATATTCATACCCCACATTGGACATCAAATGGCCTTTTTATTCCCAGGCATTATTGGTGTCTTGCTGAAGACAGTCCCTTTCAGCAAGGGAAGTAACACCTGGATATTTCCACTTCATAAAGACAGAGTCTGGAATAAGGTGTGTATGTAGGTGAGGTAAGGTGAACTAAAAAAATAATCCTAGAACAATTAAAAAATTTTAAAAGTCTGCTACTTATGTGTGTGTTGTGTGCACATTCACGTTCATGTGTGTGCACATGTATGTTAACCTCTAACATTAGGGTGAAACATTATAATATGCCTCAAATTATAGTGGCTGTTCAGCCAGTAAATTAGATAGACAAAGTTTATTACAGGAAATATCTGTCAGTATAATTAAACATTTGAATTAATTAAATGGATGGCAAGCAACTCAGAACAAATTAGGATATTTCTCACTTTATTTTTTGGTAAATGACAAAGCAATCTTCCTACAGGCCAGAAAACTGAGGGAAAGGAGGAAAATATAGAAGCATAAAATACAGATATTTATACTGCAGAGTAAAAGAGCGTTGTGAAGTAACCATATTTTGCATCAATTTTTTTTTTACACAAGATTTTATTAAACCTTCTTTTTCTCAGGCTTTTTTATAGCCTGAAGCTATTTGTCTTCATGGCATAACAACACTATTTGTAGTTAGTGGTATAAGCCATCTGCAGTATTACTCTTCAGTGTGTGGCTCTCTTGGTATTGATGCACAAGTAATAACTTTGTTCTTTAGCAGTGATGAAGCCACAGATATTCTCTGTGAGACACAGCTGAAAATCGTATTTCATAATCTTGTTTTGAACATCATTTTAATATTTAATATGGCCACGTGTGACTCTGACAGATGTAAACTGTGATACATGGAATTAATTTCAGTGGGCCTGATTCATGTCTCATCCTGTAATGGGAGTGGACAGTTAAAGCCAACGTGACTGGGAAAGGGACCTGAGAAAATGAAACTCCACCATCTGTCTTTGCTTCAAGTTGTGAAATTGCTTCTAGAGGAATTCAAGAGCTACAGATCAGTATGAGATGGAGAATTTGGAGAGGCAAATGGGTTAAAAATGATTGACAAGGCATTGTAATGTGGTATAACCCTTGTGGAAAACCGCAGTCTTCTGATACAAAGCAATGTAGAAGCCACTGTTATTTCCAGCAAGATCTGTCCCATTTGAACTGAATACGAGTATCATCATGCCACTTGTGGCTTATTCTGTGCTTCAGCATTTTTTCTTTTTATTCTGGCTTGCTTCTGTTATTTATTTATACTTGCCATTATATATGTGTGTTTTTTCTATAAGTTATGGTTTTCTTTTAGATTTTCGATTGTTAAAGAATTCTTGATGCAATCATCTTAATTTTTGATGTACTTCTAATCTTCCATCCATGTTAGGATAATTTGCTGTCCTGTCTTTATCTCTTACATTCTTTTTTTCCTTATCACTGTTAGATACTTGTATTTCCATGAGCTATTTGAAATCCATTACCTTTATTTTGTTAGTTGCAATTTAAAGGAAGAATGGACGACTTATCATTTTTATGATCTTTTTCTCTTGAATTAGCTTCCACTTTAAGATTCTCAACCACTTCCTCCTAAAGAATTAGAATTTAATCTAAAATAGCTACTTTCTGTGTAATTTCCTCTACTTCACAAAATAAAGAAGCAGTCTCTAGCACATCTGAAGAATTGGATAGACAACTATGTCCTGCCTTAATGCTTTTTCAAAGAGAGCCTCAGATAGTTGTATTCTCATCCTACTAGGGAATGTATTCCCGTTCCCATGAGGTTCTGAGCCTTAGGTGTTTCCAGTTTCTGCCCCTTGGATACCTCCAGTAGCCTCTGTATTGAAAGAGCCTTCTGATCAGAAAAATCTTTGGTTTAAACCTGTCATTATGTGTGCCTTGTCTCTCCCATTTTCCAGCTGCTGTTAGACAGATATTTCTGTCAGGGTCTGCCATGCATGTTCTTGGAGGAGCAGTGAGGGAACTGGGGCTGTTCATCCTGGAGAAAAGGAGGCTCAGGGATGACCTTGTCACTCTCTACAACTCCCTGGCACGAGGCTGGGGCCAGGTGGGGGTTCAGCCTCTTCTTCCAAGCAACCAGTGACAGGACAAGAGGACAAAGCCTTAAGCTGCACCAGGTGGGACATCAGGAAGAATTTCATTACATAAAAGGTGATTAGACTTTGGAATGGGCTACCCAGAGAGATGGTAGAGTCACCATCCCTGGAGGTGTTTCAGGAAAGACTGGACATGGCCATGCTCTGGTTGACATGATGCTGTTGGGTCACAGGTTGGACATGATGATCTCAGAGTTTTTTTCCACCCAAATGGATCCTGTGTTTCTGCTTGTGGATCTGTACTGCAGGTATTTGATGGCTCACTTTGCATTCTGCCTTTCTTAGAATCTTTTCAGTTCTCTCACTCTCTCCTGCCCTCCTTGGCTTTGATCACACAGATTCTAAATCTATAACCTGAAAAGAGCAGGGAGAAAAGCCTGCAGGCATTATTTTCTGGCACCTTTTAAAACTGCTCCAAAGCCTTGCTCATGAGGAACACTTGCCAGGCTGGTGAGAAGGTTTCCCTCAGCAGTTAGTCCCAGAGAGGACTACCCTGCATGTCCACCTGTGCAGCCAGACCTGCCATGGCACACATGCTGAGCTTTTATGGGCATGGATATGGGCACACCCTGAGGCTGAGAGCATGGATGAGGTCAGCATCTCAACTCACAGCTTCTTCAGCCTCCCCCCTGCAGTACCAGCTGTGCCCAGGTACACAAACAGGAGATGCCACACGCGTCTTTGTGCTCGTCTGTGGCAATAAACCTTGTTATGTCAGGGAAATAATGTCATTCTTAATAATTATTATTTCTACCATTATCTGAAGCTATGGAAATTAATGTCTTCAGCTAATTAAATAACTGCTTGTGTGCTTGACAAAGTGTTATATTTATGCAAGTGAGTTATTTCTTCAAATTACTGAAAATAGTTGCATTGAATGAAGACAATATGCCAGTTAGATTCTTGGCATATAATGTCTGTTTCAACATTAATACTGAGAGAAAATTTAATCTACTCAATTCTTTTATGACATCTAGAAGACAAGACAGGGATCAATGCAGGCGTAGCCTCTCATTTTTGCCAATTTTATGCAAATCAAATGGCAAAAAATGAGCATAATTTTGTTCCATTATTCCATTATGCCTAGTACGATTATTGTTTCACTATCCTTGTTGCAGACTATTTAATGTACTTGTTTCTCCATTTTTTGTAAGTATCACTTTCCAAAGTATAATAGTACAACTATTCAAGTATTGACTGAAAAAAAAGAAAGAAGTAATTTTTTAAAATACACAAAAGGAAAAAACTAGGAAAATTAAGTAGGCTCCAAAAGTAGCAATGTGAAAGGAAAAGGTAATTTCAGGAAAAGCAAATAATTTTACTGCAGTAGTAAAAAACATATTGTAGAATTAAGTAATAAAGTATTAGAAGGTTACCGAAGTAGCCGTTATTAAAAGGTTGGGGTTTTTAAAGAATAAGAAATCTACGTGAGTTTATTTTAAAGTAGAATCACTAGGACTAGGCAGCATAACTCTAAAGGAGATGAACTGTGATAGTAAGATGAAAATTGTATTAATCAAAATACTGATTACACTACTGATTTAACAGTCACCCAACATTTTACTTTCTGTCTTTTTTTTTAAATTTCCTTTCAAGAGAGAAAGAGAGATGAAGTTTGTCAGCCTGATAACATGGACAGAGAAGTCACATTTAAATAGCCTTGGAAGAAATTGGTGTAGGATTTACAAAGCTCCTGGCTAAAGTATAATGTGATGAGTAAGAACCAGTAAGCCACCAATAATAAATGCATTCTTCCCAAGCCCTAAAAAGAAAAAAAATAGTGGATAGGAGAAAATTGGAGCAGATATTTTTATTTTCAAAACCTTTTAGTAAGGCCTTTTTTTTGACTAGTATCATTCAGCAAACTAGACAAAAATGTGGACACCTCTGCCAAATTCTGAAGGAAGGGTGTAAATCCCAGTAAGGTCAATGGAATTTCATTATCCTCTAATTTTTTTTTCAGTATTTTGTTGAATCTATGAATAAAAAGAACAAATACAGAAATAAAGGCAACGGTGGTATGAATCCCAAAGATCATGTCCTAATTTAGAAAAGAATGAGAGAAAATAACTCAAAGTAAATGCTTTCTCAGCTAGAAAAGGTCTAATAGGGGTGTCCCTTTGGGATCATTAAAGGGTATTGGATAAATTCAGTACACCTACTAATGATGTGTAAGAAAGGTTGAATTGTGAGATGGAGCTTTGCTGACAAGGAAAAAATGCCCTAGCTTAGTCAAGATTAACCAAGATTGTGAAAAACTCCAGAAGGAATAGCAGGGAAAATAAAAGGCAGCAGAATGAATGCAGAAAAAAACCTCAGCAGAAACGACATTTGCAGAGGGAAATGTCAGTGCAAGATGCATCAAGGTTTCAGCATGGCATACAATTACACATCTGTTCAGTAGGAAGACTTCTAAAAACTTTGTATTTTAATATATAAGAGGTTCCTACTAAGAGTCAAGATCAATGTCAGCAGATGGGTTCTGTCATAGATGGAAATGCTGTCAGATTGTCTATTTAATTTTTAGCTTGCGTGCAGAAAGAAAATAGAAAAATATAACATGATTTTATTCCCTGGCTTGGTAGATTTTTATTTAAAAGCAGAGAGTTGTTCCAAATAGTGACAATGTCATTATCAGAGCTGATAGAACCTGGTGTCTGATCTCTTTCTAAAGCATCTTTCACCTTTAAATGGACTTGAAGCCAAATTGTAATTTATCCAGTTATTCTTCATCCACAGCCTACAATTTAAAAATTAGAGTGTAAAAAATATCATTACTTCTTTTTCTTCATGAAAAAATTCTGCAGAGGAAGGTACATTTCAATAGAAGTCTGGCTCTTTCTTTGTAGGATAGGTTTTACACCTCAGCTCATGCATATGCATAAAAAATACAGATCTGACTCTAAATTTTTCTCCACATAAAAAATGAAAAAAAAAAAGGGAAAAGATAACATAAGCGTTATTTCCCCCCTCTGTTGTTTTGTAGATGTTTCTGAGTTTGGTAAACTTCCTACAGCAGTTACAGTCTTTATTGTTTACTTTTTGGAGACAATGGTAGCAAATGTGACTACTGTAGCAAAATACATACATGGGTGTTAAGAAAGGTAAGATTTTTCTATCAAGATTTCACTTTAGAAGTGTGCCTGTGAATTTTCTGTAAATTTTCTTTCTAAGTTTAGAAAAAAATATCTAGGCAAGGGAAGGCTTATATTTCTTTCTAAATATTGAAAAAATGAGTAGGCAAGGGGAGGCTTATACTTTTAATCTTATAAAACTGATACTTCCCAAGAGTTGACTTACCAGGTGAGACAATAGGAACAGAAAATTGTAACATGCATTACTCTGTTAGCACTGGAATCCGATAAGTGGGGACAAGTTTCTTTTACCTCAGGGAAGAGACTGATGGTTTCCATTATATCAGATTTTTGTTGTTGTTGTTTTGGAGTGGCTCAGGTGGCTCAGTCTTGCTCAATGAAAAATTAGCGTGAGATTTATGAAAAAAAAACAAAAAAAAGCAAGAAAAAAAAAAAAGCTTTTTGCTGTCCTCTATACAAAGTGTTGGGTGCATATTTGGAAAGCAAAGGGAAAGGCTGCACTCAGGTTCCCTGGCAGGCTCAGTAGGAATCCTGTGCACTGCTCTGATGTGTTAAGCTAGAGCAGCTCTTGAAGCTATCAAATCACTCTGCAGCCATTAGCTCCTCTACAGCTGTCTACACGCCAGTTTCACCAATGTGTCATAAGGCCAAGGCAGGTCTATATATCCCTGTCCTGCAGCACTGCAGAGCTTGGCCCCCTCTACTTAATGAGCCCAGTAATATCTGTCCCAAGGAGAAAGGAAAGGGCAGAGGAAGCATTTGTTTCTCTTAATATCCTTGCAAAGAGGTCAAGCCCAATGGTATTCTTTTTTCTCTCTCTGCTCTTCAGCCACTTACATTGTTCTCAACAGAACTGCAAAACCACTGCACTGGATACTGTAAATAGTGCCGAGCATCCTTAAGTGAGGGGGATGTCTGCAGCAAGGCTGCATCGATCTCAGCCTGTAGGAGAGGGCCAGCAGAGCAGGGGGGGTGCTCTGTGTGTGCATGGGGGGTAGGGACGAGAGGATGGTCTCTGCTTTGTTCTTGTCCTCAGAGTTTTGCAGAGATTCTGAGCAGTTGGAGAAGTCTGTGTTTGGGGGCTGTTTTGCTTTATCTATTCCACTCTCTCACAACTTTAAATATACTGTTCTACTGAATGAACATAAATGTATCAGCATTCTCCTCCTTATATACAGGGGCTTAAGTTTTGATAGCAATAGCCTAGAAGCATTTATACTTTAATTTTGCTTTCCTACTGCAATGGATATATTCTTGGAAGGCTTTGTTCACATAACCTTATACATCTCTAGTTTGTAATCTCAATATGTTTTTATTCAGTAACTTAAAACTTTTGATAACTTATTCAAATTCTTTTAAGTTCTAAATCTACCCAAGATGGCTCAGTACATTAGTTCTTTAAAAGTGTAAATGATTTCTGTGTCAAGAACTGAAAGGATGAAAGGTGTAAAATGTTACACTTGTAAGAAGAGTGGAACTTACAGATATACATTTAAAGATGAAAGGATTGACAGATATGACTTCTCTCAGCCAGATTTGTTAACTTCATCTGACACCAAAAAAATCCCATCAAATCAGCACAGAAAAGAACCAATATTGGCACTTGTACATCATTTCTTTCCTAGAGTTATGAAATTTCTACTGCACTGCTGTGGCAGCCAAAAGCTTTGCTTTCCTTCATTTTCATAGTGTGTTAGTTCTTAGCCAGGAATCAGTGGTGCAATGTTTCTTCCTTGATGCTCTAAATCTAGAAACCTTTTTAGTTGTGTTTAGGTTTTTATTTATGATTGTTTATGCAGTTAAACTACTATCATGCTATTCTCTGCACCACTTACTACCACCCTAGCCCTTTTCTGTTGGCCTATTTGGGTTGTTCGGTTTGGTTTTGGTTTTATGCTTTTGAATAGATCTCTTGCCTGGTAAAGGAGTGTCGAGGTCTTAGCTTTGGTGTGAATGGTAATTTAAAAAGTTTTGAATGTTAATTTCAAACATTTTCAAAAATTTGAAATCTGATTTCTGTAGAATCTGAAACAAAATCTTCATCCAGTCTGAGAAAACGATGGTTCAGATGGCTTTAGAACTTTTTTGGTTGGTTTAAAGGAATTGAGAAAGTGGAGAAAAAATGTATCTCCCTGTCATGGTAAGCAAAAGTATTTCTTAAAGTTTTTTCTGTATTTAAGAGTATTTTTGAACTGACTTTGTGTCTTGGACTCTGATCTCCTTTTAACTGCATTTCTGCTCCCATAATAGTATTTAACAGAGGACAGTTGTTCAGCAGCCTTAATCACATGTGATATTGTACAATTAGCAGACTGTTCACAAAGGCTTCAGCCTGGCCTTTTTATCATAAAATATAAAGCAGAAACACAATTTTCCTTTCCTCTCTTTGCATGAACTCACCAATTCATTACCAAACACATACAAAAAGATGTCTAATAGCTAAGAAACGTGTCTGATGCAGGACAATGAAATGATCTATCTCAGCTCTGGTAGGAAGACAATGTACTCCTGGACTGAGAGCAACTTGTGGACCTCCTTAAACCAGGAAAATCAATTTTCATCACTGTTTCCCCTACATACTTGATGGAGATATTCCCTGCATCAGGACTGTAAACTCCTTAAGGCACAGACTCTTTCTCTGTGATGTTTGTACTTAGTGTTTGACTTTGACATCCTGATCTTGGTTGGACTCTTTTTCGCACAAAGCTCAAATGGATGCTGCTGGATGTTACTGAGTCCCTTACAAGAGTACTGACGGACTTTGGAAATTTAGGTGAAGGTTTAATGGTGTGCTTGGTAAAACAGATTAAACCAAACCCCAAACAAACTCCTATGAGCTTCAAGGGTAAAAACTTAAGAATCTGGGGAGGGGTTGATTTGGATCTGAGTCCAGACTAATAGGGTCACTTTGGACCTATTTAGAGAAGTACCAGGAGATGAAATTAAGTACCCTTTCTTCATCTGCTTAGAACAGAGACATCACATTATAAATTCCCAATTTCTGTGTTAGGAAAAAGTTTCTGAGGGTTTGACTGATCATAAAATGAAAACAGGTTACAGCAGAGTTGAAAAAGCTGTGGAAGGAACACTTGGGGAAAAAAAAAAAAAGGAGGTTTTAGGCAACTTTAACTGAAGGATTACTTTTGTACTCCTCTGTTTACAAAGACAACTTTGAAAATGCTCATCATGCTGTAAGCAGGAGGCAACGTCTTGATTTGAACCTTAAATTTGGAGGATGGAGAGGGAAGATGTATGCTAACATCCTTACAAACAATCCGATGGCTGAAGGTATGCGTGTTAATATATTTGGGTCTTAATGCGTCTACTAACTTTGGGCAGCAGGTTTGTTGCAGAACCCAGTTTGGCTCCTGAAGCAGACAAGGGTCTGCACAAGCCTGAGTTTTTGACCTTTTGGGGTAAAATAACAGGTTCAAGGGGGTATATGGGGTAGGCGTTTCGGGAAGGCTGCACCTTCCGAGTACCTCAGCCAATGGGAAAAGGAAAAGGGCAACCCGCGGCCGGGAATTCAGGGTAAAAGAAGGCTGTGCCCTCCGAAACCTCGAAAGAGAAAACGCTGTGGGCGTGTGGCCTAGTGGCCTCTCTTCCATTATTCGAATAAAGTTGCAGGACTCCTCTGTCTTCTTTACGGACACTGGCTTTTCATAGCGTGATTTTCTGTACAGAGTAAACCTTAGGAAGGTGAGGTTCCCAAAACATCTCTTCTGCTACCGGCCGGGTGGGAGTTCAAGGCGAAAACCGCCTCTGAACTTTGCAGGACCTGAGGCGAGCGGACGAACCGAGGCAGCAGAGCGGGGAACATCCGAGCCTCAGCCCGCGCTGCCGGGGGCTGCGGGGCCGCTCCGCGCCCAGGAGCACGGGACGGGGCGGCCTCGTCTCGGGGCTCCGGGCGGCGGGGGCTGCATTCCCGGTGCCGCTGCATTCCCGGTGCCGCTGCATTCCCGGTGCCGCTCCAACTCCCCCCGACTCCCGCTCTGGAAGCGTGGGCGGCAGAGGCGCCCGCGGGCGGCTCGGGGGGGCGGTCACCCCCTCACAGCGAGGGATGGATCCACGCGGGCCGAGGGGCGGGAGGCGGCTCCGAGCGGCGATGACAATTAGCCTTTAAAAATGGCTGCTTGGAAGCTGTCAGCTGGGACGCGGAGGAGCTGCTAACCCTCCTCTCGCTGCCTCCCGCCTCCCTTCCCCGCAGGGCTAATAACGGAGCGGGGATAAGAGCTCTCCAGCCCTTTCCCCGCCCCGCCGGAGCGCGATGCCGTAGCGGCTCCGGGCCCGGCCGCCCTCACTTCCCAGCTGGCTGCCTGGCGAGAGCGGGCGGCCCCCGCCTCCCGCGCTCCTCCTCGCCGCCGCTGCGTGTGTGCCGCGGGCACCGGGATACAAAGGAGAAGGGGGAGCCGCGGGATACATGGTCCAGGGTGGCGTGTGCGCGGCCGCGGGGGCTTATCTGGCGAGGAGAAAGCACAAGGTCAAGAGGCAGCTCTCCTCCTCCATGGAAGAAGACGGGAGCGATGAGCCCTGAGGAGGACGACGAGGAGAAGGGGCGGATGGCTAAGGGCTGCCGCTGCCGGGCTTCCCCTCGGGAGTGACGGGGCGCGGAGGGCTGAAGGGGCCGGACGAGGC